>CM075693.1:0-1209166 GCA_037954015.1 Psophocarpus tetragonolobus
AAAATATTTTTCTTTAAGACTTAACTTCTTCTTCAAGATTCAAAGACATTAATCTTATTATGGATGAATGTTAGTGGTTCTATCTAATTTTATATGTGAAAACTACGAATTATAAAGATCATATTTGATTATTCAAAATCATGAAAGTTTACATAAAATCTTTTAACAAAATTTTTATATGCCACAACACTTTATTGGTATTAAGATTTTATTGATATAAGTTATTATGCACGTTGTAATTTGTTTAGGATTCTTTTTTAACAAAACTTTTGTAATTATGTAAAATATTCCTTGTGTTGTTATGTTAAAATTTTCTTCCTAATTTTGTCATGTTTTAGCTTTTTTAACTAAACTTCTGTAATTACATAACATCTCTATTTTTGTGATTTTCAGTTTCTCTCTTTAATTTTATGACGTTCTGGTTGTATTCATGTGGAATCATTTAACTATTTGAGTATATGAAAATTTATGCTTATATTTTCTTGTTATTCTATGATGACCTATTTGTATAACCTTTAATTAGGCATTTTTTTAAAGAAATCCAATATTTTAAAAAAAATTTGCATTTTCCTTATCGTACAAAATTGTTAGAAATATATTATTATTATGCAAGTAGTGGATTTACCCTATCGATATGACATTACTTGACATGATTATAATATGATAGAAAAATAATTGAATTTTTTTTTAACCCTTTTGAATATTGTGATTTTTTAATTGTTTAGAAAACTATTTTTTTTCTTTATCAAGTAGGAGGATTTGTATATGAAGATTGTAAGTAATGTCTTATGAAATGAATTAATTATCTTGGTATAAGATTTTTTTACCTCAAATACTCAATTAATCATACATGAACGAACAACAAATATAGTTGTCTTGATAAAATAATATTCATATCACATATTATTTGTGATTACTTCATTGTTAGTTGTGATCATATTGTTAGAATCCACATTAAGAATTTTGTACTGGTCTCTTATAGAAATTTTTTCTTGTGAGATAACTCTTCATTATCATGTATTATTAATGTATATATAATTTTTTGAAAGAAAAATATAGGTATCCCAATTTTTTTTATAGGCAAAGGAATCCTAAATTTGAAAAGATTAATTTTTTCATACCATATTTCATAATATTTTTTATGGTATTTTTGCAAAAGTTATATGTTTTATTTTGGGATATACAAATAAAATTATATCCATTATAAATTGTAATGATAATCATATACTATTTGTTATTATATCCTTAATATTTAATAAGTATAGATTTCATATTCTTCTACTATAATCAAATGTTATTCTCAGTCTATGAATATTAGGAGTTATAAGATTAGTTTGGTGGTAAAGTGCAAAGACGAGAGAGGGATAGGTTGTGGGTTCGAATCCTTCCATTAATAAAAAACTAATACATTAGCAACTAATCACATATTTTACTTCAGAAAAATTATTCTTTTTCTCACCCCCTTTTTTTATTCATGGTTACGTTTTACATGATTCTTTTAAGGGTCAATATTTTTTAAGAATTAGTGCGGTTAACTATAAACCTTTTTGCAAGAGCCCTTTACACTGATTGACAAATTAGTGGATTTCATATTCTGATTTTTTTATTACTTCTCTCATTGATATTCCATGTTCTACTGGTTTCAAATAATGAATTCATTCAACGATCACATTATCATTAAAATTTTTTAATATTAACTAGTAGATTCTAATTATAATCCTAATATTATTTGGTATATTAAGGATTAGTGGGAATGTATAATCTTGTGTTATCTCAAGACTTGTTAAAATTGTATTGTTATATATGCTTTACACATTTAATTACGATATAATACACTCTATAGAATTTTGCTATTTATTATTTTCTTATTTTGATTGAGATACATAAAATTCATTGTATCTTAATAGACATCTTTAATAAACATTAAAGCCAATTTGTTGGATGTTGCATATTAATCCTTTTGACATGCAATTATGGTGTGATGTCTATGTAGAAAACTAAAATTTAACAAAATTGTCGAGAAGAAGGAAGCGAGGTTGGGATGGAGGTGGTCTTGGAGAATAAGGAGGTTGTTTTCATGGCAAGAGGACTTGAGTTAGTTTGGAAAGTGAAACATGTGTCTTTGTCCAGTGGAGTCCCGGGTGGGTGGGTAGGTGTGGACCCAGGATGAGTCAAGACTATATTCTGTATATTCAACTTACATGCTTTTATCTCTGGAGCCGAGTAATGTAATTGACAACATTAGCAAGTTGTTTTGGGTGAAAGGAGTACCTCTTAAGATTCAACTTTTGGTTTGGCGACTAAGAGAGGACAAGCTACCAACTGAGACCAATCTGTTGAAGTGCAACATCCTTAGTGCAGAACAAAATTTCTACTGGTTGTGTAGATTGCAGAGGGAGTTACAAGCGCACTTGTTTATACTATGTGCAACTTCTTACCGAATTTGGCAAGAATTATGTGGTTGGTGAGGATTTCATACAGTGTTCCTTGGAGAAGTCAACAATTATTAATACTACTTTATCATGGTAGTAACATCAGGACATCCAACTCTTAGAAAAGTTTGGTCTTTCATGTGGATTCGCTGGGGTATGACAAATTTAGAAAACAAGGAATACATTGATTTTTAAGGCTGCAACTACAAGTATCCAAGATATCATGCATGTCACTTAGCTCAACACATAAGAGTGGTGTCATGTCGCAAAAGTTACATCCACTTTGCGGAATGGTTTATGAATCCCTTTTTCTTTTGTGGATGGGTGATGGTTATCACCTCAACCTACAAAGATATAATTAAGGTCAATTGTTTGTACACCTCATGACATTTTTAGGCTTTGATTTTTATGGCTATAACTTTAAAGGAATGCGTCCCTTTTGCTTTCTATTTTCTAATAACATTTGTTGGCTTATAAAGAAAAAAAGAGATATGTTTATTTTTCCCCAATAATAAAAAAACTTGAGAGAGACATTTTATTAAAAATTTTTCTCTACTAAAAGAATACTATAAACTATAAAGTATAGGAGGAAAGGAGTACTTTACATAAAAAGAGAGGAGAGGGGGTACTATTTAATTTATTTATTTTGATAATAGACGCTCTTTCAATATTTTCACGGTCAGAAATGTTAATTGCTATAGAAATTTAGCTATGTAGATTAGCATAAAACTTAATGCTATTGATATCCAATTTATTAGGCATGCCGCTTTTTCTTACTTTTTTTTTCAGCTTATAATTAATTAATTGACATATGCACAAATGAACACGACATTAATTTTTATTCAACCCTGCGGCCTCCAGGTGAGCGTTGAGATATGCACAAAATTTAAAATTTTATGTGTCATTTAGGAATTCGTAGTATCAATTCCAACCACATATAGATAAATTAGCATTTAAAAAAAATTAGCATGGATTATTTTAGTTTAATTAAAATTTTTAAATTTAAATTTCGAATATATGTTAAATATTTAAGAGAAAAGTTTTGTCACCTATAATAATAATACTTTTAGGCTCAAAACAAAATATTTAGTGGGATAATTAAAATATGATTAATGATTTAATATATAATTTATTAAAAATATAAGTAAAATTAAAAGTATAAAAAAGTATGTAATAGATTATTGCTTCTTTGTTCTTAAAAAAAAAAAAACAGATTATTGCTTCTTTGTTCTTAAAAAAAAAAAAGATTATTGCTTCTTTGTTCTTAAAAAAAAAAAGATTATTGCTTCTTTTACATTAGCCTTTTTTGAAAATGGGAATAAGAAGGTTAAACTAGAGATGACAAACTTGCACCTATGGATAATCCTTAAAATCACTCCGAATTTGACAGGAAATACCCGATTTGAATTGGCATGGATACAGGTATGGAGAATATCCGATTTATTAAATCAGGGATGGAGATACAGATATACATACCCACTTATTCTCGTACCCCCCATACTTGCCTCATCTCACTCTTACTTTAATTACTATAATATTAATTTGTCTACAAAAAAAAAAGTTTGACATTTAATTAACAAATTACAAACTTTATTTTATTAGATAACTTTTGAATTAATATTATTATATTCAAACAATTTTTTTTATTAAAATATTATCATAATTTTTTTTTGTAAGTATGAGACGAAGATAGGTATACTCAATATTTGACGGATATGGAGACCAGAATATAAATCTTATATCCGCTGAATATAGAAACGAGGATAGAGATGAGTTTTGGAAGCAGGGATAGACACGTCATACCGATCCTACTCTGCCCCATTGTTATGTCTAGGTTGAGCATACTCTCACTTGTCATGTTACCATGTCTTATTTCATTGTGTTCTAAATGATAAAAATAAAATATTTTCTTGATGATTTTTTTTTTTTAAAAAAATAAACATTCGTATATACATTAATTATAACTTAAACTAATAGAATAATGTATCATATTTTAGAATTTTTTTTAGTCCAGTAAATTAATATTTACTATTCTTTAATAGGAAATTAATATTTACTATTAATATACAAAATTATATTTTAAGAAAATATATTAAATAGTTTTATATGCGTTGCCAAACTGCGTAAAGCACTAAACTTATTTATACTAACAAGTAAAGCTGTTCTTATCCCACGTGTTTTAACTTACAATATAAAGAAATATAATTTAAAAATTATTTGATACAAATTAATAATTTACATAAATAAAATATTAATAATTTAGAGTAAAAAAATTGTAAACATAAACCATTTTTCTTTGATAAAAAATATGCATTAATATGAAATAGTTTAAAGCAGAACGTGTCGCATTAATATATATATATATATATATATATATATATATATATAATATTTATCAAACATATAAAAGACGGTGAAAAACATAATAAATAAAACACACTTTTAATCATTATAATATATTCAATATTGTCACTTAATTTTGACTTGAAATCAATACCTTTTGGAAATTGTGGAGACAATATTTCAGAAATTCCAGCAATTTCACAATTTGTAATGGTAATTTTTCTCTTTCTTTTATAACGTGTGAGCATAGGATTCGAAGAAATTTCAACTTCATAATAGCTAAACAACTAACTAAACTACTATAAATATTAAATTAGCAGCTTATAATAATAATAATAATAAAAAAATCAAATTGCACATTATTATCTAGTTTTTGGGAAGAGAATATAGTTGATGCGATGATGATTTCACAATTTAAGTATTTAATGATTAATTTACTTTTACTGAGTTTCCATTTTTAGTTTTACCTTAAAAATGAACATCATGAGTTGTGGGTGGAGAAAAGAAGTGAGTTCAATTTCCACACTATCATGTTAACATTATTAACATTTAATTGCCAGTACAAAAAATAATTTTGGCCAAATATTAAGTTTTTTTTACGTTTTTTTGTAATATTCAATCTTCTTAAAATCTTAATTTCTCTCCTATTCATGTTTTTTAAATAGTCTTGTAGAGAAATTTTAACTCAAAATAAATTGGCAATTTGAGGGGTTAATAATGAGTCACAAGACAAGGCGGAAGATATGACAATTGGTATTATTTGTTGGACTATAACAATTATGAAAAGTTAGAAATAATACAATCTTTAGGGAGAGACTCCAAGACGTCCGATGGGTAATTCAAACAGTACAAGTTTCTTCTTAAAAGTGAGTGTCATACAACAAAGATCACTACACACCCTTTTCCAGAATGGGTCATGAACCTGCACTGTTGTGTGACAGGCAGGTTTTCATAATACATTAGTCTCATGGTGTAATTTCTCTTTGTGATCCCTATGTAAGGGTTTGAAATCCTTTTCTTATATGTTTTCGGGAAAGACATTACTTATGCTTTCGTCCAATTTTTTATATTAATAGAATCTTAGCTTATAAGAAAAAATTCAAAAGAAATTGGCCAAGAGACTCAAAAGTGTCATATTATCGAGTTATAGAATAATAATCCAAATACTACATGATAACTAAAAATATGTAAGCTTATGTCTTTAAGAGTATAATAAAGTATAAAATAATTAAAAGAACTATAGATAAACATGAGTGTAATTTAAAAAAATAATATAGTAAAATATAAAAATTGAGAAAGAAAAAGAAGGTAAAGAACATAAAATACCAGTAGAATCAAATGTGAAAAAGAAAAAAAGTAATGTATAAATAGGGTGAATAACAGTTATCTAGTAGAAAGCATGAATGCAATTTAAAAAAAATAAAAAATATAGAAAAAAAAGAAGGTGAGGAACATAATAAATACCAATAAAAAACATATATTTAAGTTTTTTTAATGTGCATGCATATTTAATATTACAAATATTATTCACTTTAACAAGAAAATTATATATATATTATTTAATGCTAGATATAGTAATTATTTAAAAATAGTAATGAATTTTTCCAATTTATTATTTTAATATTAAATAAATCTAATATTAAAATTGTTAAAAATAGTAATATAATTTGTATATAACAAAGAAATTTCTGACACATACTTACACACAAATTTTAATGGCTATATATATATATATATTATCTGAAATAATTTATATAAAGATATTATAGTATTTTAATATTCAATTTTAGAAACTAAAAATATTTTTTCTCTCACCTATTTTTTCTTTCATTAATTGAATATCATTGCAATTCTATTTTTTTTAATATATTTGATTTTCTTCTTCCTCTTCTATTTTATTTTTTTAATAAATTTTTTTCATTGTTTATTTAAATAATTAATATTTTACTTTAAATATTATATTTTTTATTGCTTATATGTGTTTTGTGAGAAGTTCAAAGGAAATATATTTTTTAATTTTTAAAATTGGGTATTAAAAGACAATAATATCATTGATATAAATAATTTAAGATAAAAAATATTGATTTTTATGTCCTAAATATTTCGATGTAGGTTGCTAATGTATTTTAACTAAAAGTAAAGTGTTTTGCATATATATATATATATAGATAGAGAGAGAGACCTCTCCCACAAAACCAAACTCTTGTTTAACGCGTTGCTCTCTTATCACCTCAGGATTCTCTGCAAGATGACTACTATTTTCACATGCCACAACCATTAGGTTATTTGCAATTGTTCAAAAATTAATATTCCAGTCCATCAATTTTCTAAGTACAAGTCAATGGACTGAAAAAAATTGTACAACAAAGGAAGATTTTGACTGGATTTACTTTTGAAATTTAAGTTAGGACTAATTAGTTGTTTGTCTTAAAATTTTAATAAAAATTGTCTCTATAGAATTAGGTCCACAAACTCCAAGAATAGTCATCAATGGTTGTAATTGATTAATATAAGATGAAACACATAATCAATTTTCTAAGTACAAGCCAATGGATTGATAACAATTGAAACACTTCATAAATTCCCACAGACCTTACGACGTACACACGATTCCAAATCCAATCTGAAATTGATCCAATCCATTGACTTGTATTTAGGAAATTGATTATGTGCTTCATCTTATATTAATCAATTGTAGCCATTGATGACCATTCTTGGAGCTTCAAGACCTAATTCTATAGAAAGACAATTTTGATTAACATTTGAAAACAAACAACTAATTAATCTTAACTTAAATTTCAAAACTAAATCTGGTCAAAGTCTTTCTTTTTTGTTTAATTTTTTCAGTCCATTGGCTTGTACTTAGGAAATTGATCAAGTGGAAATATCAATTTTTGCACAATGCAGATAACTCAATGGTTGCAACATGTGAGGATAGTAGCGATTTTATAGAGGATCTGGGGGTGACAAGAGAGCAGCGCGTTAAATAAGGGTTTGGTTTTGTGGGAGAGGTCTCTGTGTGAGAAAATCACGTGAGCTTATTTAATGAACAAATCAATCTGAATTGTTTATTAAAATCCTAATATTATTATTAAGTTTTCTTATTTCTCACTGTAACTTTTTTTCTCACCTGAGTTGTCCTTTCTCTCTCTCTATATATATAGAGAAAGAGAGGGGGGAGTAAGACAACTCAAGTGAGAAAAATGGTTATGGTGAGAAATGAAAAAAACATAATAATAATCATAGAATTTCAATAAACGATTCATATTGGGTTGTTAATTAAAAAAACTCATGTTCTCTCACATAAAAGATTCAGGGGTGATGAGAGAGCAGTACGTTAAACAAGGTTTTGATTTTGTGGGAGAGGTCTCTGTGTGAGAGAACCACATGAGCTTCTTTAGTGAACAACTCAATATAAACCCGTTTATTAAAATCCTATAGTTATTATTAAGTTTTCTTATTTCTCACTGTAACTTTTTTCTCACCTGAGTTGTCCTCTCTTTCTCTCTCTTTATATATATAAAGAGAACGAGGGTGGGATAACTCAGGTGAGAAAAATGGTTACAATGAAAAATAAAAAAACATAATAATAACTATAAAATTTCAATAAACGGTTCATATTGAGTTGTTAATTAAAAAAACTCATGTTTTCTCACACAAAGACTTCTCTCTCACAAACCAAATCCTTGCTTAATGCATTACTCTCTCTCAAGATTACCACTATACCAACTCCACCACCCTCACTACCAACATCATTGTTGGTACCGCTACCGCTGACAATGGTACCAATGATGGTGGTAGTGGTGGCGACAGTAGTGGGGGAGGGGTGACAACAGTGATGGGGGCAGTGGTGGTCACAGTATCTGCAATGGTGACAGTGGTGACGATGATGGTGGGGTGGTGGTGGTGGCGTCACCCCACATTGCCACCGCCACCACAACCACTCTATCGGTGTCTCCACCATCGCTAGTACCACTCCTCCCATCGCCAATGTTGCCACCATCACTGTTGGTACCTCCACCACCATCGTTGTCGTCGGTAGTGGTATCGACGGTAGTGGTGATGACTTTGCAGAGGATCCTCAAGGGTGAAGATAGAGCATGCACATTAAGCAAGGGTTTGGCTTGTAGGAGAAAAGTCTCTATGTAAGAAAATCACATAAACTTGTTTAATTAATAACTCAATTTGAATCATTTATTGAAATTTTATGGTTATTATTATGTTTTTTCATTTTTCAAAGTAAATTTTTCTCACTAGAGTTGTACTTTCTCTTTCTTTATATATATATGTGTGTGAGATAAAGCGTAATATAGTTCCTTTCAAAAAATTATAATACTAATACTATAGTAAAGAAAAATAAGTTATGATAAATAAGCAAATGTAGAGTTCGGTTTTTTTTTTTTTAAGCATCGAAATATGCAAATTAGTCTTAAGATATTGTTTGTGTGGATGTAAATCAATCTTAAGATATTGATAATAAGGAAATATGGAAATTAACCAATGTGTTTTTTGTGTTTAGGGTTTTGAAGTCAACAATTGTCTGGAAGAATTAATACGTAGATTTTAGATTGTAATTAATTAGCAAATAATGAAGTCTAACCATGCTTATAAAAAAAATGAAGTCTAAGCATCACTTAAAATATAGTAAAGATTAAATATGTTTTAAGTCTATCTAAATTTTTCTTGATTTTATTATTTGTAAAAGTTTTCATTACTTTAAGATTTTAAATTTTTAATATTTTTTAATGTTTTTTTTACTTTATCATTAATTTTAGTTAATTATAAATCTCTTAGTCAATATGTGATGTTAGTAGACCACCATTTTGGCTTCTTTCTTATCACATTGAATGAGGCTTCTTCAACTTTTGTATTCCCTTTATATAACAAATCTTACCAAAATAGCCTATAAAAAAAACAAATTAATGTACCAAAATAAAGATATGATCGAGTTGAAAACCTTATGTAATAAACAATTATGTTGTTTTTCTATATCATCATGAATGTATATATATATATATATAGAGGAGGAAGATGAAATTTTTTTTAATTCCTTCACTGATAAACACTAACACACTACCATGTTTATAAAAAAAAATCTAAATTATATGAACTTAATTATGAAGTGTGAATTGATAAGTTTTCTTAGTCTAAAATTACACTATGATTAACTACGTGTAAATTGTTGACCTGCTATGATAAGCACTCAATGGCCCAACACTGCATCTTCTATAAATCCAAAATGAAATGCCTTAACTTTTCCAGTTAATTTGCACTTACAAGTAGCATAGGTGCCAAGTGAGAGATTTTCCATCAATGCTACATGTGTAAGTACGTGAGAAAGCGAGGAGTATATGCCCTCGAATTCATAACCCTAATCACATTTTATTTTTTTTAAAATAAGCTGGAAATTGAGGCTGGAATCGTCTTTAAATGATTTGGCACCTATCAACATTGGGATTAGCTAGTTTCGTTCGAATAAAATCTTATACTATAAAGGCCTGGTTTTATATGAGAAAACTGGAAGTAACACTACCCTGCATCTGCCTATCCAACAAGGTAATTAAATTAAAGGAAGAGGCAACAAAATTGGTATAGGACATTCATTTTTGCTTCTAGTTATAGGAAAATCAAGGTGCAAAAATAAGAAGGCTAAAACTTTATGTAAACCCTAAAGTGCTACCGACAAATACATATTGGTGATTGATGAAAGTGAGTCATACATTCTGTTATTGAAATCTAAGATAAGACAGGAGATTAATTAGAGTAACTAGAAAACAACCTAATTAAATAAAGTTGATATAGTAGAAATTAGCTAGCACAGATAAATGTCTCTCTCTCTCTCTGTATATATATATATATATATATATATATATATATATATATATATATATATGTATGTGCAGTTCACGGATATAATTTGATGAGTGATTATTACTTGAAGGACATGTTGCTGTACTCCTGATTTGGTGGCTCAGCGATTGGATTCCACTCCCAAAGCCGGTCAGAGAAGGTGGTTGGAAGTGGATTTGGTAGCGAACCGAGAGAGACTACAGGTGATGGTTGCATGAGCAAAGTAGAGAACTGATTGGGATGGCTTTGAACATTGTAGTACTGCTGTTGATAACTCATTAGCCTATTCAAATCATCCATGTTCACTACTCCAGTTCCAGTGTTATTATTGGAGCCAGAAGGCCCTGCAGAGAAGATTGTGCTAACACCTGCATGTGCTGCTTGCTTTGATTGCTGCATCATCATCAGCCCTTCCTCATCCATTGGAAGTGCCATTGTGGTGCTCAGTGCACCCATTGCAGCACGGTAAGCATTGTATTTGGAAAGTCCAAGAGCCGTGTTCACATCACTGCTTGCTTCCGTTTCATTCATTTTCTCAACTATGTGTTCAGCTGCCTTTGATTGTCCCACAAATCCCATGTTGTGCTGAACCATTTCACTGTGCTTTTTATTGTCGGAATGTGAAGAAGCTCTCGACGAAGATGGCCTCGTTGGGAGACACCGCGGGAGGGAGGGATGGTCCTCCACTCCGGCTCTTTTGTACACACGGCAAAGCGATATCTCCGCCTGCAAATGGAATATATACACATACACATACGCTTTCAATATTCAATGGAAAGAAATTACCCAAAAGGCTTAAAAAAAAAAAACTCGTACCAGTACGGCGGAAGGCATGAAATGAATTTATGATAAGACTTCAAAATTCATGCATGCAGTCATAAATGTGTGAGGATAAAGAAAGTGAATTAATGACAAACGGTGCTGGTTATTTTGATTTTCTTTTTCTGCCAACTCTTTTATTTTAATCCCTCTTTCTATCACGTAGTCATTAATTGTTCACCTCTGGGCTTCTCGATCTTCACTCATGGACTTTTAGGCTTCAAGTTTGAGGCAACTATTGTGTTATAGCTAGCTATGGTTGTGGAAGAAAATCATGTATGGAAACAGCAGATAAAAGGTAGGCAGCTAAAGAAAAGGAGATGAATCTCGAAATAAAAACCCAAAGCCGGGGAAAACAAAGATGAATTACTTGAGCTATAGGTTTAAAACTAACTAGGGTTGAATCATAAAAGAAAACAAATATATGAAAGTAAGAGGGGGCGATGAAAGAAGAAGTGATTATTATAAAGCGTAAATAATAGATAGAAATAGGGGGTTGGGGGGGGGGGGGGGGGGTTACCTTTTGATATCGTTCAGTTTCATGGTGCGGCAAGCGATACTCGTTCATAATCCAACTGGTTCGGATTCCTTTAGGAGCTTTCCCAGAATAGAAAACTAGGGTTTTCTTGAGGCCGATAGAGCGAAAGTTCTCGGTTCGGATCATCCTATCAGCTCCCGTTGCCTTCCAATAGCCAGAGGTTGTGACACGATTGGGACGATCACCGTTGCGATACTTTCTATCTCTGGGCACATAGAAGTACCATTCCTTCTCTCCAATAGCTGCCAACGCTGTTCACCACACGCATACTCCATCAAAATTCAACCATCCATAAACATCTCAATTCAAATATATATAGGACAAATATTGCACACGCTTGTATATCTCAATTATATTATATATATATATATATATATATATATATATATATATATATATATGGAGGTGGGAAAAGTTAGCTATCTAGGAATTAATATACATAAAATAAAATTAAAAGGAGATGACAGAGGAAAGGGGGAGTTAGTTCCCAGAATTGCTTCAAGAAAAGGGAAGCTTTAATATATATAATATATACAATATATATATATACCGGGAAGTTCCCAAGGGTCATAGCGATAGAGATCGAGGAAAGTAATGAGCTCAACGTTGAAACGCTTGCCCTCAACCTTACGGCGAAGGTAGAATTCAACGAGCTCTTCTTCAGTTGGGTGGAAGCGGAAACCGGGCATGACCATGTCGTGGTCGTGATCGTCGGGTTTGTTGTTGTTGTTGTGGTGGTGGTGGTCGTTGGTGGTGGAGGCCGTGGTGGCATCCTCCTGGCTCTGGCTCTGGCTCAGACTCATGCTGGGTGATGCTGATGCTGCAATTGCCATTCACTCTATGTAACTAACAACTATCTCAGGCAGGGGCTACAACTACACTTTGCTTTCGCCTCACCTCTTTATACTCACAAAAGTAATATTTGTACCAATTTGGAGGTACACTAGTGTTAGGCTAAGATAAGAGATTCATGGTTAGTACTGCTACTATATGCAAATCACCAAACTCATCAATTAACCTTTTTTTCTATTTTGTCTAAATTAAAAATATGTCTTTCTCTCTCTCTCCCTCTGACGGATTTAATTTAAAATAGAAAAAATAAAAATAATAAGCGACGAAACGAGGAGAGGAGTTAATAGAAACATCTACATAGCTTTCAAGCAGGCCCTACATGGAAAGAGGGTATACGCTAAGGTGTTTTTAAGATGAGAAAATGACTTTTCAAAAAGAGGACAGGGTGGCTACAGCCCCAAAGCGGTGCCCTTGGACCTTTCTTCCACCACCTACAAAAACATTGCAAACAAAATAGAAATATCCCTATATATTTTATATTTCTACCTTCACCAAAATATATTGTAACTTTGTGTCACGAAATCATATATCTCACCTAAAACACTAGCGTCTATATATATTTTTTATTAAGGAAACACTCGTGTGCTCCTTCTCTCTCCCTTTTTTCTGTCTTTTTCCAATATTATATAAATATTAGCTCTGAAAAAAAAAAAAAAACTGTTTTAACTAAAATGAACGAATGGCGAGTCTCTGTTACGAACTATTGTTTTTTATATCAAGAAAAAAACTTTCAAATTATTAGGATGTCATACTACTGGGACTTCATATGTTCCATGCAAATTCTTGAGTATGTTGAATTGTTGATTTCGTTATTGCCTTAATTGGTTCTTTTTCCCGCCCGTACATTAGCAGTTCACGTGCACCACATGAATCTTGTAAGTCTCATCAATTATATATACCATGAAAATACCACAAAACCTTCAAGTTGGTCCTCCATAATGATTAATTATATATGGAAATTAATTTAAAGTTTATTAATTAATAACAAACTATGTTTTTTTTTATCAGTCTAGCATTGGTGTAGAACTTGACATCTTATTAGTATTAGTTTTGTAGTTTGATAAAGTTTTGTAGTTCGATTTTTAGTCTCACATTGTTTAGTATTGTGTGATGGTGTTCTTCACTTTGCTATATAAGCAAGCTTATGTAAGGTTTACAAATGTATCAAAACAAATACTTCTTAGTGTTGTTTATTTCTCTCTTCTCTCCTTTAGTGCCTTGTTCCCAACAAGTGGTATCAGAGCCCATTTCTTTGTATGTTCTGTGGTTGCAGCCGTGTCTGATCTTCCGCATCAGAAAAGATTTGGTTAGAGTAAATTTTCTTAGTATGCTATGTGGCTGCAGCTGTGTCTGATCTTCCACATCAGAAAAGATTTTTTCTTTTGTTCTTGGGGATCTCAGTCTAGAGAACTAGTGGGGGCTTTTCTTCAAAAGCAGTAGGAGCAATGGCAATGGACGAAGGCAAGATGAAGATTGAAAAGTTTGATGGTGCGGACTTTGGCTTTTGGAAAATGCAGATAGAAGATTATCTGTATCAGATGAATATGTATCAACCACTCATAGGAAAGAAGCCAGAGGGTATGAAGGAGGAAGATTGGAGTCTCCTTGATAGACAAGCCCTTGGAGCCATTAGACTGACGTTATCCCGTAATGTTGCTTTCAACATTGCAAAAGAAAGGACGACAGCAGGTCTCATGAAGGCTCTTTCCAACATGTACGAGAAACTATCAGCCTCAAACAAAGTTCACTTGATGAGGCGATTGTTCAATCTGCAAATGTCTGAAGGTGCTTCAGTGGCACACCATCTCAATGAACTAAACACTGTTACAACCCAGTTGAGTTCAGTTGAGATTGAGTTTGATGAAGAAGTACAGGCTTTAATACTTTTGTCTTCCCTGCCAAAAACTTGGAATGCTACGGTCATGGAAGTGAGTAGCTCATCGAGAAGCAATAAGTTAAGATTTGATGATGTTCAAAATTTGGTTCTCAGTGAAGAGATCTGGCAGAGAAAGTTGGGTGAACCATCAACCTCTTCAGTATTGCATATAGAGTCAAGAGGAAGAAGTTCAACCAAAGAAAGCGGATGCGGAAAATCAAAGGAGAGACGATTCAAGTCCAGAAATCATCGTAGTTCCCAAAACTCGAAGACGATCAAGTGTTAGAATTGTGGGAAAACTGGGCACTACAAAAACCAGTGCAGGAGTGCACAGAAGAGTCAAGAAGCAAAGGGTGAAGCAAACGTCACCTCCACCTCAGGAAAATATGAGGTGTCGATATGCTCTCTTGAAGATAAAGAGGAATCTTGGGTATTAGACTCTGGAGCATATTTTCACGCTACCTCACAAACGGAACTATCCGAGAATTATGTTCCTGGAAACCTTGGTAAGGTTTACCTTGGTAATTAGCAGTCATGTGAGATTGTAGGTAAAGGTGCAATAAAGATTAAGTTAAACGGGTCTGTATGGTAATTGAAAAATGTCAAACATATTCCAGACCTGACTAAGAACTTAATCTCAGTGGGCCAGTTAGCTAATGAAGACTACACGACAATCTTCCACAGTGATGATTGGAAGATTTCAAACGGTGCGATGAAAATTGCTCGAGGCAAAAAGAGTGGTACTCTTTACAAGACAACAGGAGCATGTCATTTGATTGTAGTTGCAACAAATGAAAGTCTCAATCTATGGCACCAAAGACTTGGGCATATGAGTGAGAAAGGGATGAAGGTCATGCACTCAAAAGGAAAATTATCAGGTCTTCAGTCAGTAGAAATTGATATGTGTGAAGACTGTATACTTGAAAAGCAGAAGAGAATCAGCTTTCAGACAAGTAGGAAAACCCCAATGAAAGAGAGGTTGGAGCTCATCTACTCTGATGTTTGGGGACCAACGACTGTCCCTTCCATTGGTGGGAAGTAATACTTCGTAACTTTTATTGATGATCACTCCAGAAAGGTATGTGTTTACTTTCTGAAACACAAGTATGAAGTATTTGAAGCTTTCAAGATTTGGAAAGCTATGGTAGAAAATGAGACAGGATTGAAGATTAAAAAGCTCAGATCCAAAAATGGTGGTGAATATGTAGACACCAGATTCAAGAAGTTTTGCTATAAGCACGGAATCAGAATGGAGAGAATCGTTCCAGGTACACCTCAACACAATGATGTAGCAGAGCATATGAATTGAACGTTGACTGAAAGAGCCAGAAGCATGCGTGTGCAGTCAGGCCTACCGAAGCAATTCTGGGCAGAAGCAGTCAATATAGCAGCTTACTTGATCAACCGAAGTCCATCAGTACCATTGGAGCATAAAATACCAGAAGAGGTATGGAGCAGAAAAGAAGTAAAACTCTTACATCTTAGAGTTTTTGGGTGTATAGCTTATGTGCACATTAGCAATAAGGAAGGAACAAACTTGATCCCAAATAAAAAAGGTTCACTTTCATCGGTTATGGTGAAGATGGGTTTGGTTACTGTCTGTGGGATGATGAAAACAAAAAGATGATCCGCAGTAGAGACATGATCTTCAACGAAGGAGTCATGTACAAGGATAAGCATAATACAAGTGCCAGCAACTCAAAACCGAGTGGGCCAACTTATGTAGAGGTGGATGATGTTGTAGAAAGTCCACCAGTTGAGAGTTCTCAATCAGAGGAAGTAATTGAATCAGGCAGAGAGTAAAAATTTACTTCAACTTCTGAATTGAGAAGGTCTTCTCGAGTTTCTGTGCCTAACAGGAGATACATGAACTACATGTTGTTAACAGATGGAGGAGAGCCTGAAGACTATTCAAAAGCATGTCAAACCACAGATGCGAGCAAGTGGGAGCTTGCCATGAAAGATGAAATGAAGTCTTTAATCTCAAATCAAACATGGGAACTAGCAAAGTTACCTATGGGAAAGAAGGCACTTCACAACAAATGGGTGTATCGCGTGAAGGAGGAACACAATGGCTCCAAAAGATATAAAGCTCGACTAGTTGTAAAAGGATTCTAACAGAAGGAAGAAGTGGATTACACTGAGATATTTGCTCTAGTTGTGAAGCTCAATACTATCAGATCCGTGTTAAGTATTGTTGCCAGTGAAGAACTCTACCTAGAGCAATTGGATGTGAAGACTACGTTTCTTCACGGAGATTTGGATGAAGAAATCTACATGCATCAACCTGAAGGTTTCTTAGAGAAAGGAAAAGAAAACATGGTGTGCAGATTAAAGAAGAGCTTGTATGGTCTGAAACAAGCTCCAAGACAGTGGTATAAGAAGTTTGAGAGCTTCATGCATAAGGAAGGTTTTAAGAAGTGCAATGCTGACCATTGTTGTTTCTTCAAGAGGTACAACTTCAGTTATATCATTTTGCTACTTTATGTCGATGATATGTTAGTAGCAGGTTCAGATATCAGTGAGATCATAAACTTGAAGCAGCAGTTCTCAAAAGAATTTGACATGAAAGATTTAGGACCAACAAAGAAGATCGTTGCTCTATCCACTACAGAGTCTGAGTATGTAGCAGTAACAGAAGCTAGCAAAGAATTGATATGGCTTCAAGGATTGTTAACAGAGTTGGGATTCATCCAGGAAAAGAGTGTTTTGCACAGTGATAGTTAGAGTGCAATACATTTGGCTAAGAATTCAACATTTCACTCCAGAACGAAGCACATTGATCTCCGTTATCACTTCATCAGATCTCTACTTGAGAATGAAGTACTAATGTTGAAGAAGATACTAGGAATTAAGAACCCAGTGGATATGTTGACAAAGGTTGTCACAACAGAGAAGTTGAGGCTTTGCAGTGTCTCAATTCGAGCAAATTAAAACACGGATCTGATAGTATTGAGCTTCACAACTAGAGTAAATTAAAACACAGATCAGATACTATAAGATGATGAAGACAACTACAATAAGTGATAATAAAAAACTAGTAGTCTGACCGAGTTAAGTTAATTTCGGACTGATTATAACATCAGTCATGTATGACTAACTAACTTGAACTGATCACTAGGTGCAGTCAAACTAGTTACCTAATTAATGATCCACCCGATTTAGGTAATTTAATTTATCTTTTTTTCTTTAAATTAATAAAGAATTATGGTTGCATGAAGCCAAGGTTGAGTTGTTTCGGGAAGTAATGGTTTATCCCATTAAAATAATATATTTAATATGTGAACAATCTAAAAAATTTATGAGTCAAAATAAAAAAATATAAAAAAGTGAATTTATTAAAGTTTCTTACCATTGAAATAAAGTTGTGTTTGAGTTGTTAAATGCTGACGTGACACTATGGGAATCACATAACACAATTTTCAACGTATGAAGCAATCCAAATAGGTTGCTACCATTGGAGATATTCTTAATTCTTTTAAATAATGCGATTTTGTTTATAAGTAATAATTTTTTTGTTTGTTTCAATATAAGTATAAAATTTTTATATTTTTTTTAATATAAACTAAGTCATGTGAGTCAATTAGTGACTCAATAATTCGATGCGAATAATACAATGCCTTCAACATATTGATCACATATGTCTGTCTACTTTTAAAACTATGCTTCAATGTTAACCTTTGACTTATGATAAGAGAAAGGATTTCCTAATTAATGGGTAAAATTTTAAAATACTTGCGGATATAAATATAAAATTACTTATTTTATTTATTTATATGAAACTTCATTATATTTTTTTTAAAAGAAATATTTTGTTTGAATTATGTTTTATATGTTTAATGATTCAGTACATATACTTAGGAATTATCTATATAATAGAAAATAAAGTAAAAATAGTTTATTCAAAATAGGGATTCATTAAAAAGATGAGTTATTTGTTTTGTAATGTGTCACAGCGACTATTGACAAGTTATTTACGCGCACACACACATTTGATAATTCAGACTTATACTTGACCTGTGAGGAAAAAGAAGATATTACCTAATGTATAAAAAAATGAAACTTGACTTGTTTATAAAATATAAAATTTGAATTTAACTTATTTACTTAATTTATAATATTCTTTATCAATAAAAATTTTACTTTATAATTATCTTTTTATGTTTAACAATTTAGTATTTAGTAATTATCTCTTTATGCTAAAAATACAAAGTAAAATAGAAATTAAATATTATTTTGTTTTCATGAGGTGAATGATGATTAAAATAAAAAACTCTTATGTTTTGTGGTTTATAGGAAGTATAGCTACTAATTTTAACTATGCTCCGTGTGATATGAAGGGTAAAAAACAATGTTGGAGGGATTTAATTCTATGTTTGGAGAATAGAAGGTGCAATAGATGGTGTTTTATGAGTGATTTTAACTTAATCAGAAATTAGGTGGAGCAGAAGGGAAGGGGTCGAACACTAGGAGGAAAAGATGCACTTGTTTAATGAGTTTATTGAAGGGGCGAGTTGATTGATCTACAGTTGTTGGGGAAAAGGTTCACGTGGGGGAAGAGTGATGGTAGCATCATGAGCAAGCTTGACATGTTCTTGATGTCAGACAAATTTTTGTTATGTTGGGGAGATGTGGAGCAATGAGATTTACCAAAGTCTATATCAGATCACTGCCCAGTTATGCTGAAAATAGGGGGAGTCAATTGGGGGCTGAAACCTTTCAGGGTTCTTAACTGTTGATTCAATGATATCAGATTTAGAGCTTTTGTGGAAACAGAATGGAAGTTGCCGAAGGTCCATGAGTGGAAAATGTTTGTAATTAAGGAAAAACTGAAAATGTTGAAAGGAAAATTTATGATTTGGAATAAGGAGATTTATGACAATAAAATTTCAGAGGAAAAGGTGATAATACATAAACTCGATGTGAAGGAAGAAGCTACAAGTTTGGAGGAGATGGATTTGGAAATATGCAAGCAGAAGTTGGGTGACTTAAAGGTCTACGTAGGAAGTGTTCCTTAATGCATAAAAAATCTAGAATCCAATGGTTGAAGGAAGGCGATGCAAATCTAAGTTCTTTCATAGATCTATTAGGAAAATATGAGGTAATGCTATTGAATCTTGAGTTTAAGGGTGAGAATGTAACAAAGGTGGACAAAGTTGGACCAAAGTTTAAGGAAAATTTTGAAAATCAATTTTAAGAGAAGGTACAAGTTAGACCAAAGTTGGGTTTGCTGCAATTTAAAGCTTTGAATAGTGAGGTACGGATGAGTATTGAAAGGCCTTTTGAGGTGGAGGAAATTAGAAATGCTATGTGGGAATGCAATAGTAATAAAAGTCCAGGTCTTGATGGGTTTAATTTCAGATTCTTAAAGGAATTCTAGAACGTGATGAAAGGGAATTTTGATGGCTATGTTTGATGAATTTTACTCTAATGGTAAAATAGTGAAAGGGGTGAATTCCTCGTTCATTTTGTTGTTGCCAAAAGAGTCGATTCCCTAAGATTTAGGAGACTATTGACCTATATCTCTTATGGGATGTGTGTACAAGGTGACTGTTATGGTATTGGCTATTAGGTTGAGAGAGATTATGCCTTTTATTATTTCCAAGACACAATCTGCATTTGTGGGTGGACATCAAATTTTGGATGAAATATTAGTTGCTAATGAGGTAGTGAAGGATACAAGAAGGAATGGGAAAAGTTTATTAGGATTGAAGGTTGACTTTGAAAAGACGTATGATTTGGTGTGCTGGTAGTATCTTTAGGATGTTATGGAAAAAGGGCAGTTCAAATCAAGGTGGATGCATTAAATTAAGGAATGTGTGGGCTCAACAAGAATATATATGTTTTGAATGGTAGCCTGACAGAGGAATTTGGCAATGGGAAAGGCTTAAGGCATGGTGACCTTTATCTTTGTTCCTCTTTCGTATTACAGTAGAAGGGTTAAGTCAGATGATTCAAGCTATAGTGAAGAAAGACCTATGGAAGGGGTTCAAGATTGGAAAAAACATGTGTTGTATTTCTCATCTTCAGTTTGCAAACGTTATTATATTGTTTGTAAAAAAGGATTGGGAATCCTTGATAATGGTGAAAACAATTCTACAAAATTTTTAACTGTTATCGGGCCTAAAGGTGAATTTCTTTAAGAGTCAACTTTTTGGAGCTAATGTGGCTAAGTCATGGGTGGCAAGGGCGTCAAAGTTACTAGATTGTTAAGGGGGTCAAACTCCTTTCAAATATTCAGGTTTGCCAATTAAGGGAAAACCAAGAAGTAAATTTTTGTGGAGGCTTGTGTTGGAGTCGATGCGGAAGAGTTTATCATTATAGGAGCATAAACATTTGTCTTTGGCAGGGAGGACAACACTCATCAAATCAGTATTATCGGCGCTACCTTTATATTACTTGATGTGATCTTTGATGATCACGTGCCCAAAGGATCCTTTCTAAGGTCACTTGGAAGGGAAATGGATTTATGGAGAGGAAAGGAATGGCGTGAGGCACCATAATACTAGGTTTGATAAGCCAAAGGGGAGGGGTCACAAAGGAGGGGTCTCTTGATAACTCTTAGAAGCTCTCACAAAGGAGAAGAGGGGACACTCAAAGGTAAGAACCTCACAACCAATATGGTCTCTAGGATTAAATTCAAGTGTAAAAAATACAAGTGAAGTGAGAAGCTCCTATTTATAGAGGTAGCTAACCTCTTGAACAATATAACCTAAAAAAGAAGGGCTAGGATTAAAAGGAGAGATCTAAGGGAGGAGGATTAAGAAATAATTCCCTCCTTAGATCATCAAACTTGGTGCCTAAGTTTCTCAAACCAAGGGTCAAGATTCCTTCTTATTAGCTTAAGGGGTTTATGTAGGAAAAGAGGGGTGTAGATATCAAGGTTACCCCTTATTTCCTTTATAAAGACCCAAAAAGCTAAATCCACCCTCTAAATTCCTAAGACACCTCCTAAAATAAAAAATGGACTAAATACATGTCCCAAATTAAATTCCTAATGCTCCTCAAAATTAAAATAAAGAAAAATTATATTCTATTAACTAAAGTCCCTAGCCTAATATCTTCACTCTCCATAGGAGGTGAAATCTTCCTTTGTCTGCAAGGGCTGGTCTTCTTCAATCCTTCTCGCTATGGCCCTAGTGATAAGTCCTTGGCTAGACATGGTCACATCATTACTTGTCTTTTTTTAAGGCACCGATAGATATATCTATCCTTGAAAGTTTGCTCAAGCAATTCCTATGGGGTGGTAATGAAGAAAGCAAAAAGATAAATTAGGTGGCATGGGAGACAGTGTGCAAGTCCAAGAAGGAGGAAGGTTTGGGTATTAAGAAGGTGTGTAGGAACAATATTACTTTTTCGGTAAATAGAAATAGAGATCAAAGATAGAAAACATAGGGTTGTGGGCACGTATGTTGCAATCTAAATATGAGAAATCATATAGGAGTTGGGTGACTAAAGGAAGTCATTGCTCGAGCTAGTGGATAGATATTAACTCTAGACGATGATAATCAACTTGTGTGTGGTCTAACAATGTGAAAAGGAAGTTGGGGGATGGAGAGGTGTGATGTTTTGGAAGGATTAATAGTTAGGTGATCAACGTTTGAGTGAGTCTTTTGGGAGACTGTTTATCTTAACATCTCAAAAGAATATTACAGTTAAGGATTAGGGATGGATTGGAGTAGAGATGGAATTGTAGAAGGAGGTTATTTGAGTGGGACGAGGATTTGTTATCCAAGTTAGTGGATATGCTAAAAAAAGTAATTTTAAGGGAGGGGGTTCAAGATGAGTGGATTTGGACTACAAATGGGTCTAATAGATTGTCGTGTCATTCGCTTATAAGGTGTTATCATCTGTCTAGGGTCCTTCTTCAAATGTTACTTCTGATTCTTGCTAGGCAGATAAGATTTCTCAAAAAGTTCAATGTTTAGTTTGGAGATTGGGAATTGACCGAATGCCAACTAAGGATAATTTGTTAAAATGTTAGATTATTGGAAGGTTAGCTAATGGATGTATTTTGTGTAGGGCAGAAGAGGAAACAAATTCACATTTATTTTTTAATTGTCTTTTAGAGGTACAAGTTATGTTCATGGTGGCTGTAGTGGTGGTATTGCATCATCATTACCGCAATCATTTTTATCAATGGCAAGGTCTAATAAGTGGATCAAAAAATTTGGTCAGGACATGGGAATCAATGTGGTTTATTAGAATTTGGTAGATTTGGAAGAGTCAAAACGAGATAGTCTCTAATAATCGTCGCATAGAGCTTGATCAATGATATAATTCAAGTTATTTAGCTAAGCACGTGGGAATGAAGCTACGCAATGAAGTTAACTTCACACTCCTTTTCAGAATGAGTCATAAGTCTCACTTTTTGTGCTTAATGTCATTTTCTTTTCATGTAAGTTTTATTTGGCTTATTTTTGTAAATTGTGATATGCCACTTCTTGTGCTTGCTCACTTTCATTGATTCATTAATAAATTTTGTTGGCTTATAAAAAAATATTATTTTTAAAAATTGAAATTAAGATTTTTTTTAGGCACAAAATTTAAAGTTACTACTACATAAAAATAATAATAAATAAAAGGCTTAATTCCAGTTCTTTTCCTTATATTTCAATTTTGATATTTTTATCTTTTATTTTTATACCATGTCATTATACTCTTAATCTTAAAATTATTGATTTTGTGTCTAGTTATTGGTAAATTACATTGATTGTTAAGCAATAAAAGTTTGTTGACATATGATAGTAATTTGACAATGATTTAATGATGGGATACCTTAATTCTATAATTCAAATTATAACAATCAGTCAATGTTTTTCATATGTCAATCAATTTTTGTTGTTATTAATAGTCAGCGGGTAATCTAGTAACAATTGAACACAAATTCAACAATTTTAAAACTTAGAACACGGTCATGATTTAAAAATAAGAAGCAAAATATTAAAAATTAAAAAATAAAGGACATAAAGTGCAATTAAGCCTAAATAAATTACAATTGTCTATAATAAAGTAATACATAAATGAATTAAATTTATATAAATAGCACACACATATTTTCCAAGTCATTAAAAGTATTATTTAAACCACTGGATCAACCTTATAACACGTAGATTGGTACATGGTTGAGGGCCCTCTTGACTATTCCCTTAATGTCACTAAGGTTTTAGCACATGCCTCATCTTGTCTCACTAGCACATGGCTAAGGACCTTCGGAGCCATTCCTTTAGCACGATTAAGGTCAAGGCACACCACTCTACCTATATATTGCACTAACACATGGTTGAGGATCCTATTTAACTATTTTTCCAAAGGCTAGGAACACACCCTTCAACCTATTACACTAATACATGACTAATGACCTTCTTTAACCATTCTCCTAATATTATTAACATCAAGAACACACTTTTTGGCCTACTACACTAGCACATAGCTGAAGAGGTATGTCCCTCAGCCATTCCCTCAACACCACTACAATTAGGTGCACAACCCTTGGCTTATTGTATTAACACATGGTTGAGGACCTTCCTCGACTATTTTTCCAATATCAATGAAGCTAGGGAAGCACCCTTCATCCTACTACACTAGCTCATGGTAAAGACCTCGACCTTCCTCCCAACATCACTAGTGCTAGGGATACACCCTTTGACATATAACACTAGAACATTATTAAGGACTCCCTCCCTACCATTGTACCAACAGAAAAATACTGAAGGAAGGTGTTATGATTAGTTCATGATTAAGGCAATATCATCATTGATTATATTTATCTAATAATAAAGGATTAAGCATGAATAAAATCCTATGGGACATCATACCCATTACATCAAGTATAAACATGAGTAAGATTTTCAAGGTAGGTTATTGTTAATTTTTCATTAATTACTATACTCACAGGGGGCGTTTGTTTCAAGTTATGGTATTATATTCTTAGGAATAATAAAATGAAAATATTTTGCCTGGGTAAATTTAAAATTATGTTTGGTTATTTTTTATATATTCCTTGGATGTTTTAAATTTTAAAATAATATAAATAAATAAAAAAAATAGAAGTTACATATGTTTATAAATAACTTCCAATATTCTCATGAGAATATAACTTTCCCATCCCTTTACCATGAGAATAAAAGGTAGAAAAATGAGAAGTTAAAACATTTTCAGAAATAAAAGATATTAAGGAATGAAACTTCAAAACTTCTAACAAACATGAGAATGTTTATAATCATATGTCTACATTCCTGAAAATGATATTTTAATTAAAAAAACAAATTCCCTTATAGTTCTGAAAATCGAATTGGTTCAACCACAAATCAATCCCATGTTTGATTTCTTGTTTCCTAAATACCAATTGGATTTCAAACCCAATTCAAATCAAAGAAAATGGCCAAAACCTACCATTTAATAGATTTTTCAAGTAGTTGAAAATTAAGTTTTTTTACTAAAATGTAAAAAAAAAAGTTATTTTGCTTTTGTTTTAATTTTTCCCACTTCAAAAAAACAAATCTAAGCTTTTATTTTTATTAAAACAACAAAACTAATGTGCTTATTTATTTTTGGTTAAACTAGAACTTATTTGTGTGGTATATCATATATGACTTTTTTTTTCTTAGTGTTTGTATGTGGCAACATTTATTGTCCATGATAGAGGTTTACATAAGTCAAGTCACAATCAAATCATGATGTTTGAATTACTATGATTAAGTAGAAAAAGTTATGTCTTGACTATCAACTGTAAATTTTGACATAGTAGTAAATTTTTTATCCAACACTTAATATACTACTATATTAGTATAAAATAATATATTATTGAACTCTTGTTAAACCTTTAAATCTTTTTTATAGGTTAAATGTTAATTGTTAAGCTTAAATAAGCTTTTTATCCTTAAATTTTCACCAAATATCACTTTTGATCCTTGAAATTCAAAAATATTTTTTTAGTCCCTGAAATTAATAATTGTTTTTTGTATTAAGGTTATCCGTTTATAAGTTTTAGTGTATTTTGTTGTACCGGATATGAAATTAAATATTGAGGAAATTACGGTTGAAGAGAAAAGTGATTTCCGATTACAAAAATGTGTTCGTTGTCAATAATTTTTTAACGACGTTAATCAGAGCAGAAGGATTAAAAGTGAATTAGGAACTAAAAACAATATTTTTAAATTTTAAGAAGTAAAAGTAATTTTTTATGAAACATCAGAAGAAAAACACTTATATAAACCTAATTGTTAATGTGATAATGGTTAAACCTTTAAACTTTTGAATCTTAAATTAATTTATTTATTACTTTAATAACCAATCCTGTTTTAACCCATTAAAATAAATAAGGCTAACTAAAAATACACTTAATTAAACATTTTACAAATAGAAATATAACAATTTATAAATAATTCAAGCCGTTTTTGTTCATAGTTGTGATATACATTACGTATACGAAATATATTATCTAAGTAATCTCACGTTGCTACTTAACGTAATCACATCATTAATTCAAACATACATATGGTTAAATTTAATTTAAATATTTTTTAAATTTAAAAACTAGCGGCTTCTCTTATTACTTTTATTTAATATATTGTGTGTATAAGTGAAATATTGAATTAAAATGTAATGTGTGTATACAATTTTTTAAAATTATATCCAGTATAAACGTTAATTACTTAATTAACATATGAATTCTGTTAACATTATTCATTAATGTTAATTTTAATATATCAAACTTAAAATATTTTTACTGAAATAAAAATATTTATTTTATTTAATAAATATTTTATTTAATAAATATTTTATTTCTTAATAAGAATGCATTTCCTTATTAATCATTTAAAAACTAGTAGTATTATGACTGATTTTTAAAATGTATACTAGATACAAGTAATTTATTATAGTTTATATCAAATATATCCTAGTTTGGTAATGGATGTCAATTATAAACTATAATAAATTTTAGAGGTATATTAAGACTAAAATATGTTTTAGATCTCTAGAAAATTCTCGGTATATAAATATATTTTTAGAAAAAATATACTATTTTGGTCATTTAATTTTGGTTTAAGTAAGTTTTTTATCTTTAAAGTTTCACAAAAAATTATTTTTGATCCTTGAAATTTAAAAATTTTGTTTTAGTCCGTGATGTTAATTTGTTTTCTGTATTAACATTATCCATTTATAAGTTCCACTGCATTTGGTTTTGCAAATGTGACATTGAAGATTGAAGAGATTAAGATTGAGGAGTAGAGTGATTAATGAGTACAAAAACGTGTTCCTTGTTAGCAATTTTTTATAACATGAATTAGAAAATAATGACTGAAAGTGAACCCGACTATTTACAACAAACAAGTCTTTCTTCATTTTTTTTAGAGCAAGAAAAGAAGCGGAAATACAAGAAAGCTTTCTTTATATGGATAACCAATCCATTTTCAAGGATTAAGAAATATTTTTTAATTTTAAGGATTAAAAATTATTTTCAACAAAACTTTAGAGATAAAAAACTTATGTAAGCCTTTAATTTTGGAATATATCACTTTTAGTTAAAGCAACTTAATTTTTTTATAGGAAAATATTAGTTGTTAATATATTAGTTTTTTCTTACTGGAGGTGTACCCCACTAGAGCTCAATCTCCAACCCTCCCAAAGCCTTCGTCATTATAACCACCAACTTGCAACACCTCGGTGCTTTGCTCAACACCCTGAGCTTGGTGCCTCACTACCTCGACACTGACTCGACAATAAACCCAAAATCCCTAAAAAAGGTAACTAGAAACAAATCTCAAGGAGAACGGTAAAAAAGATAACTAGAAACAAATCTCAAGTGGAACAGTAAAAATGGTAACTATAGAAAAATCTCAAGCAGAACGGTAAAAAAGGTAACCAGAGGCAAATCTTAAGGAGAATAGTAAAAAAGGTAACTTGGAACCACACCTAGATACCTCCTTAAAAGGGGGGCACGAGACCCTCCCTTAGGTATCTAATCTCTCACACTCTAATTTCTATCCTGTTACTCCTTCGCTGACTTGGAGTCGGAGTCCCTTTTGCAGGTACACACATGTTTCTTGGAGCTCTAAGGTCTGAAAGATCGAGAGGATAGCCGTTCTGCCAAACTCCGATAACAACATTTGGCACCATTTGTGGGGACGTAAAAATTCCTACGCCCCCTCTCTACTCCCTCCCTTACGGGTGCAAACCAAGAGTGTCCCCTCTCCTTCCAACATGAATGAAACAAACCTCATGGAGAGGAGAACGCTAAAAGTGGAGAATGCTGCCATGAGATCAATGATTTAAGACCTTCAGGATAGTCAACACAACAAAAAGAAAAGCTCACACGATCACACTAGTGACAACAAAACCCGAAGTCATTAGTACAACAGGACCATTGCAGACACCTATGTCAGGGGATCCAAATCCTACTATTGCAGAGATTCCCCCGACAAAGGAATGTCTAGAAACAATCACTCTACGAACCACCACACTTCAACACATAACAAGTCAACCCAGAGCAAGGCCACAAATGTCGGCAAAGGAGCAGAGAAGCAGAATACCAATAAATATGTTGCTCTCGTGACCCGTCACCTCATACCTCAATGACATCCATTTGCAAACGGTATACTCGACAATGCTTTCTTGCAAGGTTGGAAACCGTTGGCGATCAAACTCTACGAAGAATTGGCCAACCCCGACGACCACATTGAGGCATTCCTGACCAAGTAAATCTCTACCCAAATGATGATCATGTGTTATGCAAAATGTTTCCTACTTCTCTTGCAGGTACCGCTCTCAATTGGTAGTTAAGGCTCCCCCACCACTCTATCGACTCATTCGATACCTTGGTAGAAAAGTTCACAACCCATTACGCGGCATGCCGACCACAAAGGGTCTCGGTCGACAACTTGATTGGGCTCTAATAGAAGGATGATGAGTCACTACACGAATTCACAGATCAGCTCTCCAAGATGATCACTCAAATCGTGGATTTAGAACAGGGGGTTGTCCTCCACACAGCTGTTGGTGCCTCACTAAAACCACTAGAGCTCGGTCTCCACCTCTCCCAGGGCATCTGTCATCAGAGCCACCAACCTGCAACACCTGGGTGCTTTGCTCAACACCTTCAGCTTGGTACCTCACTACCTCAGCATCGACCCAACAATTACTAGCCCAAAATCCCTAAAAAGTGGTAACTAGAGACAAATCTCAAGCAGAATGGTAAAAAAGGTAACTAGAGACAAATTTCAAGCAGAACAGTGAAAAGGGTAACTAAAGACAAATTTGAAGCAAAATGGTAAAAAAGGTAACTAGAGACAAATTTTAAGGAGAACAGTAAAGACTGTAACTTGGAACCACACTTGGAGACCTCTTTAATAGGGGCGCACCAAAGCCCCCCTCAGGTATTTAATCTCTCACACTCTAATCTCTATCATCTTGATCCTTCACTGACTTGAGCGTCGAAGTCCCTTTTGTAGGTACACATTTGTCCCCTAGAACTCCAAGGCCCGAAGGATTGAGAGGATAGTCATTATGCTAAACTCTGGTAAGAACAAGAGGGATTCAAATCTGTGACCTCTCCTTCCCACCTTCTCCCCACATGTGGTGGACATTGCCACTAGATCAACCTTATGACTCCTACTTAAAACAGCTTAATAAGCTATGAGCTGTTAAAATAATTAATATAAATTAAATAATGTCTTTAAAGTAACAAAATTCAAGTATTATTCTTATAATGGATATTATCTATTTCTATAGACTCTTCCCTTTCGTAGCATTTTTTAATATATCACATGTCTTCTTATATTTCATATAAAATCAAATTAATTTCGTAAGAGAAAAATCAAATTATCTTTGCTTAATAAAGTCAGTATTCTTTTAAAAGAGACGATTTATACTTTTCTTAATTTCTCTAATAGTCTAATCACACTCAGAATTACAATTAACTTATTCGTCAATATTTATATTGGACGTCAATCATAATAAATTTCAAAATCTTCTTATCCTAAATAAATTTTATAATTAACTGATGTGATATTATTTATTGTGATTTTTTTATCACAAGTAATAAAAATTTACAATATACATGCATAATATTTAACTAAATGACTCACTTTTACGGATAATGTGTGTTTTTCTTTGTGTAACTACACCAGAAATTTATTCTTCATTATTATTATTTTTTCTTAAAATTTAACGGTTAATATTAAATTTTTATCCTTATTATATTTTGAAAGATTAGTTGATTACTTATTATATATATTTTTAATACACCTAAGTGGATTTTGCCACATCTTTGTGGTGAAATTTTTTATACATTTTTTTTTATGCATATTTCACACCTCCATGTGTTATACCATATTATGGTAGCATAAACCTTAATTCATTCTAACACACCTCAAACATCTATGATTAGAAGTTCCTGACATTTATTTGATGTAATTTTTCTTTTAGTGTATATCTCACATCTCTGTGAGATATTCCACAACATTGTAGACAAACCTTGAAACACTTTTTCTTCTAGTGCATCTCCCACACTTATGTGGGGTATTCCACAACACTATAGTTGGATCCTTATGCATTTTCTCTTCCAATGTGTCTTCCAGAGTAAACGTAGAGATTTAAATTTAGAGATTAAATATAAAAATAGACATTGAACAATATTGGGGAAAAAGAAAGAGTTTGATGGGAATACATGAGAAAATAACCCATAGATAATTATTAAAAAATAAAGGAAATTAAGGACAAGTTAGTAAAATCATGTAAATTTATTAATTAACTTTCACTTTCCTCCCCTCTTAAAAGTTGGGTGAGGAAGGGTTTTACTCCTTCCTCACATTCACCTTGAACGAATAGAATATTAATTACTTATTACAATCATTATATGTCAAGAAAATAAATAGTAAAGATAAAAAATAATTTCTTTTACTTATTTTTGGAGTAATTGAATTTTTTTTCTCTCCCTCCCCCCTCCTTTGTATATAGAGGAGTGTTAAGAAAAATCTAACAAATACAATTTTCTAAGACTCTTAGGGTGATTAATGTTACATTATCATTCAATTACAAAACACTATATATAATAAGTTTATTGAATTTACAAGTGAATTTGATTCTTCGTATGTACATCCATCCACAAGGTAGCGTTATCCTGGTTAAAAGTGGGCATATATTTTTAGAACTCACCCTTATTCTTATTGAATTTATCATTTTCGAGTAAATATGTGAAAAATTCATCCAAATTTTTTTATAATGTTAATTTACAAATAAATTTTAAAATGTTAATTTTATATTTATAATTTTATTTTATTTTTGCATTTGATCTCTAATTAAAATAAAATGCTCTAGTTTCCCGCTGTCTATCATAAAAAATGTCATTTCTTATTCTAAAATGTGCTTTTGTTCTTTATTTATTACTAACTTTTAGTTTAATTTATTTTATTATTGTTTTATTTTTTTATAATTTTAAAAAATAAACATTTACTAAGTATATTATCATAAATTTATGATATATCAAAATGTCACACTAAGCTAAAAATTTATTTAACAGGGATATATCAAAAAGTCACACTAAGCTAAAAATTTATTTAACAGGGATATATGAAGATAACATATAAAAAATCTAATTAATAAAAAAAAAATACTCCTTCCAGATGTAATTATAAATAATAAGAAAAAAATAAAAGCAAATATAATCAAATTTTAACTACTTTTAAAAAATTAATTAATTGATATTATATTTTTAATTATTATTTTTTATTGTTGACATGAAGTTAATTTCAATTATGAATAGTTTAGGAAAATGTTATTTTTAAACATATTTAATGAAATTAAAACATACAAACAAACTTTCTTAATTACCTTAAATTATATTTAGACATGAGAGATACTATTTTATATGTATCATATTTTAATTTGAATGATAAAGGAGACGTGAAACAAATCAATGACTTTAATTTTTATTAAAAAAGAATTAAATAATATAAAAATCACACAATTATATAGATCTTTAAAAATTCTTTTGGACTCTTTTTAGCTACCGATTTTGTCATGAGTTATGAATCTTTCTATGTTTAAGACTTTTTTTTTTTTTATTTTCTTTGCATATTGTATCTTGTCTTTACTAATTTAAGTACATCTTGTAGTTTCTCCTTAACTCGTTTTTCAATAATATTTTCTTTGCTCATAAAAATTAAATAATTTTGTCAAATTAAACCTCTAAAAAGGATGAGAACTAACAATAAGCTCCAGTATAGATAGTTGAGCAATGTGTTAGAATAGAAAAAAACATTTTAAAAAAAATAAACAACTTCTTAAAGAAAAACTTCAATGCTGAAAAAAATCTTCAATAATGTTTTTCTCCTAATTAATGATTAATTTAAAAGCATAAATACTCAAATAATTCAATAAGAATAAACAAAAATTTAAATATTTTATAAAAATTATAATATATCTTATGAAAGTAATCATCAGTGTCAGTTTTTTTTTTTTTTTTTTTGAAAAGCAAATATTTATTTATATATTTGGAAGAGAAACCAAGAGTTTCTTGAAAATACAAGGATGCAGACACCATACTACTTGATGTCCAATTAGACCGCGGTAATTAACCTTTCACCGCCTAAGACATATTTAATAAGCACTCTCTCGAATGCGCACCCCTATTAAACCCAAAAGAGTATGACAGCCATTTCAAGGAGATGATCTTAATAGTCATCATAATGTCTACTGAGTCCACCTGAATTCTATCAAAGACAATCTGGTTCCTAGTCATCCAGATTCCCCAACAAGCAGCCAGCCAGAAAACATACCTGCACTTCTTTTTCCTCTTTCCAACCACCCATGCTGATGATGATGAAAACAATTGATGCAGATCCCCCGGGATAGGTCCGTGGATTCCCAGCCAGCTCATTATATTACTCCACACTGATTGAGCTTTGGCACACGTTAAGAACAGATGAGTCCTGCTTTCCATATTGCTTCTGCAGAGTACATAGAGAACCCCTTCTTCTGGAATCTCAACGCCTCTCTTCAGCAAGTTATCAATGGTGGGAAGCCTATCTATCAATAATCTCCAAGAGAATGCAATTACCTTTGATGGGAGTCTGTCTTTCCACATGCGTCTCCATTGATTGGGTTCCACCTCGGAGAAAATCATTGAGTTCTGATGCGAGCTCAGTACTGCATAAGCCTCGGCTACTGAGAACCCTCCATCCCTGCTAGTCCTCCAGGTCCATCTATCCAACTTGTCGCCCGCAATTACTACTGGCAATCATCAGTGTCAGTATTATGGACTAGAGAGAGTACTATGCTTTTTTTACCACGAGAAAATACTATGTTTAATAATTAAAGTTGTCTCCTTATTTACCAATTTTCATCATAAAGAGAAAGTAGCCATATTACGGCCAGGTTAATTTAAACTTCAAAATTTTTTTTCTTAAAAAAGATTAAAGAAACTGTTAATTTTAAAAATAAAAAATTTAGAGAAAAAATTACTTATTTCAATAAAAAAATATTTTTTGAAAAAAAAAAAACAAAAAAGTTTAAACAAACGGCTACGTGCATGTTAGTAAATTTGGTTAATAGACATAGCATGAGTTAAAGTGCGAAACTTCGGTTAGCATACATAATTAATAGCCTCTTAAATTCTTTTTTGTCATTTTTTATACGAACCCGAATTCAAATTGTAATTAAAAAGTGTAAAACTTAAATATAGGAAATTATAATGTACAATCAACATGTTTATGTAACTTGAGTTTATCACAATTGTAACTAACTAACTAACTTGAAGTTATATTATTTAGAAAGTCTCTCGAAATACATACGATTTAGATGAGGACTTGCATACAATTACAGTAAAAAAAATAATTAAGAAGCTTACATATCAATCCATTATTTGAATATATATATATATATATATATATATTTATATTTTGATTATGCAAATCTAAGAAATCTTCTATAAAATCCAGACATGCTATTGAAATGGGCACTCTTTTTTTCTTTTTCTATGCAGAAGTTTAGGGAAGTGTTAAAGATTAAGTTAACATAGGCTAAATGTTAATTTTCTAGTAATAAAATGTATTTTAAAATTAAATAAAGTTTTTGAAAGCAAAAATCAAACTCACATCCTTTGTGAAATATGAATTCATTCAAAATCAATTATACCCATATTTTTTTTTATTTTAATATATATATATATATATATATATATTATAATAATTAGTACACGAATATCAATTAAAATTAAATAATATATTTAATTTTTATTTGTATCAAAATTTTGAAGTTATAATAATATTTTTGTAATTATAAATGAGAAATGATTCACTTATGTAATTTTAAGAAATTATTCTTCATCTAAGAACTTATTTTTTTTATGTATAATGATTATAATGAATAACTAGTTTAAATAATTAAATTTTAAAAATATGAATAGTTAGGATGGAAAATATTCTTTTATCTTATTGGATTCCTCTTCGTTATAAATAAAAATAAAGTAAAAGAGCATATTCAATTTACTAAACACTTTTTTTTTGTTCTTCTCATAATTGCAATTGAACCTTAATCCCAAAAAGTCTTATATATGATGTGGTTTTAGAAGTATGTAGTAGCTAGTTGTAATTATAATAATAAAACAAATGGCAAGAAAAGCTTGCGTTGACAAATTGACATCGAATTTCTTGGTGCGATGCATATTACAAGGGCTCCAGTGTGATGCGGGGGACGAAGATAATTTGGTGATGTTAATTAGCTGGTGCCCGCTTGTATTTTAGTGGTCACCAATTAGGATTTAGGATTAGGATAAGTTAATGTAACAATGACAAATTACAAATACATTAACACTGCAACCCTTATATTTTCTGAGGTTAATTAACATTCTCACATGGTTCCCTTCAAACTACATTTTGCCAATCAGGAATAACTCCAGCATGTTCAATAATTAATCATTTTTTTAAATAATAACATATCTTTCATATATCACAAAAGATGACAATAAAGAAATATAAAATTAATACGTAATCAAGGATAAGAGCAGAAAAGAAGAAGTTTTCCACAAATTAAAGCTAATAATACCCCAGCATCGAAAGACAACACATTCAACATATATATAACAGCAATCTACATACACATGTTGGTTACGGAGAGTGTTTATGTCTATTAGTATGCAACTTCTTTTTAACTTATTTTTCTGTGAATTTATTAACAGATAATAGTCCGAGCTTTCCACAGTTAAAAAATGGTGTAATATAATAAAATAAAAATAGAAGAAAATAAAAAAAAATTGTCCAGTGATAATAAATCATGGTACAATTGACACGTAAAATTTTATAATATTATTGATTAGAGAATTTCTGATTATCTTCACCTGAAAATTTTGACGAAATTATATTTTGAAGTGGAAATAAAAAAAAAAAATAGACAAATAACAATGGGTTTCAAAGAAATTATATATGAATATGGTTAACAAAATGTATATTGGTCCACGATCAAAACCGGATCTAAACGCCCACCTTGTACATATCATAACGTGATTGTCATTAATTGGATGTAGGTAGCTAGGCAGCAATTAATCGCGCCAATAGCTATAAAAAATTGTCATTTTCATGTTAGGTTTAGGTTTCCTTTTTATAAATAAAATCTAAGAACTTAATTACACGATTAATTAATTAGTATATAATCTCAATAAAAGATATTTAAAATATTATTTTTATTTATATAACTCTTAAAATAATAATAAATAAAGTTAACAAATTTATTATAAAGGGTTTGATCGAATGTGTAAAACATAACTACGATGAAAATATATAGCAATTAGACTCTAAATTAAAAGTTTTTATTAAACTATTTTCAATCTTTCCGAGTTATAATTGAAATAGGAATTGTATAATTTCCCAAGCCATCTAAGAAAAAAAAATATTTTGAAACTGTTGTGTTCGAATCTCTACGGTAATTGTCATTTAATTTATTTTCTAAAGACATGACTGTCATTTTCAATATGAAAAGTTAGTCTAGTTAGTTATGTCTATCTTAATTTAAAATCTTTCAAAAGTCACGAATGGTTAATTAGTAAACCTCCTCAAATTATTCCGAAGATGCTAAAGTTAGTAAGTAAGAGTTTGATTAGTTCGGTTTTCTTTTTTAGTTTTTGAAAATAATTTTTAAGAATAGTTTTCAAAAATTATTTTTGAGAAGAAAAAAAAAATAAACTTGTTTCATCAGTGTTATTTGAAAACTATTTTGAAAATGTAAAAATGGAAAATTTGTTCATATTTAATAAAATTTCATTAGTAAAATGAAAAAAATAATATATTCTTATTGTATTTTTAGTTTTCAAAGCAAAAAATAGAAAACTGAAAAGTAAAACTACTTTTAGTTGTTCCTGTTTTTTAGTTTTTAAATACTAAAATACTGAAAACAGTTTTATATAAAACTGTTGGCAAACAAACACGAAATCTTCGAAAGATAATTTTTAACACGCTAATTAGTTATGGAATTTTTTACATTATTTATATTTTGTAATATTTTACATAACACTTTTAAAGTATTTTGAAATGCTATCTAAAGCAATTTAGGATTCTACTTATAATAATATTTTTTATTTAATTAATAATATTTTTTATTTAATTAACAATATTGTAATTACTCGGTTTGAGATTTAGTTACATTTTCAGCTCTTTACTCTTTTCTAAAAATATATTTTGCATGATTCGAATTCAAGTCTTCTTACAATTCAATGTATTACCAACAGAATTACACTAATTGAATATAACAACCTAGTAATTAGAGAGTTAGATTATTCGGCAAGTAAATTATCTAAATATTTATTTTCACATATTTAAATAACCACAAGTAGTAGGTGCATATAGAATCATGCAAGAAGGGACGGTCAATGGAGACACGTCAACCAATGTATTAGCCTTCTCCTGGAAGCTTATCCTGAATAGATTGTCGACGGTTAATAACTGATTGAAAAGGAGAATTCTCATTTCGCTTGATGAGCAGCATGTCAATTGTGTCACCAGCATCTAGTAGAAGAGACTAAGCATCTTTTTTTGACTTGCCCGGTAGTTCAGGCTCTATGGTACAAGGTAATGGCTTGGATTGATTTTCAATCACCTTTACCCGATGATTTGTCTCTTTTATTTCCCTCAGTAACCTCGTGGGTGGGTGTCTGGTAAATGGAGAAGTAAGTGTAAATTTTTATTTGGGTTAGTGGTTTGCTGGTGTATATGGTTAGCTAGGAATGTTATTATTTTTAACAATTCTTCTGTAGAGTCGATGGATATCTTTGGCCTTGTTCAGCTGACATCTTGGAAGTGGTTAGCCTATAGGTTTGGTTTTAAGAGGGGGTATGTTTTTTCATATTGGTGTAGCAACCTTCGTTTGTGTACGTTGAATATGTAGTTTTTTTTGCGACTTGTAATTAGGGTGCTATAATGTACCCTTTAGTCCTAGTTCCCTTCAGTTATGTTGTATCAGAATGTTAGAAACTCTTAGTTTCACCCGCCTTGTTTCTTTTATAAATTTCTTATCCTTTTAAAAAAAACTAACAGGTGTTGGTGACAAAAGGGTGGTTACTTGATGTTATTTAAATAAAAAAATACAATATAATTAATAAAAATGGATATTAACATTATTTGAATAAATAATAACATATGGGTATGAATTGAGAATTGTGGGGATAGAGTGAATTAATTTGAGTCAAAGCAAGAATTAAATAATTGTATGCTGACATTGAATAAAGCATGTGGTGTACTTATAAGTTGTTTGGATGGAGGAAAATCATAGATGCAGATGCAATGAGGAAATTGGAGTGGGGCAATGGGGAATCAAATTTTCTGGCTGATACATAGATATGTGGGAATGGATCGGCTGCTAACGTTTATAGTATGTTCTGGGCATATATATAAAATGGAGTGGAAGAGTCAAGAGAAACCCGTGACCACCCTTTTCCCTTCTCTCTTGACAGCAACACCTCACTTTGTTTTCTTTTTTTAATATTTCTTCTATCTTTCTATTCAAATCACTATATAACTTGATTCACTTAATTCGTGCAATTACTTTTTGTACTTCTATCGGATATGAAAACAAAATTAAAAAGAGAAAAATTGCTATATATTTTATACTATTTTTCATAATTATTATATATGAAAAATTTGTTAATTTTTATGATTTTTTTCATATAATTTGTGATGTGAAATTGAATAACATCATAAACATATTTTATAATATTAATTCATCATCATTAAACTGAAATTAAAAAAGAAATACAAAAATCATATTTTTTCATCCTCGTAAATTTGACATTTTTACTTTTTTTTAACCATGTAAAGTTTATCCTTGTCATCAAACTTCATTACAAAAACAATGACCATGTGAATGATGGACTTCCACGTGATTTTATGGCATAGGTCAAAGGCGTAACATTGCCAAGTAAGTCACTCGTATCAAAATAAAATAAAAACATTGCACGAACTACAAACCAAAAAGTAATTTACATGAATTAAAAGTAAAAAGTAAAATATTTACATACATGTTATGAAAGAAAAAGATATTTACATGAATAAATAAGATATTTAACTAGCAAATTATATATTAAAATAGTTCTCATTTATCATATAAAAATTTTTTAAAATCTAATATATAAATATTAAGAAAAAAGAAATATATATGAAAAGTTAGAAGTTAGCGTTTAAAAAAATACTAGTTAAAGTAAATTTCAAAAGATACTTGTAACAATTTAAGAATTAATTTATGTAACAATTTTTATGCCTGATGGAACATAGATGATTGCATCTATGTACGTAAATAATGAGAAAATGATTTATTGTTAGAGTAAAAAAATTTTACTGATATTTAATTATAACTTTTTATATATGATAAGTTTGTTAAGTTTATTAACTAATACTTTAAAAGTTGTTCATAAACAAGGTATTGGGGAATTTCGAGTGTACTAGAACAAGCCCTCAAGTTGTGGCTAAGAGGTGTGAGAGTTGAGATTGGGCCCCACAGTGGGTTTCAATATTCTTACTGCTAGTTCCAGGACATCGTTAGGTCACAATGCTCAAGGTATTATCTGTTTTGGAGCTCAGGGACTCTTAGGAGTGTTCAAAACAGAACCAAACCAAATTAAAAACCGAAAATTAAACTACCCAAACTAAAAATTGTAAAAGAATCGTTTTAGTTTGGAGTGGTTTGATTTTTATAATTTTCAAACCGCATGATTCAGTTCGGTTTGTGGTTTAAGATGTTGAAACCGCACCAAACCAAACCAAACCGCTAATCCTTAGTTATTTTAACAAATATCTAAAAAAGCATATACAATTACTCATTATTTTCTAAGTTTATAAGATTTTGACATAATCTTTAATTAAGATTTTTAATTATATGAATTAGTTGATAAATAAATATTTTAGCAAAACTATTTGATTTAATTTCATTAGATACAATTTGACAATAACCACTAGAGTGTAATGTTTAAAATAATTGATTGTTTATACTTTAACTTTAATGGTTGCTACTTTTATATAATATTATTGGGAGTGACTAAACTTTTATACTATTTTAGAAGTAAATTTTTTTATGTATTTTTTAATACTTAATAATAGAAATTTTAAATCACAAAACCAAACCGCAAAAGATTAGTTTGGTTTGGTTCAGATTTTATAATTAATCTAAGCTGAACCAAACCACATCACACTTATTTTTATAGTTTGATTTGAACTAGTTTTATACTCAAAACCACACCAAACAGCACCGCGAACACCACTTGACTCTATCATGGTTTTGTCCTTAAAATACACTTAGGAGATTAAGGAAGAAGAGTGTTTATAAATGACCTTTTACCACGACTCCTAAGCAATATGAGAGTTGGTGACTCTGGCACGATGTTGTCCTTAAAAAGTGTCTCGGGGGATTGAGGGAGGAAAATGTTTATAAATGACCCTTAGCCTCGACTTGTGTGTCACGCTCTCACGCCCCTTAGCCACGATTGGGAGGCTTATTCCTGTATATCCAAAGTCTCAAATGGTTTAGGAATCAGGGCAAGAGTTATTTATAAACACCTTCCTACCTTAATACACTAAAACGCCTTTTAAGGACAAACACCTTCCTCCCTTAATACAAGATATTAAACTATTTAAATATTTATTTCAATCTTTTATCGTATATTTGACAAAATTAGTTGAGAAATTAATTTGAAATTGAAAACTAGAAAGTTAGGTGAAAAGTTGTTAAATTAACTTATTAAATTATAAGTGTTTAATAAAATTATTAGTCTAAGCAACTAAAAATATAAAATAACATAAATAAAAAATATAATAATTTTTTACTTTATATAGGAAAGATTAAAAAAGTAAATCGAACAAATATTCAAGAACAGAAAAGAAACAAACATAGAAAGTTATAATGTAAAAGTTAGCGTTTAAAATTACATCATTTTAAAAAACACTAAACTATTTAAAAAAATACTGGAAGCTACTATAAAAGTATTTGTTTATCAAACAGTAAAACAAATTAATTTTTAGCTAGTAGAAACACCTTAAAACTAATTGAAATCTCTAATCAAACATCCATATTAAGTTGTTAACATATGTAGTAAAACTAGTTATGTAAAGTGTGAGAGTCATATCACTATTTTTTAAAAGTGATTTTGACGGAAAAAAAACCGTATACCTTTAGACATCACAAGACCTACAAATAAAAAATTACAACTATCAAAATAATCTCATATTTGCATATAAAAAAATTAACATTAATTTAATTTTTAATAAAAATAAAGTCAACAAAATGAAAAACTATAATCGTAATAATTTTTAAAATTATTATAATAAATAAAATATCATTAAAATAAAATATGCTTATTATTTCAGTAAAAAGTTTTTCTTCTCTTCTATTTTTCTATTATGTAGAAAATTCTAACTTTCAACCTGAGTTTTATAAATATGTATATTATTATAAATATTTATAAGATAAATAATATAAGACAAATTTTTATTTTGATGCATTATTTTCTATTTTTTGGTGCAGTTTAAAAATATTTTTTAAATAACGTGATTGTGATAGTTTATTTAATTGCAAACTATAACACGGGATTTAAAATATAATAATTTATTTTTCATATATAAACAATTTAATTATAATTAAATAACCCCATACTTATATATTCTAATGAACTTGAACTTTCAATAAGAAGCACAAAAAAGAAATCCTGAGATACTTTTTGCATTTATTAGAATGACAATTGCAAGTTGATCGTCATCGAGTCCATCAACTTTATCACCGTGGTCGTTATCATGCCCTATCCCTCTTTCCACAAAAGCCAACTGTGAGCTTTCAAAAGAAAACCGCCGAAGAAAATTAATTTTTGTTTTAACATATAGATCTATATTAACAATATTATTTTATCTTATTTTATATTTAAATTATTAACAATATGTATCTTTTTTATATTATTTTTACTCATATAATGTATTATATTATTAATTATTAGCCCAATCTCATATTAATTGTTTAAATATTTTGTTTTTAAAATCATATAATTGATATATCACACCCATCTAAAAAATCAAAACAATTTTGATTTGGTTTTGCTTTTGTGTTTCTAGTTTTTTTTTTTTAATTTTGAAATGTAATAAAAACTTGTTAAGTAAAATTAGTTTTAATTTGATTTTTTAGTTATTTTTGAAATAGTTTTCACCAATTTAAAAAATAATAAAATTTGTTTTTAGATTTCTATGTCTGTTTTTATTCAAATCGACTTTGATTATGTGTCACCGTTTCTGACTAATAGTCACTTGTCATCTCCGAATATTGGTCAGTAACCGTATATTTAATTAACGATCACTGACTACCACTTCCAATTGGTGGTCACCCACCACCACCTCTTGTTGACCACCAATCACTGGCTGTAACCTCTATCCTCCACTTCCTACATTGGTATTACTTTTGACTGTGGACTACTAATCATCGATCTTCGGTCTCTAGAAAGAAAAGATGATTAAGATATAAAAATAATTAATGTTTTAAATTTAGAAACCAAAATAATATTTTTAAGTGTTTAATAAAATTATAGATTTAATGTTTTAAATTTAAAAACTTAAAACTAAAATTATATTTTTATTTTTATAGATTTTAAAATTGGAAACCAAAAGCTACTCACGTGTTAAAGAATAAAAGACTTCACATTCGTTTAAAGATTTTATCTCTTTATTGCAATTGCTTTTTTTTAGAAACAGCTTAAAAAAACAAAAAACTAATTATTTTCTTTAAAAAAAGTTTACACAAACATCTTCAAAATTATTATAAATATTTCTTTTAAAAATGATTCTTTTAAAAAATAATGTTAAACAAACAAACTCATTTTGATTTATATTTAAACATGGATTTTGTTGACTTTATTTTATGACTTCCACTTTAGCCGCGATGGTGTAAAAATATAAATACTTACGCTAAATTCCTACGGGACAAAAAAAAAAAAAAATTGAACAGCCGCGATTCATCCAAGCTTAAGCTACATACAATTACGTTAGAAATTTGTTATGGTGTAAAAGCCTAAGCGTGTCGTATTATGATGAGAAACATGCACCGTCCAGCTGATCCTCATCACTCATCACCACAACAAATTTTGAAACCCCATTTCTCTTTCTCTCTCTATTTTCTATTTTTTCTCTTTTTTAAAATTTAATCCTATTTTTTTAGCTCACTTTCTTAAATAGTAATACCATAAACACCTGCTCCACAGGTTCTATTAAAATTAAACAAAATCAAAATACTTTTTATGTGATGCTGAATACAATTAGTCACAAGTACTGATTTATATGGATTTGTTGTGACACTAAATAATTAAATTATGGTGGTCCAAGTCAAAAACCATAATATATATCCAAACCACATTATCTCAAACTTAACGGTTAATATATTCATATCAAATTATCATTTAATAAAATTACAAACAAGAATCTATAATAATAAATTTAAATTTTCTAATAATTAAATTGATATGAAATACTTTGAAAACAAAATTAACATTTTACGTATTCTACAGAGAATAAAACATAGTAAACCAATTAATCAATATTTTATATAGTAATACATATAAAATGAAATAAATGTTAATTTAAATCTAAATATCTTAAGGTCTAAAGTTTTTTTAGGTAATAATGAAGTAACATAAAATAAAAAAATACAAACATTTTTCACTTTGAACTATGAGACTTCTTGAACATATTTTAATCACCAAAATGTTATTTTAACGATCAATTAAAAATATAAAAATTATTGAATAGTTATTTAAGGAATTAAAATATAATTAATTTGAAAAATATAAAAATATTAGATATACCATTTGATTAAAGAGGAAAAAGGATTGATCTGTTTAATATAAAAGTGAAAGCATATGGTATAAAATGAGGAAAATGTACGATTATGTTATAAATGATTTAATTTATTTAATAATAAATCTTGAATTTATAATATAATAGTGAATAATATATATTAAAAATAGTTGCTTTAAATTATATAAAAAGAAACGAGAATAAGCGTGTGTATGAAAATAATTTGAATATAAATTTGTAAGTTGCGTCTGAAGAAGTGACCGACGAAACTTAGTTTCAACACTTTGTCTTTTCTGGAAGTCTTGAAAGAAAAGTATTCGAGAATCATCTCCTCACAATGGGAGGCTGCTATCATAAGCGTACAAAAACCAGAGGAAGCATTTTCCATAAATATTGAAATAAAAGAAATTTCTAATGAAAATGACAAACCGCGTTCCTTAATATGTGTACTTTGTCAATATTATGGTCACACAGTAAGTAAGTGTGTAGAAGGAGATGCAGACATGTGGGAGAGATATAAAGTTTTCGAAGGCTAATATTTATTGGAAGCTAGCCGGAAACTAAAACTAAATCATTCTGATTCAAGCAGGTTCATTTTGATATGTTTACAATTTAAAAATTACACTTCATACATTGTGAACATGTCTACTCTCTCTTCTTTAAAAACGTGTAAGTTCGTTTCACAATATTTGTACTTAATAATATTTTATTTAATACATATTTTTATTATCATAATATTTGTTATTTAGAGAGAGAATTTTAATGTGCGCACACACTATTTTTAATCAGTTAAAGATATTATGCCAATTTAATACTTAACTTTATATTTAAAAGTCTATTTCCTCTCTCATCTTTCCTCTCATTGATTGTGTTTCAACGCAACTAAATTTTCTATTATATTTTATTGTTTTCCTCTTTCATTTTTTGTTTTCTTTTTTAATTAGAATAATTTAAATTGAAGATAAAAATAATATGCTATTAGTTTCTCTAATTTATATATTTTCATAATCATATATATGCATAAGTTTCTTTTTTTTCAAAAAATAAGAAATTCAAAAAATATTATACGTTAATTTAAATAATTCTCATTAAACCCATATAAATAATGAATAATAAGTATTTTAAAGTAAGATATTTTTATGACATTTTAAAATAACATATTAACTCTTTGAAGTGAAAGAAAATAGGTGATGCATTAGGAAAAGAATTAAATGGAACGAGAAAAAGATGAAATATATAAAATAGAAAATTTAGAATTACATTAATACGTAGTTACTAAAGAGGAGGAGAGAGAAGAGATTTTTTTCGGTCTTTAAAATTTAATATTAAAAACTATAATATCTTTCATCTAAATTATTTAACATAAGAAATATTAACTTTTATGTCCCAAATATTTTGCTATAGCTAACTAATACATCCAAACTAAAAATAGATTATTTTGACATTTAACTTAAGCATTTTTTGGGTAAATATTTTGGTGTCACACTTGTTATTTTTCTGTAAACTAGTTTACCTAGTTTGAATGAGCTACTATAAATGGTTATGTTACTTAAGTGTTATGTCATTAGAGTGTCCGTCCAACTTTTGGCAACACCTAGGAATTACTAAAGCGAAAGGAAGAGAGACTACAAATATCCTGTGCATAATTTGGCTGGCTACGCTGTGTGGTATTTGGTTGGCTAGAAATGCATTGACATTTAAAGGTGAACTCTTTTGTGTGGAAAAGATTTGGCAAGAGTTTTTATAACGATCTTGGTTATAGGTTACTGTTTCCTTTTATGACTGGTTTGTACAACCAGAATATTGTTTTACTAAGTTTCAAAAGGGGTAATATCTGGAATATTCCTAGACTAGTATTTGATTTTGTATTAAAGGGAGATAAACCTTATGTAACTGTTGGTCTTGTATTGGCTCTGTTGCAGATACTTCAATTTCTAGTCATCTTTTGTGACTAGGAGGTGTCTTGTGCACGCTAAATAAATTTTGCCTTTGAAAAAAAAAACTTAAAATAAAGTATGTGAACATTAACATTTTTCATGTATATATGTGTGTGTCTGATTTATTAACACATACTTTTTAGTTGGAGTTATAGTATGTATATGCTAGCAAATAACATCATCCATGTATATTAAGAAATTCTTAGTTACAACTTGTTAGTGCACTTCAACTAAAAAAATAAGAATGCATGTATTGTGTGTATTTGATGCAATCCCACCTAGTAAGGAATTAAGATATGATCAATAAAGGAAGGATATGGCTTGGGAGGGGCATGAAGAAGCCTAGTTTAGCCATGCTCTATTGTTTTGTAAATAATTAGCCTAAATTAGATTGTTATTGTTCCATTTATTTTTAGTAATTAGGTGGTATAGTTAGTTTTATTTTAGCCCTTGTATTTTAGCCTATTTTCTTTATTTTAGAAAAGAGGTGTCACTAGTATTTTATGTGGAGTGTGAGCATGAAAAGTGGGCTTTTTATGTGGTTTTGTTGTCCACACCCCCTAGAATGTTTCCTACACCTTTCTAAGCATACATGAAGCATGAGAGATAAGTGAGATCCACTTGTCCCCCTTAGTTAGTACCAATTAGCACTCCCTCTCCTAGATGACACATTTGAATTCAAATTGGAATTGGAGGAAGTCTACATGACACTCTCAAATTCAAATTTGAATTCTAGAGTGAACATAAATCCTAAATATTAGGGTCTTGTTTGGATCTGGTTAAATTAACCAAGTGTTAATTAGCTCTTAGCCAAACTAACACTTAGTTAATTCAACTAATCCTCCCTAATTAGTAGCTAAGTTGGACGTCTACTTTTGGAGGCCTATAACCTAGGATTAATTCTATACATAGGCTACACCTCCTCTTGTATCATTTGAACACTTTGATGAATAGAAATTCCTTCTCTAAATTGAGAGCTTCTATCTTGAGTGTTCATGTTCTCTCCCCTAAAGTAAGAGTTCTTTTATGACTTTTATCAATAGTTCTTTTCCTTGTGACAAGCTTCGTCTCCAATGGCTTATCTCAACTATGAGTGACGCCTAAGCACCTCCATCTTCTTGTCTCATCACCTCCATTTCTTTAACAAGAACCTCTAAGGAAAAATATCAAGGGACAAACATATCAAACACTTTTTGAGGTTGCATCAGCAATACCAAGGTTTTATTGTTGGCAAATAATTCAAAATTAAGATCAAGGGACAAAGCATATCAAACACTTTTTGAGGTTGCATCAGCATTACCAAGGCCTTAGTGTTGACAAATAATTCAAAATTAGGGATTTATACTTTTCACCCTTGTAGGAAAGGTAAGAGATGATGCAAAAGTCACAAAGATAAGAGAAAGATGATTGTGTTTTTTTAACAATGGTATCAAAGTTAGTTGATCCTACAACTTGACAACTAATGAAAGGTATTGAGGCTTAAGGAAGAAGATGAAGATCTTCAGTTGAAAGCTTACTTGGCAATGTGATATTCAAGTGGCTTGCTCCAATGGAGATAATTGTTAGTACAAATGCAGAAGTCAAAACTATCCAATACTCATCGAAAGCATATCAGGACGCAAACCAAATCTTGGGTAACAAGGGCGTGATTATGAAGATTGAAGATTGTTGGAAAGTTTAATTGATGGAAGAATTATTAGAAAACAATTCAAACTTTTTTAATTTCAAATTTTTAAGATATTGTTTATAAAAGATAGTGTTATCTCTAATTTTTTTTAAATTTAAAGATATTATTATAAATTATTTGTTTTTTTATTTAAAATTAAGCTACTATTTCTATAAATATGAAATTTTAATATGAGAATATTCACCCCTAACGAGGATGAGTTTAGGGATGAGTTCCTGAACTACTTTAACAAAATTTCAATGGTGAATGTGTTTCGAGTGGCCTAACCCCATTAAATAAATAAATTGTGACATATCTTTTTTTTAGCATGTTTCCTTTATTTCATTGTGAATTTAGTATTGATATGAATAAAAAGAAGAGACAATTTTGTTTTCCTAACACTTATTTCTTGTATTATTTGATCTTGATCAAGCTGGATTTGGATTCAAATAAATGATGTATCAAAGTTTCTAGTTTGAGATAGATAAATTCATCTCATGTTCACCCTTAACATTAATTTTACTAGAATGATGGAAGTAATTGGTGTGACATTTTGGATACCCCAAAACGAGAGGGATTCAGAGATTGTATGTATGTAAGACTATATACAAAGGGGACTAACATAAAGGAAATAATTAGCACCATCTATACCAAATATATGCATTCACTTGTAGGTAACCTATAACATCACTTAAAAACTTAGCAATTAAATGTGCTTGATTTGGAGTAATTTGTGAATGAGATCAAAATTTACTAAAAATTCTTGTATTAATTTATAGTTTCAGTTGTTGATCTCAAAAGAGACGGAATATTTTTTAAGGGATTATCTTAAAAAGAACTTTGTAACAAATATATCAAATTAATATCATAGAGTAAAAATTGTTACAATAGAAATAACCTCAAATTATTTACTATTATTTACCGTAAAAGGTGGCAATTAATTAATGGGAAACATTATGATTGAAACATTGAAATTTGTTACAATTGAGATAATCTCAAATTATATACAAATAGTGGTTGGATTTGTTAAAAAGATGTTATGTTAAGTGTTAATTTATTCCAATAGAGTATAAATGATGGAATTAAAGAACATATTTAAAGGGGTGTTTGCATTGAGTATTCATAGAAAAATTATACGACTAGTTAAAGGGTGAGAATAATTTCTATCAATCCACCAACCTCCATGTTGCTTCCTAAACTCATAGGAATCACTAGCTTCTTTGCATCAAGAAGCAATTTTGTAACTTGCAATTTGAAATTTTCTCCTGGTTAGGAGTTGTGTTTGACATCAAACATGCAGAGCTAAGAAGATCGACATGTGTGTAGAGCCCATCTTGGTATTTAAAGTAGGAATAAGTTTTGTGATATCTTCTTCTATAATAGGACAAGTCATTGGGCATCTATTTGGCGTAAGATATAGATAAAAAAATATATATTAATTTTCTAGTAAAATTAATTATAAATTAGGATCATACATAAATATACCAAAATGTACGTCATGATTAACATATAAAATTTTTCCTAAAACATTTTTGCCCCTTTGAATCTCACTTGGGATTTTATGTCTAAATTTGATTATGTAAAATTTTTTTGTTAAAAATGTATGATTTTTAAATTTCAATACTTCAAAGAATTCGTTTTTATCTGTTTAAGAATGAATGAGATTGTAAATAATCATTTTCTATCCATGCTCATCCATAATAATTCCACATAAGATTGTCTTAAGCAAGTAATATGTGTAATTAAAAAAATATTACTATAATTAAACAGACTGTTGTCTAACACACTCTTAAAATTCATTGCTAACAATGAATTATAAAATTAGTCTAATAATAAAATTTATATGAAAAAAAAATTATAAATTTAAATTTTTTCATTAAAAAAACTAACATATTAACAAATAATATTTTTTATATAAAAAAAATTGCTAACCAGATTTGGTTACGTATTTTCGTTAATCGTCATATATCAAATTAGTTGATGTACTTAAACAAGAAAGTATATATGACACAATTTAAAATATACATATAAATCAGGCAAATTGACAATTTTCTCGATCTATTATAATATTTCTCAATGAGAATTTAAAAATTTGAATAATATATTAATTTCTGGAAGGCGCCTATATGCATGTCATTTTCAATATGGACCGACCAGATATTAAATTGATCACCTCCTTCAGAGATTCAAACAAATTTTACTCACTGATTACATTCTGATTCTAATGGAAACTATAGGATATTCCTATTTGTTAATACTTTAATTAGAGATTCAAATGATAGTACTAATTTCAGAATTGACTGTCGATTATAGATGCTGGTCGAAGGTGGCATATAATAATTGACTGACAATTAGAGATGGTGGTAAGTAAAAACCAATTTAAAGTAGTGGTTAGTGATCGTCAGTCAAAAATGATAAACATTGACTATCGGTCGAAAGTAGTGGTTAATGATGACGAATAAAGTCAAGTGATGAATTCAAATAAAACCAGAAACAACAATCTGAAAACCAAATTTTATTGTTTTTGAAATTGGGTGAAAACTGTTTTGAAAATAACAAACAAAAACTCAAAATCATTTTTACCAAAAATATTTTTATTTTCAAAATCACCCTAAATGGACATAAGATTTGCTTATAAAAAAATAGAATTAATAATTGCTTATATAAAATATAAAATATTGCATAATGTATTTGAAAACTACTACACCATATGAGATTTGGATATCAAAGCCTTTTTCTTTAATTCAAGACTTAAGTAGCTAGTGTCGGATTTGAACTCCATTGCATCGAGGAATGTAGGTTAAATGGATTGGTGGTTAACAACAAAAAGTAAGGGATGGTACATAGGTTGCATTTTGGGAGGATCCATGGGTAACTAAATCTTTTGCACTATTTTTTAATGAAATGCATTACCCTCAAGTTTTGAGGCAACACCCTAATGAAGCACATGTCAACACTTAACCTTGACGTCACCTTCCGCAAGGTTTGCTCTCATATGGAGAATTCCATTAGTGACATGTCGTGGGCCTTGTGGCTCGTCCTCGTCTTGACCAAAAACAAGAACGATGAGTACCTTGTGGGACTCCCTTCGATTGTGGCCAACAATCCCATCATGTGCTTCATCTAGGAGCAGATTGTCGCCCTCCACACATGGTCACTAGAGGAGAGGTTGGACACGACGTCGTTGGTGTACTAAGGAAGGCGGTGTGGGGCCCTGCTGGAAAGGCAAAAGGCATGAGAAGGTGACTTATTCGAAGGGAAAGGTGATGGTTTTTGTGTGAAAGACTCATGTGAATTTGTTTAATAAACAACTCAATATGAATCGTTTATTGAAATCCTACAACTATTATTATGTTTTCTCATTTCTCATCCTAATAATTTTTTCACCGAAATTGTTCTATATATATAGGAAGTTACTTTCCATTCTCACTTTTGATTTTGTTGAAATTTAAAGTTGTAATGTGTAATGAATCTTAATCATTAGATCTTTTTAAAAAAAAGTGAACATATATATATATATATAGAGAGAGAGGGATAAATAAAATCGTTGTAACATATTTGATTCATAGTTTTTATTTTTTTATTTTAAAATTCAATAATAAATATATAAGTTTTTACATTTAAACCAAAATTTTTGCTACCTTTTACACAAATGAATGTAATTTGTGTAAAAGTAGCAAAAAATTTGGTTTAAAGGTAAAAAATTATATATTTATTATTGAATTTTAAAATAAAAGAATAAAAACTATGAATCAAATATGTTACAACGATTTTATTTTATCCCTCTGTATATATATATTCACTTATATATAAATATACTAACATATGAATAATTTTATTACCTCTTAGTAATTTTTAATTTTTATAAAGCTTGATAGGTCCTATCTATATGAAAGAAACATTTAATCCAAGGATGAAGCATGCACAAACAATGTGTTTAGTGTTTGTTAAAAGAAAAAGAGTTTTCCTTATTTGGACCCGTCACTTTAACAATGTGTTAAAATTATATATTTTGCAAACTTTTAATTTTATATGTTTGAAATCGTAACTTATTTTTATGTAAGGATAAATAAATGTATCTCTCTTTTAATATTTATATTTTTTATTTTATGTACTTGAATCAATATTTTTTTTTTACTTTTTTATTATTTTCTTTATCTTTATATACATGATAATTATTATTAATTTATTTTTTTAAAATAGATTATTCTCACTTGTATTAGATACTAGATCCGTCAATAACTAACAGGTTCTTATCTCTGTTTAGATTCCTGCTGAGGTAAAAGAAATTGGTCCATCTTCACCCTCGATCTCGTACATAAATAAAGAAAAAATATGTATGATGACAAGTTCGACAGAGATGTGGAATTGGCTAGAGAGATGTGTGAGTTTGTGCACAAAAATATGATATTATAAATTTATATGAAATTTGATTTGAGGTAGAAGGAAGGTGGAAAGTGGAAAAAATTGAAAGGCAACCTGAACGTTAGACGTATGCAAAGGTGAATAAGGTTGGTTTGTTTGTAAGGTTAGACAGAGTTGAGAAATGGAGTGTGGTATGAATGGGAGGAGTACCTCGTTATCTGCTAAAATATCTTGCGGATGTTAATGATGACACGAATTTGGAAAAGAGTGGAAGAGGGGGCGATGAGAGCATAGGGTCCCATTTGGGTGCCTCATTTAATGGTTACACTAACCCTCCTCCATCAAGCCCGTGGCTTGGACCATTTTGGCGGTCGTCCACTCACTCCCTTCCTCTCACCGTTCTTGTACTTTTCCCATACTCAATTTTATCTTCCTCAGATTATATATTTTGAATTTTGGTGTAGTCAATCACCGACCATAAAGGAATAGTTTGTCTGATACGGTGCTGTTTGCTTGTTCAACCGTCCAACCAATCTGTTCATCCATTATCCATATATAATATATCCCATTGTCCTCATTTCCGTTAAGTCACCTTTCCTTTATCATTTCTCATTTTTGTCTTCAACTAAGCTTTCTTCTTCTTTTCTTTTTCTTTTGCTTTTGTCATGTCTACTTCATCTTTAAGCCTAAGGATGCTAAAACTATCTTATAACTTACTTCTTCCTCCGCATTTTAACTAATCAATACATAAATTACTTTACATAATTTTTAATTTATAAAAAATAATATTATTTAAAAATACTTTCATTGATACTTCATAACATAAATAAAAAAGTTCTTAAAAATATAATTTAATTAACTAAGAGACATTTTTATCATTAAAATAAGCTAGAGATAATTAACAAAATTTTTTAACAACTAGACCTATCTGTACTGGACCGAGATCTGTACCCAAGATCATCTCAGTGTTAAGGGCATCTTGTAGCAAATTAACATGGTGGATTAACTTAATTTAGTTATTAAACAACTTAAGCATCATTAATGCGTCATTGGGTCATTGCTAATCAAGCCTATGGATCCCCAGCCCATGCCCATGCCTAGAAATACCATGGTAGATCAACAGGTAAAGGTTGTTGCTAACTCAACATTTATTACACTTGTATGCGTTCCGATTAGACCTCAACTTAAAACTAACTTGAGCATCGGAGTGACTTCTGCAAGTCACCCCCTCATTGTACCATTGTGTAACGAGAAGAAGAAGACACCTCAGACAGACCGAGTAAATCCCGAACCTCACCCTATTCAACTATTCATATATTGTTCTTGGAGCAGGAACATTGGCGCCCACCGTGGAGCCCAGTAGAACTTTTCCCTTGACCACATGGTCAGTACTAGAAGACGTATTATTGAAGAGACTAACCTCAGTCAAACCAAGCGTACCACCTCCCTTAGAGAGGAAATGTCTTAAGACACAAACTCTAGTATCTTGATCGCCCAACTCCGAGATGAGATGGATGGAATGAAATAATGCAATGAAGAAAAGTTGGAAGCACTGCAAACACACTGGTGATGACACATACTTGCCTTCCTGAGAGGCTCGACACACTATCAAGTTTGGGCAACCTTCCTGAAGTCAACCCGGAACCCAACTAACAGTAACTTCTCAGACTAGAGATGAGAACGCCTTGGCATGCCCACCTCGACACTTGTTTGTTGACAGCATTATGGATGTTCCATTACTGAGTAACTAGAAACCACTCATGATAGATCATTATGACAGAAAACTGATCTCGATGAGCACCTAGATGTTTACATCACTCAAGTCAGTTTGTACACCATGGATGATGCCATTCTTTGCAGAGTATTCCTGAATTCACTAAAAGGGGGAGTGTTGAGTTGGTTCACTAGATTCCCACCTCACTCCATTGACTACTTTGAGACTTTGACTACCAAGTTTGGGATTCAATTCTGATGCAATCCTCATGTTGCCTAGCCTTGAATTTCTTCAAGAGGTTGCTTCAAGAAGAAGATGGAGATGGAGACTACAATTATGGAGATAGAGGCGCCACTTAGGAGGATAAGCCAAGTGAAGAAGACTTGCCACAAAGGAATAAGCCATCGATAAAAGCCATGGAAGTTCTCTCTAAGAAGAAAGGAAAAAACACTTAAAAGGAGAATTCTCTCAAGAAATTTCTTATCATTCAAGTGTAAAATGTTATAATAGGAGGAGGTGCCAATTTATAGAAGAGGGAGCTTATGCCATGGGCCTTAAGTTGGACGTCCAACTCAAGGGTGATTAGGGTTAGTTGATTTAATAAGTGCTAATCAAGTTCATGGCTTGTTAACACTTAATTAATTCAACAAGATCCAAACAAGGCCTTAAGATTAAGGATCTATGCTCCCTCCAAATTTGAATTTGAAGTTAGGAGTGTCATGTCATCTTCCTCTAAAATTCAAATTCAAACATGAAGCAACAAGAAAGGTCATGTAGGAGAAAGGTAGTGATGTGGCATAACTACTAGGTAATAAGAGAGTCTCACTTGTCTCTCATGCTTCATGTGTGTGATAGAAGGGTGCAGAACTAACTTAGAGGGTGTGGTTGGCAAAAACCACATGTCCAAGCCATTCCAAAAAGGCATAAACTACTACATACACTCCACACAAAAGACTAACTATACCTGCTAATTTAAAATAGAAACAAAGGCCAAAATACAAGGCCAAAAATTAAACTAAACACACCTCCAAGTCTCAAATTTAAAGGTGCAATATACAAAGAAAGAAAATGAAGACTATGGCCTAAATTCCAATGATCTTGACTTCCATGAGGAGTTACCATGTCTTCCTCAATCCTCCTAACCATGACCCTTGCTAGGGGGAATTGTATCATCCCATCCCTATTGAGAAGGATTTGAACTCAAATCAACTGGGTCATCTTTTTCATCAACACCTATAAAAGAACATATGTCACAAATGTTAAAAGTGGTGTTGACTCCATAGTCCTTTGAGAGGTCAATTTATATGCATTGTTGTTCACCCTCTCTAGGACTTGGAAGGGACCATGCCTTTTAGGGCTTAGTTTTGACTTCCTTTGAGAAGGAAAATGATCCTTTCTCAGATGAAGCCAAACTCAATCCCTTTCCTTGAGGATTAATTCCTTCCTTCCCCTATTAGCTGAAGAAGCATGCCTTTTTTATTTGGTTTTTGTATTAGATTTGACCCTTTCATGCAATTTATTTATAAAATCAACTCTTGCCTCTCCATCCTTATGAAAGAAGTGAGAAATAGGGAGAGGTAAGAGATCTAAAGGCGTAAGAGGGTTAAAGGCATACACAACCTCAAAAGGCGAATACTTGGTGGTCCTATGAACCACTCTATTATAAGCAAACTTAATGTGGGGAAGGTACCTATCCCAAGACTTATGGTTACCTTTAAGAAGTGCCCTCAACATTGTGGATAGAGATCTATTCACCACCTCAGCTTGAACGTCATTCTAAGGATGTCAGGTAGTGGAATAAAGTAACTTAGTTCCCAACTTAGCCCATAAGTCTTCCAAAAGTGGCTGAAGAACTTTGTATCTCTATCAGACACAATAGTAAAGGGTATTCCATGCAATCTAACAATCTCTCTAAATAAAAGTTTTATGATGTGGCTCGCATCATCTATCTTGTGGCATGGAATGAAATGGGACATCTTACTAAAATGATCCACAACCACAAAGTCTGAGCCTACACGTCATTAGGTTCTAGGAAGGCCAAGGGAAAAGTGCATACTAATGTCCATCCAAGGTGTAGAAAGAGCAGGTAAAGGTGTGTATAGTCCATGAGGCATCGCTTTAGACTTAGCTTGTAAACAAGATATGCAGCTTAAGCAATGCCTTTGAAGATTTTTTTCATATGGGGCCAAAATAATTTTTTCTTTAAGAACAAAAGAGTTTTGTCAATTCCAAAATGCCCTATTTCATGACTCTCTTTTTTAGCAACTTTCTTATGGATCTTTGGGGTATGCAAAATTTTCCCTCTTTGAACAAATACCCCTTACTCATAAAATACCAATCATGGGCTTTGGAAGATAAGACAACAAAAATGGGACCAAAGTCCTTGCAAGAGGGATACATATCCCTAAGGTCATCAAATTCAAAAACTTGAGAGCTCATAGTGGTATAAAGAGTGTGCCGTCTAGATAAGGCATCATCTACCACATTAGCTTTCCCTTTTTTGTACTTGATGGCATAGGGAAATATTTCAAGAAATTCCACCCATTTTCCATGTCTTTTGTTAAGTTTGCCTTGCCCTTTTAGATATTTAATTGACTCATGGTCACTGTGAATGACAAACTTCTTAGAAACAAGGTAATGTTTCCAAGTCTGGAGGGATCTTATCAAAGAGTAAAACTCTTTATCATAGGTGGGGTAGTTGAGGGCAGCACCATGAAGTTTTTCACTAAAATATGCAATAGGAGGCCCACCCTGCAACAAAACAGTTTCCACACCTATCCTAGGTACATCACATTCTAGCTCAAAAGTTTTAGAGAAATCAAGAAGAGCTAGAACTATTGCATGGGTGAGTTTGCCTTTGATAAGTTGAAAGGATTTTTTATGCTTCTCACCCCAAAGGAATGGGAGATCCTTCTTTACCAACTCACTGAGTGGTGAAGCAAGTGTGGAGAAATTAGGCACAAAACGCCTATAAAAACTTGTCAAATCATAGAAGTTTTTTATCTTAGTCACACTTGTAGGGGTGGGCTATTCTTGGATGACTTTGATTTTCTCGGGGTCCATAGTAACCCCTTGTGCACTTATAATATAGCTAAATAAAACCACACCCTCTACACAAAAGGTTCATTTTTCAAAATTTGCAAAGAGGTGGTTGGTCCTAAGAATGCAGAAAACTTGCCTGAGATGTCCTAAGTGATCATCTAGGCTCCTACTATATACAAGGATGTCGTCAAAGTAGACGACACAAAATTTTCCAAGACAATCCCTAAGGACATGATTCATTAGGCGCATGAAGGTACTAGGGGCATTGGTAAGCCCAAAGGGCTAACCATTCATAAAGACCGAATTTGGTCTTAAAAGTGATTTTTCATTGATCACCCTCTTTAATTCTTATTTGATGGCAACCACTTCTAAGATCAATTTTTGAGAAGATTTTTTACCATGTAGTTCATCTAACATGTCATCAAGTCTAGTAATTGAGTACCTATATTTGATGTGATATTATTGATTGCTCTACAATCTATACACATCCTCAATTGGCCATTCTTCTTGGGCACCAACAAGACTGGCACAACACAAGGGTTAAGGCTCTTTTGAACCCAACCCTTCTCCAATAGTTCTTGGACTTAAGACTCTATTTCCTTAGTCTCTATGGGGTTGGTCCTATAAGTAGACCTATTGGGTAGGCTAGCCCTAGGAACCAAATCAATTTGGTGTTCTATACCCCTAACAAGAGGAAGTCCTTTGGGAACTTCACTAGGGAATATATCACCAAATTCCTTTAAAAGAGATTGTACCTCATCTAGTAGATTCTCAAGTCCAGGCCCAATGGCAGTGCTAGAAACAGAAGAAGATGCCTCTTTACAAAGAAGAAGATAAAAAGGTTTGTTAGTTAAATGAGCTTCTTTTAGGTTCTTTTTTGTAGCAAATTGGCTCTTTTTCGTAACAACCTTCTTGGAAGGGACATCACCTTCTAGCTCAATTTCCTTACTCCTTTCAAGCTTTAGGGGTGAAGCTTCTCTTTTTTTTTATAATGTTTTTTTATACTCCTCTTCCCTCTTTTGCTTCATGTTAAGTTGATCCTTTACTACCTTGGCAGATGTTAAAGGATACAACTTGATGCGTCTATCCATATGGGTGGGGACTATTTCGTTGGAATGACCATGGTGAATGACTTTCTTGTCTAATTGCCATGGTCTTTCAAGCAAGATATGACCAACCTTTATAGGGACTATGTCATAAACTATCTCATCATTGGAAGTCCCTATTGAGATTGGTACCTTCACTTGCTCATTGACCACCATTTCCCCATGCTCATTGAGCTATTGACGTTTATAAGGTTTTGGATGGGGAAGTGGGGTCAAGGCTAGATTTTCTACCAACCTTGAGCTATAGTAGTTACAGCAAGACCCATTATCTATAATGAGAGAACATACTTTATCATTGACTTTACATCTAATGTAGAAGATGTTCTCTCTTTGAGATTGGGTTAGCTCAAAAGGTTGGCTTCCAAGAAGCCTCCTTATCATCAAGAGTCCCCCTATCTTCACAATCAAGGTTTGATGCATGACCCTCTTCTTCCTTACTCTCACTAGATGAGGAAGGTGAGCTACTTTCACTGCTATACATGTATAGGCCCCTCATGATCATGTTTTTTCTAGTGGTGCATTGAGAAGCAATGTGGCCTTTTCCTAGACATTTAAAGCATTTGATACTACTAGTCCTTTCATGAGAGCTAGTAGAAGAAGGTTTCTTTTCTAAATGAGATGCTTTATGTTCTTTATGCTTGGGTGGTTCCTCTTTAGGGAAACTCTTGAAAGAGTTCCCCTTGAGTTGATCCGTCTTTGTATAAGGTTGAGATTCTCTTTTAAATCCTTTTCTTTTGAGTTGATTCTCAACCTTAATACATAGTTGGACCAACTCATCTAGGTTCATATATAAAAAAAGCTTAACTTTATCTCTTATCTAGGAGCTTAATCCACATAAGAACCTAGCCATGGTAGCATTGGGTTCTTCAATGATATTTGCTCTTAAAATAAGGAGTTCCATCTTTTGTCTATACTCCTCAATACTTAGGTTTTGTTGCCTATGTCTTTAGAGTCTATCCAAAATGTCTCTCTCATAGTAAGAGGGAATATACCTCTTCCTCATAGCATTTTTTAAGTCATTCAAATATTTTATTTCAGGCATATGAGTTCGGGCTATCTCTTTGGTTAACCATACCACCAATGAAGGGCATGGCCTTGGAAGCTAAGAGTTGCCAATGGAACCTTTCTTTACTCTCTTATATCATAACACTTAAAGAGTTGTTCCACCTTGACTTCCTAGTCAAGGTAGGCTTCCACATCCTCTCTCCCATGGAAGGGAGGAAGATGAACCTTTTTCTCCCTAGGAGGGGGTACATGTTCATGCATATGTGTGGTATGATGGTTGAATCCTCAGCTAGGTCTCCCATAATACTCTTCCTCACTTTTACTATTCCTTCTTGAGGGAGACCTATACTCAAAACTCTTTTTATTTTCCCACTCTCTTTGTTTTATCTGTTCATCTTCTCTTTTTCTTTTCTCTTCTTCCTTTCTTTTTCTTCTCTTTTCTTCCTCTCTTTTTCTTATCTTTTCTTCCTCTCTTTTTCTTCTCTCTTCTTTCTCTTTTCTTCTCTCTTCCTCTTTTGTTTCTCTCCTTAGTCTTTCTTCATTCATCCACTCTCTAAATTCCAATACAAAGTGATTAAGAGGGGCAACCTTGGGAGAACCCCCTTGGTTGACACTCTTGTTGCTATTTGCACTAGTGTGTGTGGAGAGGTAGCCATGTTTAGGATGCTAAAGCTAAGGATGGCCGAATAGAAAAAATACAAACACACTCTCCTCCCTTTTTAAAGTTTTCTCCCTAAGAGACACTTGAGTCTTTGGAACTCTTTTAGCCTCAACTAAGCGAATTGGTAAAGCAGAAAAATAAAAGGCCAAAAAAGTAAAAGTTCAAGGATCTCCGCGTGCTCCTAAAGGTGTGTAAGGTGGGGTACTAAATCCTCCTTTATAACTTAAACCAAGAGAAACTAGAAACAAAAACCAAGCTATTACACACAAATGGAGTCACCACTAGGGTATCCACACTCCTAAAATGAATACAAAGAAATGAAAGCAAAATGAACGAAAAGTCTTCAATACATGTTCCCTCAAGTGTTTCCTCTTTTTCCTTGTTCCTCTCCTTAGGTGAGATCTTCTAAAGCATTTTTTCAACTCCTCTTTAGTATGCTACCCTTGAGGTCAAGCTCTTCCAAGGATCCTACAAAGGGGGTACAACAAACCAAACCATAAGGAGGAAGAATAAAAGCAACAAAAGCAAGAAAAGGTACAAAGGAAACAAAGGACTACTATCCAAATGGAAAGAAGTAAAGAGACAAACTAGAAAAAGTAATGTAATCAGGACAAACTAGAAATAAAGTATTGAAAGAAGGTAAGAACACAAAAGGAAGACCTAGATAGGTTCTAGAATAGAAGTAGGACTAAAAAAAAATGACACAAAATTTTCAAGAGCTACACTACATAATTAAAGTTATGGTCGAAAACAATAGTGGTCAAGTCCAAGCAAAATCAGGCAAGAATAAGCACCTTTGAACTTAGCTAATTGTTAGTTACATCCATTTTAATGCTCTTGTTTCTTTTCTTCTTCTTTTTTTACTATTATTTTTCTTTTCTTTTTTTTTTAAATTTAGACGCACCTAACTATATTTTTTTTTTGTGACAACTAGTGCTAGGTACAAAATGATTTAAACTTGTACTCAAAATGACACACAAAATGGAACATAGAATTATCTAGGTATGTGTAACTCAAGAAATAAGCCAAAGCAACAAGATACCAAAAGTGAGATGACTTAGGTTCACTTGTTTGAGTGTTCTAGATGTGTTAGAGCTTACTTGCTTTGGCAACATAATTGACCTTACTAAAGTCACTACATAATTGATGATGCTAGGAATTGAAGCATGTATGACTTCTCAAGAGACTTAGAACAAGAGAGGATAACTCTCTTTGAATGCTCAATTTCAAAAGTAGTAACACACTTTTTTTTTGTAAAAATTAAAGAGGTAAAACCTAGAGGAAATTTACAAGACATAAAATGACTAAAATATGACTTTAAGACATAACAATTAAGAGTATAAATGTGTAAAATAAAGCCTAAAAAAGAGTAAACAAGACAAGAAGAGAAAAATTGGTGCAAGGACAAGCAAAGATAGTAACCAAGGTATGTGACCACAACATTGTGGTTTTCGCCACAACTTTGTGGATTTCAGTTCACAACATCTCTTAGGCTACTAAAATCCAACCAATGATAAAAAAAAAGAACAAGTGGAAAATTAGAGGAACTACATGGTGTAAAATGATTCAAATGAAGGAACTATAACTTTGAACCGAATAAAAGAAAACATAGGAATATATGATCATAGAAATTGAAAGAAAATAAAACTACTAAAACATGACTTAACTAGACATAAAAGAAATCTATATAACAACACAGAAGAAAATTTAAAAGAAAAAAAAGAATAGAGAAGAGGCAAGTAATGACCAAAATTAAGCAAAGGTAAGGAACAACCTCTATAAGTGGCTTATGATACCACTTGATGCAATCCTCATGTTGCCTAGCCTTGGATCTCTTCAAGAGGTTGCTTCAAGAAAAAGATGGAGACTAGAAGTATGGAGATGGAGGCACCACCTAGGAGGATAAGCCAAGTGAAGAAGACTTGCCACAAGGGAAGGGGCCCTTGATAAAAGTCATGGAAGTTCTCTCAAAGAAGAAAGAAGAAGACACTCCAAAGGAGAATCCTGTCAAGAAATTTCTTATCATTCAAGTGTAAAATGTTACAAGAGGAAGAGGTGTCAATTTATAGAAGATGGAGCCTATGCCATGAGCCTTGAGTTAGACGTCTAACTCAAGGATGATTAAGGGAAGGTTATTGATTTAATTAAGTATTAATTGAGCTTATGGCTTGTTAAACTTAATTAATTCAACAAGATCCAAACAAAGTCCTAAGATCAAGGATCTATGTTCCCTCCAAATTTGAATTTCAAGTTAGGAGTGCCATGTCATCTCCCTCCAAAATTCAAATTCAAACATGAAGCAACAAGAAAGGTCATGTAAGAGAGAAATGGTGATGTGGCATAACTACTAGGGAACAAAGGGGTCCCATTTGTCTTTCATGCTTCATGTGAGTGATAGATGGGTATGGAACCAACTTAGAGGGCGTGGTTGGCAAAAACCACACGTCCAAGCCATTCCAAAAAGGCCCAAACTACTACACACTTTCCACACAAAAGACTAGCTACACTTGCTAATTTAAAATAGAAATAAAGGCCAAAGTATAAGGCCAAAAATTAAACTAAACACACCTCCAATGATCTTGACTTCCATGAGGAGTTGAGGTCTTCTTCCCTCTTCTCTAGCCATGTCTTCCTCAATCATCTTAGCCACGACCCTTGTGATAAGATCCTTACTAGGGAGGATTTCATAAAATTTGCCACCATTTGGCCTCATCATCCCACGTCCATAGCACTTGTTGGCTTGCGCAGGAAAAAAAAGGAGCCTTTGAGAGCCTTCATGGACTGATTCGGCAAGGTCACCATGAGTGTGAGAATCCTCAATACTGAGGTTGCTCTCCACTACATGGTGATTGCACTTTGACTTGGAAAATTTGCAAATAGTCTCTGCAATAAAACCGTTATAAGTATGGACGAGTTGAGAAAGAGAGCAACCAAGTACATGCATATGGAGGAATTATCAAAGTTTCGCAATCAAATTAGGGTTGAGCAGTCCGAAAAGGAGAAGAATGATGATCGGAAAGCAAAGGGCAAATGAGATTCATCTTGGGAATGTTGAGGTCCTAGGTTTACCATTACATCCCGCTAGTTACCAACAAGACTAGTATACTGGACGAGGCCCTTGCCTTTGAGCTCATTTCCACCCTCAAGAGACTTTCTATGCCTAAAAATGCTTACCAAAGTAAACATTATCACTATCACCGAAATTATTGGCACACCATCGATGAGTGCACTACCTTAAAAGATAAAATTGAAGAGTTAATTAAAGTAGGACATTTGTGACAGATTGTCAATCGAAATAACCGAGAAGGGGGATAATGCACAGAAGAGCATTGAGAGTCGAGACGACATAGATCCTTGGAGGAAAGAAGACCTTATGACAGAGAACGTAGGGACAATCGTAGAGTATAAGAAGCTGACCCTCCTTTGAGAGGAGTCATGAATACAATAGTCGAGGGATTTGCAGGAGGAGAAGTGATTCATTCGGCCAGAAAAGATATTTATGAGCGATATAAAATGTAAACATTGTGTCCTTAAGATCATCTCGACACCGACTGCATTATCCAACCATAAGCTTCACTGATGAAGATTTTTATGTTCTTCTTGACACCAATTGCATTACTCGACCAAAACCACAATGGGATGATCCAATGGTGATAACTATAGAAGTGGCCAACTTCGCAGTCTGGAAAACACTTGTGGATCAAGGAATTCGGTTGATATCCTATATCGGTTGACCTTTAAGCAGCTTGGAATTCCAAAGACTTAGGTCTAACCTTTTTATGACCAGTTAGTAGGATTCTCGGGGGAGAAAGTTGACAGCCGAGTCTATGTTGATCTATAAGCAAAGTTCGACTCTAGTAGCAGAGACTACAAAATAATTTTGGTCTGCTATGTCATAGTAAATGCTAGTACCTCTTACAATATCTTGTTGGAAGACCATCCCTTAATAAACTGGAAGCAATAGTCTCAACACCCTATCTCGCCATAAAATTTTCCTCAGCCAAAGGAGATGTTGTAACTATCCATGTTGACTAGAAAACAGTCCAGAAATGTTACTTGGCCAGCTTAAAGATACTCCCTATGACTGGCCTCTTGGATTTGCCGAAGAGACCTCAGTCTAATATGATTGCAATGGTATACCTAGACCCCTAAACTGAAGACGCCACCAGGGTCGAGCCTGATGAGGGCCCCGAGCCCTTTTTGCTAAAGGGTGAAGATTGAATCATCAACATAGGGGCAGAACTAAGTAAAGAAGGAAAAACCATGATTCGCGATGTTCTTAAGAAAAATGTTGACCTCTTCGCATGGACTGTCGTCGAGATGCCAGGGATTGACCCAAAGATCTTGTGTCACAAGTTATCTATATGCCCATAGGCTAAGCCCATCTTGTAGGAGAAGAGGAAGGTAGGCGAGGCAAAAAGGAAAGTAACCATAGTTGAGGCTGATAAGATTTTGAAGGTCAGGTTCATCAAAGAAGTCTTGTACATAAATTGGCTCAAAAATTTAGTAATGGTTGTCATGCCAAATAGCAATTGGTGCATGTGTATGGATTATGCAAACTTGAATAAGGCCTATACAAAAGATTGTTACCCCTTCCCGAGCATAGATCGACTTGTTGCTCTGGTTACTGGACACAAAGTTCTAAGCTTTCTCGCTGCACACTCCAGGTATAACCAAATTTAGATGTTTCCTCGATGGAGATAAGATAACCTTTATCATTGACAATACGAATTATTGCTATCATGTTATGCCCTTTGGATGAAAGAATGCTAGAGCAACTACCAGCGGTTGATGTACAAAGTGTTCTAAGATCATATCAGACAAAACATTGAAGTGTATGTGAATGATATGGTGATCAAATCTGAGAGTTACCACAAGCACAGAGTCAACTGGAAGAAACTTTTGCCTCACTCCAAAAGTAAAACATGCGGCTCAATCTTGAAAAGTGTGTTTTTGGGGTAATAAGTGGCAAGTTCCTAGGCTTTATGCTTTCGCAAAGAGGAATTAAAGAAAATCTCGACAAGTGTCAAACTGTTCTCTACATGATAAGTCCTTGAGATCAGAAGGAAGTGCAAAGACTTACAGGGAAACTAGCATCGCTATCAAGATTTTTTCCAACACTGGCCAAGAAGATAAGACCAATGACCAAGCTACTTCATAAAGGTGACAAATTTGAATGGATTGAGGGGTGCGAGAATAGGTTCCGAGATCTTAAAACATACCTGGCTATGCCTCCTATACTTCAGAAACCCGAGGTTGGGAGAGGCATCATCCTCTATATTTCTATCTTAAATGAGATGATTAGAGTTGTAATAGTCCAAAAGCACTTTGTTAATTAAGACACAATGTGTTACATCAACTGCACCCTACACAGTCTTGAAACTCACTATCAGATGATTGAAAAACTTGTCCTTGTGTTGGTAATTGGGATGAGAAGACTTCATCCATACTTTCAGAGCCATCAAGTGGTGGTAAAGACCGATTACCCATAACTAAGCTTCTCTTAAAGCCCAAGCTTACTAGGAGACTCATATCTTGGTCAGTAGAATTGTCTGAGTTCAAACTTTGCTTCGAACCTAGGGGAGCTATTAAAGCTCAATGCCTCAATGACTTCATAAGTGAACTACCCTCTATGACTGAGATTAAGTCTCAGTGGACACTATATGTTGATGGATCCTCAAACAGACAAGGAAGTGGAGCCAAAATCATCCTAGATGACCCCAATAACATTGTGTTAGAGCAATATCTAAAGTTTAACTTCTGTGCATCTAGCAATCAAGTAGAATATGAAGCCCTAATTGTTGGACGTACCTTGGCAAAGGAAATGGGAGCTGAAGAAGTCAAATACTGAAGTGACTCCCAGCTCACAGTGTCTCAATTAAATGGTCAATACCAAGTCAATAACCCTCTTCTCCTGCAATACTATCATAAGCTATCAAATTTGAAGAAATCATTTTTTGAGGTTGTCGTTGAACATATCCCCATAAGAGAATAACAAGCGAGCTGACCTCTTAAAAAAACTAGTGAGCATGAAGAAACCTGGGCATCACTAGTTGGCCATGTAACAGACAATAGATAACCCAAGTATCGCAGTCTTATGTGCGTAGTCACTGAGATGGAATCAAATTAGATGACACCCATTAGGGCTTACATTGAGAAAGCGGAACATTCTACTAATGAAAAACAAGAAAAGGCTCTGCGAGCAAGGTCGACAAAGTTCCTAATAATAGGGGATTGGTTGTTTAAAAGAGGCTATTTGACACTTTTTGAAATGCTTAACCTCGACACAGGGAGCCTATGTCTTGGAATATCTGCATGACGACATCTTGTGGGTTCCATTTTGGAGCTCTGACTCTGGAAACCAAAGTAATAAGGGTAAGTAAGGTACTACTGGCCTACACTGAAAAGGGATGTCAAGATCTATGTTAAGAGATGTAAGAAATTTCAAGAACACGACAACTTAATCAGAGCTCCACCCGAACAGCTCTGAAGTCTCATATCATCTTGGCTTTTGCCATCTGGGGCTTGTACATACTAGGGCCATTTCCTCCAGCTAAAGAACAATGCAAGTTCTTGCTTGTTGGAATTCACTACTTTACTAAGTGGATTGAGGCTGAACCATTGGCCAAGATCTCAACAGTCAATGTAAGAAAGTTCCTTTGGAAGATCATATGTAGATTTGGAATACCCTACACCATTGTGACGACAATGGTAGGAAATTCATTGACATGGGTCTCGAAGAATTCTTGAAAAGCCTTTTCATACGTCATGCAAGTACCTCAGTAGAGCACCCCTAGACTAATGGCCAGGTTAAGGCTGCGAACAAAGTTATGCTCACTGAGTTGAAGAAGAGGCTAGGAGCATATAAGGGGAAGTAGGTTAAAGACTTAGCTGAAGTATTATGGGCTTATAGTTATATCCGACAAATAACCACTCAAGAAACCCCATATAGCAGGGTGTGCAAGCTCGAGCACCTCTCCGGAGAAATCATCCCAAGGACGTGGAACGTAAGTCAAGTGAAGTTTTATTTCAGTTGAATGTATGTATGTGTTGGCTAAATATATGTAATTAGACATGTGTACTCTTTTGCCTACCACCGATATTTTCCCCAATAGGGTTTTGATAATAAAAGTCTGCTGTTTGTCACAAGTTTTGAGCATATCTCTGAGGTGCCAAAATGCAAAATCGTGTAAATGCTCGCGTATTGAGATAACCTCAATCCAAACTTACGTAAGCACTTGTGTACTGAGATAACCTTAGTCCAACCATCACGTAAACACTCATGTAAGTACTCACGTACCAAGATAACCTCGATCCAACCCTTGCGTAAACACTCGTGTACTGAGACAACCTCGATCCAACCATCGCGTAAACACTCACGTATTGAGATAACCTGATGCATTCCTCCCTAGCAAGGGTCCTATCAAAAAGGTCATGGCTAGGAGGATTGAGGAGGACATGGCAAGAGAGGAGGAAAGAAGACCTCACTTTCTCATGGAGATCAAGATATTTGAAAATATGCCATAATCTTCTTTTTAGTCCTTATTGTGTATGTTTTTCCTTTAGAAGTTTGGAGATGTTTTTATTTTCATTTTTGGCCTTTATGTCTTTTTTAATTTAGGGGGTGTAATTAGTCTCTTTTATGGAGTGTGATGAGTAGTTTGGGCCTTTTTGGAGAAACTTAGAAGTGTGGATTTTGTGAACCACACCCCCTAAGTTAGTTCCACACCCCTCAACTCACACATGAAGTATGAGGGACATGTGGTTCCCTTGGATCCCCCTCTACTTGGACGTGACATTCTCTCTCCTCCAAGGTGGCTTCCATATATTTTTTATGTGCTCTCATTTTTTAATTTGAATTTTGAATATGCCATGTGGCTTCCCTCCAAAATTCAAATTCAAATTGAGAGGGAACCAAGATCTTAAAATTAGTGGTATGTTTGGATCTTCCTAGAAATTAATCAAGTGCTAATTGGTTGTAGCTCAATTAATGCTTGGTTAATCTCTCTTTAGCTCCCTAATGTTGGACGTCCACCTTAACCACCTAAAGCCCATTTTATTTCTTATAAATAGACACCTCCTCCTCCTTGTTCATTTTTACACTTGATTTTGAATACAAACCTATTTTGTGAATCATTTTGAGTGTCTTCTTTCTCTCCTAAATTGAGAGCTTCTATGGCTTTTATCAAGTGCTCCTTCCCTTGTGGCAGGCTTCTTGCATGGCTTATCTCACCATGAGTGACACCTACACTTTCACATTTTCCCCTTCCATCACTCATTTCTTCAAAGGAACCATGCTAGAAGGTGATCTTGGGAAAAACATCAACAAGAATGCATCAAGTGGTATCTAGAGCATCCTTCTAGAGGTTTACCTTCTTCATCTTCTCTTTTAAAATTTTGGTCTACTTCTCTTGATCTCCATTCTATTTTCATTTTCCTACTTCCTTATTTTTTATCAATTCTAGCATGTCTTGAATGTTTGTCTTGTGTTTTTTCTCTTTAATTCTAGCACATTTCTTATGATGTTTACCTTTAATTTTTTAGTTCAATCCTTGAGTTCCATTCATTAAACTATTTTTTCTGTTTAGAATTCATTTATTCTACCATAGCTTTGAGTTTGTGTTCAATCATCACGGTACTAAAATGCGAAATTAACACAAGATACAATGGAATAAGTATATTTCATTAAATTAAGGCCAAAGTGACATCGATGCCATGAGTAGCCACATATTACAAAAAAAGGTCAAATCGACCGATAATAAAAAGAAAACAACAAAAAGACTAAGACTGTCCTAGATACACATAAAAAGTTTGAAGATGAGATGAATTAGCAGGCGGCAATGTTTTCCTTGGAAGGAGAGATCTTAAATCTCTTGTTGGAAGTCGGGGTGGGTGATAACTGCTAAATTTACCTACTTTTACCTAGGTAAAATAGAGCAATTATCATAATTCTTTCTTATTTAAGGCCTTGTTTTCCCTGTATTTTGCTTAAAATTAGATTTAGTTAGAAATTTAGGTCTAGAACTTAGTTTATGCATATTTTATTGTTATTTGTTTGTTTTTAGTTGTTTTGAGTTAGGTTTTGGGAAGGATTCAAGAAGTAAAGAAAAATTAGAAAATCTAATATACGACTGTCATGAGTACCTATTAACCAAAGTAGTAAGTGTCCAATGCTCAACATTTGGAGTACCTGCATCTAATGGCCAGCGCCCAACGGCCAGGATTGTCTCGCCCAATGCCCGTTATTCAAAATGCCTGTGTCTAGCACCCAACGCCCATCTGCCCATCGCCCAACACTCAGGAAACTTAGCTTTGAATGAGTCGTATGGTGCCCAACGACCAATTTTTAACTGCTGGCTGCTTGTGGTTCGAAATGCAAACTAAAAGGGCAAGTTTCAGTCAGTTCAGGGGTTACATGCTCTCTTTTGACCCAGGGTTGCACACTAGCTAGCTTAGGAGACACTCAAACCATTTTCATCCTTCTGCAAGTTCATCCACCCTATGTTTAGCTAGGTTTTGTATTTAGTTGGGTTTTGATGTAACTTTCCCTGAATACTTGTGTATGTTTGTACTTTTAATCTAAGTTTATTTTTCAATGTTGGTGTTCTTCTTTACCATGTTCTTCATTTTTATTCATAGGGTTTACTTTTTGAATGAGTCTGGGAGGGGATTTTGACTTGTAAAGTGAGAAATGTATTGTGGATTTTACATATCAAATGAGCTTAGGAGAGGATTTTGGTTTGTAAAATGAATAGGTGTTATTGCTAGAGAGAAATGAATACCTATTGCCATCTTAAGCTCCTTTTAATACGAGTTATTTGACGTTATGCATGAGAGCGATAGTCTAATACTCAAATAACTTAGTTCCTCGCTCTTGAGGGATCCAGGTTAAAGATACTTTTATGGGTGATGGAAACATGGGGAGCGAACGAGGGTTTTAGGTCCATTTACATACTTGAGGGATGGTTTAGTGAGTCAAACCCAACTGAATATCATACGTGTAACTGTTGTGTTTTTATTTATTTTTATTTTATTTTATGCTTGGTAGTTTAGTTAATTTCTATCTTTTCGCTTGCACAAGTAGAAAGTATTAATGTTTTTGAGTATCAACAAGACCCTGGGGATTGACCCAATATATTTATCGGTTACTACATATGACCAATGCATTTGCCGTGAATATTGTAGAAGATTTTTTAGCTCATCAAGCTTTTGGCGCCATTGTTATGGACTTGCGGTTGAAACTTAGAAATTTGATTCTTTTTTACTTGGAAAATTTTGGTAGGATAGTGACTTACCCATTTTCTTTTCATTTTTTAGTAGATTTATTTTTATTTTCCTTATTATCAGCAGTTGTTACTAATTTCTTTTCTAGTGCTTTATGTGTTATTGATTTTCAAGTGAAGTAAAAAGCAATCACAGAGATGGAGGGGCAAGGTAGCTGACATCTACTCCAAGAGAATCCTGGGAATCCAAACCATTTCAACATAGTTGAAGGCATGAGCTTTAATATCCAAGAATGGGAGCAAAGATGTGTCGAAATGCAAAGGAAAAGAGAGGAGACAACAAAGAGGTTAGAGTTGCGTGCCAACCAAATCCTCTCCGAGTTAGAAAGGAGGAGAATTCTCTTCCCAACATAATCTCCTCAGCCATATTATCAAAGTCAATCTTCAGGACCATGGTACAATTAGCCCACTCAAGTTCCTTGGTACCATTCCCAATCACAATAGTACCAAGAACAATTTCAACCATGGTAGCAAAGTAGTACTACAAATTCCTAACGAAACTTTCAAGAATCTATCTATTGGCAAGCTCAACAGGAAAAAGGAGTTCCATATAGAGTCCTATAAGAGCCACCTTAGCAATCATGGCCTCAAAGCATGTTCTTCACTTTAAACTACAATCAACAAGGCTACTCAAATATGAATGATCATGTTGCGCATCATAATAATATGTCTGAAATGTAGGAAAATATTGAAGATATCAAGAGCCTGAAATAGAGACAGAAACCACCGAGAATAGGATAAGCGTGCAGCTTAGTCAGATGCTGGAGTAGTTAAAAAAGATTAATATAGGGCATCTGGATAGTTATCAATCATATACTGAACTCTAGGGTAGCATCGTCACCAAAGGCACATATGAAAATGAAGATTTTGATGATCTATTCAGTGAAGAAGAGGAAGAATAAGTGAGAAAATAGGAGAGTAGAGAGGAAGTAGAAGAAAACATCTTGGGTGAGATCCTGTGTGCAGAGGAAAAAGTGGTAGAAGAGAAAGACAAAGAAAGTGGGAAGAACCTCCATGCTCAGGATCATGATCTAGTAGAAGACATGAAGCACATTAAAGATCATTTGGAGGAGGAGGATGAAAATAAGAAAGTGGAGCTTCTTGAGGGGGAAGTGAAGTTCAAGAGCCAAATTAGTGATCTCTTGCCCAATGATGTTGGTGCATATGCTTCAAGGGAAGATTCTTGGAAAGCATCATCAATAGCAGTCCTAAGGAGACCTAAAACCAGGCCAAGGAGGCACAAACACCTACTTCACTTCAAAGAGTTTGTGAAGAGAATGAGCAAGAATGACAACTCTTGGCCCAGAGTTGAGAAAGCTAGGTTCCATCTGGGCAAATCATCCAGTAGACCCGTGAGATCTTGGACTATCAGGCTTGTGACGTTAAACAAGCATTCATTAGGAGACAACCCAATCTTCTAACCCTTCTCTCCATTTTACTTTTTTTGTGTTTATGTATATATTGTTCAATTTTTAGATATTTGTGTGTTTAGTTTATTTTATGTTGTTATGTTGTTTTTTTCCTTTTTTGTGAGATTGTGATGTTTGTGATTTGTGAATATGGAGAATGTGTTGTTGAGAGGCTAGTTTTGATGTTTAGCCTACTTTTTTGTATTATGTTATGTTATTGTATTGTGTTTTAGGTGTAGTAATTGTGTTAATATATTTAGGCTAATGATTGTAAATATTATGTGTTTAGATTTAATTGTTATGTTTTAGTTTTTATATTTAGGTTAGTAGTTGTTAGGTTTAGTTGTTTTAGGTTTGTGGTGTAAATGTGATCAAGTAGCCTAATGTGCTTGTTTTAAGTGTTAGTTTGTTTTATGTCTTTTATATGTTTTATGTGTTTTTAGTAATTTTTATGCTTTTGTATGTTTTAAGTGTTTCATGCATTTTGTGTGTTTTATACATTTAATCATTATTCATGAATTGGTACTTTAGGTTGTTTAGTATGTTTGCATGTGCAATTTGCACATATGTGATTTTTGTGTTTTAATGTTAGTTTCATAAATGTAGACATTTAGACGAGTTTTTTTGTGTTTGTATGTTTTATGTTTTTGTAAATATTTGTGATTTTTAACCGATTGTTCTTCATGGTGTTTTTGGATTTCTTTTGCAAACACGCCTCCCATGGACTTCATGGTTGACTGGTCCTTATTAGCATGGGGACCAAGCTCACTTCTAAGAAGGGGAGGGGTCCTTCGGAGCTAAATTAAAGATGCAATGTGAGGAAGAGGGCCAAATTAGATGCATTTGAAACTCCATAAAAGCATTATTTGTTGTTATTATTTTGTTTATTTTTGCATTGCATCCTGTCTTGCATGTTAGAATTATGAATTTTTGAAACTTTAGTGGATATGTGATGTTAGCATTTTGTTTGTCTTGATTCATTATCTGTCCCTTTGTTAGTAATAAATATCACTACTTTGGTGCTATTTTTTATTCAATTTTAACTTGTGGTTGCCTTTGAGTAGATTACGTTAGCCTTGCTTACTTGATTCTTTTAGTGAGTTTTTGTGATCTGTGATTGAGAGCATTAGCCATGTGAGGTTTTAAGCTTTAATGTTTATTGCTGTGTGAGTCATCATGCACTTCATGCTATTGATTTTGCTTGATTCTTACTTATTACTGCTTTGCTTGCATATTGAGAAATGACCAATGCCATGTTTCTTAAGTAGCCACTTAGCCAAAAAGCTTACATGTATATTACTTGACCTTTGTTGTCCCCTTTGAGCCTAATTATTATATTCTTATTGTATGAACCCTTGAGCCGAAGAATTCGAATAGTGAATGTGTTCCCTTACCTTAGGATTGAGAGAGCATGTGAATGAGATTGGTTCTACACTAAGTTTCCGAGAGAACATTTTTGAACATCAAATACATTTGAGACTATGTGTGTTACATACAAAAAAAAATGTGAATAAAAAGCTTGGACATTGAGTTGTGTTGATTGTAAATGTTGTAGTATAATAAATGACGTTAATAGAATTTTAGGTTTTGGGGATTTATGTTTATATAAGGGATGAATTGATCTCATTGAATATGTCTTTTTCAACCTTTCTTGAATTCTTTTCCAAAAAGACCAATTTTTCTTCTATTTCAGCCAAGCTACAAGCCAAATAAATCCCTTGTGATCTCTTAAGTTAAGATTTTGTTGAGATGAAAAGTAAATTTGATTTGTGTCATTGCATTGCGTGGCATAAGTTTAATGTTTTATCCTTTTACAACTGCATGGAGAGAGACACCTTACTGGTGAGGTTGCTTGAATTCTGTGATCTTTATAGCTTTCCATTTTCAGTTAGTTTAAGGGGTTCCATCTAGAGGTTCCACGCTCTCTCTTGACCTGGGGTTGCACACCTGCTGGCTTAGGGCACACTCAGACCATTTTCATCATTCCGCAAGCTCATACACCCCTATGGTTAGCTAGGTTTTGTATTTAGTTGGATTTTGATGTAGCTTTACTTGAACTCGTGTGTATTTTTGTACTTTTAATCTAAGTTTATTTTCCAATGTTGGTGTTCTTCTTTACCTTATTCTTTATTTCTAAATATTCCGTAGGTTTTACTTGTTGAATGAGCTCGAAAGGGCATTTTTGACTTGTAAAGCGAGAAATGTTATGTGGACTTTACTTCTCAAATGAGCTAGGGAGAGGAATTTTATTTGTAAACTCAGAAGAACTTCCAATAGGTGTTATTGCTCAAGAGAGAGAAATACCTATTGGCCATCTGAATCTCCTTTACTTAATGCAAGAGTGATAGTCTAATACTTAAATAGCTTAATTCCTTGCTCGTGAGGGATTCAGGTTAAGGATACTTTTATAGGTGATGGAAACGTAGGGAGTGAACGAAGGTTTAAGGTCTATTTATACACTTGGGGGATGGTTTAGTGAGTCAAACCCAACTGAATATCATACTGTAACCGTTGTGTTCTGATCTATTTTACTTTATTTACTTTATGTTTGGTAGTTTAGTTAATTTCTATCTTTTCATTTGTACAAGAAAAAAATATTGATGTTTTTTAGTATCAACAAGTCCTTGTGGATGACCCGATATATTTATCGATTACTATATACGATCGGTGCACTTGTCGTGAATATTATCGAACACTTTTTTAGCTTATCAGCAAACACCTTGACAGCTCCACCAACAGGGATATCTTTTTCAGGCACGATACGACCTTCGAAGACAGTGTTGTCGATGTCGAACTCCTTATTCGAGATGCCAGAGAGTGCCACAGCCTGTCAGATAGCCTTATTAAAACCTTTAGTACAGCTGGTCTCCACGACCATTTAGTTCTACTTTATGAGCAGCGCTTTCTTGGCGGCTGTCTGCACCTTCTCCTTCGCTAGGGTTGTCACCTTTATGCTGAGGTTGGCCGCCTTCCTCTCGACTGCTATCATGTCGGTCGTTTTCTCCTTGACTTTCTTTAGCTATTGCTCAAGGATGACTTGGTTGGTTCAGGTCAACTACAGCTTCTTCTTCAAGTCAACGTTCTCCTTGGATTGCATAGTAAAGGCATTCAACACTGAAGAAATGGAGACTTGGGTTTCCGCACTTAATGTTAAATTATATTTTATATATATATATATATATATATATATATATATATATATATATATATATATATATATATATATATATATATATATATATATATATATATAAAAGAAATGAGAATTATTAAATTAAATTTTTTTGAAAAGATATGTATCAAAGGGAACTTCAATCATCCCTTCTATATATTTTTTATGTTGAGTCAATTATTGATTTGGCTAATAAATAATTTATATATATATATATATATATATATATTATATTTGCATACTTTATTGACCAAAGTGATTGAATTTTTTATTTTTAGAATTTTTTCCGTTGAAATTCAAAGGTCTTTACACAGGTATATTTTCCCTCTAATTTTTCATTTGCTCAACAACAGTACATGGACTTTGAACCCTAATGTTTGAGCGTATAGCAGTTGTATTGTGACCGATGGATAGTGGTGTTCGCATTGAATGGTACAAAAAGTATTTTTTGTTTGGAAAAGAACTTTTCATCTCTCAGGTGACCTAGAACATTTTCCAAACCCTTTCTTTCATCTCATCTCCTATTTTTTCTTCGCATTTTGTATTTCCCCTCCATTAAGAAATTTCATCACCTCCATGGTTAGTTGAATTTTTCCTCAGTTGGGATTTGATGTAAGTAACCTAAACTCTTGTGTATATTTTGAGCTTTAATTAAAGTTTATTATTGAATACTCATGTCTCTTCTCTTTTTTATGCTTTATATTTTGCTTATTTTATGTCTAGGATGTAATTGGAAAATGTATTTGACACTTGAAATGAAAAGAGCATCCAATTAGGTTTAGTGCTAGGAATAAAGTAAAACTCATTAGCAATCTTGAACTCCTTTTCTTAAAGCAAACTATTCTACTTTAGGTTTTGTTTTAAAAAGACATTTTTTATTCAGCAGAACAAAATACCCCCTCCCCCATGTCACAAGGAATGGCAAGCGAGAGCTTCAGATTACAGTATCAGAATAGGAAACATAGAAATTTTAAAATTCCCCCTAAAAACAAAGACAAACACCAAGCCAAGAGAAGATTCATGCAATACCTTTTCCTAATCCTAGCAAAACATAATTCTAATTGAAGAAACCACTCATAGAATGAAACTAACGAAACTTTGCAAGGAACTCATAATTTATACCTTAAATGAGTTTAGACTTTACTCCTAAGAGATTAGGGTTAGAATATTTTTTTTAGTGATAGAAATATGAGTAATAAACAATGATTATATGTTCAACTGTACACTTGAGTAAATGTTTAGTAAAGTCAAAATGTAATCATTTCTCCACATTTGTAAACCTTTTTTTTTTTGCTTGTTTATACTTCAATTTCATTATTTTCTTAGTAATTGATAGAAATTTTTCATATAATTTATTAAAATAAAAAAAAATTAATTTTTTACTTATACTCTCTCTATAGTATTCAACATTCTCCTTTATAATATAAACAATATATACAATTCTATCTTTTCTCAGTTTAGCAATATAAATTCAATAATTAATATTTCACTTTCTATCTTTCATTTATTATATTATTTTTTAGCAATATATATATATATATATATATATATATATATATATATATATATATATATATATATATATATATATATATATATATATGCACGCACCCACGTATGTGTGTTAAATTGGTGAAAAAGTTTCACATGTACTGTATAAAAAAATTGTTAAATAACATATAATTTAAAACACAAATTACATTTAATATAAATACAATGAAAACAATAATAATAATAATAATAATTTTCAAATAGTTTTAGAGAGTTCAATCATTTCATATTTATTGTTATTAATAATGTTATTTTCAAATTTACTTAAAATAAAAAATCAGTAGTACTACATAATTCTTATTATAAGATCAATTTTTTTTAAGTAATATGTTCCTTTTTATAAACTTAATCTATAATGTCTCTTGTAGGGATGACAATGATATGAGTAGGTATAAGCATTCAGTTAAGAGAAGACAGACTAAGTTGTTAAAATATAAATATTCGAATAAGCATTTAGTTAACAAAAAATAGACTAAGTTGTTAAAAAAATCAATTAAAAGATTAAACTGTTAGGAATTTTGAATAAACAAGATTAAGATAATATTTTCTTTAAAATAGAAATAAGATAAAACAAAATAAAATATTTGATATCAATTTGTATAATAAGATTCAAATAATATTCCCTCAAAATCGAAATAAGATAAAATAATTAAAGATTTGATAAAATTTTGGATTTAAATTGGGTAAAATCAATCTTTTATAGAAAAACCTAGAGAGAGGAAAACCAATCCTAAACTACTATAAATAGGGTTAACTAGTTTCCTCAGAATATCATAGATTAGTTGATTATTATTCTAGGGTTGAGAAAGAGGGACATAGGAGTAGAAGGATTGAAGTAGTGGAATCTCACTTCAAGAGGTGAGTAAGACGACTTTTAAAACCCTCCATGGTATGACTTTTAAAAAGTATGGGTATATATATATATATATATATATATATATATATATATATATATATGTTTTTGAATCATGAAATAGTATTAGCATACTGCTTTAATAGTATAAATTTATATTGTTTATGTTGCGCTAATTGAGAGAGATATCTCCATTTGAAATGGTTGTATAAGATACCTTTGTTTAATACGGGGAAGAGGTTTTAGATACCTCCATCCGGGATGGAGAAGAGATTTTGGATACCTTCATAATAGCATGGGAAAGGCAATGAGATGTCATTGTATGGAATATGAGCTCATAGGCCTTTTTGAAGAATCTACTGAAAACCTTGGTTCTGGGAACCGTAGAGTGAGAGCGAGTGATCTTGAGTATCACTATTGATTGTGTGTGCATCATGAGGGTGTTAATGAAAACACCATTTTTTTGTGTTTATTAATTAATTGATATTATAAATTAATTATTTGAAACAAACTATATTTTGTCATTAAAAACATCTTTTTGCAGGTACTATGATTGTTTTTTCGGATTCGGCAACGGCTGCGAACAACGCTATTTGCGGGTACCATGGTTGTTTTTAACTTGTTTTAATAACATCTCATTAAAAAGTGTTGTTTTTAGAGTTAAAAGAGGAGGAAGTTGAAAAGGTTAAGGAGGCGTGAAGACTTAGTCATAGTTTAGATTTTTCCTTTTTGTGAACATTGTTATTTAAATTCTGAGATATCCACATTTGAGAATGATACTTTGTATGGGCAATAAATTTTTATTTATTTTTTGATTTTTTTATTATTTTTAATAATACTTAATTATTATTCTTTGGGTGTTACTGTAACGACGGATGTTACAATAAATATATGTTTTCTACTATTTGCACCTGCATGTAAATTCCATACCAACACAATACCCATGTAGGTATTCGCAGATCTTTTTTAAAAAATTAAAAAAATATTTTTTTCATAAAACTAGGACAACATATATTTTTTTTTGTAAATAATAAATATTTTTATTAAAATAGCATAAAAATACTCATAAAATTTTAGTATTAACAAAATTTACTAACTTTTCATTTTCTAAGAAAAATTCTAAATTAATAACAATAATTTTCCTTAAGTCTAAATACAAATTAATAATAATATTCAACAATCCAAGTCTCCAAAATTTCTATACTATCAATTCAAACACTTCAAAATAAATAAAAAATATTAACTTTTTAAAATGAATGTGTGGATAGTGTCTTTGTGTATCACATTTTTACTATTTTACCCTTAAGGTATATTAAATGGGTATTTGTAGTCATCCTTTTGTTGTTTGTTAGCCACGTCCAACTGGGATTGCTCAAAATATCCAGTTTTAAAAAAATAACCATAACTAGTAATAACTAGTTATATAACAACAATTATTTTAATATGGTTATAAAACTATAACCTGTTTTATGAATATAGTTAATGCAATTATCTTAATTTTATTAAAGAAATTATTATGATTAAACTTGGTTTCATAACAGGTTCTAGTTATTGTCAAATTTTTTTAGTTTTAGTTTGTTTTAAAAAAAAAGTGTTGTTAAAGCTTGGTTTCATAATAGGTGATTTCTAATTATAACATCTTCCACACCTCTGTACCAATTACCACATCCTTATGGAGAATATGTTGAAAAGGAAAAAAATTCCTAACACTGCCCAACCACAACTATGTGAGAATGACCACAACCTATGAAAAAACGTAGTAACCAGAAAAAAGATACTCACACATCTGTGACATAGGTCACATCTTTGTGGATAATATGCTGAGTAGAAAAATCCTTTTTGGCACCATCCACACCTCTGTGACAATAGTCACATCCCTATAGAAAAAAACTGAGAAGAAAAAACTTTGCTGACATCTTCCACACCTTTATGGAAGTGTCCAAAACCCTGTCATATCTCTTTGTGCTTTGTCTCGACCGGTTCTTCCACTTGATTCAACTAGTTGTTAGTTATAACTTATGGGAACCCATCCAATTGTCTAAGGATGCCCCAAAGCTATCCTACCTAGCTTTTGGTAATGACCTTCTACTCTTCATGGAAGTCTCCCTCAATCAAGTGGTGATAATTAACCATATTCTGCATCTCTGTTGCAACAACTCGGGCTAGAAAATTAGCCAAGATAAAATGTGGATCCTCTTTTCTACCAATGTATACAGGCAATGTCAAGAGCAAATCTTCAACGAGTTGGGTTTTAAATAGATGTGTAACCTCGAAAAATATTTGGGGGTTCCACTACATCATGATCATGTTTGTTATTGATAAAGTTCAACAATGTTTGAGCAATTAGAAGCAAAATACTTTGTCCTTTGCTGGAGACTCATGCTAGCGAAGTCAGTCTTGAGATCATTCCTACTTACATTATGTAAACTAACATTTTTCATGTATCTATTTGTAATTTAATTGATAAGAAATGTAGGGGCTTTATTAGGGGTCATTCAGACACAGTTAAGAAAACACATTGAAATAGTTGGGAGAAATTATGCAAGCCAAAATAGGTAGAGACTTGGGGCTATGCCAAACGAGGCATGCAAATCTAGCCTTCATATCAAAGTCCGGATGACATATGACCAGTGGGAAGAATTTCTTATGGGTCTAACCCTTTTGGGCCAAATGCAAGTGTGGTGGGAAGACCAAGTCTAACATTGACATGCAAAGGAAAGGTACAAACTTTTGGAAAGGCATCAAAGAAGCCTATTTGAATGTGAGGAAGAATGTGATCCTGGCAGTTGGAGAATGGACGCGAGATTGATTTTTGGCTTGACAATTAGGTGCCTGAGCGAGGACCTCTAGTGGATTGGTGTACTAACATAACTATTATTGTAGGAGTTAACCATGTTTGCTTCTATGTGGCTTCTTTTAATGGTTCTTGGGACAAGTGCAAGATGGCTAGGATGTTACCCATAGAGGTTGTGGCAGATATATGCAAGATCGAACCCCCTAGAGGAGACATGGTTGATGCAAATCCTTGTTGGGGTAATAGTAAGAATGGTTAGTTCTTTATGACATCTTCTTATCAGAGTCACTTAGGTTAAGACAATTCCCCGACAAATATGTTATTCAACCTAGTGTGGAAGTGGGAGGGTCCTGAGCAGATTTGACTTCTTCTTTAGAAGGTTTCAAGTGTTATTTTACCTATTAATGATGCGATATAGTGGCATATGACTGATAATCCCACATGTTCCTTATACGATAATGACAAGGAAACCATGATACATGTCTTATGAGATTGCATTTACACATGTAGTATTTGGAATCAAATGAGTGTTATCAACAGACCTAACTTCTTTTCTCACCAGAATATCAAGAATTGATTGCATGATAACCTGAATCGTGATGAGAGTAATGGTGCTAACAATTGGGCTTAAACCTTTGGTATCATTCTAGACCGCTTGTGGTGGAGACAAAATGAGGTCACCTTCAATAATAAGCAATGTCAGCTAATCAAGTCATCAAAGATGTGAGGTCTCTCCAACTTGAGCTTAAGCAGACCCATCACATGCACACTCTCATGAAAGATTCTGAGGTACATTACCTCTAGCCAAGATGCATTTATGCTTGGAAGCCCCCTCACCCTAGTTCCCTCAAGCTAAGTTGTGATGTTGTTGAGCTCTAGTTCCACTAGAAGGTGGCTATTGGAGGTGTGTTTTGTGATTGTAATATTGAACTTCTAGCCATTCTACAAGCGTTAATAGTCACATACGAGCATTAATTTTAGAATTTAGTCATTGAATTAAACTTTATTAGTGTGGTTTAGCTACTAGAGGATGTTTGCCATGGGAACATTTCCTTAGTTAAGCATATTTACAAAATAAGTGGGAAGACTTAGACTTGCACGTTTAATTGTCCCATGTGAATTGAATATGTTAAGCCCCGTTTGGGGTGGTTCTGAGTTTTTGGTTTTTGATTTTGAAATGTATTTTGAAAATAGAAACCTGTTCGGTAAAAATGGTTCTATTTTGGTTTTTTACTCATTTTCGAAACAGTTGTCACTCAATTTTAAAAACAATAAAATTTTGTTTTTATATTTCTGTTTTTGTTTTTATTTAAGCTCATTACTTGACGTCACTTGTCACCATTGATCATCACCTCTAACCGACGGTCACCAGCCTCCACCTCTGACTAGAAGTCACTGATCATCACCTTTGTTCGACGGTCATCGGCCGCCACTTCTGACTGGCAGTCACCAGCCCCCACCTCTGACCAGTAGTCACCGGCGTCACCTCCAATCGACGGTCACCGGTCGTCACCTCCGACCGGTGGTCACCGACCGCCACCTCCAAGCGACGGTCACCAACCAGCACCTCCGACTGGCGTTCACCAACTACCACCCCCAATCACTGTTCACACAACCGCTACCTCTGACCACCAGTCACCAACCACCACCTTTGATTGCTAGTCACCAACCACTACCTTCGATTGCCAATAACCGACCGTCAGCTTCAACAACTGTCTCAATCGTTACCTTCAACTAGTATTTTGGTTAAGATTTGAAAACAATGTTTTAAACTTAGAAACAAAAAAAAATGTTGTTTTTAAAATTTTGAAAACTTAAAACCAAATCTAATTGTTTTTGTTTTTAGAAATTTCAAAACTAGAAACCAAAAACCACCCCGAACGGAGCCTTAGCTTATGGTTTTGCAAAATGAGGATTGCATACTCATCAAGAGAAGTTACTATCTTCTATTGTTCTAGATTTATTATTCATTGTGTACTTGAGAGACTTGTATTATATGATTCCTAATACTATAATATAATCTTCCTATTTAGCCCATTCAATTAAAAAAAATATTTAATTGATATTTTGAAACTCTAACCCTTTTAAAGCTAAAGATAATATTAGTTTGTTTTAATTTTTATTTGGCAAAATTTTATTTGTAATTACAAAAAATTTGATTATTTAATTATATCACAAATGCTTAACATATTTATTTATGTTATTTTATTAGCAATGTCATAATAAAACAGAAAAGGATAAAAATATAAATAAATTCTTATGCTAAATATAAGTAAAAATATCTTACGGTTAGTCTTAAATTAGAGAAATCTAAAATTATTTTATGAGATAAATAATTTTCGAATATCATTCCCTTGCACATGTTGTAGTGCTTCGGACATGTGTCATCATGGAAACTCCTATTACATTTTATTAATATTTTATTTTCCATTATTATTTTATTTTTCATATAAATTTTAAGAAATGATAGTTAAATAAAAAAAAAAGTTTACTTTTCGATAAAATATGTATTTTAGTCCTGTACTTTCAATTACCTTTGGTTTACATCTTTGAAATTGATTGTTTTGTTCATTAATGAAATAAAATTAAATATTATGTAGTATAAAAGAGTTTTATATTGGTGTTTAATTACAATTTTTTATTTATATAATTTTTAAATTATTAATTGAGAAAATTAACAAATTTACAATAAATAAAAAATTGTGATTGAATATTAGTGTAAAAGTCTTTTTACTCATTAAATAATGTATTTAAATTTAAAATTTACTCAAAATTATAAATTGTCCAAATTTATAATGTATTTAAATTTAAATTTTACTCATGTATAAATATAATTTTCAATTGTTTTAAACTATCACAAAACATACACATATAAAGACCATCTTATTTCATGTGATTTTTAAGAAAATATTTTTAATAAATATTTTTTTTTTATTTTTAATGTGTTTGTCTAAATTTTTTTTTGTTTAAAAAAAAAACTACATCTTTTAAGAAATATGTAAGTTCTATGTACTTCTTAAAAAACAATTTTTAAAAAGCTTTCTTTTTATAATTTTTTAAGTGTAAACAATCTTATCCATAGTGTTTTTTAACAAGCAGTTTGATACCGTTTGAATGGCTAAAAAACTTAAATTTTCAAATGTCATAACATGAATTCTTGTAATCTCCAATATCATTAAAGTAGAGGATTAAACTGGCATATATTTTAAAGTGAGATGATCAAGATGGTCAATTTAAAATTAAAACCAAAGTACGTAAATGAAAACATATTTTTCCTTTATTTGTTAAGTGAGATTGATACAATTAAATAATGTTAACTTATTTTTTAGCTAGCGTGGTTTTTTATATAATATTTTTGCATTGTTTGTAGAAGGACCTTTTTGAATCTAAGTTTAGTATGAGATTTCTACAGACTGAAATTAGTAGTGAGTTGATGATGATGGATGATTTGCAGAAACCTCTCACACGGCAATGACTAATGCATGCTGCATGAAAAATTGTCATCGAATTAATGTTAACGATGTGGGCACTAAAATATATGATAAGAAGGTTTTAGGTGACCCATGGTCTAGTCGCAGGGGATTCAGTGACACGGACACCCTCTCAGAGACTTGTCAGAAACTAAAATACAAATCCACCACTTTTGTCATGTGTGTGTGTGTAATACTACTGCCAGATGTCCGTTTTTTGTACAGCTTCTTCATTTTTATATTTGGGGTTGCAGCCAGAAATTCTTAGTTGAGAATAATAAATGGGATAAAGGAGATTGCATGAGATGAAACGCAACAAACAAAACAATGGGCGGGTCCACTGTTGAACCGTTGGATCCATTCCATTTAATGGGTCATTGGATCCAAATCAAAGCAGTGACTGGTCAAGCATTTGACCATCTGACTCTAACCTGACCCATTTTTGACCCTCTGACTCCGCATTTATTCTTCTTTAGATTTAAAAAGACTTTGGAACTAACTTCTTGTTGGTTGGTGCGGTTGAACCCAAAAGAGAAAAAGTACTATCTCGATGTCTCTCTCTCACATTTGTACCTCTTGCTCTTCTTCTGTAGGACCATACTTAACATGCAGGCAAGCATCCCGTGATTACATGCAAGCTTCCATGGATACAACTAATCAATGCTTATGCTCAGTTCTTTTCTACTCTTTTTTATGTCATTTAATCTCTTTTTCACATCACCCAAAACAACTATCTATTTTGGTCACTGCAATACAAAAATAGGTACGGATCTTAGCTAGTCGCACAAACCGTGAAAACTAAATTGCCAGCCAAGCATAGTGAGAAAGTCAAATCTAATTTCTATTTGTTCTCAGAAAATTATATGACTGGATGCCACGCAGTATTGCTTTATGGATCTTAAATAACACGCCTAATGCCAATCACTTTTTCATTCTGATAGAATGGGGCACGAGAGCCCAAAAACAGGGGGAAAAAAAAATAAAAGACTAGTTCATATTGTTGGCAAATGCTAGTAGTGCGTGTTTAGTATTTTATATAGAAATCCTAAACAGTTAATAGACAAATTCTTCCTTTAATGTAACTTATATTCTAACAAATATTAACAACTAACATTATTGGATTAAAAAAGTCAATTATTATTATTAACAGAAAATATACTAATTGTAGAACCAATTTGAGGAGTATTTTGATATTTTTCTTTTTTTAACCAATCAAATTGTAAATTTTATTTATTTTTTAATAATTAAAATAAATTTTATTTATTTATAAATAAATAAATATGTATAAGATTTACAATAAAATAATTTTATAAAACTATTTAAAATAAATTTTAGAAATAAGTCTTTGAAATAAAATCATTTTATTATAAATCCAAAAAGTATTTACTTATTTATAAATAAATAAATAAAAATTATTTTAATTTATTAAAATATGACTTGAATAAAATCAAATTGATTAAAAAAAATATAAATACCACAAAAATTAAGAAAGGCACCATCCGCTGTCATTTATTATTAATAACAGAAAATATACTAACTGCGGAACTGATTCTTGATAAATAAAAAAATTTGAATTTGCTTTTTTTCCCTGAATCATAGTAATTTTGGAACAAGGAGACCAAACATGCAAGGAAAGTGACACGGATAGAGTGGTGGGGTATGAGTCAGACGACCAGTGCATTGATGTAGCACTCATTCCTTAGCGTTGGCAGTTACAGGCGTAGTACAACGAGTGCCTTCGTCTGCGACTACCTCTGTCCCTGTCTACCATGAAACTAAGAACAATCACACTTCCCTGATAGCTAGTGCAAACAATATTTGAATCATAAATTAAAACAGTTGAAAAAAAATTAGATATTTAGGGTTAGAACATGAATTTGACTACCAATAAACCATATAACTATCTACACTATCAAATGTCCACGCATTACATGATATAAATATAGGAATAAATAAAAATGTAGCATACAGCAACATTTAATTGATTAACGTATAAATTTACATTAGCAATGATATGATTACACAACATTCACAAAAAATAAAGATTACGCCAAATCGTATACACAATCAATACAATTTAAACTAATTTACACTTGTAAACATAGAGAAGCAAAATAAAAAAAAAAAAAAATGTTTGATAGCGTAGTGCACTGGTTCAATCGCTTGCACAAGGAAAGTAAATAACAAATGGTCAATGGTTGGCCTTTAACTAAGCTACCTGTCATTTATTTGGGGTTTGTAAGGACTTCAAACAAGGCCTTTCACATTTGATCAAATCAATCTTGTTCGCTATCAAGCAGGTTCTTTCCAAACTTTGATCTACAACAGTTTACAGTTTACCGAGAAACCATTAATTTGACAAAACATGTAGATGTCCATCTTTATGCTCATGGAGCGATGATAACAAATATAAGCTAATACATGACAAAGTGCATATTTGGATGAATTTTAATAAAATTGATTTTGAATATAATTGATTTTGCAAAATTTATTTTGAATATAATTGATTTTGCAAAATTAATTTAGGTTAAAGTTGATTTTGAGAATATGTAATCTATTATTGAATGTTTTTACTATAAACGTGAGCAATTAATAAAATTCAGTGTAAGTTTTTATCCAACGTAAAAACTACTCCAAATTGCTTTAACCTAAAATCAATTCTGTAACATAAAATCAAACATGCACCAAAGTCTATTAGAATGATGGCAACAATTACACTTGGAAAGAGACAGAAATAAAATAAATAAATTGGTCTACCAAGACCACCCCTCCCCACATTCCACTACACACTTACAAGAAGTGATTGTAGCATATCCAAATCTATGTTATTAGAATGTGCGCGCAGCTACTTATCCGAGAGTGAGGCAGAGTGTATTAGACTATAAGTGAGCTTAACTTGACTACTTGAGTGACCTATTTGTCCAAAATGTCTTGACACAATTGAATCATACTTAAACACCGTTCAACTTGGTTTTAATCCACACCAGTGAGACTTGTTCTCCAACTCCCTCTCAAGTTCAATTAGCTCGACCCAATTGTGACTTGTCTTTAATCCCCAACTTGGGGCTTAAGCTATATATAAGTTTGGACTAAGGTTTCACGGCCATACACCTTGCTTTCATTTATGAATTGTTATTCATACAGAAACTCATGCAACAATTTTTCTTTTCTATTTCTGAGTCTCTTTATAGTACAATTGTCATACAAATAACAGTTCTCTTCATTTATTATCTGGGCTTGTGCTCCTTTTCTTGAGTTTTGTGAGAGCCCTCAAGTCTATTTTTATTGTTTTTAGCCTTATATTTGGGCCTGATTTTTTTTATATGTTGTGGACCTTTAAATTTTGGACGATCTCATTCATTTTTGTTTGTTTTGGGCTATATAATCTTTGATACTATATTCAAATGGGTTTTGGTTCTTGCACCCATCAACATGGTTATTTGTCAGAATCATGGTTCAGGAGAAAAGAAGAGAGTAAAGTGATGAGTATTACTCAAATGAGCAAATCAAATGAATACATTGTGGCTTATATAATCAATCCTAATAGTCTAATATCCTATATTTCCAATATCACCCTACAAGCTGAAAGGCATATACAACACTTCCAGCTTGGGATGACAATACAAGTGCATGTAAAACCAAAGAAAAATATGCCAAAATACAAAGGCTGAAAATGACATGAACAAAGCTTAACCACCTTGCAAGGCAGAAGCTAAAATCATCAAAGGCATAAGGCAAAGGCTTAACCACCGAGCAGAAACTATACTTTAAAGTTTGCTTAACCACTCAAGATAGAAGTCATTTTAATGCTTAACCATCCATGGAAAAAGCTTAAGATAATGCTTAATCACCATAGACAGAAGCTTACATCATAGAAAACTCTAATAAACCACATCAATACAAATCTCTCTTCAAAGAGATTTTTCCACAAACACCTTTTGTGCACAGTTTTAATGCACCATACCAATCAACTTCAATTCATTAACATCTTCTACCAATCATGTTCTTAAATTAAAAACATTACAAACAATTGATGACTGAAATTTATACGCCAATCATAATTGAATTTGAAGATAAGACAAAGAATCAAGGCAAGTTCGCAAATTCAAACTCCAAATTCTTCAAAGGAACGTCCTTATGAGCATGGTAGAAACCACAATTCCTACCCACCAAACTTGCGATTTTGCAACAAATCCAATCACAACCTCAAATTCATATAAGAAATGAAAACTAATTACCATCTATAAACAAATCGGAATGTCTACAATCTTCATCGTATGAGCAATCATCAAGAAGCTTGCAAGTTCCATTATAACACTAAAATCTTATTTGGAAGAGGTTGCGGAATAAACCTGGTATTGAACATTGTCTAGCCTTGCCACCATAAACAGCGACTCTCGCAATTGGAAATTGCAATTGTAATTGAAAATCAAAAAATGCATTTGCAATCACAAATAGCCATAACACTGAACAACAACTTGAATCGATAAAAATTGTTGATGAACTTTGGAATGCACAACACGCACGTAAGTGTCAATCTAATTGGAATTTTTTTTTGTTGTAAGAAATAAAAGAGTGAACAACTTGAATACTGTGAAAAAGAATATGTGAAACAAAAGCAAAGCTGAAGTGGCACAGTATCCACACTAGATTTTCTCAGATGAAGTGTAAAATAGAAAAAGGACAAGAGAAGAAAAAAATGAACCAAATAGCAAAAACAATTCATGGGGGATGCCAACGCTCTAATATCATGTTAGAAATCATGGTTCAAGAGAAAAGAAGAGTAAAAGTGATGAAACTAAAAATGAATATTACTCAAATGAGCAAACCAAGTTTACATGAATACATTGTGACTTATATAGTCAATCCTAATAGTACTAATATCCTATATTGTAATAGCACCCATCAAAATCTTAAAATACCTAAATGAAGTTCACCCTTCACGAAAAACATACAGCCAGTTACGTTCTTGCACCCATCCGTGAATATTGAGTTCTTCGTTTGATTGAGAAGATACCCAATCTCCAGCACCATGGGCATAGAGACTGTTGTCGCTGGAATTGAATCTTAAGACTGCCAGAGTCATGTTCTTGAACAGGTACTTTCTGCATTTTTTTTTTTACATTTCATTAAACCTACGGATCAACCAATCTAGATTGGTCCATCCAAAGTGTTTGAAAATTTTTCAAGTGCAATACAGATAGGGTGATCCTGATACAATACACAAATTCTCTTGGACAAATCTGTACGTCCTTCGGATTGGACCATTCAGAGGTAAAAAATTTAATGTGCTTGTTCTCCGGATTGGGCTATCCAAACAGGACATTTATTTCAAATACAAAATCCTCATAGTCTGATCTGAATGAATGTAAATGTCAGTTTGGATCAACCAATACGAATCCATAAAATATTTCCAAATGGGTATCTGGATGAGTTTATCTAGACAAGTAAAAAAATTATCCAGATAGTCTCGTCTGAATATTTCAAATTTGTGAAAAAAAAAAAAACCTACGAGATGGTCTTCTCTGACAGTGGCATGGGCATCTTCTCCCACGAGATGTGCTCTTCAAGATGAAGGGTGTGAGGTGAGAAATCCAATCTGGATTGGGGGAATGGGTGAGAGCTTCAGGAGGATGTGGGAGTGAAGAGTTCAGCTAGGATGCAAAGAGTGGAGAGGGAAAAGGAACAGGTTAGGGTCTGAGTTTAATGAAGGACATTTAAGTAATTAGCTTTCATGATGGGTGCAATTACCAGGTTGAAGGGTGCAGGAACCAAATCCCAATTCAAATTTATGTATTTCCCTTGTTCAAGAATAAAGCTGAGGAAAAAATATTTAAGAACAATAGCATTTTGTGATTTATTAGTAAATGCACTTTGATTCTCTATTAACCAATAATTTTGGACTATCACCGTGGTTAAGACACTGAGTCTGCTATTGGACTTGGCTTGAATGAACTATTTGTCTAAAAAATGTCTTGAATTTTGGACTCGCCCCTCATGTTTATATACTTTTATTTCTAACCAACCAATTGTTCTCTAATAATTGGCTTGGCTCAGTTGTTACTTGTTTCCAGACCAATATTTACCCTAAGTTTTGAGAACTTGTTCTCTAAGTTTATACTTCAAATTTTGGATCTCAGAGGCTGCAGGTCTTAATTTCATTTATTGCCCAGACAAACTCTTGAATTTTTAGAGACCTTAAATTTGCATTTTTTAATTATTATATATATCATAGTAACAAAGCTTGATACAACACATCTAATATCATATGTTCGAGTTCCTACAAATAAAAATATCCAACATGCAAATTACAAAATACATTTCAATAATCAATTGGATAACTAAGGCTGAATCAATATGCTAAATGTTTTTTTCATAAATGTATGTGAAAACATGGAAATGCTTATAGGCTAATAACAAAGAATAAAAAAGCAACATACTTGCTTTACTCCTAAACAAGTTTTGCCTGACACAGAAAAAGAAGAATTAATAATACTTATGTTCTAAAGTACAGCGATTTTACTTTTTTTCTTGAGCAAAAATCTATCTTAATAGTCCTTGTATGAGTATGTTGTTGATAATTCACTTGACTGATTGCTTAGGCATTATGGTTCAAATGAAAGCTGTCTTGATATAACCAGAATCAGTAAATACAACATCTGAATTCTGTTAGACGCAGGCAGTGTCATTTTCCATATTTGATGCTGTTTGTCTTTAACTATTATGTCAAAAAATAATCCAGCCAAAATGTGAAGGGTTTCGGCATCACTGTTAATAATAAATGCATGCTCACATGCCAAAAAATGAAAAACATCTAGCACCAGATAAAGTATAAAAACCTTGCAGAGAATTCACCTGTCAAACTAAACTCTTGGATGAGAATTTTAGTGATATTTTACTTCAATTCATTTTCGGATAGTTTTTGCCTCAGGTCCTTCAGAGCATCCACTACTTCTGAATCAAGATTGTGCTTCAATAATCTACCTTGAAAAGAAGTGGATCTGTACATAAGAACATGGATAAGCAAAGCAATCAGCAAGACTGTGATAGCATAGTGCGTTCTCATAACACCAACATAAGCAGCACAATAGGCAAATTGATTCAATTCAATTGTAAAAATATCATGCACTGTATCTTAACAAAAGTAAAATAATCCAAACTTTAAATGTCTCATCATTCTGCTTTCTTTATTGAAAGGTTTTTTTTTCAATTGGAGGAATGAGGGTAGGGGTTTAGGATGCTGGTGATTCCTGTGATTTGATGAACTTATTGTTACTTGATCCTGCCAAATAATATTTTATTTTCCTTCTTGTAGTGATTTAATTTGTTTTTGCAAGAAGCCTATCAAGAATTAAATACAACCATATATAAACCCAGATAGCTTATGTTCATTAAGGAGATCAGTGTCTTTCATAAAAGATCAGAATGAATTATACTTGTTTGGATATCAGTAGTGCATTAATAACACAGCTCAAGTTACAAAGTTATCCACACACTAACCCATAAATCATACTGTGAAAAAGATCATAAAAGACATAACCAGACCATATTTCAGATAGAAAATAAACATTTCTCAAATAATTGCAGTCAGGGCACACCTTTGTTCTTGAAGCATCATTTCAACCTCCTTTTGTGATGCCTTGATCTACTACCCAAACAATTAACAAAAGGGACCATGTAAAACATCATTAAAGGACATAAAAATCATCAGGCATGCCCAAACAATTAAAGATTAGAATTTAATTCATTGCAACTTGGGGTTTTAAATTTGCAAAGAAAACCATACAATTTAAGAAAAAAATATTGAGAGAATAACATACAACACCACACTGTCTCCAATTAATATTTTACCTCAGTGACCAATGCCTTGCAACTCCAAATAAAGGCTCCCTGAAAAGTCAGCAGCAGCATAAATCTTTTACAACAATAAACAGAACATAATGCAGACACTGTTGCTTCATATTCAGGTGATGGTATTTATCAGAATTAAATACCACGGATGGAAATCATGATAATATCAGAGAATTACTTTTATTTGTGCAGAAACTAAATAGTTTGCATATTTTGCTAAAGCGAGTGAAATACTTATAGCTGGAAAAGAATTGTGAAGACAATTGATTATCAAGTTGCATCCATTTCACTCAAGTGTTCAATTTAAAGAAAGGAAGCATACAGCTCCATGTGCTGCTTGTTGATGACAGTGATCAGAAGTGACTACCCAGACTTTGGGGCAACCATCCTCCTTTAAAGCTGCAACCTAAAATGAGCAAAGAATGCTACAGTTAAGTTCCATTCAAAGAATAAGAGGAAATGAAAGATGTACAGAATTCACAAAAGAGCAAGTTCTCTGTAGGTAGTTTCAATTCCAATGCAAGAAAATTCACTTAGGCTTTGTTTGATAGAGAGGAGAGAAAGGGAGGGAATAGGTGAGATAAGAAAAGGGGAGAACTGAGTGAAAATTAAAATTGTTTGATTGAAGTATAATACAGAGGAAAAAATTGTATTAAAGTTGGTTGATATATGAAAAAAAAATCATTTTGTATCTTTTTTTTAATAATAATATATTATTCTCATTAATTATTTTATTATTGAAAAAAAAATTGCTGTTTTGTTACAAGGTAGTTGAATATCCAGCAAATGCTCTCAGTTGAGAGGAGATTTTCACAACCGTGGGTCCCACTCACTTTCCACGCCTCTGCCCCCTTTCAATAAAAAAATGCATTGGGGGGAGCGGGGATAGGGGGTTAATCCACTCAAATCATCCCCTCCCCCATCCCCCCTCCCCCAAATCACTGCCCCAATTCAAATGAGGTGTTAATCAAACACTTTAAAGTTACATGCTTAACATCATCGCAAATATGCTATTCAAGGCTCATGTGCACAAAAATGAATTGAACTTCATTCATAAGTTAAAATTAACTTATGCACTTCAACTATTATAAAAGTTCTCTTATTTTACTTCTCCAAAAGCTCAGATGCATCAGGTTTCTTATTTTCTTCTTACATGGTGCATGTGCTACTTAAGAAATTTATCCAAACCTAACCAAAGTATTTAATTAAATTGTTTACTAAAAAACACCTGTAGTATGCCAATCAGATAATAAAATTTATTTTCCTAAATCCTGTTAGTGGTACCAAAGAAGAAAACTCCAAAAATCCATGATCATGGGCCATAGTAAAATTGCAGTTAGGAACTAAAGTAAAGCAACATATAGTAATGTCTTACCTCTTTCTCAATCCATGTATCAGCACATGTTTCACCTGAGAAAATGATATCAAGACTGAAAAATGACCAAAATGGAACATGAGAATTTAGAAGAATTTTAAAGAAAAATTATATGCCAAAAGACAAATATTTTGTCAAGACAGTTAACGGAAAATGATAGCTAGAAAGAATATCTGTACAACTTCTATATCAATCATTAATTGGAGTTGTCAAGCTATTAGAATTTTTAATTAATCATTTTGTTGTACCCCCTCTGGAGTCTGGATTGAAATATAAGAAAAATAACTAATTTCACACTAATTAAGAAAGTTAACTGACATCCGTTAATTTTACTGAACTCAATTAACAAATGAAAATTTTCCTAAAATACACTTCATTGAAACTTGAGATCATGAATAGAAAGGGTAAATGAAATTAATAGATCATGAATAGAAAGGGTCAATGAAAATAAAATCAGCATCGATGAAGGTGTTTTAGGATTTGTATCATTAAATAGGGTGAAATTGGTTTGATTTGCATGACAGTTATTTAGTTAGCAGAGGTATTATCGTAATTAATTTTGTCAATGAACAAGACCTGAGTGACTTAGTTAGATAAATAGATATGTGGAGGAAATTATTACTGGGTAGATTTATAGAAGAAGAATAGTGAGTGACTAAGGGCATGGAAGTTTGAAGTAGAAACAGATTTGTGATGAAAAGGAAGAGGGATCTTATTAATTGGGTAGAAACGTACGAATTTGACAGGAAAGTGAGGATGAAGAAGAGTACCCGGCGAAATCTTGCTTGTGAGTGGGGAGTCCAGACATCATTGCATCAAAGACAACAACGATTTTGACTTCTGTAATGTATAAATGAAAAGAGAAAAAGGAGTTGCATGTGGGGATGGATGGGCAAATAAAAATATAAAATGGTAGAGAGTAGAGAGTAGGGAGTAGAGAGAAGAGACCTCTAAGCATGCTAAAGGTTACAAGCTCATCAATGAGCTTTTGGCGAGCAATATGAAGGCTTCCTTTGATAAAATGCTTCTTGAGCTTAATCCAATAGCCACAGACATTATAGCCATCAACAAGCAATACAGGGACAGCATTGTCGATACCCAGCTGGTTTGTACTGCGGGGGCATTGGGCATTAGGCATTAGCCATTGGGCATTAGCCATTGGGCATTAGCCATTGGGCATTAGCCATTAAGTGAGTAGACTTAGACTTACTAGTAAAGGGTGTTGGTGGGATCACGGTAGAGGTCTGTGTCTTCAACACCCTCCTCCTTCTCCACCTTCTTCTTCCGGTAACTGGTTGAGGGCCTAGGACTGCTACAATTTCTATTCTGGAAGCTCTATTTGATTTGATTTCACAGTTAATAATGAGTATGAGTGGGAAAACGAATAAAGTAGAGTTAGGTTACCTTCCATAGCCTAAGGAAGCGGAGGTTCTGTTTGACATTAGATGTGATTCTCGGAGGCGGAGGAGTGGATTGAGAATAACCCTCCTTCTTGCTTTTGGCCACAACCATGATGCTTTGTCTGTGGCAGTGACCTACTCCTCCTCCCGCTGTTGCTGTTGCTGTTGCTGTTGCCACTACCGATACCCAATTTCGCCATGACGGAACCCCTTTCAGTTTCATATTCTACTGCTATTCAACTTCACCCATTCATTTTCACTTCTCAATTCTCCTTTCTTTTCTTCTTTGTGGTTTTGCGCCCTGTCACGTGTCACCTCACTCCTTTCAAACACTTAACTATTATAACATTATAACAAACATATAATTTTTAAAAAAAGTAAATTTAAATATTAAAAAATGTCACAACCACCCTAAGTACCATTGACCCACGTACAATCCCTTTATAATTTGCTTAGCCTTAAAATTTAGATAAATCATCATATCAAACTTTTAAATATTAAAAAAATTAATAGAATTTCCCTTAAAAATAAAATAAACAATACAATTCAGGAACTTTAAAAAAGAAAACATTATATCATATTTATTTAACACCAAAATGACAGGATCTTCCATCATAATATAATTATCAAAATTTGTAACATATACAAATCTATAAATTAATATTCATGATTTTTTCTATTTCTATCCTCGTCATTAGATTTGATTTTATATGTATTTTCAACTATAGTTGCATCTTTGAAGTTACTAAAATACTTTATATTTTAGGGAGAGGAAAAAAAGAGGATAAGTCAAAGAGACTTTGAAACTCACTTCTTCATTTATAAAAAAAGAAAAAAATGGAAAAAAATTATAAGAGAAGTTTTTCCACCCCTTCCCTTCATTCTTCTCTCCCATTGACTCCTTTTTCCCCTATTTAATTTTCTTTCCATCTCATCTCCTCCTATCCTTTTGTGTTCCATTTACTTTCAAATCTCTTACATCTAGTGAAAGGTAATGAAATACAAAACTCTTACTCATTCCTTTTTTTTTTGGAACTTGGTAATTTTGTGTTATGGATAATGCTCTAAAGAAGGAGAGTACCCACACCATTGTTGGAGTAAGTGTGAGTTAAAGTTTCACATTGGTTAGAAATTGAGAAGTTAAGTAATATATAAGTGAGAAAGACCTACAAATCTAATGCTTTAAGGTTTTGGGTTGAAGGTTGTATCATGTTCTTTTATATGTTGGCTTGTGTGTCATTATTATACATCTCTCTAGTGTTTAACCTCCCTCGATAATATTCAACAACCATAAAGGTTGCTCTTTCAACTCTCTAAGGTAAACTCAACTCAAACTAAAAATAAGGTATTGATAGGTGTTAGCTTTTATAGAATTATTTTTAGAGCATTGAGCACTAATTTTAGGGATTTAGCCTTCAAACAAATTTTTAAATGTTGGAAATATTTATTGGTGCTCATAACTCATAAGGTTACTTGTTTCGACTCTCTAAGGTAAACTCACAACTCATAACCTAAAAAATAGGTTATTTGTAGGTGTTAGCTTCTGTAGAATTATTTTTTAGAGCATTGAGCACTAGTTTTAGGGAGTTAGCCTTCAAAAAAATTTTTAAATGTTGAAAATATTTATTGGTGCTCAGATATGTTGATTTCTACTTCGCACCAATACTCCTAAAATTGTTGGGAAGCAATTTGGCTGACTCTCCGTAATTGTGAGCGGTTTAACGGTCATGTGTCATATTTTAATATTTTTATAATTACTATTTTAATTCATCTTATTATATTTTAGTGTTGTTTACTTAATAAGTTTGGGAAACATATTCTTTTTATTGATTTTATTCTCTATGAAATTTATTTCAAAGGTTGAGAGCTTTATAAGTTTAAATTGATTATCTTTGATAAAATTGGAGATTTAATTTGGAAGGGACTTTGAGAAAATAGAATAAATTTTATATTTATATAATTGGATCCATGTTAGAACCCCGTATGTTGTTAGCAAATGATAATGACCTAAGTGCATCTAGTTATATGATTTCGAAAGAATAAGGTTATCCGTTAGACGAAGCTACCACTTTGTGGAGAGGACTATCAACGAGATGGAGGTCTCAAGTTTGAATCTTGATGTCGCCATCTCTTTTGTTTATTTTTCAAATTAAGATTGTCATGTTATCAATTATAGCTTAATTAAATTTGAATTGCAACATCAAATCAAACTAGATATCTAGCCTAGTGGTATGAAGTGTGGCCCTTGGAGGTCCCAATTTCAAATCTTGTTTGCTAATGGTCAACAGTCTCAATTTGACGAAAGAATAAATTATTAATATTTTTTAAACTTGGGGGGCAAAAGAGTCTAAAAAAATTAAAGGGGGCAAAAAGTTAACAAACACTAAAATCAAGGGGCACAAATTATAATTTAGCCTTTATATTAATGTATTTCATTTCAAATTTGCATATTTGACACACACATACATATATATATATATATATATATATATATATATATATATATATATGACAAATATGTTATTGTTTTAGATATGATAAACAGAACCTCTTGAAGATTGAGAATAAGTTATTTGAGGTTGTGGGGTTCATTGAACTCACTGGTTTAGTAAGTTTTATATTGAGAAATGTTTTTATCAAATAACTCGTGGGTTGGTAAGTTTTCCTTCTAGTTTATAGTGGTTGTTAGATCCTTACTAAGTCTTTGTGACTTACCCTTTTCTATTGTTTTTAATCTAGATTCCTAGGAAGTTGAGTAGTAGGTTGTTAGCATCATTATTGTTTCTAGCTCTTCTATTATTTTATTTTGGTAGGTCTATTTTGTGTTGGTGGTCGTTTGATATTATTTTGGGATTATTTGTACCTTCTGTAACTATAGGAAGTCTAATTATGAGGTTTATATTTAGATATTGTATATTTGATTTTTATTGAATATATACGAGATTGTTGGACACTCCAGCTGATGAGTTATATTGATAACATGATTTTTTTTTAAAATTTTGGGATATCCAAAATATAAGGAAAATTCTGCCAAAATTTCTGTAGAATCCTAGAAGTTTGTTTATTTTGGAAACCTTCCCTTTATGTATTCTTATTTCCACCAACACCTGATACCCACTTTTCACACTTTCTTGTCTTCATCTTCTCCTTTTCCTTTCACTTCATATTTTTCTCTTTCGTGACTGCATTTTTTTTCTTGTTTCTTTATATTAGTCACAAAACCATCAAATTTCTACATCCTCAAGGTTCTATAATCATGGGAAAAGTGATTTGAGGTAGAGAGAAACCATTCTTATCTATTTTACAGTTCTCTATTTTATCTCTTCGAGACAAATCTTTAATCTTTTGAGGTAATTAAATAAGTAATTTTACACCATATATTAGTTATCAGTTATGTATTGGATGTAAGAAATTCCAATATTAAGATTATGGTGCTTCTTTAAAAAAACCCTAGACATTTAAATTTGGAGAGTTTTATCTAACTCATCAATATTTTTATTTTCATGTTTAGATTCCTTGGGAAATACTATGGTTGCTCCCACTAACAATGTTGGAAGACTTGATTGAGTTTTCCTTGTGTGTGAGTAGTTACTCTAAGTAGTGGCATATTTCAACTATTTATTTTGGAGAAACAAATAATTATTAAATGAGTTATTTTGATGATTTTGATTTCTATTAGTAGCTAAGAATGATGAATGATATTTAATTTACTTAGTTTGACTTGATTATTTGTTACTCTTGGTGATTTGATGAATATTTTAGTAGTTTTATAATTATATATAATTTTTTTGTTCACCATAACGAAGAGATAATGTGGTATAATTTCATTCACCATAACGAAAAGATATGTGGTATATCCCGTTCGTCATAATGAAAATATAATATGGTATAATTTTGTTTACCACAACAAAGAGATAATGTGGTATAAATTCATTCATCACAATAAAGAAATAATGTGGCATGTTAGTTATTTGCATTGTAAAGTTATTTCTATATGTATTATTTTTAGATTTCAAGAGAGTAAATTTTTGTTTTGGAAAGTAAGATGAATTTATTTATTTATTATTAAGTATCACTGTAATTCTCTTAAATGAAAAATATCCATACTATATTTGTTTCTCCTTTTTGTCCACTTTGTATTTTATGCTTTCACTAACCCTTCCTTTCTTCCCTTCCCTCAGATACAGAGGTGTTTGAGTAGCACACTTCTTGAGATTTGCCATCTTATCTAGGGATTTGTTGATGTAATCCTACCTACCAAGGGCCCTCTCACTAGGGCAATGACTAGGTGGATTGAAGAGGACTTGGCCCAGAAAGACTCATCAAGACCCCAACTCATGATGGAGATAGACATTTTAGGCCATAGTCCTTAGTTTTCCTCTTGTAAATATTAATTAGTTTTTAATTTTCTTTTAGGTCATGTATTTCGGCCATTTATGCTAGTTTCTAGAGTTTAGAGTGTAAATAGCTCAGGAAGGGAGGTGAGGGGAGTAAAGGGCCTAATAATCCAAAGGAGTGTGAATCTCTTTCCACACCCCCTTGATTAGGCCATGACACTCCCTAGGCTAGGTGCCACTTTTAGTGGGCCTATGAAGGATTAGTGTTCCTAATCCTAATTAGGCCCAAGTCCCACATTACTTAGTTTTGAGTGTCTTACTCCCTCTTTTGGGCTATAAATACACCTAGACTCTCTCTTGTACAAATCACACTTGATTGAATGAAGTAAGACTCCTTTGAGTTATTATTCTTGATTGCCATTTTAAGAAACCTCTCTCTTGATGATTCTCTTCCATAAAACTTTTATCAAGGACCTCTCCTTTGTGGCAAGCAACATAAAATTTTTGACTTATCTTTCTTCTAGAAAGTGGCGTCAACTTTCCCCCATTTCTAGCCTCTTCATCCTCCATTTTCTTAGAGGAAGAAACCTTGGTTAAAGAGATCAAGGAAGTGCATCATTTGTACATCCTTTTAGTAGACCTCCATTGACATAATAGAGAGTGTATTTTGGTTATTATAAGTGAATCACCATCCCCCAATGCCCCATTCCATGAGGCGGTGGTACTTTTGCTCAGCATTGAAGTTAAGCACCTAACGATTATGTTGTGATCCTTGGGCAGCAGTGCTTAAATTGACGCTTTATTGAGAAATTTTCAAGGTCTATAAAATGCGTCTTTTTGTCTAGAAGCATATAAATTCACTTTCTTGGCTACCCTACTTTCTCTATTTTTCATCTTTTTGTATCCTTTATTGTTTAGGTTGCTCCTCTCTTCACTACTGAGTTTTTCTTTAATTGAGATTTAATGTAACTAAACCTAAAATATCTGTATATTTTGATATTTTATTTGGGTTTATTATTTAATATTTGTGCTTCTTCTTTTTTCTATACTGTATTTCTCTTATCTTTCATTTATTTTGTGTTTTGAATGCGATTGAAAAATATATTTAAATCATAAAACAAGAAGAGCAACCAATGAGGTTTATTACTAGAAATAAAGTAAAACTCATTGGTCATCTCTAACTCTTTTTCTTAAAGAAAGTAATTTGATTTAGGTTATGCAAAATATTGATAACTTAAAACTCAAATGAGCTTATGCCTTACTCCTAAGGATTAAGGTTAGAATATTTTTGTAAGTGATGGAAACATGAGTTTTGTTTGTGAATTGTTTGTAGGAGATTCTGTTGTGCCTTCTATAATTTGAGAGATATTGATACTCTTTTTTTTAATTAATCAAATTATAAATTTTATTTTTATCTCTTTTTATAAATTAAAATAAGTTTTATTTATTTATTTATACATAAATTCTTTAAAAAAATTATTTTACTATAACTCCCTTAAAAAAAATTACTTTAATCTATATATTTTTAAAAGAAAATCTCTAATTTTTGAATCTGTACTAATCCATCATTTTTTTCTTATTTACTTCTTTTTTCTTGTTAAGGATATAAATAAATAAAAATTATTTTAATTTATAAAAAAGATAAAAAAAAAGTGTATTAATACTTCTCAAATTATGGTAAACACGAGTTGGAATAGAAGGTAATTATAAGCTTGGGCTGTACGAGTAATATACAAGCTAGCCTAAACCCTGTTGGTTCGAGCTAGATGAGTTGGGTCTTAAGTGAGTTAGGTCTAATTTATCCTACATTTGATTATCTTTTTTTATGAGCTTTAACCCAATTCAAACTAGTGGTGGATCGGATTAACTCATAAATTCAAGTCCGTTTTAATGACTTTATGTTTAACTAACTGAGTTATTTCTCTTTTTATATATATATATATATATATATATATATATATATATAGTTTATGTTTTATTTGCTTTTTATGTTTAATTACATTTTTTATCTCATATGTTATTAAATTTGCAAAATAGGGAGGTAAATTGTGAATTTGATAAAATAGGGAGCAACATACAATTAAACCTTTTTTTAATTATTGATATATGCATCTATTACAAAACTGATGAACAATACAATAATATAATTTGAACTTTTCTAACATATGTTTTGTATTTTTTTATATATTTTTTAAAATAAAAAATTGGTCCATATAAAATAGATTTTTATTTGAGTGGTTTTTGTCATTCAAATTTGTTAATTTTATCTATCTGCAATTTTTCACTTTAGTATTCTTTCAGTTTTTTTACTATTTTTAAGAACCTATTTAACAATAAATACTTGTCTTAATAAAAACATTTAATTTTACAAATAGATTATTTCAAATATGCGCTAAAAATTGAAATATTCCGTCATGAAAATCTATTTAATTTTATATACCTCCTCCTGTTTGCATTATAATTTCTGAATCACTTTGTATTCTTTTCAATTACCTACTAAGGTTATGGATTATAATATATTAAATTTAAACTCACTCCATTCATAGCTAATATTTTTTTATGTGATGTCATATTTTTAATACTTTAATTTACACTGTATTTATTTTTTATTCAAAAATTATATGTTTATTTAATTTAATTTTAGTGTATTACTTTAATTGATGTTATGATTTTTAATTTTTAGATGTAATTTTAAATATTTTGAATTAATTCAAAGAAACATAAAAATAATTTTAAAAATATAATTTACTTTATAAAATCTAAATGATTGAGTGTATGGTCAACCAACATAGCACTGGTTCTTTTAAAATAATAGTATTGAATTCCAGCCTTAATATTACATTAAATGCGTGATTCTATTTGTTTTGTCTTAAGTTATATTGTAATAAATGATTAACCTAAAACTATTATGAATAGTTGAGAAGAAGAATATTTTTCTTAAATTTACTTTTAAAGTAAGTATATTTTTTCCTTTAAAAATACATTAAAAATATAAAAAATGAATGGCTTAAGAAAAAACATGAAATATTATTATTTATTTGACTTCTCCAAATGCCAAATTTGGAGCTATTTTGCTTTGATTTTTTCAGTAGGACTTTTGGTTTCTGCACTGAAGAGTTTAGTTTTTAAACCAATTTTTTATATTTGGAAAAGTCCGATAAAAATGGTAGATGTAGAAACTAAAATGATATTGGTTGTAGGGCTGTCCAAACATGTCGAATAATGCCGAGTAGTCCCACCGTTTGCTTCATGGGACTTGATGTACATTATTGGTCTGTGAATGTATATGGAATAGCCAAGTAGGCAACAACTTACAAGGTTCCAAAGTCATGTTCTAGGTTCTGCTGTGTGTTATGCAAACTTATGTAACATAAATGATGTAGTTGAGGAGGCAGAACGCAGAATTCAAATACTACTCCCCGTATCAAAGATAGTTCATTTTTATGGTTATTAAGGCTTGTTAGTGTTGGAGAAAAGGAACACTATCCAATCTCCACCTTTTCTTTTTTTAAAGTTGACCAGGATAAATGATCTGACTCTAATCTAACCATTGGGGGAAGCAAGGAGATTTCACTTTGTCTCCAGAATTGTCTTTATTTTAATTTTTACAGTAATGTATATTGCTAGAAAGTATTCTTTAGTGGTAGCGACAAAAATAAAAAGAACTTGTAATGTGTTTATATTTTTCTTGTATAAGGACTAAAACTTAAATAGAGATAATTATAGTAAGATAAAGAACTAAAGCAAAAGACAACCTCCTTTTTAGTAGTAATATTATTTTGGGTATTGTGGTTGAGTGGATGAACTTGAGTTGATGATTCATGGTTATACATATCCTGTTTGGAATAATTAAAGTTGTTATGCAAAAGCAAAACTCTTTCTCCCTTTTGTTGATGTATGGGCAATGATTGGTTTGGAGGAAAGCAGTCCGATGATCTGGTCTGCTTTCAAATAAATGCTTATGCTTTTATAGTTTTACTGGCTGTTGGAAACAGGAAAACCTGGATTTATAGACCAATACAAAATCAGATCACTTATCTAATTAACCATTAAGCAAGTTGGACCTCCCTCTACTACTATTTTGTATCTTTAATTTAAACATGTCACATGTACCATTTTGTTTCATACAAACAATATTGTGTACTTTTGGTACACTATACTATGCCTATGCCAGATCTCCTAACAGATGCAGCGAGGGCCCTATTGTCACAGTTTAGTGATGTTTCACTCTTGAACAATCTTTCGTAATTAAGGTGGTTGTAATAATGTAATTATACAGGCGTATCTAAATTGATAATTTTCTTGCTTTCATTATACTTTTGGCGATGGGAAAAAGGAGGTCACTTTCGTCTTTATAAACTGTTCCACACAGTAGAGCATGTGGAATTCCAGTTCGACGTAAGGGTGCCTTGTTGGTACTTGAATTAACCTAACGTAACGTGCCAAAGAGAGTAGAGTTGAGCCTGCCTTGCTGGTTGAAAATTGAAAATTGAAAATTAAAATGCCATCAAGCTCTATCATGGCACGTGACTGGGGCCTCACATTAGGAAACACAGAATATAATACCCTTTTGTGTTCACGTCAATATGTCTTTCTAGCTCTTATGCACGGTATTGGAAATTCCTACCTGTGGATCAATTTCTTGTATTTTTATTTTCCTAAAGCCACCAACACTCCATGTGCATCATATTTCATACCCTTGTTCGTGCTGCTTTTTTGGAAGAAAAGAATCTATCTTTTATCTAGAGGCTCTCTCTAATCATGTAAGCTTATTCTGGCACTGCATGTGCAGCAATCACCTCTGCCCACTTCATATTATTTTGCACTTCTCAACCACTAATGGCATATATACCAACTCTTTTTATTTTATTGTCCTAAAGAATTCAACTTTCAACACCTGCAGGCAATTGGTACCCTCACACCATTACCACATACGATGAGCAGCAGTCCCGCACCTTGCAGCCGATCCTGGTGAATACCAAAACTCATCTAAGCATTTTGATTCCTCCTGAAAAAAGTATTGTTCAATCTTATTATGAATTGTCTTTGTCAAAGGTCCATTAGTGAAGACTCGTTGAGAAGGTATGTGCAGTTTGCCAGTGAAAGCTGCATACAAGAGTTGTTGGCAGCTTCAGACACAAGCAGAGGAAACGGCAATGATGGATGGAAGCTGCTCACCCTCGACAATGGAGTGGAGATATCAAAACGCAGGTCAGCCTCTCTCCACACGTTTCGCAGCCGTTGGCTTCTTCGATCTGTCTCTCCCCAACAGTTCATCACAGTGGCCAATGCCATTGATGCTGCAAAGGTCAATATCAATTTTCTCATATAAACTGATGTTTTCAAAATGAGGGAAAAAAAAACAACATAAAGTAAACCATAGATAGTAGGAAAGTAAAGAGGATTAGATTCTCATCCAGCAATTCCAAAAGAAAACTTTTGTCTCTACCATTGTCCTTAAACCTTAATCCTATCTTTATTTTTAGTTTGTGGCTCACATGGCAAAACATTGCACGTTGCCTTGTCTTTTACCTTGTTTTTCTTTTTTATTCCTCCTCTTTCTACATTAGTGACAGCTTGTTCCTTGTCACTGGTGTTCAATTTGATTAAGGAAATAAATTTTGGAAGTTCAGAATATTTAGTTACATAAATTCTGATCTTGGTTTTCGTATTGTTTTATTAAGCTAGCAATGGGACTCTGATCTGGTGGAAGCCAGGTATATCAAAGATCTTGAAGACAACCTCAGCATAATTCGTCTTAGGTTTGGAGATAACTCCAAGCCTCTCTTCAGGAATAGGGAATTCATCGTCTATGAGCGCCGTGAGACCATGGAAGATGGCACCTTGGTTAGTACTAAGAATGCTGTCAAACATTTCATTCTTCAAAACTCAGGTTGTATTGGAAAAAGTTTCTCCCTAACTATTTGATAAAGAAGAAAATAGAAAAGTAAAGTAAATAGGTTAGATTTTATTTATAAAGAAAACTAAAGTATTAGATTTTATTCTCTTAAAAGTGGTTATTGAGAAATTTATGAAGAGCTTAATAATATTGATAGATATACCATGTGTGTTTGAAATAATTGAACAAAATGTTGTAGGTGGTAGCAGTTGCTTCACTGCCAAAGGAAATGGCTGCAGGGTTACATCCGAAGCAAAGTAACGCAATCAGAGGAGTGTTGCTACAGTCAGGGTGGGTGGTAGAGAAGCTCGAAGATGATTCATGTGTGGTCACTTATGTTGTTCAGGTAATTAATGAGAACAAAAATGTGTTTACATTCCTCATTAACATTTCTTCTCATCTTCATTCATTCATGCGTTCGTTTTCTTTCAGTTGGATCCTGCAGGATGGCTGCCCAAATGCTTTGTCAATCGGCTTAACACAAAATTGGTTATGATCATTGAAAACCTTAAAAAATTAGCCCAAGCATGTCCCGGGGAAGGTGAAGTTTGATTACTTTGTAAAGTTGAAAATAAGACCAGTGTAACCAATTATAGTATCAATGCCCATCATTCATATTTAATTACTGTTACTTTATAGGTCAATAAATAGAATTAGTTTTGGTATTCAATATAGAGATTTAAGTTTGTACTTTGTACTTAACATATTACAACTCAGCGCCTTTCGGCTCTTTTCCGCTTCTCATGGTATCAAAAGCTAATTTCACGGATTTGGAAGTGTCTACATTTATGGAAATGACCTACAAATCATAATAAAATATTATAACCATGTTTCATTCATATCAGTTATGCTTTGTTAAGTGCATGGAATAAAAAAAAAAGAAGAAGAAAATGTAATGGATTGAAAAGAAAATAAACGAAAGTAAGGAAAGAAAAATCAGATAATGTGAAAATTGAAATAATTATTTTTGAAAACAAATAGTTATGAAAAGAAAAAGAATTTATAAATTAAAGTTATTCTATCTAAAAAAATATCTATACATTTATGACCTATGTAAGCAAAATAAGAGTAATTTTGGAAGCAACAATTGCCTTTGTACTTTTCTGAATTTTTATGTTTATTCTAAATGGAGAAAAAAATAGGTAGGATCTACAATTGATGACATTTTTCCTCACTATTTTCTTTAATACTGAATTAGAGAAATATTAGTAACTTTTCACTTTTCATGCAACCAAATATAATGATGTAATCCCACCTAGCATGGAACTTAACTACAAAGAATAAAGGAGACTTGACAAGGATGAAGCTTCATTGAAGACATTAGGTCATAATCTTGAATTTAAATTGCTTGTAAATATTTCTAATGGTTTAGAAGGTAGGGTCATTTTGGTCTTTTCCTCTTTTAGGTCTTGTATTTTGGTAATTTTTCTATATTAGAACATGAGGTGTCATTAGTTAGTAGGCTTAAATACAATTTTTACCCTTATGTTTTTTCAATTTGAGACATTATGCCTCCATAGTATAAAATTGTGGCATTTTGTCCCCAAATTTTAAAAATGTGTCAACTGGTACCCCATCCAAGAATGCATAACATTGACTGTTAAATTTAAATACGTTGACTACCACATAGATGAAACTAGCTAACGTGACATTTAATTAATGTTAATTGTGGAGTTAAGCTAAAACGTACGTTTTATATCTTTAATGAAAAAGAATTATGGAATTGGGAATTAGGCAAACACGGATTTTAGGGTTCTATTGCAAAAACATGAATTACCAAAAAAGTTATCCATCTTGGTCAGAAGCTGGTTAATAGTCTGTTCCTTTTCATTATTGCCACCTCCAAGGCCCGCCCCTCTTTATCTTCTCACAACATCCATCCCATCAATGAAAACAATGCAAGGTGCCTTCATCGTGCCTTCATCTTGACTTTCTCAAACAAATCCCTCATCCTAGACACACCAACCCCTACAAACAGCTCCACGAATTCCAAAGTCACACACAAGAAAAATGATGGCTTCCCTTGCTACAACTTTCGTCAGAAGGGTCTTCCCAGTACATGATGGCCCAACCAGAAAACACCCTTTTTCAAAATATTCACACCGAGTGCAGTGTACTTATCAAATTTCTTCAAAAAATCAACAAACTCTTGTAGCTCTAACTTCACTTGGTTCGCACCCTCCATGCCATTGAAGGTCACGTCAGTTTCGAGAATCTCTTAGAACTTATGCTTGTTCTGACTGATGTCTATAGGCCAGTTGAGCCCATCTGACTCATTGGGCCTGATTGGGGCTCTTTAGAAGAGGAAGAACAAGTCGACGAATGCAAGGATGGAGAAAAGGAATGATGCATTCTCCCTAAGCAAGGGCCCTATCACCAGGGCCATGGCTAGGAGAATAGAAGAAGACATGGCTAGAGTAGAGGGAGGAAGATCTCACCTCCATATGACCATCAAGTTATGCAAGCCATGACTTATTTACTTGTAATTTTTATTTTAGGAACCTAGGATTTTATTTTGGACATGTATTAGTCCATTTAATTTTCTAGGAGGTGTCTTAGTAATAAGAAGGGGTAAGATTAGCTTTTGGGCCTTTATTTAGGAAATAAGGGGGTAGTTTGATAACTACACCCTCTTTTGCTAAATAAAACCCAAAACTAATAAAGGAGTAATCTTGGCCCTTGGATGAGGTAGCTTGGGCACCAATTCTCATCTAAAGGAGGGTATTGATTGGACTTTGGGCTTCAATCCTCCTCCCTTGGATGACTCCTTTTAATCCTAGCCCTTCATTTCCTTCATAACTTGTCCAAGAGGTTAGCTCCCTCTATAAAAAGGTGCTCCTTCACACCCTTGTATTTTTTACACTTGATTGAATGGAAAAACCTTGAGTTGGCCAAAATTCTCTTAGTGTCCACCCTTCTCTCTTTGAGAATTCCTTAGGTTTTTATCAAGGGTTTTATCCCTTGTGGCAAACTTTCCCTCTTAGGCTTATCTTACCTTAAGTGGCGCCTAAAACCACCTCACTTCTTACCTCTCCACAAACCGTTTCACCAAAGAAGAAAACCTCTAGAAAAAGATCAAGGGAGGCATGCATCATTTGGTATCTAGAGCATTGGTTTTAGAGGTCTAAACTCTCTTCCTATCTCATTTATTTTTCTTTCCGTTTTCCTATTTTATTTTATCTTTAATTTCCGCAATTTTTTCTAGCTTTCCATTGTTGTTTATCATTTCCATTTATGTCTTGAGTTTATTGTTTTGAGTTATAGTTTATTTGCACCATTTATTTTTTGCTTGATACAATTTATATTGTTCTTTTCTTTGCATCTACGTCTCTCTCATATTCATTAATTTCCGTTTAAGCTTTGAGTTGGGTGTTTTCTTGCTTGAATTTTGGTTTTGAGAATTTCTTGCTAAAAATCCATGCCGTTGTGGTGAATTCCACAACCTTGTGGTCAAGAAATTTAGACCAAATTCTTGTGTTTCCTTGCACCTAGTTGCCTTGTTTTTGCTTTATTTTTAGCTTTTGTTTTTCACTTTTATACTCTTGTGTAGTTGTCTATGAGTCATGTTTATAGTTTCCCATTTTGTCTATTAATTCCTTTTAAGTTTAGCCTCTTTTGTTTTTACAAAAAAAAAATTGAAACTTCTTAAATTGAGCAACATAGAGGGTCATACCTCATGTCTAAGTCTCTTTAGAAGTTCATGTGCTTTTAGTTTCAAGCATATTCTTAAAAAAAAAATCAAAAATAGTTGCTCAATTTCCTTTGTCTTTATTTTCCTTATACGTATAATTAGTAGCTCATTTGTGTGGTAAAGGTAGTTCTTGTTTGTGGGTGCTTTCACTTAAGCTATAAGTTTGGTATTTGTGTTCAACAAATTACTAAAAACTTAACAAAGCTTGAGTCCAGTGGCACACCAAACTACTAAACCATTAACACATCTATAGCTACTTTGCATTTTGAAGCCATTTCTAGTAGTACCTAAATTATTGCTTTTAATTTTCTTTATTGTTCCAAGCGCATAACTCTTTGTTATCAAGCACTAAATTCACAATCAATTTAGGTGCATCTAGTAAATATTAAAAAAAAAAACAAGAAAACAAAGTCTAAAATAAAATACAAAAAAACAACGAAGGATTCAAAAAAAAAAAAAAAGAGAACAAACAAAAGAAAAGAAAGTTTGAAAAAAATTCATTTGATGTACCTAACCTAAAATTAGCAAGTGCTTCAACTTTGAACTTGGAACCTTAAAAGAAATTTTATTACTTTTGGTACACTAGAACTTGATATTTGTGTTCTTCTACTCTTTAATCTAGTGTCATTCTTAGGTATTCCATTGTGTGCTCTCTTTCTTTTGTTTACCTTTTAATTGTTGCTTGTCTTTTAAATCATCTTTCTAGTTTGTCTTATATACTCTTACCATTTGGTTAAGTGTCCTTTTGATTGTGTTATCTTTTATTGCTTTTTGAGTTTCTATTCGCACCTCCCCTTGCTACTTTTGGTTTCTTTGGTTTGTGTGTTAGTGTCACTTTTGGGAGAAAGCTTGAAAAAGGAGCTTACCACAAGGGTAGCATATTTTGGAAGGTTGGACTAAGCTTAAGGGATCACCTCAAAAGGAAATACACCTAGCCATGAGGACTTTGATTTGAGGGAACATTTGGAGAATCATTTTTTGAAGACTTTACTTTTTCTTTAATTTGGGTGTATTAATTTTGTAGTTGGGAGTTTGAGTGCCCTTAAGGCCCTCCCTTTGGTTGTAATAAAATTTAATCAATTTTTTAGTTTCTCGAAAATTAGGTGAAGAAGGAAGAAGTGGTACACTTCCTTCAACACCTTAGGAGCTCGCTTTAGATCCCTTCTCTTTTGAATTTTTGCTTTAAAATTCTTGCTTTATTTTTCTTATTCAAAGCGCTTAGAAGGCTAAAGAGTTCCAAAGACTCATCAAGCCATTTTAGGCAAGAAAACACAAAAAGAGAGGAGTGTTTGTTTGTGAAAATTTTTTAGCCACCTTTTTCCTCTTAAAAATTCAAGCACAATGACATCACACACCCACTCTAGTGCTCATAGTTATTCATCAAACAAGAGTGTAAACCAAAGAAATATTTCTAAAGATTACACTCTAGAAAACTTAAACATGGACTTTAGGGAGTGGATGACACAAGAACAAGAGAGAAAAGAAGAAAAAAGGAGAGAAAAAGAGTCCAAGGAGAAAAGAAAAATAAAAGAAAGAGAGGAAGAAAAGAGAGAAAAAAGAGAGAAGGAAGAGAGAAGAATAAGAGAAAGGAGAGAAGATGAAGAAAGGAGAGAAACAAAAGAAAGAGAAAGAAGAAGAAAAAAGAAAGCATGAGAATGGTGAGAATTACAAAATGAAAGGGATAGTCTTAGGTTCCCCATCTAGACATACCCATAGCAGTGAAAGTGAGGAAGAATACTACAATCATCCTAGGAGAAACTCCCATTCATCCATGCATAATAATGGGGCCCCTCCAAGGGAGCCCAAAATTGATCTCCCCCCATTTCATGGGAGGAAAGATGTGGAAGCCTACCTTGATTGAGAAATCAAGGTAGAACAACTCTTCACTTGCCATGAGGTAAGAGAAGAAAGAAAGGTTCCAATGGCAACCCTTAGCTTCCAAGGGCATGCCATGCATTGGTGGGTTAGGTTAACCAATGAGAGAATCCGCACCAATATGCCTTCCATAAGATATTGGAATGATCTTAAAAGTGCTCTAAGAAGAAGGCATATTCCCTCTTGGTATGAAAGAGATCTTTTGGATAGACTCCAAAGGCTAAGGCAAATCAACCTTAGTATAGAAGAGTATAGACAAAAGATGGAACTTCTTATCTTGAGGGCGGGTATCATTGAGGAACCCAAGGCCACTATGGCAAGGTTTTTGTGTGGGTTGAGCCCCGAAATTCGTGATAAGGTGGAACTCTTCTCATACAATTCCCTTGATGAGTTAGTTCAACTTTGCATCAAGGTGGAAAATCAACTTAGAAGGAAAACTTTTAAAAAGGATAACCCACCTTATGTAAAGAGGGACCAACCTACGGGGAACTCTTTCAAGAGTTACCCCAAAGAGGAACATCCCAAGCACTTCAAAGAGCATAAAACATCACATATAGAGAGAAAAAACCCTACTACTAACTCTCACGAGAAAGTTAGTAGTATCAAATGCTTTAAATGTCTTGGGAGAGGCCATATTGCCTCTCAATGCCCTACTAAGAGAAAAATCATCATGAAGGCTCAAGATGTTTATAGTAGTGAGTCTAGCTCACACTCCTCTAGTGAGAGCGAAGGAGAAGGGGTTCATGCATACCAATCTGATTGTGATGAAACCGCTTATGCATGTGAGGGATACCTCTTAATGATAAGAAGACTTCTTGGAAGCCAACCTTTGAAAGTGTCCTCATCTCAAAGGGAGAACATATTCCACACCCGCTGTAAGGTGAATGACAAAATATGTTCTCTCATTGTGGATAGTGGGTCATGCTGCAATTGTTGTAGCTCAAGGTTGGTTGAAAAGCTGGCCTTGACCCCACTTCCCCACCCTAAGCCTTACAAGCTTCAATGGCTCAATGAGCAAGGGGAAATGGAGGTCAATGAGCAAGTCAAGGTTCCAATTTCCATTGGGTCTTATAAAGATGAGATCCTGTGTGACATAGTTCCAATGGAAGCTGGCCATATCTTGCTAGGAAGACCATGGCAATTTGATAAGAAAGTCATACACCATGGTCATTCCAATAACATCATCCTCACTCATAAGGATAAGCGCATTGAGTTGTGTCCTCTAACACATTCACAAGTGGTGGAGGACCAACTCATCATGAAACATAAGAGAGATGAGGAGAAAAAAAAAAGCAAAGCTTTACCCCTAAAGCTTGAAAGGGGTAAAGAGGTTGAGTGTGAAGTTGGTGCCCCTTCCAAGAAAGTCATTAGTAAAGGGAGTTTATTTGCGACAAAATTGGATTTAAAGGAAGCCCCCTTAACTAACAGACCTTTCTATCTCCTCCTTTGCAAAGAGGCATCCCCTATTTCTTCCCCCTCCACTTTTTTCCCTTCTAGTTCTAGCACTGCCATAGAACTTGGACCTGAGAACCTACCTCAAGAGGTTCAAGAGCTTTTAAAGGAGTTTGGTGATATATTCCCTAATGAAGTTCCCAAAGGACTTCCTCCAATTAGGGGTATAGAACACCAAATAGACTTGGTACCTGGGGCTAGCCTGCCTAATAGGCCTGCTTATAGGACTAATCCCATGGAGACCAAGGAGATTGAATCTCAAGTCCAAGAACTATTGGAGAAGGGTTAGGTTCAAGAGAGCCTAAGCCCTTGTGCTGTGCCAGTTTTGTTGGTGCCTAAGAAGAATGGTCAATGGAGGATGTGCATTGATTGTCGAGCAATCAATAACATCACCATCAAATATAGGCACCCTATCCCTAGGCTTGATGACATGCTTGATGAATTGCATGGGGCCCAATTATTTTCAAAAATTGATCTTAAGAGTGGTTATCACCAAATCCGCATCAAGGAAGGTGATGAGTGGAAAACCGCTTTTAAGACCAAGTTTGGGCTGTATGAGTGGTTGGTAATGCCGTTTGGGCTTACCAATGCCCCAAGCACCTTCATGACGCTTATGAATCATGTCCTTAGGGATTGCTTAGGAAAATTTTGTGTTGTTTATTTTGATGACATCTTAGTGTATAGCAAGAGCCTAGATGAACATGTAGGCCATCTTAGGCGCGTCTTTTGCATTCTTAGGTCACACCAACTCTATGGAAATCTTGAAAAATGTAATTTTTGTGTGGAGAGTGTGGTGTTCTTAGGTTTTATAGTTAATAAAAATAGGGTTCAAGTAGACCCCGACAAAATCAAAGCCATCCAAGAATGGCCCACCCCAAAAAGTGTGACTGAGATAAAAAGTTTTCATGGTCTCGCGAGCTTTTACAGGCGCTTTGTGCCTAACTTCTCCACACTTTTCTCACCAATCAATGATTTGGTGAAGAAGGATACTCCTTTCCTTTGGGGTGAAAAACAACAAAAAGCCTTTGAACTTATCAAAGAGAAACTGACCCATGCACCAATTTTAGCTCTTCCTGACTTTTCTAAAACTTTTGAGCTAGAGTGTGATGCATCGGGAGTGGGTGTGGGAGGTGTGTTGTTACAAGGTGGTCATCCCGTGGCTTATTTTAGTGAAAAAACTAAATGAAGCTGCCTTAAACTACCCCACCTATGATAAAGAGTTTTACTCTTTGATAAGGGCCCTTCAAACTTGGGAACATTATCTTGTACCCAAGAAGTTCATCATTCATAGTGACCATGAGTCACTTAAGTATTTGAAGGGTCAAGGCAAGCTTAATAAAAGGCATGCTAAATGGGTAGAATTTCTTGAGACTTTCCATTATATCATCAAATACAAGAAAGGAAAACATAATGTGGTGGCTGATGCTTTGTCTCGTAGACATACCCTTTACACCACCTTAAGTGCAAAGATTCTTGGATTTGATAATATTAGAGAAATGTATCGTTCTGATAAGGATTTTGGATCCATTTATGCTGCCTCTACATTTGCATGTAAAACCCAAAATGGGTTCTTTGTGAGTGAGGGGTACCTTTTCAAAGGTAGCAGACTTTGTGTACCCCAAGGATCTATGAGAAATCTGTTGACAAAAGAGAGTCATGAGGGTGGGCTCATGGGGCATTTTGGAATTAACAAAACTCTTTTGCTTTTACAAGAAAAATTCTTTTGGCCCCATATGAAGAAAGACGTCTATAGACATTGTCGTAGATGCATTGCTTGCTTGCAAGCTAAGTCGAAGACAATGGCTCATGGATTGTACACACCCTTACCTGCTCCTTCTGCACCTTGGCTGGATATTAGTATGGATTTCATCCTTGGCCTGCCTCGAACCCAACGAGGTGCAGACTCTATCTTTGTAGTGGTAGATAGATTTTCAAAAATGGCTCACTTTATACCATGCCACAAGATAGATGATGCGAGCAACATTGCGAGACTTTTCTTTAAAGAAGTTGTCCGTTTACATGGAATTCCCTAATCCATAGTCTCTGATAGAGATGTGAAGTTCCTTAGCCATTTTTGGAAAACATTGTGGACAAGGCTAGGAACTAAACTATTATTTTCTACCACATGTCACCCCCAAACTGATGGGCAGACTGAGGTAGTAAATAGACCTCTACCTACTATGCTTAGGACACTTCTTCAAGGAAATCACAAGTCTTGGGATGAAAACCTACCCCATATTGAGTTTGCATACAACCGGGTGGTTCAAAGGACCACCAAACATTCTCCCTTTGAAGTTGTTTATGGCTTCAACCCCCTTACTCCTCTTGATATCTTGCCCTTACCCTTCCCTTCTTTTGTTCATAAAGAAGGAATAGTAAGAGCGGATTTTGTTAAAAAATTACATGAAAGGGTAAAGGCCAACATTGAACATCATTCAAAGGAGTATGCTAGTAAAGCCAATAGGGGCAAGAAAGAAATTATCTTCAATGAAGGGGATTGGGTATGGCTTCATTTGAGGAAGCATTGCTTTCCTACTCAAAGGAAATCCAAGCTTAGCCCCCGAGGAGATGGTCCCTTTCAAGTCCTCAAGAGAGTGAACAACAATGCATACATATTAGATCTCCCTGAGGACTATGGTGTCAGTACTACCTTTAATGTTTGTGATTTGATCCCTTTTGTAGGTACTGATGAAGAAGAGGAGGACCTATCAGATTTGAGGTCAAATCCTTCCCAAGGGGGAGGGGATGATGCATTCTCCCTAAGCAAGGGCCCTATCACCAGGGCCATGGCTAGGAGAATAGAAGAAGACATGGCTAGAGTAGAGGGAGGAAGATCTCACCTCCATATGACCATCAAGTTATGCAAGCCATGACTTATTTACTTGTAATTTTTATTTTAGGAACCTAGGATTTTATTTTGGACATGTATTAGTCCATTTAATTTTCTAGGAGGTGTCTTAGTAATAAGAAGGGGTAAGATTAGCTTTTGGGCCTTTATTTAGGAAATAAGGGGGTAGTTTGATAACTACACCCTCTTTTGCTAAATAAAACCCAAAACTAATAAAGGAGTAATCTTGGCCCTTGGATGAGGTAGCTTGGGCACCAATTCTCATCTAAAGGAGGGTATTGATTGGACTTTGGGCTTCAATCCTCCTCCCTTGGATGACTCCTTTTAATCCTAGCCCTTCATTTCCTTCATAACTTGTCCAAGAGGTTAGCTCCCTCTATAAAAAGGTGCTCCTTCACACCCTTGTATTTTTTACACTTGATTGAATGGAAAAACCTTGAGTTGGCCAAAATTCTCTTAGTGTCCACCCTTCTCTCTTTGAGAATTCCTTAGGTTTTTATCAAGGGTTTTATCCCTTGTGGCAAACTTTCCCTCTTAGGCTTATCTTACCTTAAGTGGCGCCTAAAACCACCTCACTTCTTACCTCTCCACAAACCGTTTCACCAAAGAAGAAAACCTCTAGAAAAAGATCAAGGGAGGCATGCATCAAGGAAGTTGACCATGCTATGAAAGATGTTGGGGGAATCGCCTTCAACCACAGAAATGTCGACGTCGTTCATGGCTAGGATGTCGATGAGGTCTGGGTCATTGGGGACAACTATGGAGGCTCAATACTCGTCAATTAAACATTAATTAAATGTTAATACAACTAATTTCATCCACATGACAGTCAACATCTTTAAATTTAATAGTCAACATTATACTGTAATATGAGACACCAATTAACACATTTATAAAATTTGGGGATAAAATGTCACAATTTTATACTATGGAGTACAATGTTTCAAATTGAAAAAACTTGGGGCATACATTGTTTTTAAGCATAGTTAGTATTTAGAGTGTGTGAAAGGGGGAATTAGTCCTTTTAGATGTGTGGATTGTTTGCCACACCCCTTTGCTTGTTTTTGCACTTCTCTTTACACTCACAAAGCATGACCAACATGTGGACCCCTCGTGTCCCCTTTTGTTGTGCCACATAGGAGAGAAAAAGAGACAAATCATGTGCTATTCTCCTTCTTTAGTGGGTTGTTAAATGTAAGCAATTTTTAGCGTTAATTAATTAGCTTTAAGAGCAAATTAACTCAAGTCCCATATTGTTCACATACATTCCCCTTTCTTTCCCTATAAATAAGCCTCTTACCTCATGTATTTCCTTACACTTGAGTGAATGATAATAGTCTCTTTTTGAGCAATTGTTCTTAGTAAAGTGTCTTGAATTTTCTCTTACTAGAGAAGATTCTTTCTAAAGGCTTTTATCAAGTCATGCATTGCTCACATGTCATATGCACTCCCCTTCTTTCCCAATAAATAAACCCTTCACCTCATTTATTTCCTTACACTTTAATGAATAATAATAATCTCCTTTGAACAATTGTTCTTAGTAAAGTGTCTTAAATTTTCTCTCACTAGAGAAGATTCTTCCAAAAGGCTTTTATCAAGGGTTATTTCCCTTGTGCCAAACTTCAAGTTAATTTTTGGCTTATCTCCTTAGGAGTGATGTCAACCACCTCCATCTTCTTCTTTCCACCATTCATCTTCTTGGTAAGTTGGAACCTCATGGAGAAAGATCAAGGAGAGTGCATTCAAGGATGCACGAATGAATGTGGTCATTGATATGACTTTACCTTGTGAGCGAGGCGCTGGAGGTCATTGATGCGGTCGTTTGGGAATGTGGGAGAATGCACAGACGTGCGAGTAGGATCTTGCCATGTGGTTACCTACCTTATAACTTGTCACTTGAGGTGAGTTGGGTTATTCCTTAGCTGTTGGATCAGGTATCACAGGAATTGACGGGGAATTTCGTGTCTTGTCTGTTGGATTGATGCCAGTTGGGCGGGAACGATTATTATAAAGTGGTTCGTCTTCTAGCTTGCGTGATACACTTCCTTTGCTTCTTCTGCACTAATACCCTCGTTTCTCTTGCTCGAGCTTATGCATCTGTGCTCGTTCTTTTGTTTAGTACCTTTTGAGGTACATTCTATTCTGTAGTGCATTTCTTCTCTTTTGTTTATCCATCTTCTTGTTATTGTGTGTTATCTTTCTTCTTGTTCATCTTTCTATCTTATTTCTTAGCACTTTAGGGTTTGATAATTTGTGCTTTCTTTTCTCCCTATTGAACATGTCCTTTGATTCTGGGGATGAGTTTAGATGGAAGAAGAATAGGGGTTCCTTGCTTCCCCGAGAGGTTGTAGGTATAAGGGAGGACGTGGTCTCGTTCGATTCGTCTTTTCACATGGTGGTGTCAGATGCTTCGTCTTCACATCTGATAATGGTGGAGTTACAATATTGACCACAATGTCTGAGGGCGTGACTTCATTGGGGGGTTAAGGTGGTTGAGGATAAAGATGCCTCGTTGAAGGAAAAAGTTGCAAATGGGCAAGCGAAGAGAAAGAAAAAAGAAGGGTCAGGGGTACCCAAGAAAAGAGGGGAACCGTAAGAAGCGGATTTACTATTGTTAGATGTCCTCGAGTATCAGATGGACTCCATAGATTAGAGGCCTTAACATAACATTTTCTTTAAGGTGGACGAGAAGGCGAAACACCCTTTCTATTGGTAAGAGATACCCCAAAAGTTTAAAGGGAACAAGGGGAGAGTGGTTGTGATCGAGGAAGAGGTTGACATCGCCAAGTTGGCTTCTCTTCCCCAACCTATGATCATTCATATTGTCCTTCATTTTCCTTAAACCCGAGATATAGAGTAGGAACTAGAGAGTTCATACATATTCTTTGTGTTTTAAAGTGATACTTATTTTTTGTTATCGATTGCCTTTATTCGTGTTTTTTTTTTTTTGCAGGTTTGATGGGGAAGCAAAATTGGAAGTCTTTGAAGGTGAAGTTTGATGTGACTAAGGGGAAGCTATTGTGGCTGCAGAGTGATGCAATCCTGCCTTCCAAAGATCCTATCACAAGGATCATGGCAATAAAGATAGAGGAAGATTTAGCTAGGAAGGAGCATAATAGACCTCAACTCCTATTTGAAGTGAAGACATCTAGGTCATAGTCTATTTTATTGTACTTGTTTTTGTTGTATTTTGCCTAGTACTTTGGTGGGTGTGTTTAGCTTTCTTTGAGGCCTTGTATTTTATAGCCTATTTCTTCTTATTTTAGGCTAGGGGTGTTATTAGTCTTTTATGTAGAGTGTGTGCATGAGTGTGGGCCTTTTTGAGCTTGAGGACGTGAGGTTTTTGCTTCCCACACCCTTCTTGTTTGTTTCCCACACTTCCCTAGCAACACGTGAAGCATGAGAGACAAATGAGACTCCCTTGTTCCCTCTAAATAGAGTCAACTCCCCTTTCTCTCCTAGGTAGCGCCTACATGGCCAATTCAAATTCAAATTTGAACTGGAGGGAACATAGACCACGTATTTAGAGGCATGTTTGGATCTAGGCAAGTTAACTATGTGTTAATTAGCTTCATTAACTAAATTAACATTTAGTTAACTCTCCTAAGCTGGACATTCCTAAGCTATATATACACATCACCGCCCATTGTTTTCTCTTTACACTTGAATGAATGAGCATTTTTTCTATTGAGAGTTCTCTTGAATGTCTTCTGCTCCTTCTTGTGAGAGCACTTACCTATGTTTTTATCAAGGGTTCCTTCTCTTTTGGCAAACTTCCCCTTCATTTAGGCTTATCTCCTTAAGTAGCGCCTAACACCACAATTTTCTACCTCTCTACCACCATCTTCTACATGTAGAACACCTCTTTGAAGCAAGATCATGCGAGAAGCAATCAAGGATTATATTAAGTGGTATCTAGAGTCATCTTCATAGAGGTTATTCTTCCTTACTTTGTTTTTCTAATTTTCGAATTTCTTCTTCATCTACTTCATCCTATTCTTCTTTTGTTTAGCTTAAATTCCATGCCGTTACATTTCTTCCTTACTTCTATTGATTGTTTTGTTTAATAGTTTTCAATTTCAAAATTCTATGCACTATGTTCATGTGGTTTTATTATTAATTCAAATTTTCTAGTTCCTTTAATTGAATCATATAATCTTGTTTTACGATTCTTATATTTCTGCATTGCCTTTGAGTTGTGTTGTTGCTTTAAGCTTAGTGATGTTTCCTAAGAAGTACTCTATCATGACTCCACACATTTGTGGATGAAGCTATACATGTGTGGTTGAGTTCTTTGGACCTACTTTAGCTTTTCTTATAGTGTTTTCCATTCTATTCTCTATCTATTTTTATGCACATCTTAATTTGAGTTTTATGATCTATATTTTGTCTTAGTTAAGTCTTGTTTAGTCCTTATTTTTGTTCAATTAATTTCCATAGTTTAGCCTCTTTTAATTTTTACTGAAAGTGTGTTGTGTCTTCTTTGAAATTGAGCATCTAAGAGGTTTATACCTCTTGACTAAGTCTTATAAAGAAGTCTCACATGCTTGTAGCCTAAGCATGTTCCATTAAAAAGTTTTCCAAAAAAATTATAGCTCAATTTCATCCTATACTTTGTTTTATAATGTTTAATTTTAGTAGCTCTTTGTGTGCTAGTTGTTTGGAGGTGAAAATTTTCTAGGATCCTTGAGATATTGGGTGTGAACTTGAGCAAAATTCTTGTGCAAACAAGCTAGCTCTAATACATAACCAAACACTTTTCTATATTACATAAATCACTTTCAAATTCTAGTCCATTTTGAGTTGCTTTATTTTCTTGAGTTGCACTTCCAATTCAAAATTTGTGTGCCTTTACTTGTGCATTAGTTCAAGCGTTTAATCACCTTATTTAGCTCTTAAAATTTCAATTAAAACAAGTTATTAGGTACATATAAAAAGAAGTATAAAAAAAAGGAGAATAAGTAAAAGAAAACAAAAGTAGTAAAGTTAAAATAACAAAGAATTTTGGTGTACCTAATAGCAAAACAAAAAAAATTGCAACAAAGCACAAAAAATTTATTGAATTTACTTGAACTAGGTCTCTTTAAGTCTCGTCCATACTTGCTTAAGTTTGTGCAATATTTGAAAATTTTTTAGACATTTTTGCATTTTAGTCCCTAATCTACTCTAGTACCTTTCTAGGAAATTCTTGTAGTTGTGCTTACTTTTAATTTTAGCTTTTATCTCTTATCTTTGGTGTTTTGTGCCACTTTTATAGAGAAGCCTTGGATTGGAGGCCTTCCACAAGGGTAACACATTAGGAAGAGTTGAACAAGCTAAGGAAGGATTTGATCAAAGGGAGAAGCAAGGTGAAGAGTGATACACTCTTAAGAAGCTTGGAGTGAAGAGTTGAAGACCTTTATTTTTTTCTTTTTGTTGCATATTTCCTTGTATAAAACTGACCTTTCCATGAAGTGTTGGATGCCTTTAAGGATCACCTTTTTGTGTGTGTAATAGCTTAGTATATTATTGGTTTTAGGTATAAAGGAGGAAGTGGTACACCCCTTCATACCTTAGGTGCACATTTATGTCCCTATTCTTTTAGTTTTTGCCTTTTATTACTTTAACATTTTTGTTGAAGACTTGAGTTCCAAAGGATTTTGTTCTTCTTAGGTGAGAAAACACAAAAAGAGGGATGAGTGATCTTGAGTTATTAACCATTCTTAGTTTACAAACGTCCTTGCACATCTCAATAGAATCATGCATTTCTAGTAATAAGAATGTTAACCAAGGGGGATTACCTAAGGTAGACACTTTTGATAGGTTTGTCTGTGAGTTTAGAGAGTGGAAGGTGAAGGAGAGCAACATAAGAAAAGAAAGGGAGGCAAGAGAAGCAAGGAGGAGAGAAGAAAAAAAGGAAAGGAATAAGAGAGGGAGAAAAGAAAGAAAATAAAGAGAGGAAAAAGAAGAGGGAAGGAGAGAAGAAAAAGAAAAAGAGAAAAGATAAAATAAGGAATGAAAAAGAGAAGGAAATAAGAGAAAGAGAGAAGAAAAGGAAAGAGAAAAGAGTGAAGAAAAAGAGAGGGAGGGAAGAGAGAAAAAAGAAGAGAAAAAGAAAGATAAAGAGAGGATATAGGTCTACCTTCTCAAGGTATAGTGGGAGTAAGAGTGATCAATATGAGGAGATACCTAGAGTGAGGATTATCAACTATAATCGTAATCATCATCAACATCATACCCAACCTAGGGAGCAAAAAGTTGACATCCTTCTTTTCCATGGAAAGGAAGATGTGGAAGTCTACCTTGATTGAGAAATGAAGGTAAAACAACTCTTCAAATGATATCAAATTAGTGAGAGGGAAAAGTCTCCTTAGCAACCTTAGCGTCTAAAGGCATACCATGCATTGGTGGTTAGCACTTGTTAATGAAAGACTTCGTAATCATAGCCTTCCTATTGAGTATTGAATGATTTGAAGGTGGCTATGAGGAGAAAACACATCCCCTCTTACTATGAGGGAAAACTTATTAACATATAAAGACTAAGGAAATATAACTCGAGTTGAAGAGTGTAGGCAAAGTATGAAGCTTCTCATAATGAGACAGAACATTAATGAGGATCCAAGGGCCACCATTGCTAGGTTCCTTAGTGGTTTGAGCATGGAGATAAGAGATAAAGTTGAGCTCTTACCATATAAGGACTTAGATGACTTGGTATAACTTTGTATCAAGGTTGAGCAACAAATAAAAAGAAAATGTTCAAAAAAAGATTACTCAACCTATACAAAGAGGGATCAAGTCAAGGGAAGCTCTTCTAAGAGCATAAACCATTGCATAGTAGAGATAACCCCCTACTATTAGTTCTACTTCTAAGACTAGTAATATCAAATGCTTTAAGTGTCTTAGGAGAGACCACATTTCCTCCTAATGCCCCATTAGGAAAACCATGATCATGAAAGGCCAAGACATTTATAGTAGTGAGGATAACTCACCTTCTTCCTCTAGTGAGAGTGATAAAGAAGGGGGTCATGAGCATGAACATGACATGGTTGAACTCTATCATTGTGAAGGTGATCTTCTTATGGTTAGAAGGCTTCTTGGATGCCAACCTCTTGAGCTGGACCAATCCCAAAAAGATAATATCTTCCACACAAGATGTAAAGTTTTAAATAAAGTATGTTTTCTCATTGTGGATAATGATTCCTATTGTAATTGTTGTAGCTCAAGGTTGATTGAAAAGCTAGCCTTAAAACAAACTCCTCATCCTAAACCTTATAAGCTTCAATGGATCAATGAGTAAGGGGAGATAGTGGGTAACCATCAAGTTAGGGTACCAATTTCCATTAGAACATATGAAGATGAGATCATATGTGACATTGTTCAAATGGAAGCTGGTCATATCTTGTTAGGGAGATCATGACAATTTGACAAGAAAGACATTCTTCATGGTCTCTCTAATGACATCATCCTTACCAACAATGATAAGAGGAATGAGGATAGAAAGATAAAAAAAAATTAAACACTAAAGTTTGAAAGGGGTCAGGAAGTTGAGTTGGAAGGTAATGCCCCTTCCAAGGACTTTGTTAGGAAAGAAAACCATTCTGCCACAAAAGAATATATTAAAAATGCTTTCTTACTTGACAAATCGTTCTATCTCTTGCTTTGCAAACAAGCACCATCTTGCACTGCCACAAATGTTAAGGTTGAGTCTTTTCCAAAGAGGTTCAAACTCTTCTTAAGGAATTTGGTGATCTATTTCCTAAGGAGATCCCTAAGGGGTTGCATCCTCTAAGGGGGATAGAATAGAAAATAGACCTTATTCCTGGTGCCAATCTTGTTGGTTCCTAAGGAAGGATGACAAATGAAGAATGTGTGTTGATTGTAGAGCAACAACAACATTATCATTAAGTACAGACACCCAATGCCTAGGCTTGATGACATGTTAGATGGGCTACATGGAGTAAAACTTTTTTTAAAACTTGATCTTACAAGTGGTTATCATCATATAAGAATTAAAGAAGGTTATGAATGGAAAATTGCTTTTAAGACCAAATTTGGGCTTTATGAGTGGCTAGTGATGCCTTTTGAGCTCGCAAATGCTCTTAGTATCTTCATGCGCTTAATGAGCATGTTCTTAGGGATTGTCTGGGAAAATTTTATGTTGTCTATTTTGATGACATCCTTGTATATAGTAGGAGCCTAGATGATCACTTAGGACATTTAAGGCAAGTTTTTTGCATTCTTAGCACCAACCACCTTTTTGCAAACATTAAAAAAATGCACATTTTGTATGGAGAGTGTATTATTTTTAGGATTTGTTGTTAGTACATAAGGGGTCCATGTGGACCCCGAGAAAATCAAAGTCATCCAAGAATGACCCACTCCAACAAGCGTGATTAAGATTAAGAGCTTTCATGGTCTCACAAATTTCTATAGGTGTTTTGTGCCTAATTCTCCACATTTTCGTTACCACTTAATGAGTTGGTGAAGAAGGATGATACTTTTCTTTGGGGTGAAAAGCAAGAAAAAGTTTTCCAACTTATCAAAGATAAGTTCACCAATGCACCAATTCTAGCTCTTCCTGACTTTTTTAAAACCTTTGAGCTAGAATATGATGCATCTAGAGTAGGTGTGAAAGCTGTTTTGTTGCAGGGTGGACATCCTATTGCCTATTTGAGTGAAAAACTTTATGGAGCCCCCCTTAACTACCCCACCTATGGCAAAGAGTTTTATTCTTTAATAAGAGCCCTCTAGACTTGGGAACATTACCTTGTTTCCAAGGAGTTTGTTATTTATAGTGACCATGAGTCACTTAAGTGTTTGAGAAGGCAAGGCAAGTTAAATAAAAGACATGCAAAATGGGTTAAATTCCTTGAAACATTCTCATATGTCATCAAATATAAAAAGGGAAAAGTAAATGTGGTAGCTAATGCCTTGTCTAGAAGACACATTCTCTTTACCATTTTGAGTGCTCAAATTTTAGGATTTGTTGACATTAGGGACATGTATCTCTCCAACAAGAACTTTGGTCCTATTTTTGCTGCCTCATCTTCTAAAGCCCGTGATAGGTTCTATTGGAGTAAGGGGTATTTATTCAAAAAGGGAAAACTTTACATACCCCAAGGATCTATTAGGAAATTGCTAACAAAAGAAAGCCATGAAGTGGGCTCATAGGACATTTTGGAATTAAAAAAAAATCTTATGCTTTTAAAGGAAAAATGCTTTTGGCCTCATATGAAAATAGATGTCCAAAGGCATTGCTCAAGGTTTATAGCTTTATTGCAAGCTAAGTCTAAAGTGATGTCTCATGGCCTCTACATACCTTTACCTTTTACACCTTGGATGGATATTAGCATGGACTTTGTCCTTGGACTCCGAAGAACCCAACGAGTGTAGACTCCATCTTTGTGATTGTGGATTGCTTTAGTAAAATGGCCCATTTCTTTCCATGCCACTATGTGGATGATGCGAGCAACAACTCAAGAATTTTCTTTAGAGAAATTGTCAAATTGCATGGGATACCCTTTACTATTGTGTTTGATAGAGATGTTAAGTTCTTTGGCTACTTTTGGAAAACCTTGTGGGCTAGGCTAAGAACTAAGCTACTATTTTCTACCACTTGTCATCCTCAAACTAATGGAGAAACTAAGTTGGTAAATATATCTTTATCCACAATATTAAGGGCAATTCTGAAAGGCAACCATAAGTCATGGGATAAATACCTTCCACATACTGAGTTTGCATATAATAGGGTGGTTCATAAGACCACCAAACATTCTCTTTTTGAGGTTGTTTATGTGTTTAATCCTCTTACTCCTTTGGACCTATTGCCTCTTTCTGCTTCCCACTCTCATAAGGATGGGAAATCTAGGGCTGAGTTTGTGAAGAGGTTAATGAGAGGGTTAAATCTAACATAGAGAACCAGTCAAAAGGATATGTTTCTTCTATAAATAAGGGGGAAGAAGTAAGTAATCTTCGATGAAGGGGAATGGGTTTGACTTCATCTTAGGAAGAATCGTTTTCCTTCTAAGAGAAAGTAAAAACTAAGCCCTTAAGAAGATGATCCCTTCCAAGTCCTAAAGAGGGTGGACAATAATGCATATAAGTTAGACCTCCCTTAGGACTATGGAGTCATCACCACTTTTAATATCTGTGATTATCTCCTCTTGCAAGTGTTAATGAGGAAGAAAACATTGAAGATTTAAGGTCAAATTCTCTCAAGAGGGAGGAGTTGATGTAATCTTCACTTTCAAAAGTCCTATAAAAAGGGTCATGGCAAGGAGGACAGATGAAGATTTCGTTAGGAAGGAGTATGATAGACCTCAACTCCTATTTGAAGTGAAAACATCTAGGTCATAGTCTATTTTATTGTACTTATTTTTGTTGTATTTCGCCTAGTACTTTGTGGGTGTGTTTAGCTTTCTTTGAGGCCTTGTATTTTGGCCTATTCCTTTTTATTTTAGGCTAGGGGTGTCATTAGTCTTTTATTTGGAATGTGTGCATGAGGTGTGTCTTTTTGAGTTTGGAGACGTGAGGTTTTTGCTTCCTACACCTATCTTGTTTGTTTTCCACACCTCTATAGCAAAACATGAAGCATAAGAGACAAGTTGGCCCCTCTTATTCCCTTTAAATGGAGCCAACTCCCCTTTATATCCTAGGTAGTGCCTACATGGCCAATTCAAATTCAAATTTGAATAGGAGGGAACATAGATCCATTTATTTAGGGACATGTTTGGATCTAGGAAAGTTAACTATGTGTTAATTAGCTTCATAAGCTATGTTAACACTTGGTTAACTCTCCAAAGCTTGGACGTCCCTAAGCCTATATACACACACACCACCACCCATTGTTTTCTCTTTACACTTGAATGAATGAATATTTTCTCTTATTGAAAGTTCTTTTGAGTGTCTTCTCCTTCTTGTGAGAGCACCTACCTATGATTTTTATCAAGGGTTTCTTCCATAGTGGTAAGCTTTCCCTTGTTCTAGACTTATCTCCTTAAGTAGCGCTTAACACCACGATCTTCTACCTCTCCACCACCATCTTTGACTTGTGGAACAACTCTTTTAAGTAAGATCATGAGAGGTCACAAAAGAAAGCATAATGACGTGGTCTCCAATTTGTGTTGTGAGTAAAGAGGTTGCTACTGGAGTCTTAGAGGGCCATGTGGTTACGGAGGAGGTCAATTCCCCTATGTGGGCGACCTTTCATACTTAGGAAGACGCGACCATCTCATCACATATATAGATATCATCTCTAACTTTAAGGTCATCCAACGCACTCCTACGCAGGCTAGACAGTCAAGGTGTGACGCTTTCTTCTTTCCCCTTAGATGTTGCGGGGGCATTTTCTCATACAAATTGGGAAAAGACCGTGTACAGGCACTCCTACCCAAGCCAAGCAATCAAGGTGTGACTCCTCCTTCTTTCCCCTTAGACGTCGTTGGGGCATTTTCTCATATAAATTAGGAGAAGACCGTGTACAAGCATTTTGCTAGTAAGAAAAAAAAGAATAAGATGGATAAGTTGGAACATGTGTCGCGACTAAGGATGTGCACTTGGTATAGAGTATGGGGGGTGAGGTCACTATTGCTTCAAGTTAGAGGATGCACCCCAACAGTGACTGTCGTATTAGAGAGGGCTAGTGCAGTTGAGAGTTTTGTAGTTTAACTTCCATGATTTCGGGAACAAAGGCGCGTCGCTCGAAGTCGTCGTCATGAGTATAGTGATGTGACTATTTGGTTAAAGAATGGACAGATGGGGTGCTGCATCGACTAGTGGGAAGTGGAGTAGTGGTTCTGGTGTTGCTGTGTTGGAAGGGTGAGGATGGCAATCATACCCGCATTCGCGAGTACTGCTCCATCCTTGCCCCGATTTTGACAAGGAAAACCCACATTATTGGTCCTCGCCTTAGTTGCCACCTAAGATAATCGGGGATGGGAATAGGTATCGGTTTGTTAGTCTTTGCCTCGTCCTCACACCTGCCCCGCTCCCACTCTATTTCTATGTTTTACATATAATTGTATGTTAAATAAAATCTCACATGTCTGTGTACAAATCTATATCTGTGTGAACCATTAAAACTCAGATATACTTAATAACTTAACATATAATTTATTTAATAATTAATAAATTAAATATCATTTATTTAATAAATTATAAGTAAATTTAAATATAAATTATAAAAAATAATATAGTGGGTACTCGCAGGAATACTCGAACTCGAAAATACTTGATGGGGATGAGGATTAAAATTTCATACCTACCTTCTTTATACCTGCCCCTACCCCACCCTGTTGCCATCCCTACTAGGGGTGTGGCCGTGTGATGGTGATGAGGGGAAAAGCGGGTGCAGTTATGGCTATGTTGGGGGATGAGGTTGAGCAACTGGCCCCGTCGTGGCTATTGTGGGCGCACAACTCATAAATGGTGCACTACAGTTCTTCATTTTGCTTCTGGAGTTCAGAGACTATTGATGCTTTTTCCATTGTTCTCTAGCTCAGTGGTGACCGGGAAAATGTTTTACCGTGACCCCACAATGGGTGTCAAATGTACTTACTAAAAAATGGAACATGAGGTCTTCGACAAGTCCCCCAAGTGAATCCTTGAAAGCACCATGTCAGGGATACCTACAAGAGACACTCTGAAGCTCAAGATAGTCAACGAGGTTTAGTATTGATTTTTAGGTGAAATGTAAGTACCTTTTTCCTCATATGTATCATTGAGACATCATCAATGCAGCTTTAATTCAGACATTAATTACTCATTAATCATCATATTAATTGTGCTGTAACATTGGTTTGTGGTGGTTGCAATAAGTTCTCTGGAGTGGTTATTGAGACATTTGGCTATTCATCAACGATGGTTCATCTTGCTCTAGAGGAGGTTGGAAAGGTCTCGTGTTATAAGGTTTCATCAAGTATATGAGGTCGTCTAGGCAAGGTCACTGCAACGAGGTTGTATGTGTGTGGTAAAAGTAGAGGTAGGTGTTGGTGTTGGCGTAGAGGTCGGTGTTGAAGGCCGTCGACTTTTGTCTCGGGCGCGACCATAGCAAGGTTGGAGGGAAGGTGACGTTCGGGTAGTACATAAAATTACTGAGAAAATTTTATTGAACATGGATGGTTCATGCTTAATGCTAAAAGAGAGGGAAAAAACTTTATTACTTATAAAGATTTTTTATAATTCGAATAAGATTGTTTTTGATAAAATAGAAAAATACTTCTATTCTATACTTTAAAAAAATTCACTTAAAAAAATACTTTTGTTGTTTTGTTAGTGAGTCATACTTATATCAATTCATTATTAACCGTAAAGTCTTCTTCTGTATAAAGAGAGACATGATCAATAATATAAAAACTAGATTAAGATAGAGTCACTCTAGCTACTTCATAAGTCGCTCAATTAACTTGTCTTTTAATAAACTTAATTACAAATAAACATTTTCTTTTTGCACCTTCCATGTCTATTATTTGCAATCCTAAAATCCTAATTTCCTTAAGTACCCTCCTTTTCTTCGTCCTCCAAGCATTGTTGCCCTTCGCTCACCACTATCCACCTATATAGCCCCCACCCTCTTGCACACAATCCCCTCATCCCCAACATCTGAGTTAAAACTTGTAGATCACATGATCCACAACTTTCATCCTAAATTGTGTATATGTATATCCTTAATTATATAATTGCAGATCTTGTGATCCACAATGTAATATATTATATTGTGGATCTCATGACTCATAATATACCATATTATATCTTAAATGCTTAAATTATTTTGGCAATGCATTAAACAGCAACAAAGTCTTATCATCGTCTTCATGTTTCACATCAATATTCTACATGTCATCTATGATTTTGTTAAAATCTGCTAGTTTCTCCTCCATAATTTTTTACTTAGTCATTCTAAATGAATATAGTTGTTGCTTCAAATAGAGTTTATCAACCAAAGACTTTGTCATATATAAATATCCAATTTGAGCCACATCCTAACAACGGTTATTTCCTTAGAAACTTCCCACACTACCTTATCACAATGACACAATATGATGACATTTCTTGCCTTATTAATCATATTCGTCTTCTTCTTCTATGATAAAGATGTTGTCATATACATATCCCTTTTTAACATTTTTGCATACCTTTGTTGCACCAAGATAACTTCCATCTTAATGCTTCACAGATTGAAGTCGTTTCTACCAGAGAACTTCTTGATATCGAACTTGGTCACCATGATTTTGATCTTTTTTGAATTGTTACTCTCACATATGGTGCCATTTGTGGGTTTAGAATGAACCAACAAGACAACTCAGGACAAGTGTATACACACACATGAGATAATGACACTTGGTAACAAAGATTGTATTAAACTTATTGAAAAAGGATGAAAGAAGGTTGTTTACAATTATGTAACATAGAGGACACTACTACAAAAATAGGATTCAAAATCGATTCTATAGAAGAAACTACATCAATTTTGAACCAACGTTGTATCAACAGATGTAAAGTTGAAATAACTCTACAGTAGTTCACCAGAACCAGTGTAGTACTTAACCTACATCGATTGCAAGATTAGACCGATGTAGTGTTAATTCAAACTACAATTTAATTATATACAAATCTAATATATTTTTCCTAAAACAAATACAGACCTTGTAGCAATATTAATTCAAAATTACAATTTATCATTAAAATAAATTAATAATGTAATAAAAATACAAATCTATTTCTATTAAAATTGCAAAGGATGAAATACACAAATTTTGCCTACTTAAATACTTAAATAGTACAATTTCTATTTGTAACAAGTAAGGAAATTTGTCCACTTATGTAGATGTCTCAACTTCTTTTTGCATCCAAAAGTGAGTTGTCCTAAAATGTAAGAGATATAATGTACTATATTAATGACTCAAAATACTATTTAATTAAAATAATAGACATTTTAATTACTGATTCTTTCTCCAAAAATAAAAGAAATTAAGCCTCAACTTACCATGTTATACAAGATTTGCATCTAGAATTGCTGTTGGATCAGGTGATGGGCGACAACGAACAACTCCAACAGAAAACTAATCAAGTCCCAACCAAAATATCATGGGTCTTACCAACCAGATTGGATACGTCAATTAGGCAACGCTAATGGAGTCATCAACTTTGGCACGCTCAGAGCCTCTGCCTTTGCCACCAATAAATCCGTGACAATACCTATATAAACAGCTACACAATGTAGACAAGTCCTTTATTAACTGAATAACCTCTACTTTTGTTGTTGCCTATATATCATTTTCATCTCACACTATATTCTCTAAGCTTCAAATATTTTACATATATATATTTCTCTTTAATAAAATAAAAAATGCAGTACTTTAATTTGATTTATTCTTATTCATACTTGAATTTGGTCGGTGGTTAATTAGCATTTCTTATACAATCATGTAAAGGTGATTTTTAAAAAAATAAAAATAATATAGTAGGTTTGCTAGAAAGCTTACTTAAGGTGTTGGCTTATTTTATTTTAGTCCTCATCTTGCAAATATAATTTAATTTCAACAATTTAAAAGGTTTTACGAGAAAATTAAGAGTTTTACATTAATATGCATGCATGTGACAATTAAAAGCAATTGAATGAAATATTTGTTATAGCAAAGGCAATGTAACACTTGTGTATGAATCACTTTTTAGATTTTTACTAATTAATTTTGATTTTATGAATTGTGAAATTACTTATTATTAACTTTATGAATTGTAAACTTACACATGACATTTACATAGCGCAAAGATATAGATAGATAATATATATATATATATATATATATAGTACTGTCGACGTATATATAAAAGATTACGCTTTCAATTTTTCAGCTTTCAAAACAACCATTATTGAGTATGGTAAATAAAATGAAATAATGACAAAGGCCCCATTTCTTGTTCATGCAAATTATCCAAAATATTATTAGATAGAGAAGTGAGTCGTGCCTACATATATATTTTATATTCCCTAGTGACATGAAAAACCAAAGCCCAAACTTGTACTTGTGAACTAGTAGACCAATAAATAAATAAATATATATATATATATATATATATATATATATATATATATATATATATATATATATATATATATATATATATATATATATATATATAAACCCCTCGGCATCTACACGGATGATACAAATTAGAGATATATAAAACAAAAATAGGATCTTAACAACGTTTGAAACTGTTTATTGCATCAACCTATATAAAACAAATTTCGTTGTATAGTTGTGTGGTTCAAACTTATAAATATGTTTTTCTCTCTATCAACACCCATAAAGCAAAAAATCAATAAGCAGGTAGGAAACAAGATATATTCCATAATGAACTGATCGATAGTTCTGGAAATTAGTAGTTGTGCTTGTGCTAATAAAATGCCTCACAATAATGACGTCGTTCATTGTAATGAACATCTTAAAACTTTAAAATTTTTGTACGACTACAATCTAAGTTCTCTTATTAAGCCATTTCCAAACAGGAAACTAGTTATGAACTTATAGATCGACCTCTAGTTCTAAGGCACCTATGTGTAGGGAATTGTACGCTTATACCTTTAAAATAGACTCAAGTTAATGGAGTTATTAAATCTTCCTCTCCTAATCAAATATAACATTTACTATTTTCTACATTAATGTAATCAAAGTTCATAGGAAAATATATAATACTTGATACTTCAATATAAAAAAATTACCAAGCAGTGAACAAGTTATAGTGCTAGTTTAGCAATAATATCATCATCAAGGAATATAGCTATGATCAATTGATCATAATGCCATAGTACATGTTAGATTCTACATAGCAACCTTTACCAAATGCAGTAACCTCTCCATATATTGAAAGCTAAAATCAAGAGCACTCTTGATAGAAGAGATATCATCTGCATACTTGCAGACACCCATGCTTGAATTCACAGTTGCAAAAGCATTATGTGATTTGCTTCCATGGTGAGATTAAGTTATAACACACACGTGTACACACACGCGCACACATAAACATTAGAGGCTTAAAAAAAATTTAATATCCATTACTCAAAAGAACATAAAAAACAGAGCAATGATGCAGTAAATTAAGGTGCATGTATGTAGACATAATTAATGAAAGAAGAGTTGAACAAACAACCGAGAAGAATAAAAAATTTAACAAGCAAAGATAATGAATCAAAATAAAGGCACAATTAGAAGCCAAGCAAAATAAAAACCCTATAAAATCGTGGTGACAAAAGACATTAACAAGAGTCAAGAATCATACAATTTGTGGATGGGAAAGAAAAATGATATAGAAATTGAAAGAGAGAGCGAAGAGATACCATCAAGAGATTGAGAGGGACAACGCCAAGAAAGAAACAGCAAAACAAAATAGAAAACCTATATAATCATGGTGACCAGAGACATAAATAAGAATGAAGAACCATGCAATTTGTAGAAAGGAAAGAAAATTGATAAAGGGAAAGAAGAGATAAAAATGAGAAAGAAGCTAGGGCGGTGACCAGAGACAACAATGGAGGACGATGGATAGTGTGAGAGAGTGATTTGAGATAGAATTTTAGACGAATAGTTATAAATGAGAGCGGGAAGCAACTTACTGCGGTGATGCACGTAAACATGCAGGCGTTGTAGCAATTAGGGAAAGCCTACCACGGTTATCACATGGCCGCTGTAGGTTTTAAAATAATGGGAATATATAAGACAACCCACTCATGTGCCCTATATATATAAATATTTTATTGAAGACTGTAGACACATCTAATTAGATGCTAATTAACTGAACCTAGTATAATTCTTAATTAGATACAAATCAACTTCACCATTAGACGTAACTAAAGATTTTAAAAAGGTTTTAATAAGTTTTTTATCTTTAAAGTTTCACCAAAAATCAATTTTGATCCTTAAAATTGAAAAACATTTTTTTAATCTATGAATTAATTTTTTTATTAATATTGTCTGTTTATAAGTTTCAATGTATTTAATTGTGTCATATATGAAGTTAATTAAAGATTAAGGAGGTTAATGTTGAGAAGAGAGTAATCCACAAATACAAAAACTTGCTTCATGTCATAAATTTTTTAATGATGTTAAAAGAAAAAAAAAAGGACTAAAAGTAAATCAAGAACTAAAAAAAATATTTTTAAATTTTAAGAATTAAAGTGATTTTTTATGAAATTTAGAGATAAAAAACTTAAAAAAACTAACTTAAAAATATGAATTCAATTAGAAATATCTAAAATGTTTGTGAAGTATTTAATAAGAAAGTGGCTAATATTTTAAAAGTGTACATGTCTATTTTCCGAAAATTCCAATCAAGATAGTTATAAAATTATAAATATTTGAATTTTAAATGCTTTGTCAAAGAAGTTTACCTTGAACAATTAATGGACATGAGTTATTATAAACTTCTCACTTATATTTGAATTCAATACTTTATAAAATAATACATACAAGATAGGATATGACTCATGCTTTGTATAGTAGAAAAAAAGATATATTGTTAGTTAAACAAAGAAATAAAAGAAAGAGAATGATATAGGAACAGAAAGTGAAAAAAAAAGTAAAAGCATCGTCGTACTATCGTGTTACACGATCGGATAGTTTTTATAACATTATTGATTGAGAAAAGGAAAACCTACGCATTATATAATATAGTTAATTTACATCTTCAATAATAATTTTACGAGGAGTCGAAATTTGATAAAGAGAATAGTTGAATTTCATTTTTAATTAAAACATTATTTCATTTTCTTATTGGTGTTGGTAATTGATCTATGTAGAAACTAATTTGTTTTTACCCAAAAAACTTATTTCATTTTCTTATCGAAGAAATTGTCCAAATAAGAGTATAGATTAATTAGTAATTACACGCAAATTTGCTAAGAGCCAATAGTTTTAATTAGAGAAGATAACGTAAAAGAGTGTTGGATATGGATAAGTCCCATTGGTTCACAATATCCATTTTTATAAAGTAGTATCGTAATTACCTACGTTATTATTCTATCTTTCTAATTTTATCATGACAGATTCCTCACTCTCATCTCTTTATTTTCTGGAAAAATTAAGTTGAGAAAACTTTTACTTTTATATAATTTTCACATTCGCAATGTCATTTAGTGCACTTGTTAAGAACTTTTTGTTTTACGGTTATATATATATATAACATATCTAGTAAAAAGTTTAAGTTATTGAGAGAAGAAAGAAAAAGAAAATATGAAAACCCAAATAAAGATTTTTTTCTTCCATCCATCCCATAAAAAAGAGCAAATAAATTTGAAATATTTTGTTTCTCAGAATTACACAAATAATTATAACAAGTCAATTTTTTTTTTTAAAAATATGAAAACAAAAACTGATTTTTTAAATGAAACATATATTTTGAATATAAAGCACACTAATGTTTTTATTTGCAATCCGTGTACATGTAGAGAGTGCTTGACAATTACCCAATTTGTATAGAATAATTAAAAACGTAGATGCTTGTGATTGTATGGCAACAGAAATTACATTAGCATTTGAGGAGTTACTGAGGATCAAGTTTTGGATATGGAAGTCCAGCACTGAAGTCAAAGGTGTCGTTGCTGTTATAAGGATGGGTGGAGCTTCCTCTGCTGACGTCTTCATAACTAGAAGAGATGGAAGGTGATACCGATTCCTCACTAGGGTTTACACCTGCTGACTTCAAGATGTTCTCCAATTCTCTCACCACATCACTCATTTTAGGCCTATTACCTCCTTCCTCTTCTACACATCTCATGCTCATATCCATAAACTCTTCAAAACCGCTCAGTGTGGAACCTAAACTAATGGTTATGGTTGGGTCAATAATTTCATTAAGACCATATAACTCTTTTGTCTTATCAACTGCTTTCTTAACCTCTTTTACAATATACCTCCCTCGTTCCAATGGCCCTCTTGCAGATATCAGCTCCAACATTAGCACTCCAAAGCTATAAACGTCACTCTTCTCGGTCAATTGTTGAGACATATAATACTCAGGATCCAAGTAACCCTGAATCACAAACAAAGCAAAGTTATATATGGATGGATATGTAAATGCGGACAGTGGAAGATACATACGAACGAACCATGGTTCCTTTGACTTGAGTGGTGACATGATCCTTTTCACAATCAAGGATAGACTTGGAGAGACCAAAATCAGCAACTTTGGCATTAAGGCGGTCATCAAGCAAAATATTGTTGGATTTGATGTCCCTATGTATGATGGGAGGATTAACAAGCTCGTGAAGATAAGCCAAACCCCGAGCAGTACCAAGGGCAACTTTTACCCTTCTAATCCAATCCAACCTAATTCCCGACTTCCCTGCATATATGCACTATCATCATCAACTATCACTGTTGCCATCTCTTTTAGGAATTCAATGTCACAAGCAATAAACCCTAACTGTAACTGTAATCAATCATATCATCTTTTATCTCTCATGTTTCGGGAGGGAACAATTTTCGATTTCTGATACTTTTCACCACAACAAATTTCAAGTAACTATTTCCATTCTTTCGGTTGTAAATTTTGGGGTATTCGGGCTGCCATGACTAAGGAAATGGTGTTTTTACAAGTAATTTGTAACAGTAAACAATTGTTAAATTTAGTAAAAATATATTAAATGAGGTAGTTAACATTAAAATTTATTTTAATGTAAGTTTCAAAAAGTTGGAAGACTTAACAATTAGGTAAAGGTATTTAAATTGGACGGATGTTTTTACATAAATAACTCTGTCTAATTTTAAGTCTCGGACAATTTGTATAATACTATTGATTATCCATTTATTATCTCTATCGTGTAAGGTGATCAAATTATAAAAATTAATATTCAAATTTGAAAGTAAAATTATTATTTTTTAATTGGGGTGAAAACTTTTTTTTTTTCAAATTTTAAGGATACAAAATTTATGTTTAATTATAATTTTTGTCCATTATTTTTTTAAAATATTTAGTTTTGCTCAATTATTATTTTTAGATTTATTTCGTCCCACAATTTTTTTAAATAGTTTCAATTTCATCTTACTATATATTACTTTTAAATCCAATTTTGTTCTACAATTCTTTAAATAATTTCAATATCATACATTCCATCAAATTGAAGGTAACATGATAACACTGTAGACATATATGATTAACAACAATTTTATTACTAAATCATTGTGGGATATCATAGAAAAATTGTAGATATTTTCAATATTATCTTGTTGAGCTTCATTCATAAAAATGGTGACATCAAAACTATTTAAAGAAATATAGATCAAAATCAAATCTAAAAATAATTATAGAATAACATTGAATCTATTTAAAGATCTAAGACAAAATTGACCATTTAAACAAAAATTAATGAGAAAAAAAATATATTTAAGCCAAAAATTTGCTTAAGACTAATTTTTTATATATTTGAGTTTAACCATGAAGTACTAACCATGTAACATCCCATTATAAATTATATGATATTTAAGTTATAGTAAAAATTAACAAATTTATCATATATAATATGATTGAATGATAACATGATTTTTTTTTTTTGAATTATTTCAAAGGATAAACACTTGGACTCTGAGTTTGGTTGTTAGAAAAGAAAAAAAAGGAAGAGGGTGCAAGTGAATAAGTGACAAAAGAAAAGAAAAATATACATAAAAAATAAAGTAAAATTTTAGACTTTGCTAAGTTAAAAAGATAACCAACAATCACTTATAAAAGTCCCATAATCAGTTACAGACTTATAGGATGCCAACAACTGCAACTTCACTTTACGGCTGTTATTAATCAATGTACTTAGAATACTGCTAATCAGTATCTTAATTACTGCAGGTTAATGAGTTATAAGGAGATATATAGTTTTTAAAGAAATCATATGTAATGAAACTTTGCGTGTCCTAATAAAAGAGTTTCTTTTAATAGTTTCTTAACATTGTCCTTATATTTTCCTTCACCTATATATATATGAGGCAAATTCAAAGGTTTAGTTTTATATTTTTATTAATTAAATTAAGTGTATAAAATTTGATTTAATTTAGAAATTGTTTGATACTAGTTAATTTTAAAAACATAATATGATATTTAAAATATATAGAATATTTATTATTAAATAAGATATGTATAACTAAATTAAGTGAAATGTAATAACCATGATAAAGATTGATACTTAGGGTGAAATAATGGAGCAGTGTAAAAAAAGGTACCAAACATGGGGGAAAGTAACGAGGGGAATAAGTAAGTACCTGAGAGAGCGTCCTTTAAAGTTCCATTTGGAACATACTCATAAACCAGCATTTGTTCTCCTTGGTCAAAGCAGAATCCTACAATGCTGACAAGATTCTTATGGTGGACCCTTGATAGGAGCTCAATCTCCGCTTTAAACTCAAGCTTTCCCTGCATTGATTCTTTTTTAGCTCGTTTTATTGCTATCAGCTTCCCATTTGGAAGGCTACCCTTATAAACCTGTGTGTACGTGGTCGTGGACATTAAATTTACACATAACTTATTAGAAAGGTTAATATATTATATGAACAGAGTCACAGACAGACATGAATTAACTTTTCTTTATATGTTTTTAACTGATATTGCACGGTTAATCAATCATCACCTAGTAGTAGTTTATAATATTATGATGTTCACCTAAAGTCTTTCACTAACCTAACCACGGCTGCTCCATTCCCCAAATGCTTTGACAGTAATAGCATGCTATATGTTACGCAATGCTTAATTGTGTCGTCATACTTGTTTCTTTTTAAATGAAATTTATACATAATTCTTCCCAATATAATAAATTGTATGCACTACAAAATATCTATAATAGTTTTCACAACAAAACTTATAAAAAGAAGCAACTAATTGATGGAAAACACATAATAAGGAAGATTTTAAGCCCGTTCTGTATTTAAACGCCTAAAGTAACATTGAATACCTTCCCAAACCCCCCAGATCCAATATCGTTGAGTTGAGAAAAATTTTTGGTGTATTTTTTAAGCTCTTCAAAAGAAAACAGCCTTGCTTCTTTCAACTGAGGGACCTCACTGTTGCTCTCAACTGTATCCCAACGTCCTGCATTATGCGAAATTTAATTAAATCAATTCCAAGTTAATGATTAGAATGCGAGAGCCAAGTAATATAGATATCTTACTGAAAGGGTTGCTTTGTCCAATCGCTTTTTCGGCCCTTTTCTTTTGGCGGAATGCATAAAGTCCTGCTAGGAGTAATAACAGTAGCAAGACCGAACCACCAACTGCTGCCCCAATTATGATTCCAATGTTTGAAGATTTACTCGATACGCTAAATCCTTCAACATGATGAAAGAGAAATATTGTCTTAAAACGGAGCAATTAGTACTATTAATTTTACTACAACTGTGGGAAATTAAACAAATTTACCAGAGTTCCCAAAGTGATCATATTTATCAGCAAGAAAATAAAATGGTCCAAAATCTTTAGGAGGCTTAAAAGTCTGGTTGCTTAGCAGAAAACCAGTGCTTGAGATCCCTGTTCGATTGAAATGATCTTGTCCTGATGGGAAGACTTGTAAGTTCAATTTGAGATACTGAGTTGAATCCTTAGTCGGATTGCTCAGCGAAACCGAATCCACAGATACAAAATGTGACTTAAAAGATCGCATAAGAAATTCCTCAAGCATTAAGTAGTGAGTTTTGTTCTCTAAGTCCGAAAAGGAAGGTGACCTGAAAGCTAAGATTCCTGTATATGGATATGAGCATATACAGTTGGGACTAGGAATCTGTTCTGAACTGCAGGCACCAGGTTGACAGTTATTTGGTGGTGTTGAATATGAGACATTGGGTTGAGAAGGGAAGCAATAGCTGCTGGTCTGAATTTTATCACTTTCTTGGCAAATTGGGTTATCTTTAAGTCTGCGGGGAAAAGTGAACTTAAAAATCAGGCCATGAAACCAAGGTGCAAATCGCAAACCTACTACAACAGAAAAATGGAACAACTTAAATTGATTATATGCACTGACACAAAAAAATTGTCAGCAATCATTGTAACATATGGCTTACATTATCTTGAAATTTGGAACTATATCATTTTGCTTAAAGCTGTCAATTGAATTAGTCTCCAAATCAACAAGTTGCAGCCGGTTGCTGTATGAGGAGCCGAAATCCAAGGATCCATTTATTTTGTTGTCTTTTAGTACCCTATGATCAGATGTTAGGATATAAATATTATATATATATATATATATACATATATATATTTCGAAAGGAAGAATATAAATATTATATATTATTATTTCAAGGACGATTATATTTAACTACTTTTAAATAATACTGTTGAACATGAATTCTCGGTTCTTGTTATCCATTTTATAGGAACTTTCCCTAATCAAGACTGGTGTACTTACACAGTCTGTAAATTGACAAGTCCAAACAAAGAACTAGGAACCTGTCCTTGAAGTTGTGTGTTCTCCATCTTTCTGCCATGAAAAACAAAGGCTAATTGTGTAACTGATATTAACCCTTGAAAGCAGAAAGAGAAAAGAAGACAGTGAAAGGTCAAAGAAGTGCACAATGAAATACATACAATGTTGTTAAGGAATTCAGAGTTGAAAACCATCCTGGAAAATCCAATGGTTCAAGACTATTGTTGCTCATGTCCCTTAACAATAGGTTAAAAAAGTCATTCGTTATTACAAGGTAGCTATAACTTTGAGCGAACAAAGGGTGCAGAATGATAGTAACAACAATTACAATATAACTATCATAGTTAAATGCTTTGCAAATTACAAGTAGCTGAGGGCATTCATTCCTGTAAGGTTTGGCAGAGAGCCTGTTAGTTTATTGTTGGACAAGTACCTGAAATGCATAATTTAAAGCAAACAAAAAGTTCACTTTCTAGTAAAACTATGCGTACAAAGAAAGGAAGTGTTTTGCATGTTCTTTATGTTGGCTTACAGATCTTGAACATTTGTAAGATTGTTGATGTTTGGAGGCACAGATCCACGTAATGAATTGGTATCTAAGCGCCTATACACATAATCGTATATTAATGCAAAGTTCAGGAAAGAAAAATCATGAACTTGTTTGAGGATTAATATAGAGTTATAGACGCTTACACCACCTCCAGACTCTGAACTAGTCCAAGCGTGGGTGGAATGTCGCCAGTGAGTTGATTGCTTTCCAAAAGCCTGACCAAGAAGATTCTTAAGGTTGACAGGTATATAGTTTAACATGGAAGATTGAAAAGGTGAAGGTATTATTATTGTATACATATTACAAAATGAGGCTAGAAACTTCATTAACGTATACAAGCACCAATGGAAGAGGGGATCTCTTGGTAAGAATGCCCGAGCAGAAAAAAAAAAAACAAATGTTTTAAATCAAGAGATTGTCACAATTCCAGTACTTTACCGCTCATTATTCTTGTTGAATATATACTTATTTGGAAAAAAATTTAAATTATTTTAATTTCAAATCTCTAGATATTATTTTAAAAAATATATTATTTTATTTTTAAGATTTGTTTAGATTTTAAATATATTATTTGTAAAATATAAATTTGTTTCCTCATTTAATTAATATTAACATGTTAGGTCTATAAATAGAGTTTTTGAGATAAGAAGAATGAAAAAGAGGAGTTCACCACCCTAAGTGAGAGGGAACTATGATGTAGAGGGAGAGTTTGCAGGTTTTTAGGACCTGATTGATTTGGTTTTGTTATTTAATTTTAAGAAAAAAAATTTTCAAGAATAGTTTCAAAAAACTGTTTTCGGAAAGAAAAAAAAAACTTGTTTGGTAAATATTATTTGAAAATTTTTTTAAAGATGTAAAAATAGAAAAACTTGTTCATATTTATTAAAATTTCATTAATGAAAAGGAAAAAACAACTGATTGTATTTTAAGTTATCAAAACAAAAATAGAAAACTGAAAAGTAAAACTACTTTCAGTTGTTCTTGTTTTTTAGTTCTTAAAAACTAGAAAACCAAAACTGTTTTCGAAACTGATTTCAAAAACACTATGCAAACGAGTTTGTTAGTTTTTAAATATTAAAATACTGAAAGTAATTTTATATAATTGTTGTCAACCAAACACTTAATAGTTCTAAGAACTTAACGTGGGTATAGACATAGGGTGTAAATCACATGAACAAAATGATGAGGAGGGTTGCAGGTTTTACAAAAACTTGTCATAGATATAGACATGGAGTGCGAACTATATGAACAAGTTATCTTTCTTTTTTCCTTAGGTGTTGCTACTTTATATTGAAGTGTTTTTCTTATCAATATGAATAAAGAGAAATTTGTTGGTGATGTTTTCTTGTCTCAACAAATGGTACCCAAACATATTGATCTTTTGATGACCACAGAAAATATTATTGAAGAAGTCTAACAAAGGTATATTAAAGTTAAGCCGTCATATTCCACTGAAAATATCATGAGGAGTAATGGGAAACATATACCAAATTTGCAGTGGAACATTTTGTGACGAGCATTCATAGTGATTGAAGATGAAAAACATATTTAATTGTGGCAGAGATGGTTGAAAAATAATTCAAATTATTTTATTTTCAAATCTCTAGATATTTATTAGAAAAAATATATTGTTTTATGTTTAAGATATTTTAAATTTAAATTATTTATATTTTAAAAATATTATTTGCAAAATAAGGATTTATCTCATTATTTAAGATTAGGATGATAGCTCTATAAATAAGATTTATGAGATAAGAAGAATCATCTAGTCTAGCTTGAGGACATTACCTTAAGTGAGAGTGGATTATGATGTAGAGAGAAGATTCATAAGTTTTTCAATAGTTCCAAAAACATGATGTAAATGTAAGTATGAGATACCAGATACCAAACATGTGAACAACATATTTTTGTTATCTTTCTTTTTCTTAAATGTTGCTTTGTAATGTTTTTTTTATCAATATGAATAAAGAGAAATTTATTATTATCTGTTTTTCCTCCCAACAAGAGATTCTACTTGAAAAATGTTAAAACAGCACTTACAAATGAATCAGCTCCATTTCCGAGCTAAAAAGTTGAGGAGGAATACTGCCTGAGAGATTATTCTTCCCAAGATGACTGTATAGAATGAAAAATGTGTTGATGATTTTGGAATGTACAAAGCAAATCATGTTTATAAGGATTTGGTAAACCGCTTATAAATTGCGAAAGAGAGTTGACATACAAATGCTTGGCATGGTGTAACTTATCAAGGCCAGATATGTCCCCACTAGATACCGGGATGTTCCCTTCAAGTTGATTTTCAGCTAAATCTAACCAATGAAGCTTTGATAGATTACCAATAGAATGCGGAATTGCTCCACTAAAGCTATTGGAATTTAAAGATCTGCAATTCAAAGTAAATGATTTAGATTAGGATCCAAGATATATCATTATAATACAAAAACCAAAGATAAAGAAACGAACATGAAACCATCATTCAGTGAATTTTCAGTTAGACGACTAAGTCTTTTCAAATATTTTCACTAGATAATGTAGTTAGAAATTGTTACAAGTAGAGGAGCGCCTGCAGCTTTCCTATGCTGCCTGGAATAGGACCAGTGAATTTACAACCAACAAGAATTCTGTAGGCAAATGAGAAAGCATCTGTTGTTAGAATTATTTTTATCAAAACTAATTCAGATTTGAGTTACTAGCTTAACAATCAATTCTGCTTTACAAGGTTGTCAGCTTCTTCAACTCCCCAATAGATTGTGGAAGCGGTCCAGTCAAGTCCTTGTTGTAAGATAGATCCCTATAAGAGAAAAATCAGTTGTTACTTTAAGCAGAAAAGGAAAACATCAAGAATTCTCTTTGCACTTAGTTTTAGCTGATCTATAGATAATTAATGCGATTAATATTAGAGATCAGTCATGCCCTCTCGATTCTTTCACTATAAAATAATTTTATATTATTATTCAATTACAACTCATTATTTTATGTGATTTTTAAATATTTATTAATAATATGAACAAACTTAATAATTATGATTAAATATTTTGATAAAACTTACTTTATTGATGACACCTGTTTTCCCTTGATTTTTTGGTAAAGTATATTGTCCACATGAAGAGTTTGTGATCACATGTATTAGTGCTTTGTAATGTCTCAGACTCTTTCTGTTAAACATCCCTTTCTGATTTTGTAAGATTTCTAAGCAGTGGTGGAAGCAGGTTCTTTGGTTCCTAGCTAGTATTAGACATTTTTGTTTGTTCTTTGTAGGTTAGATGTTAGGGATTTGTATGCAGCAGGTGCAGTTGGATAGAATGAAATCAGTTTCCACAAGTTAATTTGTTGGTGTTATGCTTTCCTGGCTTGTATTTTTTTATATTGGCTTCCTGTCTTGTATGTGGTCGGATATGCATATTTTGTTACGTGGAATCCGAGGAGGATTACTGATCCTTCTTTTCTGAATCCTATTTTTTTTAAAATGAATTTTTTATAAATAATAAAATACGTAAAAACCTTGAAAATTATGACTTTTGAAAATAAAATACAACTTTTAAATGTGTGTTTACCTTTTTGGTTGAAACTCCAATGAATTAAGACACATTTTAAAAGAGTTTATTTATATTTTATTTAAGCTTATATTTTATATAAATATTTATAAGTATTTAGATAAATTTATAAAAATTCTTAAGATTTGTAAACTTTATTTTAAGTTTATTTGAATAACCTGTCTAAAATAGTTTTTGAAAAAAATTGTTATAAACTTGTTGAAAAATTGTACTTTCTTTAACTTTTATTTTTCATTTTTTTTTCTCTTCCATAGTTAAAACTTGTTATTGAGTCTTCCTTCTTCTCTCTCTGTTCCTCTCCCCCTTTCTCTCTTTCCCTCTCTCTCTCTCCCTCGCATTTCCTCTCTCCCTTTCTCTCTCTCTCCCTCTCCATCTCTCCCCCTCTCTCTCCCTCTTCATCTCTCTCTATATATATATATATTATTCAAATACTTTATTTTCATATAAGAGTTTTTAAATTTATATATCTAAATATAAATAACTTATTGAATTTAAGAGTTTATAATATAAATTCTTATTAAAAAAAATTTTATTAAATAGGTTCTTATATTATAAACTCTTTCAAACAAGACGGATGTGATTCCTTAAATTACAGCTTAACAACAATAGGTATAAAAATTTATCGGTCACAGTTAAGGAGATGGAATCTAAACACTTTTTACTTCTCTCAATATTTTTTATTTTATTTTTTTGGATGTACAAGTGTATTGAAATAAATTTGTAGGAGATATATTGTTTAAAGAAGCTTATGCATACGTACATCAACTTCATCATTAGCAATCCTGACAACTGCTGTTGTAAGTTTTTATGAAACTTGTCAAATTCATATACATCAAAAGTATCTATTTGTGGACCTAACATTCTATATTAAAGAAAGTAAAACAAATACCTATTTTAAAGTTAGTATCTTCAAACTTACATGCCTACAAGCACATACTAAAAATAAAACTTACAAAGTCTCTAATTCAGATAGTGATCCAATATCTCCAGAAAGACCACCAGCCAAACCGGTGCTTGCTAATGTTCTGAAATACTACGAATCAAGTTAATATCTCAAAAACAAACTACGGAGAGTGGAACAACAACCGAGCATATCTAGTAAGAGACATTACATTGATGTAATGCGTGAATTCTTGCACTTGATTCCATCCCAATCATCACAAGGATCCGAACCCACCCAATTAGGAGGGGTGTTCTTCCAGGTATCCTTAAGAGACAAAAGTGTGCTTACTGCATTTGAAATTACAGCCAAAGTATACAATTCAGTCACTAAAATCTAATACATAAAGTTGCCCAACTTTTGATTGCTCTTAAGATATGCAGAAGAAATAATTAATACTGACAAACTTTCTCTAAAACTTGCTAGAGGCAAATTTGGTCTATCTTAACCTCTTCATGTTTTCTAGTTCTACCAACCAAAGCAGTTCCCGTGCTTCTGGTTTTGAACTTACTAAAGCTTAGTTCTGTGGAGTGTGGACTATAAACATTTAATAAATGAACATTATAACAAATATGGCATACACAAGTCAAGAAAAGGATTAAAGACAGGATATAGCTAGAAAACGGAAACTCACAATCCTCATCAGCTGTTCCTCCTTCTGCAACCAACAAATAATTCAAAACAAGTAGCAGAACTACTAATATTCTTTCACTCATTATCAACTTCAAATGGATCTCAAAACCTCACCACTTTGATAACTTAACTATGTAGAATAACTAAAATCCTTTCTTATCCACCGTACACCCAAATTATTTCATTATACATTAATTATACAGGACAAGTCAACAATAAACTAAAAGACTAGAAGGAAAAGTCAAGAAATGTTAGAGTAACATTAAAGTTTTTCCTCCCAAATTTTTGTCACATTTAGTCTCAGATATTTATATTCCCTTTAGTCTTTTTTTCGGGATCTGTTGAAAAAATTACATTCACACTTTTTTACATGACCTTTTCTTATATAATTTTTTCTTACAATTTTTTTTTTTATTTGTAAGAATTAAACACATAGCAATATAGACCACTAATAGCCTGTAGCATCTTTTAATATATTTAGGTGTCATTTAGTTAGAAAATATTTCTAAATAGTAATGCTTTAATTAGTTATTTTTAATCTAGAAATGAATCCAACCAACTAATTCAAAAATAGTTCAAAATTCGATTTGCTTATTGAGTTTGTTTCGTGAACTAATTAAAAATTTGAACTAATTAGTTTTTTGGCATTTTACTTTAATTTTAAGAGTAAGAATTAAATTCATTTGTTAAATTAGATTAATTGAAATCATAATTTATAATTTAGGTATACTCTTTAATCTTTTAATTAATGTTTTATTTAACTTATTTGTTTTATCTTTACTCTTAATTCATAGAATAATAAAGTTTTCTTGATAATCTTTTAATCCTTTTTCTTAATATAAATTTTGTTGTTAAATTGAGAAATCTAGGTTTTAATTGCGAAATTTAAACCATTTTCATATAAAGAAGTAAGATTTAAATACTTTTTATGGATAAATAAATAAATGTGAATAAATAACATCGAATTGATTGATATTCATGTAGATGATATAAGGTTTTATAAACTTCAATTTTAACCTATTCAATATTGCTATTTTATTAATTTCTCAATAAAAGTGGAATTGGAGAAGACATTTATTTCTTTGGGAGGAGAAGTTAAACAAATTAGGTCAAATGCTTGAAGCTATTTAGTAGCTTGGCGAACCCAATAATGAATATGGATGACGGATGCTTTAGGTCTCTACACATCTTACAGGCCACTGGTTTCAGAATGGGTCTTTACATAAAGATGAATTTCGTAAACATAGGGGTTCCTATAAACATTAAATGTTTTGTTTAGAAACTAGAGATAGACATGTTATCAACAAGACAAAATCTTTGGAAGAGAAATATTCTTACAAAGAATGTTAGAGATTCCTGTGATGAGGAAGTGGAAATAGGACAACAGCACCTTTTCTACAATTATGCAATGTCAAGTCACGTTTGACACATGTTATGTACTTGGTGGGGTATGAATGTGTTTTACGATTAAGATAACAATTTATGGGATTAGCTAGTAGTTCAGTTGAATGTCAAGAGTCTGAACTTTTGTTTGGTTAGTGGGTCTTTGGTATATTTGAAAGGTTAGAAATGTTAAAAGATTTAAAGTACATGTTTATCAAGTGGATGATTTTCTGCGAGCAATACAAATATCAACATGTGAATAATGTCGTGCAGCGAAATTGATATCCCGATATAGGTGATGAACCTTAAGTTACGTTTCTCATGACTTTTGTGGATTTATATGCTTTATTTTCAAATATGTATTTCAAAATTGCATGTATTAGTGTTAGACAACCTTCCTTGTGCTTATTATCTAATTCTTGTTTGATAATAAAATTTATTTGGCTTAAAAAAATTATCTGAATGTTTTTGTTAAATTTGTATTTCGATAAATTATAACAAATCACATAAAACAAAATGTGTTAAAAAGAATTTGTTAAAGAACATCAGGAGGAGATGTGGTTAATGCAGCAAAGATTAAAAAAAATGAGCATAGCAGAAGGGTGAGCGGAGAAAAGAGGTGAGGATAGAAATGTAAAAAGAATTGAGTGGAAGATGGTATCTTAGTGTGGAAGAGCGACAGTAGTGTCAGCGTCCGCGTGGGGAAGAATGCATTTATCATTATATTGGTCCTTCAACTCCGCTGGCCAAGCTTTGAATGCTATCGATGGAGATCCAACCACCATTTATGACATTCAACTAACTAAACCCATTCTCCATTCCAATGCTTATCTCCCCACTTGTTTATTTATTACACTACTTTATCTATCTAGTTAAAATGTTTTATCAACTATCTTTATTACTTAATATCTCTTCATAATTTATAACAACGAATATTCATTTATTAATTTCGAATAAATTATTTGGTTGATCATAAATATAATAAAAACTTAAATAGCTGTAGCAAGTAGGGATAGAAGGTGGACAGACAGAAGGTTGCTGAGAAGTTGCACCAAATTTAGCAAGCAAGTCACCACATCAATTCCTTCCCTAACCAAGCATTATGTTGGAAACTGAATTGGCTTGCAGAATCGACACCCAGTGAGACATAAAGTGCAGTCATGGAATCAGTTTAACAGAGTAAATCTATAACTAGGCTTTCGGATAATTCAATTCCATGATACATTGCAAACAATTTACCATTAACATTGCTACTCGTTTCACAAGAACCTGTAACCAAAATTCCACTTCCCAAACCATTTTCATGATAATGCTATTACCATTGCATTAAACTTTTATTATTTATTATAAAAAAAAATTAATAGACGACCTTTTCAAATTTTATAGTCTACTTATAGTAAATTTTATTTAAAAAGAATTTTGTAAATAACTAAGGTTACAATAGAAACTTTAGTAAAAGTATAAACAGATGATCAATAACAATGAGCATGAAAAGATCCACTTCTGACGCTCCCATCAATTGAACTCCACCAAAAGTGCTCCAGTCCAAACAGAAACTTCTACCTTTTGAAGATTTTGAATCAATCTTTACCTTAACTCTGAATAAAGGTGAGTATACCTTCACAATTTTTAGCGTTCCACCTACTGATCTACCTCTAGCAACCCCTTCAAGTGAAGTTTACCAAGTTTAAATACTTCTCGAATTCGCACCTTAGTAGATGATCTACCTCTAGCAACCCCTTCAAGTGAAGTTTACCAAGTTCAAATACTTCTCGAATTCGCACATTGGTAGACTTCGTAAACATATTAGTAGGATTGTCTTTTGAAGCAATCTTCACAACCCTCACTACCTAGCACTACCCATCATAAGTTGTGATCGACGCACAAACTATCTCTCTATAGTCAGGTTAACCTCCAATTTAAACTTTACTAAAGAAAATCATTAGACATCAAACTTTGAAATATTAAAAAAAAATGACAAGGTCTCCCTTAAAAATAAGACAAACCATAGTTCAAATAACATTTAAAAGAAAACATTATCTTTACATACATATTTAATATGACAATGATAAATAAAAAGATATGATATAGTAATAGTTCATTCATTCTCAAGACATAAGAATTTACAACATATGAATGTCTATAAACTATATTTTCTACATCTCAAAATAAAGAGATTTCATATATCTCAATCTCTATTGTTATCTCTATCTAGATATTTTTTACCACTATAGTTGTATAACTAGAGTTACCAAAATATATTCTATATTATGTCAATGAAGGCCTACTGATAATTGCCTAAATTACTTATTTTTATATAGGTAAAATAGAGCGATTATCCTAATTCTCTCTCATTTAGAGCTTTGTTTTCCTTCACTTACACAAAAATAGGTTTACTTAGGAACATTAGTTTTAGTCTTACATTTATGCACAATTTACTTTTATTTTCTTGTTTTATACTACTTGACACAGGTTTTTGAGAAGGATTGGAAAATGTGTCAATAGAATTTGAGCTGAAGTGGCGTTGTAGCAGTGCTCAGATGCTAAGCAGGGAATCCCTTTCATTTCAGTGCCCAGCACCCCGTGATTACCGCCTACCACCCATTAACCTGAGAGGGGTTAATTTTACTGTCTCAACGTCCATCGTTGGCATCCTGGCCACCTAGCGCTCGTGTTGTGAATAGAGGGGTTTCGTTTAAAAACAGATTTACGTCTTTTATAGGGGTATGAGAGTTACACTCAAGATGACCTAACACATCTCCAACTTATTTCCACTCCATTTTTCACCTTATTCACACCATATTTTGTGTATTCCTTGCATTGATCATGCTCACTATGGGTCGTTAGTCTTTTCTTTGATTAGAGTTTCATTTGTAATTATGCCTAAACTCATATTTAATAATGTAAAGTAAATAGAAGCATCTTGCTTTCCAAAACTATAACTTACTCTCTTGAAAAACCTAAAAATAATGCATATAAAAATAAATTTAAAATACAAATAACTAATAATGTCACATTATCTCTATGTTGTGAAAAATGAAACTATATCACATTATCTCTTTCTTGTGGTGAACAAAATTATACTACATTATTTCTTTGTTGTAGTGAAGGAAATTATATCACATTATCTCTTTGTTGTGATGAACGAAAAATTATACATAATTATAAAAACTACTAAAATATTCATCCTATCACCAAGGGTAACAAATAATCAAGTCAAACTATATAAATCTAAATATTATTTTTCATTCTTAGCTACTAATAGAACTAAAATCATCAAAATAACTTATTTAATAATTACTTGTTTCTCCAAAAAAAAATGTCACTAAGTAGAGTAGCTACTCACATACAAAGAGAAATCGGTCACTCGAGTGCTTTAAACAAAAAAGATAGGGGAAGGAAGGATTTATTATATATATATATATATATACATACATACATATATTTTAAAATCATTGTGTAATAAAACAGTGTGTTTCACTACCCATGTTTCAACCATATCTTGTATGAAATGAAGTTTCACATAAATGTGTTTGTTACTTTCGTGGTACATTTGATTATTAGCTAGATAAATAACACTATAGCTATTACAATGGATTGAGATACACACTCAATTCTTAAATCACTTAGTATCCCCTTCAACCAGAGTCTTCTTCACTCCTTCTAGGGTTCACCATGAGTTTGTTGACAATACTCATAGCATAATTCAATTTCAACTTGTTCAAATTATTTCATACATGATGTTTCCAACCGCACTAGCATATGTGATTGAATTCATCCTTCTCTTTTCTTCCTTGGAATTGAGAGCTTGACTTGTAAAGAGCTTTATGTGGTACCCCAAGAGCATCCCCATAGGTTTCAACTGATGCATTTGAAACCTCTTCACAACCTTCTTATGGTAGCCTTGCTGATTGAAACGCATGACACCCTTCGTCTGATCCCTTTCTATATCAATCCTAAGAATGCATCTAGTTGAACCAAGGTCCTTCATCTTGAATCTGCATTCAACTTCATCTTGAGCTCGTCAATCATTAGCTTGTGTTGACTAGCCACTGGGATATTGTCTACGTACAACAGAAAGTACAAGCAGTCTTGTCCTTTATGACTACACCTTCTGAAATTCATCCTCATAAGAAAGTTGTCAAACTTCTTATACCACTGTCTCGAACTCTGCTTTAGCCTATATAGTGACTTTTAAAGCAGACACACCTTATGATCATCAACAAAGCCCTCTGACTACTCCATGTAAATGGTCTCATCCAAGTCTCCGTATAAAAAAGTTATCTTAACGTCCATTTATTCTAATAGTAACTCAAACTCATTGACTATGGACAACAAGATCCCATATTGATCAATTTTTTCCAAAGTTGAGAAGATCTCATTATAATCCATATCTTATACCTGTGTAAAGCCTTTACCCACAAGCTTTGTCTTCAACTTCAGTTTTTATACCTAAGAAACATTGTCTTTAATATTAAAGGTATGGCCTATAGGGAAAGGTAAGTTGATCAAGGATAGGGGCTGCCATATATGGGACAATGTGATTGAAGGGCACACAAGTGATATGCAAGGCTAAGGTAGGTGATATGTGGGAGCTGGGAAAAAAGGGTAGTGTGCAACAGGAGAGATGAGATGGAAAAGGAAAAAATCCATAGGGAAAAATGGTTGGGGGTGATAGTAAGTATACGAAGGTTTAAGGAAAAAGGCATGGTTGGAAGAGGTAGTGTGAGCGAGGATAAAAGGATGGAAATGCCAAGGGTTTGTGTTGGGATAGGACTCATAGAAGGGGGTAAAGTCAAAGGAGATGGGGTTGGTAAATGAAAGGATAAGGAAGAAACTTGATTCTGAAGTGACGTGATAATGTTCATGGTAACCTGAATCTATTGTTGTCAATCGTCTTGGGTGGTCATTTGTGACTACAAAGTCACGAGCATATCCTATTTTGAGCAAATCATCATGATCCTTGGATGTGTGAGGCATTGAGTTAGAGAAATTAGAGAAATGAAAACACTAATTTGTTAGGTCAATACTACTATAGTTGCTAAGAAGAACAACAACAAAGGAAACACACAAAAGAAAAAGAGATAAAAATGGGAATATTTCATTGATTGTCCTTACATTCTTCAAAGATGAATAAATACTAGGTAAAATATAACCCTAATTGAAAATTCCACATAAGAGAAAAAACTACTAGAAGTAGAAAAATATCAAGGCCCAAATTAAGCAATATCCTTCAACTAGACTGATGTCTTCAGCTCTTTTTTGGGGAATTTCAATTAACACTAATTTGAATTTACATCCACTTTTAATTTTTTTCCAAATTCGCATTTTACCCCTAAATCAAATTCCTCCTGAAATTTTTTAACTCTTCGGGGAGATCTTGTGGGAGAGGTACAAAATTTGAAGATTTTTAAACTCTCCAACAAGCTCTTGCCAAAGATCATGTTGGTTCCTGATGGTGTTTGAGTTGGAGTTTCAATAATAATAATAATTTTTTGTTGAGTGATGAACTTAGTACTACCAATTTACCTTCTTTTGTTCTTCCAAAGGATTCAATTTTTAAGTCCAAGGAGTTTGTTGCAGGGCTTAGTGTTGGAGTTTTCGTTGTGATTTGTCTATTGCTTTTGTTGGCTCTATTTTTTATTTAGAGGAAGCGTGGGAGAGAAAAGATGTGGTTAGAAGTGGAAGATTGAAAATTAGAGTATTGGCCACAGATAATGACATATCAAGAAATTGAGGCAGCAACAAAGGGGTTTTCTAAAAAGAATGTGGTAAGGGTTGGTGGGAATGGGAAAGTGGTACCAACATCACATTGTCTCCAGAGTTAAAACATGGTATTAGCATCCGGAAATGATACCAAATGATCTCCAACAAAAGCTTGCAGAGAGTTAAAAAAATTTGAAATATTTTTAACTCTCCAACGAGAGCTTGCTGAAGAGGTAAAAAGAAATTAGAGATAAAATGAAAATATAGAAAAAAAATTATAAAAATGTATGTTAATTCAAATTATAGTAGTAGTTAATTGAAATAAATCTCTTTTGCTTTGTCTTTGCCCCAAATCTACGCGTGGCTAAGGAGGCTTATTAATAACCAACCATCCAACCAAAATCATACTCTCTCATGTGCTTAAATAATTTTTTATTTTATTTTTGAACAACCAAAGCAATAATCATATTTTAAAGAGAATAAATTGGAGAAGAAACAATGTTGTCGCCTGTGTGAAGCAATTCTGGAGAATAGGAAGTAGAACGGGTTTCCAATTGGATTTGGAGGAGAGGAAGAAAATTTATTTTTATTTAAAAAAACTCTATATAAAAGAGACGAATATATGTGGTGCTTAGGTGCATATATTAAGTCATCATTTTTTGTCTAGGTTGAAATGATGATATGAAATTGTGTTAGTGGTGTTCAATTAATTTTTTAATAGTAAGGACTGTTTTAAGAAAAATAAAAGGAACTTAAAACAAAAAATGTTTTAACAAAAACTATATAAAATGTCATATATTTTGAGGGGGAAAAAAGTTAATTTAACCATTATTCTTTCATATTTTTTACAGCATTATTCTTTCATAATTAATCTTTACGATACTTGTTCATTAAAGAAAATTTTCTCTGATATGTTAATATATGTTGTTATCAGTGTACGCCAATCAAGTTCCTAGAAAGTGTACTAAGGAGGATCCTAACATTTGATTAGCTGAAACATTCAAAGCCAGACATAGACAATAGTTTAGTTTCCCAAACAAACATTCAATTTGTTTCTTTTTTTTTAAAAAAATAAATAAATGTTTGTGATGTTTGATTTAACATTCGTGGATTAATTTTAGATTCAAAATTGATTTTAGATAAATTTTAATGTGTTTGTTTTCATGTTGAAAAAAATTTATAATTGATTATGAGTTCAAAATTGCTTTTAAATTAAAACAACTTAGAGTAGCTTTAATCTTAAATAAAACATTTTAGACTAGATTTACTGTAAATTTGTTTTTATAATAAAACATTTAAATATAAATAAGGCCATCTCAAAACCAATTTTAATAATTATTCAAATCAACTATATTAAAAATCAATTTTGACGTGTGTGCATGATTTTTAGATTTTTTTAAATACATCATTTTTTTTAAATCAACCTCTTTAATTTCAAAATTAATAGAAGGTGTTAGCTTACCAATATGATAGTGTATTTAATAAAATTATTTTTTTTATTTATAATTACATTCTTAACATTTTAATCAAAATTAAAATTCAATAAAATTAAATTATCTTATAAAAAAATTAAAAAATTAAGCTATTTAAATTAAAAACATTTCAAATTTCAAAATTCCTTATCCACACACAAAGTTAATATTTAAAAAAACTCCTTCTTGATATGAATGTGTGTTATTAAATCTGATTATCACAAAAGAGAGTAGATAAAAATCTTAAATCTAGTAATGAAGCAAATTTTGGATCCTATCAATGAACACCTCTTAAAAATATAAAAATGTAGTTTTCAATAAGTAGCATAAAGAAGAATGAATTATTTTCTTAAACATTAAGTCCATTTTTATTATAATTCCCTATTGATTAATAATTACTATTTATTTTATGAAAAAATGTTGAAACAGTTTTTATTATTAATTCATCTTTTAATCACATTATTAATATTATATAAATAGACACTGAAAAAGATCAAAACAATAAAACACTAACTGTTATAAAGGTTAATTAACTATAATGATAATAAATAAATATTTTATACATAAAAAGGTAAAAAGTACATTTGAAAGCTAAAAGAAAATGTAATAGACAATTTGTTTGTTACAAAACAACAGTAACTGGTGCTTCTTTCATCTTGTATCTAATTTAGCCAGGGTCCAGGGAAATTAGCCAAGGCTCTGAGCCTCTGATGACTAAAACACCTGTCACAAGCCTAGCAAACAGAAACCCCCTTCTCTTGTAAATTCCAAAAGTGATGTATATTTTGTTCTACATAATAGTATTAGTAAGTCGGAAATATAAAGAGTAAGGTTCAATATACAACTCATACTAATGTTTATATGTATGAAGTAACTTTTTACATATACATCCAACATTTTCCATTATTTTGATGTTCAATCACATATACTTGATTATGGTTGAAGGAAACAAGAGATCCTCATTGTTGTAGGGATGGTGAGAATTGCACACTTACCTCGTCATAGCTAGATGAAGTTGATTCATTTGAGTTCAAACCAGCTGAAAACAACAAGTTTTCAATTTCTTTTACCACATCATTCATTGTAGGCCTGTCAGCACGGGAATCCTCAACGCACTTTATTGCAAGATCCACAAACATCTCAAAACCCTTCAATGTTGATCGTGCGCCGATGGTTGGGTCCACAATTTTCTCAAGGCCATATAAATCTTTCGTCTTATCAATTTCCTTCCTCACCACCTTCACAATATAGTTCCCTCGTTCTATTGGTCTTTTTGCAGTTATCAACTCTAACATTAGCACTCCATAACTATAGACATCACTTTTTTCCGTCAACTGCTCACTTGTATAATACTCTGGGTCTAAGTATCCCTGCACCATCAACAATAATGAACTTTTTAATACTTGATGAAACTTTAATCTAACAATGCAAACATCAAATCAACCATATTTAGCATCCATTAGTATTAGTTAAAATTAGACGTCATTATTAGTGTAGCATATAAGGCACCAACCATGGTCCCTTTTACTTCAGTAGTAACATGATCCTTTTCAAAATCAACCATCTTGGAAAGACCAAAATCGGCAACTTTAGCATTCAAACGTTGGTCCAGCAAAATGTTGCCTGATTTGATGTCCCTGTGGATGATAGGAGGATTGGCATGTTGATGAAGATAATCCAAGCCCCTTGCTATATCAAGTGCTATTTTTAGTCGTCTAGTCCAGTCCAACCTAATAATTACTGATTTCCCTGCATGTATCACAAGCATTAGTATAAAAAGGGTCGAGTCAATCTAATCTTCATCACTAATATTATCTTACTTAGCTTGATTATTTGAAACAATGCCGTAAAAATTATATACGAAATAATTGGTACCTTCAATATAAGAGATCAACAACCTACATACCCTCTTATTTTATTCATCAAAACATGTATATCTCTATGACAAAGACAAACATATATGAGATATCTTCAGTGCTTCCAGTTTAACACCATCTAGGTAAACTGTTAGTTTTTCAGCGATGAAAGTAAAATAAGTAATCTAGCTGAGTTATCCAAAGAAACTATACATTAATCTCATTAATTAACATATGTACCTATTGCATCCTTTAAAGTTCCATTTGAAATATACTCATACACCAGAATTTGTTCTCCTCGCTCAAAACAGAAACCCAAAAGGCTAACAAGATTCTTATGGTGGACCCTTGATAGAAGCTCAACCTCAGCTTTAAACTGAAACCCTCCTTGCATAGATTCTTTTTGAGCTCGTTTTATGGCTATGAGTTGACCATTAGGTAGAATACCCCGATAAACCTGTGAACATTAATTAAACTAAGAGACTTTATACACCATGTTCTGGTTGAGTCTCCATTATTTGTACATCTCTTCATGTTAAAAGTTAGGCACGAAATTTTTAACCAATATTACATAATGAAATATAATTAATTTGAGAAGCTTACCAAACACGCTAAATAAAATGATAAAATGTTATTGAAATTGAGCTGTTGATATGGAAACGTGTTTCATACGTAGCTAAACATTAGCAGCACTGAAAATAACTAGAAACATTATTGACCTTTCCATAGCCCCCGGATCCAATATCATTATCTTGTGAAAAATTGTTGGTGTATTTCTTAACCTCTTCAAAAGAGAACCTCCTTGCTCCTTTTAACTGAGGGATACTACTACTTCTGTCTCTGGAGTCCCCGCTTCCTGCAATGTGTGGAACTAAACATTAATTAAACAAACTTGTTTCTATGTAAATGATCATAAAAGCAGAAGCGAAGTATATAATTTATCATACCAAATGGACAACTCTGTTGGATTGCTTTTGCTGCGTTTTTCTTTAGCCATAAAGCATAACCACCTGCAATGAGTAGTAACACAAGCAGGGCAGAACCACCACCAACGGCTGCCCTAATTATAATGCCAACATCTGATGATTTACTTGATTCAGTAGATTCTCCTAAATGATAAGAGACAAAATTGTAGTCATGGAGCATTGCAATAACCACTATTAACTTACCAAGTGGAAAATATTTACCAGCTTACCATAGTGTTGATATTCATCAGGGTAAAAATAAAAGGCATCCATAGTTAGGTTGCTTAGTGCAGAACATATTCTGAGAATCTCTGGTTGGTTGAAATAATCACGGTTTGATGGGAAGATTTGTAAGGTGAATCCAAGATATGGGTAGTTATCTCGATGGCTCAAAGAGACTGAATCCACGGGTAGATTACAATATTGAAAAATGTGCATGAGACGTTCCTGGAGGGAAGTTTCATTTCCCCAGTCGAAGAAAGAGGGTGTTCTGAACCTTAAAGTTCCTGTGTATGGATATGAGCATTTGCAGTGAGCACTGAAAACCTGCCCTGAACTGCAGGCAGCATACTCACAATTCTTTGTTGTTGTAGGTGGTACACTCGGCTCTGGGTTGGAGCAGTAACTCCTTGCCACTCCTGATTCCTCGCAAACTGGATTATGGACAAGTCTGAAGATAAAAATGTAACCTAGTAAGCATTATAGAGAGAGAAGAAAAAACGAGCATGGTATAGTTGGTCAATAACTATGTTTCGTAAACATATTTAGAAGTTTAATTCTAAGTTTGGTGTGTATGAAAAACATCTATTAGGAAATGTTATCCTCTTACATTGATTTCTATATCTCAAAAGATTAGTACCTGACTTTCATCAAGAGGATATTATGGTTTCATACGAAAAATTGAAAATTGTTTACAAACATAAACGAAAAGAATAAGAAATCCAGCGCTCTCAATATTTCAATGCTTCTTAAGTCTTAGAAAGTAGCCTATTTTATGCAAGAATAGATAGGTGAAATGTCCAATGTCCAAATTTCCATTATCACTACACTAACAACAGTGGCTTACTTTATCTTGATGCTAGAGGGTACCATGTCATGTTGCTTGAAGTTTTCAATTCTATTGTTCTGCAAATCAATGACTTGAAGTTGCTTGCTGTATGTGTCGCCGATGTCTAGGCTTCCGTTGATTCTATTGTCTTTTAGTATCCTAAATATATATATTCACACATTAAAGTGTTGACATTTTGGTCAAACTCACTAATTAAAATTCGTGCTGAAAATTTGCAGAATCTAAATTCGTCAAAGCAAGCAGCAGGTAAGTACATACACGTTCTTTAACTTAGAAAGGTTAAACAAAGAATCAGGAATCTGCCCTTGAAGTCCTGTGTTTTCCATCTTTCTGTGATGAAATACAAGAGCATTGACACAATGCATGCAGAGAGAAGTTGGTGAAATAAATGCATAGAAAAAGACGTACAGTGTTGACAAATTGTCAAGAGTCGAAATCCATCCTGGAAAATCTGATTCGACAAAACTATTGTTGCTCATATCCCTTGAAAATAGATTTCATAAAGTTGGTAATTGTAAAATGAGAGTGAGTGATAAAGTTAAATGAGAAAGAGAAAGTATTAATACAAGTAGATGAGTAGGTTCATTCCCTGAAGGTTTGGCAAGGAACCTGAGAGTTTATTGTTGGACAAGTAGCTGGCGAGGAGAATAAAGCAGAAAGATGTAATTAACAAGGCTGCAACGATTAATAGTTTTGTGGGATATGATGTTTCCTTACATACAGCTCATTGAGGTTGGTAAGATTGCTTATGTTGAGAGGCACATGTCCACTTAACAAATTCCCGTCAAGGCTCCTGTAGGATGTTTAATTATTATGATCAGCTAAAGAGTTTATATTTATAAATTATGTATCCAAACATTCCCACACACTTACACCACCTCCAGACTCTGAACAAGCCCAAGAGTAGAAGGAATGTTGCCATCAAATTCATTGTATTCAAAAAGCCTGCTCACAAATAATTATCATATATTCAGTTTAGTTTATGTAAAAACCAACCTAGATCTACACTCTAACTTTAATAGTTAATCATCCATTCATTTTCGATAAATATTCCTATGTTTAATTAATTATATGTCTATGAATTTATTTTAGGCCTAAAATTAACTTTGAGATTAAATATATTTATATTTGCAAAATTAAATAAAAATAAGTTTAGTTTTGGTAGAAAAATACTATATTTTTAATTTGTACAAAAAAACTATCTTCTTTTGATTTGTTTTCTTATCACATTTCTATTTTTTATTTAACTGAATGTTTAATTTTTTAATCTTGGTATACACCACCCCCCACACATATAAGTTTAGTGATCGAAATATTTAAATTTGGATAATAACACAATGGAAGACAAACCAATTAGAACAATTCATACGTTGGATCATAAATATTTAAATTTGATAAACACAATGGAATAGGAGATTATTTTTTCACAATACTCAACCTCTTTTTACCAAATTTTAATTAGATAGCCTTAGTAACATGTCATATATAGTTTGTCAAAGGACTCAAGCTAATGGTGGTTATTTTGAAATATATTCAACATTGTTAAACCATCAAAATTTAAAATTTGTTGTTAATGTAGTGTTATTTTTAAAAAAATAAAATTAAATGAATTATAAAATAAATTTATTGACTTATTGAATTAACTTGATTATGATAAATGAACTAAACTAATTTACACACTCCTTCAAATGAATAGATACTTGAGCTAAAAAGATTATTGACTATTTTTAAACATGCGACACAACTCTATGAATTAAATATATTTATATATATTCAGTTAAAAAAGATATGTTAGATTTTATAAGGATACTATTTATTTGGATTAAAAATATATATTAAACATAAATACTTTGTTATATTAAATTTTTACAGTTTGTTAAAATGTAGTTTAAAAATACGAATGAAAGATAATAGAAGCAATATATTTGCCCTTCAAAAAACTCTTAATCTCTTTCTTCGAGGTAATATTTTTCCTTTACAGCTTATTAATTGGTATGAACTTAGAACGAGTATTATAATTAAATCAAGTATATTTTGTTAATATTTTCCTTATACATGGGTATCCGGACGTAAGAGGGTGGGGTGTGTATAGGCATAACAATGGGATACGCATGGTACAATGTTAATTCTCATCTTCATACTCATTCTCAAAATTTATCCACATTTTCATTTTTATACTCGACGAGAATGAGATTTATGTTATCTCTTCGTTGAGTATTGGATATACCTATTCCAATCTCATATATGCTAAAAAATTATAACAATTTTTTAATAAAAAATAAATTGTTTGAATATAATAAATATTAACTTAAAAGTTATTTAATAAAGACAAAGTTTGTTTGTGAATTAAATGTTAAACTTTTCTTTTTTTTTTAAAAGAAAAATGTGAAATCCTAAGTGTGAAACCTTTATTAACTTTCCAAAATTGTAATTTGTGAAGAAACATGATTCTAAGTTGTCATTTAATTTTAAAATTAGGTATAATAAATAAAAAATAATAATTTGAGATATTTAATCATTAAAAAAAGGGCAAATAGGGATGGGGATGAGCACGGGTGGGTATGTATATTCCCAACACCGCCCTCATTAGCAACTTAATAAATCAAGTATTTCTTGTATTGGTCAAGTCAAGAATGTTTTGTCAACTTTGAGACAAGTTTTGAATTTTTCTTCAACTTTGAAATAAGTTTTGAGATTATCCATGAGTATGAATTTATTTGTAATTCGTAGGTGTGTGCAACTCGGCATGGATATGTGTGTGTGCTTAAATATTTTTAACATTCGTGTACAAATATTAAGTAAATCTTTTAAGGTACTAAAACAATTTTGATATTTTTAAAAATAAATTTATAATAATTTATTTATTTATTAAAATACACACCAATTTAATTAAATATTATTTAGTTATGTTACTAATAAATTATAAATCAATTTATCTATATGTACATCGTACATATATATATATTGAATGTAAGAAATACTAACAAACATACGTTTGTTTAAATACTATACTATTTATTGAAAATAATAAATTTGTATGTATGTTAGGAAAGGTATTGCTAAGATTTGTCTTTGTACTCCATTTCAATTATATGACAAATTAGAGTACATATATCAGGATTGAGGGAAGCCCTTACAAATGTATAAGAGTCATTTCCGTGCTAAAAAGTTGTGCAGGAATTGGGCCTGAAAGCTTATTCTTCCCAAAATGACTGTAGATAAATTAATGGAAATGTATGTAATATGTAAGACAGACATTATAATTAGTCTTTAAAATAAGACCTTTAAAGCAAATTTTTGCTGCTATTGCTGATGCTAGAGAAGAATGAGTAAGCAAAATGTTATACATACAAATGTTTTGTATTGAGAAGCATGTCAAGACCAGGTGTACTGCCATTTGATATGGGAATGGGTCCTTCAAGCTGATTATCAGTTATATCTAACCAATTAAGTTTTGATAGATTACCAATAGAAGCCGGAATTCGTCCACTAAAGTTATTAGAATTTAAAGCTCTGCCATTGAAAGTAATTAACTTAGAAGTAATATTGATGAAGATGTATGAGTATGACAGAGTTAGAGAAATGATCAAATTAATACTGTAGTTATTAGGAGTATATATAATTTAAACATGCAACCCTTCTTGAATTCGTTCTCTGTTAGGTCTCATGATCATATATTTTTGGTAGTAGAGTCAGAAGTCCTTACAAGAAGACCAGCTCCTTAAGGTATCCTATTTCATCTGGAATACGACCATTGAAACCACAACCATCTAGAAATCTGAAATATAAAATGAGAAACAACCGCTTCCATTAGGAATCACTGATGATGCTGATTCGGTTTTGGGGCATAATCATTTATTACAACATTCCATATTTCCCCTTACAAGTTTGACAGCTTGGTCAAATTTCCAATTGAATTTGGAAGTGGACCAGTTAAGCCCTTATTGTGAGAGAGGTCTCTACAAGGAAAAGAAATCAGAAACAAGGAAATTAAAAGGGTTTGCATCATTAATAATAATAATAATAAAAGAAGCAGTATCCTACCATAATTGATTAACACTTCTGATAACTGGGTATCAATATTAATTAAGAAGGAAAGTGGCACTGTACATGTAGCAATTGCAGCTTAAATAAAAATGTATGAAAATGAAAGCAATTAATAAAAGACCTACAATATCTGCAATTCAGAAAGTAACCCGATTTGTTCTGAAAGCTGGCCTTTTATATCCAAGCCCGTTAATATTCTGAAATATATTAGCTAGCAAGCAAGTTAATAATATCAATTGAAATCTACAAATTTATTAGCAAATTTGAATCAACATATATGTACTACGTATTACATGGAAGTAACACGTGATTTGCTGCACTTGATTCCATCCCAACCATCATCACAAGGATCTGGACCCTCCCAATTGGAAGGTTTATTCTGCCACTGCCAGGTTTTCGTAAGAGACACTAGAGCTGTCACTGCATGCAAAATTAAGACAATACTGCAGTTATTTAAATATTCGTACGGTGGATGTGCAGAAGATATAACTGAATAGCGATGAAGCTTGGACATGCTCTTCTCTCCGTATATTAATTGTAGCTAGAAATAAAGTTCTAATAACATATATAATTAAGATAACCGAATAATGAGTTACTTCTAATTTAGAACATAAAACAATAATATATACTCCAGTCCTCGGGGTTCATGTTTGATGACATTCAGATGCGAGTGCATAGATAGGAACATAACGTTACAAAAGGAACTTACAATCCTCGTTATATGTTTGTGCTATGGTAAACAAAAAATAATTGAGAGCAATTAGCACCAGAGGTAGCATAGTTTTTTCTGCTCAAGTACGTAAATATTAAATATTAGCACGCTATATAAATAATGAATCCTTCGATATATCGACCTTCAATTCCTTCCTAATCCACTAACCACCCCTTACGTAATTTTCTGAAAAAGTCAATAAAACACAGTCTGCATTTAATATAAGGTTCTTTTCATGTTATTAAACCAACCGTATGTGAATGTGATCGATGAAGCAGCTCGAATATTAATTGCGACTACTGAAAACACTGCATGTAGGAGAAAAAAGGACCTCTCACTTTCAATTTTAACATGACTTACTCTTGCTCAAACAATATTACACATTCAATTGATAGAGTTTAAATAAGTTTATTACTTCATTTAATATTAATTTATTCGACAATGCTATTTGGGATTATTGCTCCCAGCCTCAAATTACACTAATCAATTCTCTTTGATATTGTTTTCAATTTTTATCAGGAGTGATAAAATTGGAAGTTTTGTTGAAGCAGAATTTGGGATGCTACAACCGTGACCTTCTAAGTGTACAGTCATTGTTTTTCCTTATTAGAATGGTCCAATGTCCTTTTTTTTTAAGCAACGGTCCAATGTGCTTTGTCAACAACCTCATTGTTATGGGATCGTATGATATTGTTAGTTTATATTTCAGTGATCTAAGAGCCTTTTAGTTATGATGAGTGATTAGGCTTATTGGATTGACAAGTATGCAAGCATATAGTTGATTGTTTTCTGAATCTTAACTTGAAAATACAATTGCATTGAAACTAAAATTTATGTATTTATTGTCGACCATTAACCTTAAAATGCAACTCTTGTTTGCATTGAGACTAAAATTTATGTATTGTTATTCATTGTATTGTTAAGCATGTTTTGTTGTTGATGTTGAATGTAGGTCCTTTTCTACTTGTTCACAAGTGTTAAAATTATACGTAAATGGGGAATAAAACAAGAAGAAAGTAAAAGAATAAACGAAAGGCAGAAAGTAAAAAAAAAAAACCAAACTTATTTTCATATGTATGCATGATACATATACACTTATATACATATATATATATATATATATATATATATATATATGGCCAATACTATTAATTACTTAAGAATATTGAGTAACCTAGGTATGTCATAATTTATAATACTCTTTCTTTGTTTTGGAAGAGTTTAATTTGAGAATCGTTTCGAATAGGGCGAGAGTTGAGTACGACCAAGTGACCAGCAAAAAACAATGTCATGAGTGCAATTCATGCCACTTAAAATGACATGATCGTGATTTTCTTTGCAATCCATAGATCCACCGCATGTTGCCGCTTCAGACATGTTGCCGCTCCACTCTATGTTTCGTTTTGGGAATTCGTGGACAACATTTTCATTATCAATGTCTCTAACCTGATGATCCATTCATTATAATTGTCATGTTAACATTTTCATGAATGTCAGCGAATTGTTCCATCACCCATGCTTAACAGTGAAGGTCGCTGGTGAATAATTTATCATTTCCCACTATGGTCATCAATATGTTCTAGATCAAAAGTGATGAGTTAGCCCTTTGTCCGTTGCTTTGTACATGTATTGGTGGTTACCTTGGAAGATTACCTTATGGGGTGGTTATGGGTTGAGATACTAGTTATCTATCTTGAGATAGTTACAAGGAGATTGTTCATGACATCCCAGTTCTTAGGTCATCAATCGTTCCTGCCAGTCCAATACCTGTTGTAAAACAATCAACACATTATATATATATATATATATATATATATATATATATATATATATATGGAGGGAATCTACTTACTTCAAGAATAAGTTTAAGAGACTTACTATTCATCCTAACCCTTCATTTTTTTTAAATCTAATGGTAACAATTAGTTATTCATTACAACCATAAAATTTTAATAAAATGAATTGTTAGGATGAAGAGTAAGTCTTTTCAACTTACTCTTGAAGTGGTGGATCCCCTCATATATATATATATATGACAACTCAGGTGAGAAAAATGGTTACTGTGAGAAATGAGGAAAACATAATAATAACCATAAGATTTCTGTAAATGGTTCATATTTAGTTAATTAAATAGGCTCACGTGATTCTCTCACAAACCAATTTTTTGTCTGTTGCTCTGTTCTCTTTATTTTTTTTATCCATTATGTTACTTATCATATTTTTATTTTACTCTTTTTAGATGATAATTAACATTATTTTTATATATAATTTATTTTATTTTAAATTTTGGGGGATGGACCATGACCTCTGCCAGTCCCTCATCCCTCCGCCCTTGGGTGGTAGCAGTATTGACGATGGTGGCGGTAGTGTCGACGACATACAGTAGGGGTTGTGGTAAAGATGGTTATGGTGGTGGTGATGTTGTGGCTGACAGCAGTGATGGCATCGGCTCAAATCGCCACTACCATTGTCATTGTCACCACCCTATCGTCGTTGCCACCAGAGTCAATATCATCACCCTTACCATTCATTGATGCCGCTACCACCACCATCAGTACTCTACCACTACCATCTACTGTGGCAGCAATATCGGTGGAGGTGATGGCGATCTTGCAGAGGATTCACGAAGTTGACGAGAAAAAGCAACAGACAAATATTTGGTTTGTGAGAGAAGTTTCTATGTGAGAGAACCACGTGAGTTTGTTTAATTAACAACTAAATTTGAACTGTTTATTGAAATCTTATAGTTATTATTATGTTTTCTCATTTCTCACCATAACCCTCTTTCTCACCTGATTTGTTTTCTCTCTCTCCCTATATATATATATATATATATATATCGGAGACATATCTGGTGAGAAAACTAAATATATATATAAGAAGGAGAGGAACAAATCTCAGCCATTGAGAGAGGAAAGAGAAAAGTATCCACAAAATCATTGTCATTAAGAGAGGATAGAGAAAAAAAAGTGATAAATAATAAATGCTGAAAGAGAGAAGATGAGTGGTTAATCTAAACTGTTAATTTTTGTTTCAATGGTTGAGATCTCATAAATTTTGGTTTTCTTACTAGATATATATATATATATATATATATATATATATATATATATAAGGCGTATCATTTGAGAGTAAGAGGAGCAAATCTCAGTCATTGAAAAAAAATTAATGGTTGAGATCAAATCATGCACATCCATACATTATCTCTCTTCTAGCATTTATTATCTGTTAGTTTTTTTTTTCTCTCCCCTTTCTCAATGATTGAAAATTTTCAGATATTTTTCTCTATCTTGTCTCAATAGCTGAGAATTGTTTCTCTCACTCTCATTATCTCATATAAATTTTCTCTTCTCACTCTCAAATCGAACAAAATACAAAAATACAAAAAAATATGAAAATATAAAATACAAAGACAGCTAGCTCAATGGAAAGTCCAATCTAATAAATTCCACTAACTTGTAAAATCAAAGAAAATGTATGAAAATGACCTAAATATGAAAATGAAGTAAAATAGAAAATTAAGAACCAAATACAAAACTAGAAGGAGTAAAAATAATATAAAGTGTGTATAATAAAATGCTTTATCAAGGTACATGCAACATAAGTCGTCCACCAAGTTAGTGATGCTGGAGACTTGCCGAAATCAACAAAACTAGTTTTCCCTAATTTTGCAATATTGGACACAATCTAAGTCATTTCTCAAATATACAAATCATATATGGTTTAGATTTCATAAAACAATTAGAAAATAGACAGGGTTTAATTGCATAAAATGAAAAGATGAATTGTAAAGAATAGGATAAAGATTCAAAACAAAAGTAAGGAAAGAAAACATCTATTTGAATTAGATCATAATCACAATCTCAACATTCTCTTGAATTTTCAAAAATCTAACCAGTTGAAATAGATTCTCAATATATCATAGCTTCTTGCAATTCAAACCAATCAATCTAAATTAACCTCAAATCAATTTGTATCAAATCCAATCAGAATTCTACAAGAATTGGAGGTGGAAAAGAGCAATAAAGTTGCAAAAATGCATGAAGAAAAATACATAAGAGAAATTGGAATTCATAATTTAATGGGTTATGGCATTGGAGACCTCAAAGATTCAAAATTAATCTTCCATGTAGATCTCCATAGAAGTTTGCACAAGAAGGAACAAGAATATGGAGAGAAAAAGAAAGCTTGTTTGCAAAGAAAGAGGAAACTTGTTGAATAAGGAAGATAAAAACTAACTCTAACTACTAATTCTAACAAATAAAAAGAAAGTTCTTACAAGTCAATTATGAGAGACTATTCATATTTTCTAACTAATGGGTCTCTAAACTAAACACTAAGGTTTAACTCTAAAGTGTGTTTTGAACCAAAATAAAATTGGCCTGAAAAAACCCAATAAAAGCTACTAGAAAATAAAACTAAAAATTATAATTAAAGAAAAATTTAAAAAAATACAAAAATACAAAGAATATTAGCCCAGTATAAAGTCCAATCCAATAAAATCTACTAACCTACAAAACAAGAAAAGATATATGAAAAGGTCTAAACATGACCTAAATATGAAAATGAACTTAAATGGAAAATTAAGAAACTAATACAGAGCTAGAATGACTAAAACAGTTATAAAGTGTGTATAATTGAAATGCTCTATTAAGGAAGGAGAAGCCAAAATTTAGATACTCAACACCGTAGAAGACATCGTGATCACAGCCGTAGGTTGGACGAACCCGAGTGACAACAAACCAATGAGAATGAGGATGAAAATGTCAAAGGAGTCATCAATACCATCTCAAGTGGCTTTGTAGAAGGTGGTCATACTTTCTCAACTTGCAAGAGACATCTTAGGACGACGTATAACATTAGCTCGATAGAATTTCCTACACCCAAAACTTCACTCAGCATCACATTCTCATAGATAGATTTTAAAGCGTGCATCTAGACCAAGATGACCTAATGGTCATATCTATCATTTTTGCGAATTGGTAGTTAACAAGACTTTGATCGATTAGGGCAACTCAGTTGATGTCCTTTTTTGGTCCAAATTCCTCCAACCCGGTCTACCTGAACTCTTCATTCATCCCTATGATGAACCCTTATTTGGGTTCATGGGCAGTAAGGTACAAGCAAGGGGTTACGTAGATCTTTTCACTAAGTTCGGCAAGGCAAAGCAGAGTAGGTAAGTTACAATGAGATATCTCCTAGTAGATGCACCCTCTTCATATAATATCCTTATTCGCACTCTTAACAAGTTCTGAGCCACTGTCTCTAATTCTCATATGGAAATGAAATTTCTTATCATCTAACGAAAAGATCAATACCATTTGGACAACCAAAAAAAAATCATAAATTCTATTTCTAGAGCCTTAAAGTTGTGATTGCCCCACCTACATCTCAACAACCATCCGAGAGCACAATACTAGCGAGCATTAGCATTGTGGACAAGATAAACCTTGACCCCATAGTTGAGCAAGATGACTCATAACCCAGTTCCATTAAAGCTTACTTGATTGCCAGGTCAGAGTAGAACCAAACTAGTGGACAAAGGTTGGTAGTCATCTTGATTCATAGATGCATTAGGAAGTTCTTGGTGTCATAACCAATAATGTCAATCTTTTCGCATGGAGCAACTTAGATATTCTAGTAATTGATCTTGCATTCATCTATCATAGACTTGTCGTCTACCCCTATGCTCGACCAGTTGCCCAACACAAATGTAGTATAAGGGAAATGGCTTGCTACCAAAACATAAGGTTGAGAAGTTGAAAGTTGTCGACTTCAATAGAGAGGTTCCCTACACCACATGGCTTGCTAACGTGTTTATAGTGAGAAAGTCCAATAGGAAGTGGCGTATGTATGTTGATTACACCAACCTTAATAAAGCTTATCCTTACCCACTTCCCAGTATAGATCGACTTGTTGATGGAGCCTTGAGTCATAAAGTCCTGAATTTCTTAGTTTCATACTCAAGGTACAATAATATTATTTTGTACGCCCCTGACCAAGAAAAAATTATCTTTAGAGCTGATGAAGCGAATTACTGCTACAAGATCATGCCATTTAGCCTCATACTAGTGATGGCAACGAGGCAAGGTGGGTTCGAGTATAGCCTCCCCGTCCCCATCCCTGGAAAGTGTGGGCGGGTTCAGGTTCAGTGTAAAAAGAGGAGTATGAAATTTTAATCTCATTCTTGTCGGGTATTTTTAGGTTCGGGTATATCTGCGAATACTCGTTATATTATTTTTTAATTTAAATTTACTTATTTACGTTAAATAAATTATATATATTAAGTTATTAATTATATTTTAATTTAAAAAGTATACAAGAATAATTAGCCACAAGAAATTATAAATTAAATTTTAAGAATTAACATTTTTAATTAAATATATAACTTTAAACTTATTATATAATTATTAAAATTATAATGGGGCGAGTACGAGGCAGGTAGTCATATACCCATACTCGTACCCGTACCTGTACCCAATTCATCACATTGGGTAATACCCATACCCATATGATGCATTCCTCCCTAGCAAGAGTCTCATCACAAGGTTCATGGCTAGGAGGATTGAAGACGATATGGCTAGAGAGGAGGGAAGAAGGTCTCACATTCTCATGAACATCAAGATCTCAAGATTTTAGGCCATAGTCTTCTCTATTTTGTTTGAATTGTTGTATGTTCTTAAACTCTTATGAAGGAGTCCTTTATTTTTCTCCTGGCCGTGTATTTTGGCCCTTTTTAGGTTCAATTAAGCTTAGGGGTGTGATTAGTCTCTTTAGTAGAGTGTGTTAATTAGTTGGGCCTTTTTTGGGGGATCCATTTTTGGGTAGTTTGATAACTACACCCCCTAGTTTCTAGGTTCACCCAACTAACTAACACATGAAACATGTAGGAGACAAGGTGGGCCCCATTGTTCCCTTGAGTTAGGCGCTAGTTCCTCACTCCTCTCATATGACATCCTACATGGCAAGTTAGTTTGGATTTAAATTTTGGAGGGAGTCCATATGCCACTCCAAAATTCAAATTCAAATTTGGAGGAAACATAGATCCCCTTTTTAAAGACCATGTTTGGATCTTCTTGAGACTAATTAGGAGTTAATTGAGTTTATCTCAACTAACCCGTAATTAGTCCTTTCTTAGGTCTTGAATTAGAGTGGGACGTCCAACTCCTCCCTTAGCTCTATAAATAGGACTATCTCCACCACTTGTAGTCTTTGCGCTTGAATTTTAGTGAATAAAGAGCTTTTTCTTCTAATTTGAGTGTCCTTCTTCTTTTGTTCTTGATAGAATTATTAGAAGCTTTTATCAAGAGTTCTACTCTTGTAGCAAACACCATTTCTTCTTGACTTATCTTTCTCAAGTGACGCCAACCATAATCCATCTCCTTCCTCTTCACCAAACCACTTCACCAAAGTGACCTCGTGAAGATGACCTTGGAAAGCACTCCAAAGGAGGAATGCATCATGTGGATCTAGAGCCTAGCTTCTAGAGGTCACGTCTTCTTACCCTATCTTGTTCATTTCTACTTTCATCTTCTTCTACTCCATTCAATTCTTGCTTTGATTTAGCTTTATCTCATTTCCCAAGTTGTCTAGGTTTTTCTTGTTTAGTAGTTTTGTGAATTTAAATTTCTATGATCAATTACATGATATGTTGTTTATTTAGATCAAATTATTTTGTTCATTCATTTGATTCCAGGTATCCATTTAGATCTTTTTAAATCCGTTTGTGCTTTGAGTTTGTGGATCTTGCTTGGAGTTGGTGACCTAAGAGGTCATTGTTCTCTAAATCCACACGGTTGTGGCCAAAACCACAACATTATGGTCACACACCTTGGTCATATCTTTGCAATCCTTGCACCTTGAGTACTCTGTTTCCCTCCTGCCTTTTTAGGACTTTTATTTTTGAATTTTATACTTTTATTGTGATGTCTTAGAAGTTGTGTTTAGTCCTTTTATGTCATGATATTTTCCACTAAGTATTACCTCATATTCGTTTACAAAAAAGTGTGTTACAATACTTCTTGAAATTGAGCTTTCTAAGAAAGGTTTCTTCTCTTGTTCTAGGTCTCATAAGAAGTGTCACATGCTTAACTTCTTCTAGCATGTTCTTTGAATTTCTTTTGGTCAAAAACAAAATATAGCTCAATTTCAATCTAATTTCATGATGTATGTTAATGGAACTAGTACCTCTTATATGTGCTAAGGTGTGTTAAGTTATTTTGTTTGGTTTTTTATGTCCTTGGTCATAGCCTTGCTTAAATCTTGCTGGAAAAAAGTAAGCTCTCACACAATCTAAGGATCAACGAGTAGACCAAAATCACTCTCCCTTTTAGTACACTCTAAGTAACTAGTTTAGTGTTTTCTTACTTTCACTTTGTTTTCCAAAATTTATGTGCCTTGCACTTCTAATTGAATCAAGTGAATCACACCTTTGTGTTATCACTCAAATCTAAATTCAAAAGAAGTATTAGGTGGATAAAAAAAGAAAATTAAAACAAAATTGCATAAAATCAAAGAAGTTAATATATATATATATATATATATATATATATATATATATATGTCATGAGTTAATTTACCTAATAGTAAGATCATAAAAGAGTGCTAAATTAGTGGTTCATTTGCTTGGTTTTTGCTATCAAAAGCTCTCAGGCATACGTAAGAGACTAGTTCAATTTTTTTAGAACACTTTATGTTTTTTTTTTTTTTTAGTCTTTACTCTATTATAGAACCTTTTTAGGATCTTTTTGTATGCCTACTTCTTTCATAACTTTAATTTTTAGTCGTATCTCATTCTTAATCTTTCTAGTCTTATCACTCAATTTCTTTCCAATTGGATAGTATCCTTTGTTTATTTGACTTTTATTGCTTTACTTCCTTCTATTCTTGCATTTCTACTCCTTTGGTTGCTTTGGTATATTGGTAGTGCCACTTTTAGAAAAGAGCTTGAAGAAAGAGCTTATCACAAGGGTTTCCATCCTAGGAAGATTTGCTTAAAAGCCTAAGGAATTTGAACAAAAAAACAAAAGCAAAGCAAGGACTTGTGAGGACATACACTTGAGGGAGCTTTAGAGAGAAGACTATAAGACCTTTTACTTTCTTGTTTTGTTCATTAATTACTTGTAAAAATCAGCCTGTTCTAAGGAGTGTTGGATGCCCCTAAGGGTCATTCCTTTTTGCTTGTAATAGTAACTAGTTTCTCAGTTTAGGTGTGTAGAGGAAGTGGTACACTTCTTCACACATTAAGAGCACGTTTTAGGACCTTGACCTTTTACTTCTTGCTTTATTTTCTTGCTTAATTCGTGTAGTGAGACTAAGAGTTCCAAAGACTCATTTTTCTCATAGGGAGAAAACTAAAAAAGAGAGAGAGTGTACTGTTTGTTTCATCCATCCCTAATTGCTTAGAAATCCAAGCACATGTCAACTTCTTCACACACTAGTCTAATAGCAATAAGAGTGTTAACCAAGGGGGTTCCCCCAAGGTTACCCCTCTTGATCATTTCATGGTGAATTTAGAAAGTGGAGAATGGAGGAAAGCAACCTTAGAAAGGAGAGAGAGGCTATAGAGGAAAAAAGAAGATAGGAAAAAGAAAGAGAAAAATAGAAAGAGGGAAGCTTCGAAGAAAGAAGGAAGGATCAAAGAAAGGGAAAAGATAGAAAGAGAGGAGAGAGAAGAAAGAAGAGATGAGAAATAGAGAGAAATTAAAGGAAGAAAAGGAAAGAGAGAAAAAGATGGGAAAGAGAACAAAAAAATAAAGGGAAAGGGTATAGGTTCCTTTCCTTTACTAGTGGGAGTGAGAGTGACTACTATGAGGTAAGACCTAAGAGAGGAAGCAACCATACTCATCATATGCATGAACAAGTGCCCCCTCCAAGTGAGCAAAAGGTTGATCTTCCCCCTTTCCAAGGAAGGTGGAAGCCTACCTTAACTGGGAAGTCAAGGTAGAACAACCCTTCAAATGTTTCAATGTGAGAGAGGAGAGAAAAGTCTCCTTAACAACCCTTAACTTCCAACGGCATGTCATGCATTGGTAGACGAGCTTGGTTAATGAGAGACTCTGAAATCATAGCCATCCTGTTGAATATTGGAATTATTTGAAGAGTTCTATGAGGAGGAGACATATCCCCTCTTATTATGAGCTAGGGTTACTTGATAAACTCCAAAGGCTTAGGCAATATAACATAAGTATTGAGGAGTATAGAAAAAATATGGAACTCCTTACAATGAGAGTTGGGATCATTGAGGAACCTCGTGCCACCATTGCTAGGTTTTTATGTGGCTTGAGTTCTGACATTAGAGATAAGATAAAACTCTTGCCATATAAAGACCTTGATGACTTGGTTCAACTATACATTGAGGTAGAGAATCAACCTAAGAGAGAAAGGCCTGAAAGAGATTCTCAACCTTATACAAAGAAGGTCTAAGTCAAGGGGAGTTCTTCTAAGAGCTTCCCTAGAGAGGAGAGTTCCAAGCATTCTAAAGAGCATAAAGAATCTCATGTGGAAAAAAAAAACTCCTACTACTAGATCTACTGAAGGACTAGTAGTATTAAATGCTTTATTTGTCTTAGAAGAGGTCACATTGCTTCTCAATGCCCCACTAGAAAGACCATGATCATGAGGTGTCAAGACATCTATAGCAGTGAAAGTAGTTCACATTCCTCCTCTAGCGAGAGTAAGGAAGAAAGGGGTCATACATCCATGACTGAATGTGAATATGCTTATGCATATGATGAGGATCTCCTCATGGTAAGAATACTTCTTGGAAGCCAACATCTAGAGCTCACCCAGTCCCAAAGAGAGAACATCTTTCAAATTAGATGCAAAGTCAAAGATAAAGTGTGTTCTCTAATTGTGAATAATAGGTCTTGCTGTAATTCTTGTAGCTCTAGGTTATGGAGAAGATAGCTTTGATCCCAACTCCCCATCCAAAACCATACAAACTTTAATGGCTCAATGAGCAATGTGATATGGTGGTCAACTAACAAGTGAGAGCACCAATTTCAATAGGAACTTACAATGATGGAATCCTATGTGATATAGTTCCTATGAAAGCTAGCCACATCTTACTAGGAAGACCATGGAAATTTGATAAGAAAGCCATACACAATGGTCATTCCAATGAGATTATCCTCACTCATATGGATAAAAATATCTGGTTGTATCCTCTTACTCTTACCCAGGTGGCAGAGGATCAGTTAAGTATGAAGCATAAGAGAGATCAGGAGCAAAAAAAAAAAAAAAGAAGCAAGTTTCACCCTTAAAGCTTGAAAGGGGTAAGGAGAAAAAGTTGGAAGCTAGAGCCCAATCCAAGGAGGTTGTCAAGAAAGAGAGATATTTTAAAACCAAACAAGAGTTAAAGGAAGCTCTCTTGTTTGATAAACCTTTCTATTTTCTCCTTTGCAAAGAGGCACCACTTAGCACTGCCATAGATATTGAAAATGAGAATTTACCTCAAGGGGTTAAAAATATTTTGAAAGAATTTGATGATGTATTCCTTAAGGAGGTCCCTAAGAGATTGCCACCTATAAGGGGTATAGAACCTCAAATAGACTTGATTCCTGGTGCTAGACTACCTAATAGGTCTACATATAGGACAAACCTTATGGAGACCAAAGAAATTGAATCTCAAGTTCAAGATCTATTGGAGAAGGGTTGGGTTCAAAAGAGTCTCAACCCTTCTGTTGTGCCAGTCTTGTTGGTGCCTAAGAAGAATTGCCAATGGAGGATGTGTGTGGATTATAAAGTCATCAACAACATCCCTATCAAATACAGGTACCCAATCCCTAGGCTTAATTATATGTTGGATGAGTTTCATGGAGCCAAATTTTTTTCAAAAAATAGATCTTAGAAGTTGTTACCACCAAATAAGGATCAAAGAGGGTGATGAGTGGAAAGTTATTTTTAAGACTAAATTTAGGCTTTATGAGTGGTTAGTGATGACTTTTTGGCTCACAAATGATCCAAGCACATTCATGAGATTAATGAATCATGCTTTTAGGGATTGTTTAGGTAAATTTTGTGTATTATATTTTGATGACATTCTTATTTACAGTAAGAGCCTAAATGGTCACTTAGGACATCTAAGGCATGTTTTTTGCATTCTTAGGAAAAACCACATTTTTTACAACATTGAAAAATCCACCTTATGTGTGGATAATGTAGTCTTTTTAGGATTTTTTTTAGTGCACACGGGATCTAAGTGGATCCCAAAAAAATCAAAGTCATCCAAGAATGGCCCACCCTAAACAGTGTGACAAAGATCAAAAGTTTCCATGGTCTCTCTAGTTTTTATAGGTGTTTTGTGCATAACTTCTCCACAGTTTGCTCACTAATAAATGATTTGGTGAAAATCCTTTCCTTTGGGGTGCTAAACAAGAGAAAGCATTTTCTCTTATCAAGGACAAACTCACCAATGTATCAGTTATGGCTTTACCTGACTTTTCCAAAACACTTAAGCTAGAATGTGATGCATGCAGAATGGGTATGGGAATTTTCTTGTTGCAGGGTGGGCACCCTATTGCTTATTTTAGTGAAAAACTCAATGGAGCCCTACTCGACTACCCCACCTATGATAAAAAGTTTTATTCCCTGATAAGGGACCTTCAGACTTAAGAGCATTATCTTGTTCCCAAGGAGTTTGTCATTCATAGTGACCATGAGTCACTTAAGTATTTGAAGGGACAAAGCAAGTTGAACAAAAGGCATGCAAAATGAGTTGAATTCCTTAAATCCTTCCCATATGTCATCAAATACAAAAAAGGGAAACAAAATGTGGTAATGATGCCTTGTCTAGGAGGCACACTCTTTTCACCACTATAAGTGCTCAAATTATAAGATTTGATGAAATTAGGGTCATCTATCCCTCTGATAAGGATTTTGGCTCTATTTTTGCTGCCTCTGCATTTGCATCTAAGACCCATGATAGGTACTTCATCATTGAGGGGTATCTTTTCAAAGGTAGCAGACTTTGTATACCGCAAGGATCTATGAGAATCTGCCAACAAAAGAGAGTCATGAAGATGGGCTTATAGAGCATTTTGGAATGAACAAAACCCTTTTGCTTTTACAAAAAAAAAAAAAAAAAAAAAAAAAAAAAAAAAAAAACTTCTTTTGGCCATATACGAAAAGAGATGTCCATAGACATTGCTCTAGGTGTATTACTTGCTTACAGGCTAAGTCTAAAACAATACCTCATGAACTCTACACACCTTTACCTGCTCCTTCTGCACCTTAGCTAGACATTAGTATGGACTTTGTCCTAGACCTTTCTCAAACCCAACAAGGTGCAGACTCTATCTTTGTGGCAGTGGATCGTTTTAGAAAAATGACTCATTTTATACTCTGCCACAAAGTAGATGATGCAAGCAACATCATAAGACTTTTCTTTAAAGAGGTTGTCTGCTTGCATGGAATTACCATAGTGTCTGATAGAGATATAAAGTTCCTTAGCCATTTTTGGAAAAATTTATGGGCTAAGCTAGGAACTGAGCTACTGATCTCCACCACTTGTCATCCTCAGACTTATGGACAGACTGAGGTGGTGAACAGATCTTTGTCCACTATGTTGAGAGTTCTTCTTAGAGGTACCCTTAAGTCTTAGGATGAGTACCTTTCCCATGTTGAGTTTGCACACAACAGGGTGGTCCATCGGACCACCAAGCATTCCCCTTTTGAAGTTGTATATGGATTTGACCCTCTCACCCCTTTAGATCTCTTGCCTTTCCCCCTGTCTCAATATTTTCACAATGATGGGGAAGAAAAAGCTTATTTTTTTAAGAAATTACATGAGAGAGTCAAGGCCAATGTTGAACAACATTAAAAAAGGTATGCTTTTTCTAGTAATAGGAGAAATAAGGAAGTAATAATGAAGGGGATTGAGTTTAGCTTCACTTAAGGAAGGATCATTTCCCTATTCAAAGGAAGTCCAAACTAAGCCCTAGAAGAGATGGACCCTTTCTAAGTCCTAGAGAGAGTCAACAAAAATGCATATAAGTTAGACCTTCCTAAGGACTATGAAGAAGGTCTCACTTTCTCATAGACATCAAGATCTCAAGATTTTAGGCCATAGTCTTCTCTATTTTCATTGTATTGTTGTATGTCTGTAAACTCTTATAGAGGAGTCCTTTATTTTTCTCTTGGACGTGTATTTTCACCCTTTATAGGTTCATTTTAGCTTAGGAGTAGGCTTAGTCTCTTTAGTGCAGTATGTTAATTAGTTGGGCCTTTTTTGGAGATCCATTATTAAGTAATTTGATAACTACACCCCCTAGTTTCTAGTCTCACCCAACTAACTAATACATGAAGCATGTAGGTGATAAGGTGGGCTTCATTGTTCCCTTGAGTTAGGCATTGGTTTCTCACTCCTCTCACATGGCATCCTATATGGCAACTTAGTTTGGATTTGAATTTGGGAAGGAGTCCACATGGCACTCCAAAATTCAAATTAAAAAATTCTCTCTTACTTATACTCTTTAATTTCAATATTTATTGAATTCTTGGAGCACTAACAACTAGGTTTTTGCAGCTGTATTTGATTCATTAATTTTTCTTGTTGCGGATCATATTTTTGTTATTAATTTACTTGCGTTTAAATTTGGGTTTTGACCTATATTTTGTGGGTTTAGTTTTTGTTCTTTCTACCCTTTCCTTTTGATTTTGAATTACTTTAAATATAATTCTTGCTAAGTTTCTCTTCTATTTTATTTGAAATCATTATTGGAGGAATTGAATTGATCGGTGTTTTGTCTTTAGGGTTGCATTCTTGAAAACCCATGTTTGTAAAAGAAGGTAGATTTTGAAAATTTCTAAAAGAGACTGCTTTTGAAAATATTTTGATACTGTTGAATAGAAATCTTTGAAAAAAATAATTTGATGAATCTATTCACTCCCCCCTTCTAGATTCTCCCCTGGGACCAGGTCTTAATCTTAAAACAATCTAAGCATAAAGTAAACAAGCTCATGCATACCCCATTTAAAGAGATCCAACAAATCAGAGTATTATCTTTCAACTGATAGAAATGAAGAAACCTATTCAATGAAATCTTTATACCTAAGTATGTAAACAGTACTTGGAAAGCTCTCAAGAACGCTCAGCTATTTAGATGCAATTGTGACGAAGCTACATTTGCATACTGAAGAAACTCGCACTCAAAATCTGAGAAAGGTAAAGTTACTCCAAAATTATGGAACAAACACTTGTAGGCATAGGTAAAAGGAACATCAGATGGCCCACTATGGTAAACAAACTCGTTAAAGGCACATGGTTACACTATGAATAGGTCAACTTCCCAGCTAATGCAATGAAGGTCATCTTCAAGAGACGATGAATGTCAGTATCCTTGAGCTTACTAGAATACTCGACAACATCACTCCTAACCCAGGTATACCAAGGTCATCAAAGGAGGCACATAAACTTTCCTCCTATCACCTCCACACTTTTTTGGACCTAGTGACACGTCGGTTTTTCTCTCCTACCCCCTCATTTTTTGGAGACCTGAATCTCAGGCTCCCTTAAGGCGGCATTCCCAACAATAGAAGATGGTTTCTTAACCCTGCATCCAAAGATGCGACATTTCTCCCCTCCGATGGTGTAGAAAAGGCATCAAGAACTTTTATCTCTCTTGATTTTTCCTCCGCTATACCAAACATCTCTTGAGGGAGCATTGATTTCCCCTTTCTACCCTTATACCCATCCCTAAAATCAAAAGACATAATTCTAAGATGATTTTCAAACACATATACATATTATGAACTAAAAGAAGATGGGAGATGAGAGCAAACATAAACTAGGCATACCTTATACTCACAAAAAAGTCAAGTGCAGGATCACGACTAAGATAGAATGAAGGCACTCCCTAAAGTTTTACACAACCAAGCTTGCAAAAGAGAGAAAGCGAGAAATGTAAGGAAGAAGAAGCGAAAACCTCCTTAAAAAATCCTTTCAACCTTCCGCCCTCTCAACTACCCTGTTATTCTAATGAAGAGCAGATCAAAGAGCATGATCCAATGGCTATAATTAAGACACTTCATCCAATAACTATCAAGCAAACCGCTTCATAATCCAGCAGCCAAGGATTTTCTAACAATCACTGCAAGGGTCACCTTCATTAGCCCCCTATGTGCGCAACGCAATTCCACATGGTGTGCATCAAGGGGATGTTGGGCCCCTTTTTTCCTACCTATTAGCTTCGCTCTCATCGGACCAACGATAACATACACCTCAACCAAAGAAACCACTATTTAAGTTTCAGCGACATCCTCAACCATTTTTACCTTGTCTGCCTCGAAACTTAGGGGCCTTATGTACTACCCAAGGTCAAATTCGGTACTCAAAGGGCTTATACACCACTCAAGGACTAATACTTGGGTGATTTACGTACCACAAGTCAATAAATCATCACAACTCAATCAAGGTCATTACCCAAGCAACAACTTAAGCATTTAAGCATTTGAAGACTTCATTACCCACAATGGTTATATATCCCATTAAAACGCTCAAACCGTTACAAAATCATATAACAACAATTTACAGGAAACCAATGACGTGATTAATGACATTCAAGACCTAATCAAGAACATTTGAAGACTCTTTTATTAACCAATAAATGGTCATCCCTACTATATATGAATCTCAAGAAGTACACTAAAATTGAATTAGACTTTTTTATGCAAAACATTTCTACTTACTTGAGCGTCGAAGTCTCATTTACAAGTACCTTTTACGACATTCTACTATGGACTTCCCAGAGAACCCTCTCTCTCTCTTCATTGGTAAGTACATACATACATACTTTTATTTATATTTATATATATATATATATATATATATATATATATATATATATATATATATATATATATATATCAATAGATAATTAAGAATAAGTTGTTACTTAAATAAGTTCATGTGATTCTCTCACAGAAACTTCTTCCATAAACACTTAGTGCGACTCTCTCTTCACTTTAACTGCATCACCACCGCCACCATCATTGTCGATACTGCTACCATGGCCACGGCCAATGAAAACCATAATCATAATATAAACACATAATGTTCTCTATATATATACAATTAAGGATTTTCTTTTGTTACGTTATATTTCTTCTGTTTCGCTGCTGCAATTATCGATTATGAATCCGGTTTTGGTACCTAGTGTAATGCTCTTTATTTACAAGTGATTTTAATCACTTATATATCATAGAATTAGTTTCAATTTAAAATTAAGGTTTAAAGAAAATACATAATTACTTTTATATTTACGGCAAATATTACGCCGAATTACCACTGCAATTAATGAAAACAACAATTAATTATGGGCAATTTTACATGATAAGAAAAATTAAGATATGTTTAAATTCCAAATTGTAATGTAACGTATTTGGGGATATTCAAAATGTTTGTGTTGTAATGTTTCTTTCACCATGGGGACAATAGTTGTGGTGATGAAGTTAAAGTGAAAGAAAAGGGCTTTAAGTGTTTTGTGGAAAAAAAATTCCATATTAATTAACAATTAATCTAAATAATTTATTGAAATTTTAATGTTATTATTATGTTATGTTTAACTTTTTTTTTATTTGAGTTGTTATAATATATATATATATATATATATATATATATATATATATATATATTATAACAACTCATACATGTGTGTGTTTTTGTTGAGTGAGAAGAAGACTCAAATTTTCGTACGATTAGAAAAGTTAAATTCAAGAAATGTAATGAAGTCATTTTGAATTGGTAAACACTAATTAATGAATTGAGCATACAAGTGATCAACAAGTCTCATTCAAATTTAACACCTTATCATCAACCAAAATAAAAACCTTATCTAGACTTTTCAACGCATTACCATTTTGACATATGCGCTACATGCAGTCAAGTAATGCACATATATAAACAAAATAAAGAATTTTAAAAGCTAATTAACATTTCTTAGGGTGGCTGTAGCTCTCCTTGTGGCTCACTTGTCACACAGTTCTGTTGCCGTTTTTAGAATTTATAATAGCGTATCATAACATAGAATGATAGAATATATAGACAGAGGGAGAACAATTATTCTGAGAAATTGAGAAATAAAACTATGAATTTGTTTTACATAATTTTTTTGTTTGTAACTTGCACCATAAATTTACTTTGTTGTTTTGTGTGTTTACAATTATTTTTTATTAAGCTTAAATAAATTTTTAACCATAAATCGTTAGAAACCTAATTTTAGTCCCTCATTGTGCCTAATGTCTATGACAATTTTTAATGGTAAAAATATTTAATTTTTAACTTTTTCACGAAGTAGTAACAATGAATTTGCTAAATAAGAGTAGATGTGAAGGAGAATAGGGTGTAAAACTCTAAACTTACTAGTTGGTATGTTTAAAGTTAACTGTGATGTTGGTGTGTTTCATTCTGAATTGACCAGTTGGGGATGTGATGCACGGTTACAAAGGTGACTTTATCGTTATATTTTCTTGTGAAATTACTTACTATTAGTATATAAGGTCGAACTTTTGCCTTTACTACACCGGTAAAGGTGGCTTATAAGAATGATTTTAGAAGCATTATCATTGAACCTAATTCATCTGTTCAACTGTTGGATGAGGTACTGCTATTTTCCATTTTGAAACATATAAAATTCCTTAATTGCAATCTTACATTTGCTTCCCTAAGTTAAATATGGGCGTTGTCTTCCTAATGATTTAGCTATGTCCCAAGAATGTTATTTTTTATTTCATAATGCTTATGCTTATGCAACAGAATTAAATTATATTTTTTTTTATCTTGTTACGAGTTAATAGAGTTCTCCTTGACTTTCCACATCTTTCTAAGAAAAAAACGAATGAATTTTGCCGCTACTACTTAAACATAAACATATTATTATGTTTCTTCCCCAATAACACAGGCAATGTCGTCCGTCTATTTCACCACACTCGTCATTAATATCTTAAGCTACAACTAGTATCATTGTGCCGCACAAATCCACAGTTGTACCTCCTTTTCCACTTTTTCTTTCTTAACTTCTTTTTCTCTTTTTATATTTTCAATTATTCTATTATATTTTTATATTTATATATTTTATATTAAGTATTATTTATTTTTTATATTTTTAATATTTCTATATTTTAAATTATATATTTATTTTATATATTCAAATATTATTTTATATTATTAATTTTACCTTATTTTATATTTTTATATATAATATAATAATAATTTTATTTCAAATTATTATTATCTAAATAATTTATATTTAAAATTAAATATTATTAATATTTATATAATAATAATTTTATATAAATAATTCATATTTTGAATTTATATTTAAAATTTTCTTATGCTAAAGTTTATTATTAGGTAATATATTTAATATAGAATATCTTTTAAATTTGTATTTTAAAAAGAAAACTACACTAATGTTGATCATTATTTATATAATAATGTTAATTTTTATGTAATTAGAAAATATATTTATCAAAAAATAGATTTTAATTTTATATTTAAAACTTCTTATACTTTTTTTTTTTTTTGCTTAATATTATATAATAATATTAAATTTTTTATTTAAATAATATAATATAGGATAAATTAAATTAATTTTAATTTTCATAATAAAAATTACTAATATTATTTATGGGAGACAAATTTTACTCATATCATTATAGGTAATACATTATGAATAAGAAAAATAGCTCTTCAAAGTATTTAATACACTTTCGTACTAAATACTGAAAATTTTAATTTTAGTTTTTACGTAAATAACAGAATATATAATAAATTAAATTAATTTTTTATAATAAAAATCACAGGTATTATTTAGATAAAAAAATTATTAGATGTCATGCCAACACATTATGAATAAAAAAAACTCTTTCTCCAAATATTTAACATACTTGCATATTAAACATTTATTTTATATCTTCGAAATGTCAAATAATATTTTTTATGTAAATTGTATAAAATAATTTTAAATAATATTTCTATTACACAGTCCAAATTTTTATGCTCATTTTTTAAAAAATATAATTAGTTAGTATATTTATATCAAATAATTTTTTGACTCCACATTTAATAAATTTACATAAAAAAAATTAAATAATATTTATATAATAATATTAATTTTTTTAAAAATGTAATAAATATACTAAAATTATAAAATAATGTTTACACAATATATAATTTATTATTACAAATAATGTATTGGCTTTATATTTAATAAATTCATATAAGTAAATTTTATTTTATTAATATTTATATAATAATAATATTAATTATTTTTTTCATAAATATTATATATAGAAAAAATAATTTAAAAAAATATTTCATGATAAAATTATTTTAAATTAATTCTTAAATAATATCATGTTAAATTAGTTTAAATTTATTTTAAGCCATGTATTACAACTATCATTTACGAAACACAATGTTACACCTTTATGGACAAAATCATTGTAAGTGTAAAATTTTTTCTAGTATTTTCTACAAAAAAAATTTAATTAAAAAATTATCATTAATATTTTTATATGATAATACTAATATTTTTATAATTATATGATACTTATATCAAAATTAATTTTTAAAATATTTTTTACGATAAAATAATTTTATATTAATTATAAACAGTATTACAAATTATATTAGTTATAATTTCTTTATGATAAATATTATAAGTATCATTTTTGTGAGATAATTTTATTTTACATATATAAAAAATTTACTAAACCAAACTAGATAATACATTTATCGTAAATTTTTATTTATTTTTAAAAATTATACTAACGTTTTAATTAATATTTACACATCAATGTTAAGATTTTTTATATAAATAATTAAATATATGATAAATAACATCGTAAATTAATTAGTACAAAATTAATTTACTAAAGACCATAAATAAATTTGACTTAAATAGACAAAAATGTGATATGTTATGCTAGTAACAATTACTACTGATCTTTTAAGCAACTAGGAAGAGGTTAAATATTTATATTGTTATTAAATATTAAAATTTTATATATTTTTTCTCATTTACTATTAATCTTTTGGATTTTTCTATATACACCCCTTGCTTTTCTATGTCAACCATTTTTTAATTAAAAAATTAATGAAAATGAAGATTAACATAGCAATATGAAGGTGTATTTACTAAAATTACTTTTCTCTTTTATAATCACATCCTTAATATATTTTACTTTTATAATCTTAATTGTTTTAGTATATTAATAATAAAAAATGTTATTTTACTAAGATCATTTCAACCATCAGTTCAATAACAGTTAAACCAATGAAACTATGAACCAGTACTTTTATCGGTTAGTTAAACCAATGAAACTATGAACCAGTACTTTTATCGGTTCGATCATCAGTCTAATTTTAAAAACATAGCTCTATACACATGTTTTATGCTAATTTTTGTAATTAAAAACTACCACAAATTATGAAATCTTAAACATACTAATATAAAGATTAAAAATAGATTATTAAAAATTTGAAAGACTAAAAAATACTTTTATTCAAAGAACAAAAAAAATAATTACCCATATTTTAAAGAATAAAAACATTCTTTTTATACACCAAAGAAATATATTGTATTAAGAAATGAAAAGAACAAGATATGCCTTTCAAAATTGAGTTACAAAATTTGCAAAATAATCTTAATGTTGGTTACAGAAGTTAAAAACATCAATCTCAAACATAGTGATGAGGGTACAATAATCATTCAACATGAGAGTATGTTGTTAAAAATTTGTTGAATGACACAACTCCCTTGAATTTAGTTGTGTTACTTGAATTACTTCCTATATGTTTGCATGTTTTGCATTGAGCACCACCATATTTCATGTTTTTCATATTTGCCAAATTCTAGCAAATCAAACCAAAGACCAATCTTGTTGTTATTTTCGTTGTTCATTCATCTACCCCAAAAATTAATAGCAATGACCATGTACTGTATTAAAACATGTAGTGGAGATCCCCCACCAATGACATATTTCCTCCCAAATATGATAAGAGACATGCACCTATGAAGAGGCGATCAAATGTTTCCACCTCCTCTCCATATAGGCCACATAGCTCCTCATTAGGTTGAATGATCCACCTTTGTAGTAGATTGTACTTTGTTGGAAATCGATCCATTCTTAGTTTCCATGTTAAGTGTTGTACTTTCAGTGGCACTCCTTTTGCCCAGACCAGCTTAAAGAACTCATTTGGATGATTCCCACTGTGTAGAGCTTAGAACCTGTTAGCTGAGGAAACAGAATAAACCCTGACTTGTCTATGATCCAAATTCACCTATCCTTAATCCTTTCTTTCAACACAACTGACTCCAAACGTATCTGAAGCTCCATTAGTACCTCTTCTTCCCATAAAAATAACCCTCTCCTCCAAACCCATGCCTAACACCCCATTTTTCGCCCCATCTTATCCTTAACAGTTACCTTTTTTATTAAGTGAAGCGTAAATAGACAATTGTACTCATTTTTCAGACTACACTTCCCTAAACATTTATCCTTCTAAAAATTTACCTCATTGTCGTCCCCTAGACATTGGTGGATATTTTTGGACCACCACTCCTATTGCCCTTGCCCCTCTGCTTCAATGGAGTTTAGATCATTCGACCATGTCAAGCAATATTTTCCCCACATATCCCAACCTCTATCTACCCTTTCATACTTCAATTGAAGTACTCTATCCCTCAAGCTCTCAGGTTCCATCTATAACCTCCACTTTGATTTTCCTAGCAAAGTTATGTTAAACTTACCCATATCCCTAACCCCAATCTGCCTTCCTCCTTTGTCCTACACACATTTTCTCATGAAACCCAATTCACTTTCTTATAATCTTCCTTTTGACCGCATAGAAGTGTTTAAATACACAATGAAATTTAGAAATGATATCTATTGGAGCCTTGAAGAATGAAAGAAAATATATTGGTAGAACAGACAATATAGCTTTTATAAGCATCACTCGTCCAACCATTGAGATGTATTTATTTTCCCAAGATAATAATATTTTTTACACTACTTCCACTACAGTGTTCCACATCCCCAAGAATAAAAACATATTTAAAAGTTCTCATTATAATCAATAATTAATATTATGTGTATGCTTATTTATACACACGAACTCATACATATATATATATATATATATATATATATATATATATATATTGGAAGAAATTTATTTACTCCAAGAGTAAGTATAAGACTTACTTCTTATCCTCGTCCTTCCTTTTTTCTTAAAACCTAATGGTTGAGATTAGTTACTTGTTACAACCCTTAGATTTTAAGAAAATTAATGGTGGAGATAAAGAGTAAATCTCTCATACTTACTCTTAGAATAAGTGGATCCCCTCCATATATATATATATATATATAGAGAGAGAGAAAGGATCCACTTACTCCAAGAGTAATTTTAAGAGAGTTACTCTTCGTCTTCACAATTAATTTTCTTAAAATCTAATGGTTATAGTGAGTAATTAATCTTAAGCATTAGATTTAAAAAAAATGAATAGTTGGGATGAATAGTAAGTCTTATAAACTTACTCTTAGTAAGTGTTATATATATAGTCTTGTCATTATCACATGTTAATGTCTAGAATTTGCTAAAAATAAATTTTATCTTTATTATGTTGTAATCTAAAAGGTGTAATTTCTCTCCTACACAAATTATAACAAGTCAACGTCTATCCACTTTTATCTTCCAAGCATTGAATCTTTGGTTGCATTTTGTAAAAAGGATCCTTTGTATACCTTATATCATAAAACAAAAAGGATTTCTTACTCATCCACCATCCATACCCATTTATCAAGAATCCCTCCCTCAACATGATTGACTTTAGTCTCACTCAGCTTGAAAGCTAAGATTTAAGATTTATAAAACACTATTAATTAAATTTTTTTAAAATATACATTTCAATTACCTTAATATATTTTAATTAGTCTAACAAATAGATCCTTAAATGAATATGCAAATCAAAAGAGACAATAAGCCATTAAAAGGAGATGATATTTTATCCTTAAAAAATTAGAGAATCTCCGTAAAATACAAAAATTTAAATAAAAAATTAATTGAAATCAATTAAGAGATGGAAGAACAAAAAACTTGATAAAAAATGAAAATTACATTATTAAAAAAATCTAAAGTATCTATCCATTGGAACAAAATTGATTATAATACGAAGTTTCATAGCATTATTAAAAGATTACATTTTTAAAATCAAAATCTGAAAAACTCACAACCTCCACAAACGGTTCCTTAATTGTTATAAGTGATCTTCATCATAAACACAAATAAACTTCTTGAAACACCAATTCAACGTAAGACATGATCATGATCATTAAGAACCATGCATCGAGCTACACAGACCCGGAATACGAAATGGAAACTAAATACACGCTTTTATACACATACAACCCAAACCAACCATTTACCAATGCAATAAATATTGCATGTTACTTATTGCTACATTGAGTATCTTTTTATACTTTAACCGGATGCTGAATCAGTGACTCCTGCTGCAACTTCTCCAACGTAATATCGGGTCACATTTCTAGGATCAACAAATTAAAATCGATAGCTGAAAATTAAAAACTATGCCCAGGTTTTAAAAAAGAAAATTTCAATTAAAATTGGTATAATATAAAATATAAAATATTGACACATTAAAAAATTAAACTAAAGAAAAAAAGAAAAAGGAACCGAGGCAAATAATGAATGGAGGTTATAAAAATTTCCAAAGTGTTTTAAAGATCACTTACCAGTCCCAAATTATGGGTTCAACTAGTGCACTGCGCATCTGGCTGATTTTCAGGCAGAGCCTCTTGGAATGCAGGGATCTCATTGTATGTGTCATACAATCTTGATAGAGTAGGGAACTCGTTCTGCTTGGACAATAAAGAGGAAAGTTATCATTAGATGAATTTGGGCAGTCCAATTTCACATAAGACAGAAGATTTTACAAACTAAGGAAAACAAATGATATAAATTTTAAAATTTATAAAAGATATCATCTTAAAAGATATTTGACCTCCTATTTCTTATATTTAGAACACAGAGAGAGAGAAAGACAAATTTCTATATTGCCTGGTTCTATCGAAATTTGAACTCCCTACCATTAACACATAGACCCTATAATTCAAGGACCAGTTTTATTTTTTTAAACTGATGGTAAGTATAAGTGAGAAATTCATGTTTTTTTCACAGAAATCTTACTATAAAATTCTGAACTACAACTAAGATCAATTCTGCATTTGAAGAACAAAAAATAAAGAGCTGATACTTGATCGATGAAATCTAAATCAAAGTTTTACACACATTATTTTTGCACGACTTAGCAATGGTTTAAGGCTTATTAAGTACAATTTTAAGCATGGTTATAGCATTTTTAGCTTTAATCCCAATTTTAGGGAGCTTATTGCTGAAATTAAGAATACAGTGGTAAGTTGAAAAAAAATTATAAAAAGGGAATTTTACCCAAATTTTAATTACAATAAGGGAGACAATGAAGATCTCATCCTTGATGAAGGGGCTATTTTATACCCCCCCCCCCCCCTCCCTCCCAACACACACAAAAGATACACGGACCAAGGACAGAATACTACCATGGGAATGTTGAATCTCTTAAATGCTGCATGTAACTGAGGTGCTAAAAATATATCTGCCTGCAAATGAAAATCATCGTGTTAGATATAAATAACTATGATGTGCAACAGTGCAAGCACAACATTAAGCTAAAAGATACATTACCAAACAGATACAAACTCCAAGCTTGTTTCAACAGATACTCCTACTAATTTTCAAAATCTAGTGATCATTGACTTTGTATTGAATTGCATTTCTAATTACAATCCAAAATATCAGGGTATAAATATATTTATACATTGAGTCCCATGGTCAGACACGGGAATGTTTGATATTGCTAGTCAAGATTTTAAGTATTGCAGCCTTGAAAAAGAGTCGTTGCTTCCATTTATTAATTTTCAAATGACTGAACTCCAATGACATGCAACATACCAGGAAAACTTCATCTCCAGTTGCATATCTTCCTGTTTGGTCTTTCAATAGCTTTTCAAGCGCTGAAACACATGTAATTATAAATGGCATTTCATTAGGCCAAAAACAAACCAAAATCTGTATTTCGTTAGGAAGGGCATAACATAAACAGGGTATCTTATTACTGGAGAGGGAGGAGGGAGGGCAAAATGCCAGTGGGTATTTTCTTCAACCATTAACATGGGGTGCTAGTCCGTTTAAAGATAGTCAAGACATGAATGCTCAAGCTGACAGATGTTCTTTCCACCAGGGCAATTAACTTTGCAATTTGATCAATTGAAAGATCAAATCTTTTTTTTTTTCTGTTCAAGTCAGATCATTTACATGCACTTTTTATGAGCAGTGAGTTTTCAAAACTTAACGAAACACTTACAAAAGCGTAGTTGAGGTTCTGATGGTAACCTAACTATCAGCATTACAGCAGGTTAAAAACCGTCCCAACTCTCATGAACTACAAAGTTAGGGATAATTTGGAACATTGGATAGAATAGATTATCATCGTATATTTCTCTTTTGTTTTAGTTTGCCCAATTCATACTCTACACTTTAAATACAATATACTTATCAAGTTGTAGTGTTTAACTTGTGGAATCACAATTATTTCGTTTCTTTGACTACTCCATTCGTTCCTAAATCCAAGACTCTTTTCATAAGAAATTTATCCCTTTCTGTAAAACTCTTTTCATATTATCTCTGGCATTAATTATATTTTAACTAAAATATTTTTTTACAATAAATGTTATATATTAACAAGGTAAATTCATTCTCTGAAGATTGGAGAAGAATACCAACACACATAATTGTTTAGATTAGTGGAGAGTAATTAAGTGGAAAGAACAGACGATGAGTGCCAATAAGGATAATTTTGAAAAATTATACAAATTTAATGTGAATGACTAAATTAACCAATTTTCTTAAAGGGTGTGAATTAGTTAAAAGAGTCTTATAGTAAGGGACGAGCAAGTATTGTTTTAAATTTGGTACCATTAATAGGATGGTCAAATCCTGGATGTGTTGCATATAGAATGAAATGCTTCAAATATTTAAGAAAACACCAATAAGGATATCATGAATCATATTCATGATACAAGGTGTAGGAAGATATTAGCGCTATATAATGCTGGGCTCTAAACTTTTGGACAAATGGGATCTGTAGAACTAAGTTAATATATCACAGCAAATTGTTTAACTGTGAACACATGCATGATCCTTAACTTCAGAAATTTATCTTTGCTGCTGTTTTTTTTCCCCTTACTCTCCGTAGAGAAGTGTGAGCTAGTCAAACCTCACCTCTAAAGCCTCTTCTAATTACACTTTGGACCCAAGGAAGTTTTTCATCAGGACTAATTGTCTCCCCAATGTAGTTCTGCATAAACATATTATATGGTTGCTTCATAAAAAATAAAATTAAAAAAAATCGGAAAATGAAAAAACGGCAACCATAAGATACCAGTAAACTCAAATTTTGTAGAGGTTGTATTGTTGAGGAAACAATAGCAGCAGCCTGCAGATGAAAATATGAGAAAAGAATAGATGTATTTATAAAGTAGAATAATAGGAGGGGGAAAAAAATTAGAAAGAAGAGTTGATAGGATGTAAATGCACCTGGAAATTGATTGCTCTCAGATGAATATGAGTATGAGGAGGGAGCAGAGGAATGTGAGGAAAGTTATCTTCCAAATACTGCAAAGGGAATGAAGAGAAAGTAAGAAGGAAGGCATGTTAGGGAAAAGTGAAAGAAAGGAGAGACCATAATGATGGCGAAGGAGTCGAAAAGAACGACGCTGCCATGGACGAGAACGGGAACACAACCAACAGGGTTGAGGAGGAGAAAGTCTGAGAAGGAGCAAAACGGAATGGTTAATGAAAGGGTGAATGATTGGGAATTGGGAATTGGGAATTGATAAGGGTTAGGGTTGAAAAGAAACCGGGGTTAGAATGTTCTCCCTTCAACAGATTGACGGGCTTGTAGTCGTAAGGGAGCCCTGAAAGCAAAGGTGAGAGCAATTGAGACCAGAGAGAGAGAGAGAGAGAGAGAGAGAGAGAGAGAGAAAGAAAGGGAAGTTTAGCAGTGGCAGTACCTTTGAGGTTGAGAGCGATTCGGACTCGGTGGGAACAAGAGCTCCTCCAATACGAATACAGCTTCAGTTTGGTGTCTTCTTCTTTACCAACACTTGCACTTGCACCTGCGCCTGCCTATTGTTATTGTTAATCCCGATTCCAAATCAACTAAAATTAGAGTTATCAATTCATGGCTATGGAGTTGCATTACATACCATTGCTATTGCTGCACTGCTCAATGCCGTCCTGATACTTCCAACTTCAAACTCCAGTTATCTAACATACACACAACTCACCCCACCACTACTACTATTTAATCTTATCTTATTTTTAAAATTATTTTTCTGCTTTTCATATTATAAAATTCAAATATGCTCTTTGACATATAATCTTTATACCAGACTAAATTCTGAATCGATTTGAGGTCTTAGATGCGATCACACGGTAAAGTATGAATCATGATTTCTCTTGTGCATTTTTCTTCATTGAATTGTGATTTATCTTCAATTCGTGTAGAATTCCTATTAAGTTTTGTTACGAATTGGTTTGGGGATTTAGATCGATTGATTTGAATTGCAAGAGGCTAGGTGATCGATTGAGAACTTATTTCAACATATTAGATTTCTAAAAATTCATCAGAATGTTTAGATTGCGATTGTGATCCAATTCAATTGAATTATCTATGAGTGTTAATGCAATTTTTTATGATTCTTAGAATTATCATTACGCGAGCGCATCGTTAGAACCTCAATCTTTATCAAAATGACAACGTCGTTGGAGAATACAAGTCATTTGTGTCTAAATTTTATCAAAATTGGTTTGTTTGATGTTTGCATTTGATTCTTTTTATTTTCTGCATTTTTTTGCATAAGTTATGTCTTTTTATTTTTTCTACATATTTCGTATTTTCTATTTTTCTGCATTTTTTGCATTCTATTTTTTGCATTCTATTTTCTATTTTTTGTTTTATGTTTCCTATTTTATGTTATTTTATTTTTTTATTTTAGTTTCCATATTCTATTATTATGTTTTCTGTATTTTTTTTCTTCTGCATCTTGTTATTTTCTATTTTATCCATAAAAAAACAAAGAAAAAAATCAGAAACGGACAGAATATTTTGTAGGATTTGTAAATGTTGATTTTGTAAGTTCTAGTTCTAATTTTTATTTTGATTCAGATCCTGTAACTACAACAGTTGGTTTTTCTACTTTTCATTCTCATATCGTTGTAAGGATGGTTACTAACCCTCAGGTTTGGACTTTGAAGGAGTTGGATACACCTGATGTTGTTTATAGCCATGGTGTATCCAATATCCTGAGCTGGAACATGAACAATCCTATGAGCTCAAGTCTGGTCTTATTCATTTGTTGCCTGAGTTTTATGATCTTGTAGGTGTAACACAATTTCTTTCATAGGTACAAGTTGTTGAACCTTCTCCTTCATTGCACGATCTTGTTAACAAAATGGCCACCAAAATTTCCAATTTGAGCAGAGTGTGAATGTAGCACTTAATGATGTGCAAATTATGATTGGTCAATTAACTTCCACTATCAACTAGTTGCAATCTCAAGGTTTTTTGCCAAATTCCATCTCAATCAGTGATTAACTTTGTGTAGAATGCTAGTGTCATACCTTGAAGAGTCAGAGAGATTTGATACAACAATTGCCTTTTCTAGTGCACCTTTTCCTTCTTCTAGTGCACCTTCTACATCAGAGAACCATGTAATACATTCACTTTTATGTATGCACTAACAGAAGATCATACTTATTTGTATTATGAGTTTATTGATTTTGTTGAGATTGGAGAGATGGATTGCACATGTGATGAGTGTAATATATGTTCCATTTGTACAAAGACTAATCAAAGAATCGTAGGTGTATATTCTGAATTATAGGTGCAAGCAGCAACTGACATTGTAGCAAATTATGAGTTGTCATTACAACAAATTTCCATTGCAAGGGTACATATGTAATAAATTTATGTATGATATTATAATATACTCCTTAGGTTTGTATGCTATTATACATATACTCCCTATATTTTTCAAACTTTACAACTGATGCCCTTTTCACCTTCATTGTTGCACCATTACAAAACTTGAAAAAAAATTCGTATCACGTTAACATGAAATAAAAACATAATAATGGAAAAATAAATGAGATTAACATACCATATACATATTTAATGGATGAAAGTCTCTCTTCTTCAGAAAAACAACATGAAACCATCAAACGAAAAGACAAAAAAAAGCTTTTGCTTTATGAAAGTGAGAAGGGTAATTTTGTCTTTTAAATTTAATTAAAAATCACATGACTAATAGATGACCCAATTTGTTAATGGATTTAACACTATTTGGGAAGGAGGAGGTACAGTTGTAATGAGTACGTAAAAGTAAGAGGAGTCTGTGTAGTTTAAGAAAAAATGAGGGGTGCATCTATAATTACACTAAATCTAAGGGGTGCATTCATTATTACTTCTAAAATTTACCTTTCCAAAAATATGTTTTCATTATATTATCACACCAAAAAGATGTTTTCATTAGCTTATCACACAAAAATATTAAGAATAAAAAGGAACTTAGAAGCCTATAAAAGTTGACATCTCTTAAGGTTGCACACTATAAAGAGCAAATTGTCCTATTTATTTTAGGAATTTTCATAATTTTTGTTGATTGATTTTTTAGAAATGTGTTGTGCCTTTCTAAAAAATAGATTTCAAGATATTTATCTCTATGTAAAAAATTTACATATTATGAATAGTTTTAAAATTTAAATTTGAGCTTCCTTTTTTAGAAGAATACCTTAAATATTCCTTGATTTGGTGATGTGAAATTTGTAGTTTAAATGTTGTATGAAATTAATTGTATGTACGTAGTTATGACGAAATGGACAACCACTGTCATTGTTCTCTTTCATTAAAATACACGAAGGAGTATGGACCATCGAGTAATTATTAATTGACTTATGCATAATTTTATTTAATATTATTTAACTATGTTAGAGACTCGAAGGAGTGTGAACCTTAGGCATTGAAATTTCTCTGCATGTGGATGTTTTCTTGATAGAATTGATTTTTCAATTGTAATGTGAAATTTTAAATGTTCTTTATCTTTATTGTGGTACCACCACATGCACTCAAGTTCAAGTACTCGTGATATCTAGAAACTAGAATGGTGTTCTAGTATGATTGGGAATTTAAAGAAAGAGAAAGTACTCATTAAAAAAAAGTGTGGAGCCACAATTAGGATATAAGATATCAATTTTACCTAATATTCTTGTTAAGTAAATAATTGAACTCTTTATTTGTGCTTTGAACATAGAATGAAATTAGGACCCTTACTCAAAACAATAAATAGTAAGCAAAAACAGACAAAGATATGAAAAGGTAGAATGTGTATAAAACTTATTAAAATATTAAGCGACAAGATAAATTGTGTGTTTTAACTAGTCACATTGGTGACATAAATTGTGATGAGGCCACAGTGCTTGTGTGGAACATTGATGGACGGTGAGGTAGTGAAAGAGTATGATAAAGATAGACATGGTTATTTTGACTGCAAGAATGCTAAGGCTCATGAAATGAAAGTTAAAGGAGATTGCACACTAGGGTGGTAAATTAGATAAATGTCCTTAGAATGATGTTATTGTGGAGCCATACGATGTCTCAATGCTTGTATACCAAGTTATTGTCACGGTGCTAAGAGTAGTAGAAACTATATACCGAGAAAGGAAATGTCATGTGGAAACTTCATCTAGTAAGTAATTTGGTTGTGAGAGAGAGAATCATAATGTTTAAACCATTATGATAGTGGAGGAGAGAGTTACATCCTCGTGTGGTATGCAAGAGCCATACATTGTTGAGGATTGTTGTACAAAGCCTTTGAATAGATAAGCTCACATGGACCTATAAGACAAAATTATAGTGAGGAGAGCTGTTAACAAGTCAGTCCTTTGAGTTTGAATGACTCACAGAGTGGTACGCTAATGTGATTGTGGAGCCATGGAGACTATCTCTCAATGCTTGTGTACCAAGTTATTGTCACTGTACTAAGAGCAGTAGAAACCCTATAGTGAGAAAGGAAAGATCGTGTGGAAATTTCATCTATGGCAACCAATTTGGTTGTGTGAGAGAGGGTTATAATGTTTAAACCATTGTGATAGTGAAACGGGAGTTATATCCTTGTGTTGTATGCAAGAGTCATACGTTGTTTAGGATCATTGTACAATACCTTTGAATAGAGAAGCTCATATGGATTCATAAGAGAAAATTCTAGTGAAGAGAGTTGTTGAGAAGCCAGTCCTACGAGTTTGGACGGCCCACAAAGTGGTACATTGATTATATGCCTAGACATACTTTCAGTTCTTGGGAATTTGGCACCAAGTTTGTGGTTGTGTTTCCACATTGTCGGCATCACCGTGTTGAGAGGACTTTGTCATTGTACATGGTCAAGGGAGCACCTTCAATGACTGTTTATCTTAATTGTGTAAGACCACCATATTTTGTAAGTTCTGGTGGCAATTCTCAATGATAAAGTGGTTAACAATATAACATTGAAAATGTTTAGGTTTACAAATGAGACTATAAGACAACCATACCATTGTGGTTGATAACTTGTTATGCTCTTTTGCATAAATCTTGTGTTTTCATGATGAAGCTAAGAGAGTCACCCTTACATTTAATTTTTAGGACTAGATGGTAGCGTTGGAGTTGAGAATCCGACTACAATTAGATTGCTATAAAGGCTTCCACAAACCTTATAATGCATGTCTTTGGCACAATAACTTACACAAGATTAGATTTTGAAATGATTGCACAGTGATTTATACTGGTTCAGTCAATCTAACCTACATCCAGTTTTTAGACTTAGCCTTCCATTAATCTGCTTTCCACTAAAATCTTAGTATATGCACACCACTAATACAAATTTTACCCCCAGAAATATTCAAACCACGTAAGAAAAGACTTCCTTTTGCACCCCACAAGAGTGTGTCATACCATGACACCCCGCCACTCACAATGCTTCACTCATAACACCTCGTTGCAGGATTTCACAACAATCTCAAGAACAACTCAAGAGATTGTAAAAAATTGTGCAAAAACACAAAATAAGGTATAGAACAATATCACCTGTAGTGATGAATAACCAACAAGAGAGATCAAATCTTAATGTAGTCTCTTCCTTAAATCTTGAATTTCTTGTACCTTCAAATCATAAAAATAGGTATAGTTATTAGAGAGAATGATGTGACCATGCCTAGCCAAGGACCTATCACTAGGGTCATGGCTAGAAGGATTGAAGAAGACCTAGCCCTTGCAGACAAAGGAAGATTTCACCTTCTATGGAGAGTGAAGATATTAGGCTAGGGACTTTAGTTAATAAAATGTAATTTTCCTTTATTTTAATTTTGAGGAGCATTAGGAATTTAATTTGGGACATGTATTTAGTCCATTTTTTATTTTAGGAGGTGTCTTAGGAATTTAGAGGATGGATTTAGCTTTTTGGGTTTTTATGAAGGAAATAAGGGGTAGCCTTGATATCTACACCCCTCTTTTCTTACATAAACCCCCTAAGCTAATAAGAAGGGATCTTGGCCCTTGGTTTGAGAAACTTGGGCACCAAGTTTGATGATCTAACGAGGGAATTGTTTCTCAATCCTCCTCCCTTAGATCTCTCCTTTTAATCCTAGCCTTTCTTTTTTAGGTTATCTTGTTCAAGAGGTTAGCTACCTCTATAAATAGGAGCTTATCACCTCACTTGTATTTTTTACACTTGAATTTAATCCTAGAGACCATATTGGTTGTGAGGTTCTTACCTTTGAGTGTCCCCCCTTCTCCTTTGTGACAGCTTCTAAGAGTTATCAAAGGACCCCTCCTTTGTGGACTCTCCCCTTTGGCTTATCAAACCTAGTATTTGTGGTGCCTCACCCCATTCCTTTCCTCTTCATAAATCCATTTTCCTTCCAAGTGACCTTAGAAAGGATCCTTTGGGCACGTGATCATCAAGGATCACATCAAGTGGTATCAGAGCCACTTTCTAAAGGTCACGTTGTTTCTCAATTTTTTTTTTTGCTTTGTTTTTTATCTCTTTAATCTCTTTATTTTAAAGTCCTTCATTTTTTGTCATCTTTATTTCTTTTATTGTCTAGTAGTATAGCTTTTTATTCTTGCTATTATATGCACTTTTGTTTCTTATCTATGCGCATATGTTCCATTTAATTTGATGCAATTTTATTTTTCCCTTTCTTTGCATCTTATTTCCGTGTTCAAATTTCTTAGTTTTCCATTGTTTTTTATGTTAAAGTGTGCCTAATAAGTTGTGACCATTAAACCCACATGGTTGAGGATTTTTCCACACCATTGTGGTGATCAACTTTGGCCACTTTGTTGCGTCTTTTGTTTTGAGTCTCTTGCTGAAATTGTTGCTCTATTTTTAGGTGTGTTATTTTTTTTCTTCATCTTGTGTTTTGTCAAATACTAGTCATGTTAGTTTCCTATTTTGTCTCATTTAAATTCCTTAGGTTTTAGCCTCTTAAAATTTTTACAAAAAACCTTCCAAAATATTTTGAATTGAGCTCCTAAGAGGTGAACCTCTTGTTGAGTCTCTTAAGTCTTTTATGCTTTTAGTTCAAGCATAGTAATATCTTTGTTGTTCTTAAATATTTGCTCAATTCAATCTTTATATGTTTCTTTTTTATGTTAAATTATTAGTAGTTTTCCACTTGGTTTACCTTCACTATTGGTGCCTTTTTATTGAATTTTAGCTTGGGTAAATTGTGTTAGTAATTTGAGCAATCGATTTACTTCAAAATCAACCCTAAATCATTCCTTAAGCACCATTAGTTCAGTGGTATTTGGAACTACTAAGTTGTTTTGCCTTTAGTTGCATGCATTGCTTGAAATTTGTGTGACCTTACTTTCTGCTTATTCACTCAAGTGTTATTATTTCAAACATCCTTATTAAAATTTCAATTCAACAAGCTATTAGGTTTAGCAAAAATGATTAGAAAAAGTTAAAAAATATATATATTAGAAAAAAGTTCAAGTTAAAAAAAAAAGATAAAGAACTCAAAAGAAAGACAATTTTGAAGTTGTGTACTTAATAGTAGAAACATTTGATATGAGGAACCATTCGTGATTCAAAAAAAAATTACTTGAGTAAGCTTTTTAGCTTTTGGTCACTAAAATTTTATTAAGTGTGTAACTATTAGTTTCATTTTTTTTTAGTCTTTTTTCATCTTAACTCTTAGAGCTAATCTAGAAAAGTTATTTGTGTATTACCTTCCTTTGTGGGCCTTATGTTTTCTTGCTTGTCTTATTTACTTCTTTGAGTTTGTCATTGTTTAATCTATCCACTTGGATGTCTGAACCTTGTTTTGTTATTCACCTTTATTTTTTGTCTTGTTTTGTATTCGGCCTTGGTAAGTAAAGCTTGGGAAATGTGCCATACATAAGATTTTGGCAAGTCCAAACAAGAGGAAACAAGGGTAGCATTCTTGGGATGGGTTAATGCAACTCAAAGGGGCTTGATCAAAAGGAGCCAAACACCAACAACCTTGGAGTGAAGACTTTATTTTATTTTTTTTTATTCTTTGTATTGTGTAAACTTAATCTTAGACTGGGAGTTTGAGTGCCCTTAAGGCCCTCCCTTAGTTTGTAATAATTTTGGTTAATTTTAACGTAGTTCCTCATTAATTAGGTGAAGAAGGGAGAAGTGGTACACTTCCTTCACCACTTTAGGAGCACGATTAGAGCCTTTTTCTCTTTTACATTCTTGCACTTTTATTTTATTTTATGTTATTTTGAAAAAATGTGTAGAGGCTAAGAGTTCCAAAGACTCATCAAGCCACCTTAGGTGAGAAAACAAAAAAAAAGGAAAAAAAAAAAGGAGTCTTGCTTGAAAAAAAAAGTTTTTGGCCTATCCTTTAGTTTTTAGCATACAAACACCATGACTTCCCACACACATTCTAGTACACATAGTTGTTCATCAAGTAAAAGTGTCAACCAAAGAAAACCTTCTAAAGGAGACACTCTTGAAAACCTTAACTTAGAATTTAGGGAATGGATGGCTAAAGAACAAGAAAGGAGAGAAGAAAAAGAGAGAAAAAAAGAAATAAAAGAAAAGGAAAAACAAAAAGAGAAGGAAGAGTTAAAAAAAGAGATGTTGGAAATGAGAAAAGAGAAAAAAGAGCGAGAAGAGAGAAGACAAAGAGAGAGAAGAGAGGATGAAGAAAGGAGGAGAAGAAAAGAACTAGAAAGAAAAAAAGAAAAAGAGGAAGATGAGAGAAGGAGAGGAGAAGAAAGTAAGAGGAGAGATGGGAGGGAGAGTGATAGAAAGAAAGGAATTCTTATAAGATCCCCATCTAGGAATTTTAGCTCTAGCGAAGAAGAATACTGTAGAAATCAACATAAGCATCACTCTCATTAATCATACAATCATAATTCTCCTCAAGAGAACACAAATCATGCTAGGGAGCCAAAGGTAGAGCTACCCCATTTTTATGGTAGGGAAGATGTTGAGACTTACCTAGATTGGGAAGTCAAAGTGGAACAACTCTTCCGATGCTATGAATAAGGGAAGAAAGTAAAGTACCTTTGGCCTCTCTTAGTTTTCAAGGTTCTGCTTTGCATTGGTGGGATGGGTTAGTCAAGGATAGGGCCCGTAAACAAATGCCTGACGTTCGCTACTAGAATGATTTAAAAACTTGTTTGCGAAGAAGGCACATTCCTTCATATTATAAGAGGGATCTTTTGGATAGGCTCCAAAGACTTAGACAACATAACCTAAGTATTGAGGAGTATAGACAAAAGATGGAGCTTCTCATACTAAGGGGCAATATCATTGAGGAACCTAATGCCACCCTTGCTAGGTTTTTATATGGATTAAGCTCTGACATTAGAGATAAGGTAGAGCTTATTTCATACTCAAACCTTGATGAGTTGGTAGAACTTTGTGTAAGAGCTGAGAATCAACTCAAGAGAAAAAGCTTTAAAAAAGATTCTCCCTCTTGCTCAAAGAGAGACCAACTTAAGGGAAACTCTTTCAAGGGTGTTCCCAAAAGAGGAACCCAAGCATTTTCAAGATACAAAAGCACCTCATGTAGAGAGAAAACCCCCTACTACTAAGCCTACTGAGAGGCAAAGTAGTATCAAATGTTTCAAATGTCTTGGGAGAGGCCACATTGCCTCTCAATGCCCCAACAAGAAAACCATGATCATGAGGGGACAAGACATTTTTAGTGAGAATAACTCATCTTCCTCTTACTCAAAGAGAGGCCAACTTAAGGGAAACTCTTTCAAGGGTGTTCCCAAAAGAGGAACCCAAGCATTTTCAAGATACAAAAGCACCTCATGTAGAGAGAAAACCCCTACTACTAAGCCTACTGAGAGGCAAAGTAGTATCAAATGTCTTGGGAGAGGCCACATTGCCTCTCAATGCCCCAACAAGAAAACCATGATCATGAGGGGACAAGACATTTTTAGTGAGAATAGCTCATCTTCCTCCTCTAGTGAGAGTGACGAAGAAGGAGGACATACTTTTGAACAAGAGTGTGAGGAAGTTTTTCCTTATGAGGGGGACCTCCTTATGGTTCAAAGGCTTCTTGGAAGCAAACTTCTAGAGCTTGGCCCGTAAACAAATGCCTGACATTCGCTACTAGAATGATTTAAAAACTTGTTTGCGAAGAAGGCACATTCCTTCATATTATAAGAGGGATCTTTTGGATAAGCTCCAAAGACTTAGACAACATAACCTAAGTATTGAGGAGTATAGACAAAAGATGAAGCTTCTCATACTAAGGGGCAATATCATTGAGGAACCCAATGCCACCCTTGCTAGGTTTTTGTGTGGATTAAGCTCTGACATTAGAGATAAGGTAGAGCTTATGTCATACTCAAACCTTGAAGAGTCGGTAGAACTTTGTGTAAGAGCTGAGAATCAACTCAAGAGAAAAATCTTTAAAAAAAATTCTCCCTCTTACTCAAAGAGAGAACAACTTAAGGGAAACTCTTTCAAGTGTTTTTTCAAAAAGGAACCCAAGCATTTTCAAGATACAAAAGCACCTCATGTAGAGAGAAACCCCCTACTACTAAGCCTACTGAAAGGCAAAGTAGTATCAAATGCTTCAAATGTCTTGGGAGAGGCCACATTGCCTCTCAATGCCCCAACAAGAAAACCATGATCATGAGGGGACAAGACATTTTTAGTGAGAATAGCTCATCTTCCTCCTCTAGTGAGAGTGAGGAAGAAGGAGGACATACTTTTGAACAAGAGTGTGAGGAAGCTTTTCCTTATGAGGGGGACCTCCTTATGGTTCAAAGACTTCTTGGAAGCCAACTTCTAGAGCTTGGCCAGTCACAAAGAGAGAACATCTTCCATACAAGATGTAAAGTAAATGACAAAGTATGTTCTCTCCTTGTTGATAGTGGCTCCTATTGTAAGTGTTGTAGCTCTAGGTTGGTTGAAAAGCTAGCCTTGACTACCATGCCCCATCCCAAACCTTACAAATTGCAATGACTCAATGTGCAAGGGGAGATGGTAGTCAATGAACAAGTTATGGTTTTAATTTCCATAGGATCTTATAATGATGAGATTCTTTGTGACATAGTTCCTATGGAGGCTGGTCATATTCTGTTGGGGAGTCCATGACAATTTGACAAGAAAGCTATTCACCATGGTCACTCCAACCAAATAATTCTCACTCTATTCCTTTCCTCTCCATAAATCCATTTCCCTTCCAAGTGACCTTAGAAAGGATTCTTTGGGCATCTGATCATCAAATATCACATCAAAGAATTTGGATAAAACAGTTAAAAGCAGCAAACATTCAATGGACCTTTCAAAATTTTTTCAAAATTAGTTTTTGATGCATTCTCCCCAAGCAAGGGCCCTATCACTAGGGCCATGGCTAGGAGAATAGAAGAAGACATGGCTAGAGTAGAGGGAGGAAGATCTCACCTCCATATGACCATCAAGTTATGCAAGCCATGACTTATTTACTTGTAATTTTTATTTTAGGAACCTAGGATTTTATTTTGGACATGTATTAGTCCATTTAATTTTCTAGGAGGTGTATTAGTAATAAGAAGGGGTAAGATTAGCTTTTGGGCCTTTATTTAGGAAATAAGGGGGTAGTTTGATAACTACACCCACTTTTGCTAAATAAAACCCAAAACTAATACAGGAGTAATCTTGGCCCTTGGATGAGGTAGCTTGGGCACCAATTCTCATCTAAAGGAGGGTATTGATTGGACTTTGGGCTTCAATCCTCCTCCCTTGGATGACTCCTTTTAATCCTAGCCCTTCATTTCCTTCATGACTTGTCCAAGAGGTTAGCTCCCTCTATAAAAAGGTGTTCCTTCACACTCTTGTATTTTTTACACTTGATTGAATGGAAAAACCTTGAGTTGGCCAAAATTCTCTTAGTGTCCACCCTTCTCTCTTTGAGAATTCCTTAGGTTTTTATCAAGGGTTCCATCCCTTGTGGCAAACTTTCCCTCTTAGGCTTATCTTACCTTAAGTGGCGCCTAAAACCACCTCACTTATTACCTCTCCACAAACCATTTCACCAAAGAAGAAAACCTCTAGAAAAATATCAAGGGAGGCATGCATCATTTGGTATCTAGACCATTGGTTCTAGAGGTCTAAACTCTCTTCCTATCTCATTTATTTTTTCTTTCCGTTTTCCTATTTTATTTTATCTTTAATTTCTGCAATTTTTTCTAGCTTTCCATTGTTGTTTATCATTTCCATTTATGTCTTGAGTTTATTGTTTTGAGTTATAGTTTGTTTGCACCATTTATTTTTTGCTTGATGCAATTTATATTGTTCTTTTCTTTGCATCTATGTATCTCCCATATTCATTAATTTCCACTTAAGCTTTGAGTTGGGTGCTTTCTAGCTTGAATTTTGGTTTTGAGAATTTCTTGCTAAAAATCCATGCCGTTGTGGTGAATTCCACAACCTTGTGGTCAAGAAATTTAGACCAAATTCTTGTGTTTCCTTGCACCTAGTTGCCTTGTTTTTGCTTTATTTTTAGCTTTTATTTTTCACTTTTATACTCTTGTGTAGTTGTCTATAAGTCATGTTTATAGTTTCCCATTTTGTCTATTAATTCCTTTTAAGTTTAGCCTCTTTTGTTTTTACAAAAAAAAATTTGAAACTTCTTAAATTAAGCAACATAGAGGGTCATACCTAATGTCTAAGTCTCTTTAGAAGTTCATGTGCTTTTAGTTTCAAGCATATTCTTAAAAGAAATTCAAAAATAGTTGCTCAATTTCCTTTGTCTTTATTTTCCTTATACGTATAATTAGTAGCTCATTTGTGTGGTAAAGGTAGTTCTTGTTTGTGGGTGCTTTCACTTAAGCTATAAGTTTGGTATTTGTGTTCAACAAATTACTAAAAACTTAACAAAGCTTGAGTCCAGTGGCACACCAAACTACTAAACCATTAACACATCTATAGCTACTTTGCATTTTGAAGTCATTTCTAGTAGTACCTAAATTGTTGCTTTTAATTTTCTTTATTGTTCCAAGTGCATAACTCTTTGTTATCAAGCACTAAATTCACAATCAATTTAGGTGCATCTAGTAAATATTCAAAAAAAAAAACAAGAAAACAAAGTCTAAAATAAAATACAAAAAAAACAACGAAGGATTAAAAAAAAAACAAAAAGAGAACAGACAAAAGAAAAGAAAGTTTGAAAAAAAATTCATTTGATGTACCTAACCTAAAATTAGCAAGTGCTTCAACTTTGAACTTGGAACCTTAAAAGAAATTTTATTACTTTTGGTACACTAGAACTTGATATTTGTGTTCTTCTACTCTTTAATCTAGTGCCGTTCTTAGGTATTCCATTGTGTGCTCTCTTTCTTTTGTTTACCTTTTAGTTGTTGCTTGTCTTTTAAATCATCTTTCTAGTTTGTCTTATATACTCTTACCATTTGGTTAAGTGTCCTTTTGATTGTGTTATCTTTTATTGCTTTTTGAGTTTCTATTCGCACCTCCCCTTGCTACTTTTGGTTTCTTTGGTTTGTGTGTTAGTGTCACTTTTGGGAGAAAGCTTGAAAAAAGAGCTTACCACAAGGGTAGCATATTTTGGAAGGTTGGACTAAGAGCCTAAGGGATCACCTCAAAAGGAAATACACCTAGCCGTGAGGACTTTGATTTGAGGGAGCATTTGGAGAATCATTTTTTGAAGACTTTATTTTTTCTTTAATTTGGGTGTATTAATTTTGTAGTTGCTAGTTTGAGTGCCCTTAAGGCCCTCCCTTTGGTTGTAAGAAAATTTAATCAATTTTTTAGTTTCTCAAAAATTAGGTGAAGAAGGAAGAAGTGGTACACTTCCTTCAACACCTTAGGAGCTCGCTTTAGATCCCTTCTCTTTTGAATTTTTGCTTTAAAATTCTTTCTTTATTTTTCTTATTCAAAGCGCTTAGAAGGCTAAAAAGTTCCAAAGACTCATCAAGCCATTTTAGGGAAGAAAACACAAAAAGAAAGGAGTGTTTGTTTGTGAAAATTTTTTAGCCACCTTTTTCCTCTTAGAAATTCAAGCACAATGACATCACACACCCACTCTAGTGCTCATAGTTATTCATCAAACAAGAGTGTAAACCAAAGAAATATTTCTAAAGATTACACTCTAGGAAACTTAAACATGGACTTTAGGGAGTGGATGGCAAAAGAACAAGAGAGAAGAGAAGAAAAAAGGAGAGAAAAAGAGTCCAAGGAGAAAAGAAAAATAAAAGAAAGAGAGGAATAAAAGAGAGAAAAAAGAGAGAAGAATAAGAGAAAGGAGAGAAATAAAAGAAAGAGAAAGAAGAAGAAAAAAGAAAGCATGGGAATGGTGAGAATTACAAAATGAAAAGGATAGTCTTAGGTTCCCCATCTAGACATACCCATAGGAGTGAAAGTGAGGAAGAATACTACAATCATCCTAGGAGAAACTCCCATTCATACATGCATAATAATGGGGCCCCTCCAAGGGAGCCCAAAATTGATCTCCCCCCATTTCATGGCAGGGAAGATGTGGAAGCCTACCTTGACTGGGAAATCAAGGTAGAACAACTCTTCACTTGCCATGAGGTAAGAGAAGAAAGAAAGGTTTCAATGACAACCCTTAGCTTCCAAGGGCATGCCATGCATTGGTGGGTTGGGTTAACCAATGAGAGAATCCGCACCAATATGCCTTCCATAAGATATTGGAATGATCTTAGAAGTGCTCTAAGAAGAAGGCATATTCCCTCTTGGTATGAAAGAGATCTTTTGGATAGACTCCAAAGGCTAAGGCAAACCAACCTTAGTATAGAAGAGTATAGACAAAAGATGGAACTTCTTATCTTGAGGGCGGGTATCATTGAGGAACCCAAGGCCACTATGGCAAGGTTTTTGTGTGGGTTGAGCCCCGAAATTCGTGATAAGGTGGAGCTCTTCTCATACAATTCCTTGATGAGTTAGTTCAACTTTGCATCAAGGTGGAAAATCAACTTAGAAGGAAAACTTTTAAAAAGGATAACCCACCTTATGTAAAGAGGGACCAACCTACGGGGAACTCTTTTAAGAGTTACCCCAAAGAGGAACATCCCAAGCACTTCAAAGAGCATAAAACATCACATATAGAGAGAAAAACCCCTACTACTAACTCTCACGAGAAAGTTAGTAGTATCAAATGCTTTAAATGTCTTGGGAGAGGCCACATTGCCTCTCAATGCCCTACTAAGAGAAACATCATCATGAGGGCCCAAGATGTTTATAGTAGTGAGTCTAGCTCACACTCCTCTAGTGAGAGCGAAGGAGAAGGGGTTCATGCATACCAATCTGATTGTGATGAAACCGCTTATGCATGTGAGGGAGACCTCTTAATGATAAGAAGACTTCTTGGAAGCCAACCTTTGAAAGTGTCATCATCTCAAAGGGAGAACATATTCCACACTCGCTGTAAGGTGAATGACAAAATATGTTCTCTTATTGTGGATAGTGGGTCATGCTGCAATTGTTGTAGCTCAAGGTTGGTGGAAAAGCTAGCCTTGACCCCACTTCCCCACCCTAAGCCTTACAAGCTTCAATGGCTCAATGAGCAAGGGGAAATGGAGGTCAATGAGAAAGTCAAGGTTCCAATTTCCATTGGGTCTTATAAAGATGAGATCCTGTGTGACATAGTCCCAATGGAAGCTGGCCATATCTTGCTAGGAAGACCATGGCAATTTGATAAGAAAGCCATACACCATGGTCATTCCAATAACATCATCCTTACTCATAAGGATAAGTGCATTAAGTTGTGTCCTCTAACACCTTCACAAGTGGCGGAGGACCAACTCATCATGAAACATAAGAGAGATGAGGAGAAAAAAAAAAGCAAAGCTTTACCCCTAAAGCTTGAAAGGGGTAAAGAGGTTGAGTTGGAAGTTGGTGCCCCTTCCAAGAAAGTCATTAGTAAAGGGAGTTTATTTGCGACAAAATTGGATTTAAAGGAAGCCCTCTTGACTAACAGACCTTTCTATCTCCTCCTTTGCAAAGAGGCATCCCCCATTTCTTCCCCCTCCACTTTTTTCCCTTCTAGTTCTAGCACTTCCATAGAACTCGGACCTGAGAACCTACCTCAAGAGGTTCAAGAGCTTTTAAAGGAGTTTGGTGATATATTCCCTAATGAAGTTCCCAAAGGACTTCCTCCAATTAGGGGTATAGAACAGCAAATAGACTTGGTATCTGGGGCTAGCCTGCCTAATAGGCCTGCTTATAGGACTAATCCCATGGAGACCAAGGAGATTGAATCTCAAGTCTAAGAACTATTGGAGAAGGGTTGGGTTCAAGAGAGCCTAAGCCCTTGTGATGTGCCAGTTTTGTTGATGCCTAAGAAGAATGGCCAATGGAGGATGTGCATTGATTTTCGAGCAATCATTAACATTACCATCAAATATAGGCACCCTATCCCTAGGCTTGATGACATGCTTGATGAATTGCATGGGGCCCAATTATTTTCAAAAATTGATCTTAAGAGTGGTTATCACCAAATCCGCATCAAGAAAGGTGATGAGTGGAAAACCGCTTTTAAGACCAATTTGGGTTGTATGAGTGGTTGGTAATGCCCTTTGGGCTTACCAATGCCCCAAGCACCTTCATGAGGCTTATGAATCATGTCCTTAGGGATTGCTTAGGAAAATTTTGTGTTGTTTATTTTGATGACATCTTAGTGTATAGCAAGAGCCTAAATGAACATGTAGGCCATCTTAGGCGCGTCTTTTGCATTCTTAGGTCACACCAACTCTATGGAAATCTTGAAAAATGTAATTTTTGTGTGGAGAGTGTGGTGTTCTTAGGTTTTATAGTTAATAAAAATGGGGTTCAAGTAGACCCCGACAAAATCAAAGCCATCCAAGAATGGCCCACCCCAAAAAGTGTGACTGAGATCAAGAGTTTTCATGGTCTCGCGAGCTTTTACAGGTGCTTTGTGCCTAACTTCTCCACACTTTTCTCACCAATAAATGATTTGGTGAAGAAGGATACTCCTTTCCTTTGGGGTGAAAAACAACAAAAAGCCTTTGAACTTATCAAAGAGAAACAGACCCATGCACCAGTTTTAGCTCTTCCTGACTTTTCTAAAACTTTTGAGCTAGAGTGTGATGCATCGGGAGTGGGTGTGGGAGCTGTGTTGTTACAAGGTGGTTATCCCGTGGCTAATTTTAGTGAAAAACTAAATGGAGCCGCCTTAAACTACCCCACCTATGATAAAGAGTTTTACTCTTTGATAAGGGCCCTTTAAACTTGGGAACATTATCTTGTACCCAAGGAGTTCATCATTCATAGTGACCATGAGTCACTTAAGTATTTGAAGGGTCAAGGCAAGCTTAATAAAAGGCATGCTAAATGGGTAGAATTTCTTGAGACTTTCCCTTATATCATCAAATACAAGAAAGGAAAACATAATGTGGTGGCTGATGCTTTGTCTCGTAGACATACCCTTTACACCACCTTAAGTGCAAAGATTCTTGGATTTGATAATATTAGAGAAATGTATCTTTCTAATAAGGATTTTGGATCCATTTATGCTGCCTCTACATTTTCATGTAAAACCCAAAATGGATTCTTTGTGAGTGAGGGGTACCTTTTCAAAGGTAGCAGACTTTGTGTACCCCAAGGATCTATGACAAATCTATTGACAAAAGAGAACCATGAGGGTGGGCTCATGGGGCATTTTGGAATTAACAAAACTCTTCTGCTTTTACAAGAAAAATTCTTTTGGCCCCATATGAAGAAAGACGTCTATAGACATTGTCGTAGATGCATTGCTTGTTTGCAACCTAAGTCTAAGACAATGGCTCATGGATTGTACACACCCTTACCTGCTCCTTCTGCACCTTGGCTGGATATTAGTATGGATTTCATCATTGGCCTGCCTCGAACCCAACGAGGTGCAGACTCTATCTTTGTAGTGGTAGATAGATTTTCAAAAATGGCTCACTTTATACCATGCCACAAGATAGATGATGCGAGCAACATTGCGAGACTTTTCTTTAAAGAAGTTGTCCGTTTACATGGAATTCCCCAATCCATAGTCTCTAATAGAGATGTGAAGTTCCTTAGCCACTTTTGGAAAACATTGTGGGCAAGGCTAGGAACTAAACTCTTATTTTCTACCACATGTCACCCCCAAACTGATGGGCAGACTGAGGTAGTAAATAGATCTCTATCTACTATGCTTACGACACTTCTTCGAGGAAATCACAAGTCTTGGGATGAATACCTACCCCATATTGAGTTTTCATACAACCGGGTGGTTCAAAGGACCACCAAGCATTCTCCCTTTGAAGTTGTTTATGGCTTCAACCCCCTTACTCCTCTTGATATCTTGCCCTTACCCTTCCCTTCTTCTGTTCACAAAGAAGGAATACTAAGAGCGGATTTTGTTAAAAAATTACATGAAAGGGTAAAGGCCAACATTGAACATCATTCAAAGGAGTATGCTAGTAAAGCCAATAGGGGCAGGAAAGAAATTATCTTCAATGAAGGGGATTGGGTATGGCTTCATTTGAGGAAGGATCGCTTCCCTACTCAAAGGAAGTCCAAGCTTAGCCCCCGAGGAGATGGTCCCTTTCAAGTCCTCAAGAGAGTGAACAACAATGCATACATATTATATCTCCCTGAGGACTATGGTGGCAGTACTACCTTTAATGTTTGTGATTTGATCCCTTTTGTAGGTACTGATGAAGAAGAGGAGGACCTATCAGATTTGAGGTCAAATCCTTCCCAAGGGGGAGGGGATGATGCATTCTCCCCAAGCAAGGCTCCTATCACTAGGGCCATGGCTAGGAGAATAGAAGAAGACATGGCTAGAGTAGAGGGAGGAAGATCTCACCTCCATATGACCATCAAGTTATGCAAACCATGACTTATTTACTTGTAATTTTTATTTTAGGAACCTAGGATTTTATTTTGGACATGTATTAGTCCATTTAATTTTCTAGGAGGTGTCTTACTAATAAGAAGGGGTAAGATTAGCTTTTGGGCCTTTATTTAGGAAATAAGGGGGTAGTTTGATAACTACACCCTCTTTTGCTAAATAAAACCCAAAACTAATAAAGGAGTAATCTTGGCCCTTGGATGAGGTAGCTTGGGCACCAATTCTCATCTAAAGGAGGGTATTGATTGGACTTTGAGCTTCAATCCTCCTCCCTTGGATGACTCCTTTTAATCCTAGCCCTTCATTTCCTTCATGACTTGTCCAAGAGGTTAGCTCCCTCTATAAAAAGGTGCTCCTTCACACTCTTGTATTTTTTACACTTGATTGAATTGAAAAACCTTGAGTTGGCCAAAATTCTCTTAGTGTCCACCCTTCTCTCTTTGAGAATTCCTTAGGTTTTTATCAAGGGTTCCATCCCTTGTGGCAAACTTTCCCTCTTAGGCTTATCTTACCTTAAGTGGCGCCTAAAACCACCTCACTTCTTACCTCTCCACAAACCATTTCACCAAAGAAGAAAACCTCTAGAAAAAGATCAAGGGAGGCATGCATCAGTTTTGAAAATGCTTTTATATGAGTTTTGAAGCAAGGTAATTGATTACCTACTTGATTACCTAATATCCTGCTCAAAACTGGTCCATAATGCATGTTCTCTGGAATAATCGATTACTATTTTTAGGTAATCGATTACTCCCCGAGAGCAGTAATCTCAATACCCACATTCTTATTACAATTACCCAAACCCAATATCCAAATAAAAGTAATGTAAAGTGTAATCTTTTGCAAGAAAACTGCAGAAAATTGTTTTAGCTACAAAAACCCAATCAATGGTTGTCTAAGATCTCAATAAAACTCAGAATTAAAGAGTATAGGGAAGGGAGAAATTGCACAATGATTTATACTGGTTCAGTCAACCTAACCTACATCCATTTTTCAGACTTAGTCTTCCGCTAATTTGTTTTCCACTAAAATCTCAGTACATGCACACCACACATATAGATTTTACACCCGAAAAGATTCAAACCACACAAGAAGACGCTTTATCTTGCACTCCATAAAATTTTGCTACACCGTGACACCCCGCCACTCACAATGCCTCACTCAGAATACCTCGTTGCAAGATTTCACAACAATCTCAAGAACGCCTCAAGAGATTGTCAAAGATTATGTAAAAACATAAAAGAAAGTAAAGAAAAATATCACCTGTAGTGATGAATACCCAGCAAGATGGATCAAATCTTAATGTAGTCTCTTCCTTGAATCTTGAATTTCTTGTATCTTCAAATCATAAAAAAAGGGTATACTTCTTGGAGAGAATCTGGGTAAAACAATCAATAGCAGCAAGCATTCAATGGACCTTTCAATTTTTTTTTAAAATTAGTTTTGAAAATGCTTTTATATGAGTTTTGAAGCAGAGTAATCGACTACCTACTTAATTACCTGATATCTTGCTCAAAATTGGTCTAGAATGTATGTTCTCTAGAATAACCAATTACTATTTTCAGGTAATCAATTACTCTCGAGAGAAGTAACCTCAATACCTTAAATTCCTCAAAGGGTAATCAATTACCATAATAAGGTAATCAATTACCTTACCATAGGTTTCACTTTTGAGGATTTTTCAGCACTTCTTAACCTATGTAATCTATTCCTAAACTCCCCAAACACATTTTCATGCCTATTTAAACAAACAATACAAGTACCACACCTATCAAACATGTTTGGTACCATAAAATTGATTAGAGCAAAACTAAGAAGTAAAATTCAAAACCATTACACCAAAAGGGATATTCTATACTTTCCAAAGCCTTTGGCTTCAACAATCTCTTTTTTTTCGCTTTGATGAGCCAAACAACACTCTTCTAATATCTTAAGCATTTGCTTAATGTCGTCTAGCATTTTCTCTTGAATCAAACTCTTTGATTAGTCTTTTTCACATTAGGCAAGGAGAATGAGTCATTCAATCTTCCATTGAGCAAATTCCAATATCCATGGATACTTATCCATAGATACTTCTCCCCCTTTTGGCACTTCAAACAAAAAGGTAAGTAGAGAAATAAGTGAATAAAATGGTTAATTTTATAAGAGAATAACCAACCGGGAAGACTTTAAAAAGACTACACCAAAGCTGCACAAATTTTGCACTTATTATGCAACAAAATTCTGCATAAATAGTAAAATACTGCAATATTATGGAACATAATTCATCACAGAAATAGCTTGTAACTCTCGTCAATTTCTTTTCAAGACCTGCAAAATTGACTTAACATTTCTAACCTCTGTTCCTTTGAAAAATAGGGTACATGTTAGCACAAAATAGAGTCAAATTATTGCCAATAATTCACACTAATTCACAGCAAATTCACATCAAATTGAACCAAAAGTCAAGCTTTCATTGATCTTCAATTGATATTACAATTAATCAGCAGAGATACATAGAGAGCTTAACATAAATGAAATTGACATAGTCCAATCACAAATTAAAAATTGAAATTTAAAAATGCTTAAACTAAAATTGAGACAAGGTACCTAAATGCAAACAACTAGAATGAAATCCTAAATGCCTAAAAGTTAAAAAGCAAGAGTGTAATGAAATTCTCCTAATTTCTTGGAAAGGGAACATCCATGAGGTCTAGTCTATTAGAAATTGACTCCAGAGAGTTTTTGATTTCCCTGAACTCCTTTTCATGCATCTCTTGTATAACACCCATCCTCTTAAATATCATTTTTTTCAAAGGGTGATAATGGCTTAGGCTCCACTGCATCTTCATCATCTTCAGCAAGGATTTCATATTTATTTATCCAACCTTCATAAGTTTTTACCAGCTTCATCATCTTAAATGCATTGTCCTTCACAAAATGGACATCTCTAATCACTTCTCTTGCTTCAATGGATGTGTCTACACCATACCTTTCAAGCACTGTAAACATAAAGACAACATAAGGACACTTATATTCATCAAGCCTCTTAGTTAAAGAACCACTCTTGAGCATAATCCCTTGCCTTGGCAAGTGACCCTTGTGCAGGGTGTTTGGAAGTAATGGGCTTCCTTGGAGTAAGCTTAGGGCGGAACTCTCTTCCATTGGTTGTGTGCTTCATTCTTTTACCCCTGCTGCAACTTCCTTCTTCCATTAGAGTGAGGAGGTTTTGTTGAAAAGGGTTTGGATCTTGAGGATGAGAGAAAACAAATCACCAATAATCTTGAAAGTCACAAATTGGAGTGGGTTTCTTGAACCGTAGCAATTTTCGCACAAAGAACCTCTTTTGGAATCAAGGAATAAAAGGGATGGAATGAATGAAGTGTATGCCCTTTTTCCAATTTAAACTAAGGAGAGAGTTTCAGCGTAGGTAATCGATTACTACTTTATGGTAATTAATTCCCACGAGGCCCAGATTTGGTTCTAAAAAACCAACCTTTGGTTTAATCAATTACCACTGCAGGTCATCGATTACCAAAGTGTAATATGCCTCTAAATATGATTTTCATGATATTTCATTCCAATCTAGTATGATGTTATTCTTTTAATGCTTGAGCGATGATCAAATGCAAGCAATTTCAACCAATTCATGCAATGTCTCATGCAAAATCACTCAATTCAAACAATTATGCATTCAAAATCAATCAAAATTAGTTAGAAGCATAGTTCATTGTTGCTTACTATACCAAGCTTTCTTCTGAGCTTGTAGAACCATTCTCTTATTAGTTGTTTTGTAAATATGTCAGCTAGCTGGAACTCCATTTCTAAGAATTAGAATACACAATCTCCTTTCTCTACATGGTCTCTTAGAAAGTGATAATGAATTTCTATATGTTTTATAATGAAGTATAGGATTCTTTGTCAGATTTATTGCACTTGTATTGTCACACTTGAGAGGTATTTTGCTGATTATGATGTTAAAGTCTTCAAGTTGTTGCTTTAGCCATACGGATTAAGCACAACAACTTCCAACAGCTATGTATTCTACCTAAGTAGTTGATAAGGCCACACAGGCTTGCTTTTTGCATGTCCAAGATACTAGACTGTTGCCAAATAGATAACAGGTTCTACTTGTGCTTTTCCTTTCTAGCTTGCACCCTACAAAGTCTGCGTCAGAAAATCCAAATAAGGAATGATTTGTACCTTTTGGATAAAGCAATCCCATATCAAGTGTTCCTTTCAAGTACTTCATGATCCTTTTTACTATTGTCATGTGTGATTCTTTTGGTGTAGCCTGATACCTAGCACACAAACAAACACTGGACATAATGTTAGGTCTCCTAGCAGTTAAATATAGTAAAGAACTTATCATTCCCATGTATTTTAACACTTCTACCGGATGTCCTTTCAGGTCAGCATTTAGATAGTAGTTGGTTCTCATAGAAAAATTTGGAGACTTTGCACTTTTCCATATCAAATTTCTTGAGCAGTTCCTTTGTATCTTTGGTTTGATGAAGGAAGTTTCCTTTCTCCATTTGCTTGACTTACAAGCCTAAGCAGAAGTTCAGCTCCCCCATCATTAACATATCAAACTCCCCATGCGTTTTGGAAACAAGGCCCTCACAGAGAGATGTGTTAGTGGAATCAAATATAATATCATATACATATACTTGAACCAATAGAATATGATGCATGTATGCCTAGCATGGGGTTAAGATAGGACCAATAAGAAAGGAGCATTATTTGGATGAAGCTTCAAGGAGTTTAGTTTAGGACATGTTCCATTTAATTTTATTCATTTAATCATTTTTAGGCTTGTATAAGCACCCTTAAGTCATTAGGATTTTAAGTGTGTAGCTAGTTTAATTTTTGGCTTTATATTTTGGCCTATATGATCTATTTTCTTTAGAAGGTGTAAAGTGATATGTGCTCAATTAACACAAAATTAACCAACTAATTCAAACAAGAAGGAACATAGATTCCTTTTTTTAGGGCCATGTTTGGATCTTAGTTGAATTAATTTAGTGTTAAAGTGATATGTGCTCAATTAACACAAAATTAACCAACTAATCCTCCCTAATTAGAGGATTTGGACGTTCATGTTAGTGCCTAGGCCCATTGATCCATGCCTTGCTCTATATATAGAAATCTTCTCCTCTTGTATCATTCTAACACTAATTTGAATAAAAATTACCTTTCTCTAAATTGAGAGCTCTTTGTTCTTAGAAATTGTTCATGTTCTCTCCATTCTTGTGAGAGTCTTTCATGTTATTATCAAGAGTTTCTTCCCTTGTGGCTATCTTCATGATCATTGGCTTATCTTTTTCAACCTAGAAGTGGCGCCTACCACACCTTCATTTCCTAGTCTTCCACCTCCATTTCTTCAACCTCAAGAACCTCTAAGAGTAGATCCTAAGTAGCATTTTCATCCTCAAGGACCATTCAACCATGGCTTGGAAGGGATGCATCAGAATCTCTTTAGAAGATCTCACTATGAATGGGGTTTTGCTATCTTTCCTCTTACAAAGTTCTGAGACAAGAGAAATTTACTTAACCTTTCATACCATTGCCTCAGAGCTTGCTTAAGGTCGTAAAGATCTTTCTTAAGCTTATACATATGATGAGGAAACCTGTGATCTACAAAACTAAGAGATTGTGAAACAAATACTTCTTCATCAAGAAACCATTAAAAAATGCACTTTTTATAGCCATTTGATATAGTTAAAGTTAAAAACACATGCAAAAGCAAGAAAGAGTCTAACAACTTCTAATCTAGCCTCATTTTTTGTTATGGTTCATATTTCATCTAGTTTGTTTCTAAACACCCATTTAGTTTCTATGACATTCATGTAATCCTTATATGGCACTAGTTCTCAAACATCATTTCTCTTAAATTGATTTAGTTCATCATGCATGGCTAGCAACCAAAATTCATCATTTAAAGCATCATCCAAACAAGATGGTTTTATTTGAGAAACAAAAGTCATATGTTCACAGAAAAGGTTTAGAGAATATCTAGTAGTAACTCCTTTCTTAACATTACCAAGTATGTTGTCAATAGAGAGATCTCTAGGTGTCCTTCATTCTTTGGGTAGAGGTTGAACTTCAACTTTATTTAAGACTTCATTTTCTTCTAAGTTAATGGTGTCTTTTGTCTTTTCAGGAGGAATATCAGTAGTACCTGCATCATCATCATCTACCAAGGAAACTCCCTTTTTCTAGGGGTTAGATTCATCAAATACAACATGAAATAATTCTTCTACTCTCAAGGATCTTTTATTAATTCTCTATATGCTTTACTATATGCAAAATATCCTAAAAATACTGCTTCGTCTGCTTTTGCATCAAACTTTCCAAGATTATCCTTATTTTTCAAGACAAACATTTACATCCAAATACCCTCAGGTGAGACATATTTGATTTTTTACCCTTGAACAATTCATATGGTGTTAATTTCAAAACTGGACGGATCACAATTCTGATAAGAACATAACATGCAGTGCTTATAGCATCAGCCAGAAGTACTTAGGCATGTAATTTTCATTGAGCATTTATCTAACTAATTCAATTAGAGATCTATTTTTTACTTTCCACCAACCCATTCTGTTGTGGTGTTCTAGAAGCAGAAAATTTATGATCAAGGTCATGCTTTTCACAAAATTTCTCAAATTCATAATTTTTAAATTCACCACCATTGTCGGTTCTCAAGGACTTAATTTTCAAATCTTTTTCATTTTGGATTCTTTTGGCAATTTTGAGAAAAGCATGGAAGACATTATTTTTAACAAATAAGAAAGCTACCTGTGTAAATCTAGAATAATCATCAACTATAACCAACCCATACAAGTTTCCACCTAAACTTACAATTCTAGAAGGACCAAATAGATCCATGTGCAATAGTTCAAATGGTCTAGTAGTAGAAAATGAATTAATGGGTTTAAAGGATTTTCTAGACTACTTTCCCTTTGACATGTATCACAAAGCCCATCTTTAGAGAACTTTAAGTTAGGTAGACCTACTACAAGATTTCTAGATGCAAGCCTATTTAACTGTCCTAAATTGATGTGTGCAATGCGTCTATGCCAAAGTGAGATAAATCAACATGTGATGTTCAATGCAGAAAGGTCAATGACAAGAACATAAGTGTTATTTACTCTCATGCCAACAAACAAAACATGATTTGATGCATCACTAATAGTGCAACACTCATTATCAAACATGATTTTAAAGTTTTTTCACACAATTGAATTATAATAAGCAGATTAAATTTAAGATCATCAACAAGTAAAACATCATCAATCTGAATAAAGCCTTTATTACCAATGCTTCCAACACCAAGGATTTTACCTTTATTGTTATCTCCATAAGTGACAAAACCACTTGTTTTTAGTTGAAGAGAGATGAACTTGCTTTATCTCCCATCATGTGCCTTAAGCATCCACACTTGCAAAATACATTAATTGCTCATTTGGTACCCAAATGGGGTTGGGTCCATTTGGATTAATGACAACTTTGGATCGAATCCTTTGGGAACCTATATGTATTTCCCACTTGAAACTTCAATCCTTTTGATAAGGCAATTATAGGTAGTGTGTCATTTGTGAAAACAGTAATGATAAGAGATATAAGGTCTATAAGATTTTCTAGAATTGAAAGTATTTCTAAGAACATATTTCTTTATTATGATATCCAGGGCCATCTCTTGAAGTTATGCCATGTTGTTTTCCTAGAAGAGCATCAAGGTTAGCACTCCTGATAGTGAATTGAGAAAGTGATTTCGTAAGATAATCCACTTTACCTTCAAGTACTTTGCAGTTAGCATAACTAGAGGGTGAAGCATGATTTCAATGAAAAATGGTTTTTAATTTCAATCTTTCATCTTGTAAAACTTTCATTTCTTTTTGCAAGTCATTTATACTAACTTCATATGCCTTGATCTGCCTTTTGTTACCAATATTGAGGCGGCTTATTCTTTTACTCTCACCATGCAATTCGAAAAAAGCTTCTTGGAGTTGGTCATAGCCACAATCACAAGAAGAGTCAAAATTAGAATCACTTGCCTCTTTCTCTACTTTGGCTTTAGTCATCAAGCAGAGATTAGCTTCTTAGTCACTTTCACTTTCACTTGAGGAAGTCGTGGAGACATTGTGTTCCCAAGAAATGTAAGCCTTGTTCTTCTTATTCTTCCTGAATTTTGGTCTAGGCTCTTCATAGTTCTGTTTTCTAGTTAGGGAAGGTCAATCGAATTTCATGTGACCTATCTTACCATATTCAAAGAAAGTGAACTTTGGAGGAGTTGTATTCCCATTTTTTGATTGATTTTTTCTACTTGAGAACTTCTATTTGTTATTTTTCTTCTTCATGAACATTTTGAATTTTCTTACCATGAGACTCATGTCCTCAGATTCTGAAGATTCACTCACAATGCTTTCATCACCACTTTTTTGTTCATGTGTTTTTAGTGCTAAGCCTTTGCCTTTTTTCCTTCTGTTCTTCTTTTGCCATTCTAGCCATATTCATCTTATACTCCCTGAGTTTTCCAAAGACCTCAACATTTGTCATGGTAGCCAGGTTCTTCGATTTTGTGATTGCTGTCACGGTGGGTTGCCATTTGGGGTTGAGAGATTTTAGTATCTTCACATTCAACTCTTCTCCCTCATATTTGTCATGGTAGTCAGGTTCTTTCTTCCTCCTTTTTGTTTTTTCTTTTCTCCTCTTTCTTTTTTCTCTCTTCCTCCTCTTTTTGTTTTCTCCTCTCTTCTTTTTCTTTCCTCTCTTTTTTTCTCTCTTATCCCTCTCCTCTTTCCTTTGTCTATCCGCCATCATCCACTCAATAAATTCTAAGGCAAAGCTTTCAAGAGAGTTAAACTTAAGTGAGTGCCCTTGGTTAACACTCTTGTTACTTGAGGTACTAGTGTGCGAATGTGAAGGCATAGTGTGAGAGATAAGTTAGGTGTGACAATTGAAGTAATAAAACTCCTCCTTTTCTGTTTCTCTTCTAAGTGAGGTCAATGAGCCTTTGGAACTCAAGCCTCACTAAGTGGATTGTTGCAAGAAAACTTAAAAGATAAGAAATGTAAAAGTGTAGGGTTCTAGCCTGCTCCTAAAGGTAAAATAGTTGTTGTACCACTTCCTTCTCCCTACCTTAAACCATGAGAGACTAAGAGATTAAAAGAATATTACAAACCAAAGGCGCAACCTCTAGAAGGTATCAACACTCCTAAAGCTAGCCATAATACATCCAAAAGAAAAAAGAATTATCCTAGTTACAAACAACTAAAATTACAACTTAATGAAAAAAGGCCTTAAATTTCTTGCTCCCTCAAGTGTTTACACTCAAGAGTGCCTTGTTCTTCCCTTGGAGAGGTTCAACCAAGCTTTACAATTCCTCCTAAGATGCTACCTTTGAGGATAAGTCTCCAACAAAGGCTCACCTACAAGAAGCAAACACCAAACCCCCAACAAAAAAACAAGCACCAAGGTTGCAAGAGTAGAAGCTCAACGCAATAAAAGGATTTCATAACAATTAGGAAACTATCCAAAAGGAAAGAATAATATAAAAAAACTAAAATGATTATTTAAGAGACAAAGCTAAAATTAAAGGAAGTGAAAGGAGGGAAGCACAACAAAAGAATTACTAGAAATGGTTCTAGACTAAGAGTAGAAACTCAAAAGCAAAACAAACAAAATTTTCACAAATTTCACAAAGGTCTAATTCAGTATCGCCAAGAGCTAATCAGGTCACTCTCAAGCAATTACAACCAAATTTGAGCACTCCTTTTGCAATTTTAATTTTACTACTAGGTACACCTATTTTGCACTATTTTTCTTTTAGTTCTTTGTATTTTGCTCTTTTCTTTTCACTTTCTTTTGATGTATTTTATATTTATATATATATATATATATATATATATATATAGCTGCACCTAGACTGTCTTTTAGATTTTAGATTTTGTGAGTGGTTTAGGGAAGTAAATGCTTGAGAAGAAGAGGTAAGCTAAGGCACAAAATTTTCAAACACAAGTGCAATTCATGAAAAATTGGTAACTCAAAGTGCATTAAACTTTTAGAAGTGATTTAAGCAATGTTCGAAGAGATTTTTTTGTCATTTACAACCACTTTTTATACAAGTTTTAAGGCCAAATAGGTTCACAAAATTTTCTGAAGTAAATTCACATAGAATCACTTTAAGTCTTAGTGAAAGAGAGTTACTAGAATTCAAGTAATGAAAAAAGACTCTAAGATAAATTGAGCCATAAAATTTTGGGAAAATTTTTTCAATGAATCGTGCTTGATCTAGAAGCATGTACACTAAAGAAGAGACCCAAAATTTATAGCTCAAAAGCAATAAAGGTTCAAACACAAAATTATATGAAGTAATAACTCAAAATAAAGAGGTAAAACCTAGAGAATTTAATATGACAAAGTAATGACTAAACACAACTCTATTTGATAATTACTTTCAGATTTAAAAACTTAAAATAAAACCTAACAACAGAAGAAATGATATTGCATAAAAAAACAGCCAAAACAGCACCAAATGAATCATCCATAGCGCTGTGGAAAACACCAGAGGTGTGGACAGTTCGGTTATGACATAAAACAACTTAAAAAAATTAGCTAAAGGCAAGAATAACTTCCTAATGTATTAGGAAATGGTTCAAAGAAGGAACAAAGTAATTGAACCAAACAAACACCATAGAATAAGCAAAGGAAATCAAGCATATACAAAATCAAGACAAAACTTGCAAGACAAGCTATCCAAAATTATGAACAACATGTAAGCTACTTTAAAATTGAAGAAGAATGGAATAGAAGTAGAAATTGAACCAAAAACTAAACAAAGAAGCAAGAAAAAATTTGGATTAGAGAAGATGAACCTAGAAGAGTAGGCTCTGATTACCACTTGGTTCAACCTTAAAGGTGTTTGTCCATGGATCCTCTTTAAGTTTCCTCAATCCTTGAGAAATGGAAGTGAAGAGATGGGAAAATGGAAGGTGAATGACGCCACTTCTAAAGAAGATAAGCCATTGGAGAGAACTTGCCACAAAGGAATAAACCTTTGATAAAAGCTTGTGAAGAACTCTACTCTAGGGAAAGAGAATTTGGACACTCTTTAGAGAGAAAACTTAACTCACAAGTTTCTATTCTCAAAATTCAAGTGTTGTTTCCACAATGAGGGGGAGAGGTTGTATTTATAGAGCTAGAGAGTGTTTAGGACGTCTAAGGACTTAATTAGGTGTTTAGATGATTAAGCATATGTTAATTATGCTAAACATGATTAGCACATGACTAGGAGAGGTAATAATCCAAACAAGACCCTAAATAAGTGGATCTTATTCCCCATGTGCCACCTAGATCCTAAAAAAGTAGATCTAGTTCCCCTTGTGCCAACTAGATCCTAAAATTGTGGATCCAGGTTAGACTTAGGAGACAACTAGATGCCACCTAGGATGGAAAAGTCATGCTGCACCTACTAGAGGGGACATGTGGGTCTCATATATCTCTCATGCATATGTGTATGTCTAGGAGGTGTGGAAATCAAACAAGGGGGTGTGTAAATTAACATTTACACATCCTTTTGCTCCAAAAAGGCTTATCTTCTACCATATACCCTACACAAATAACTAATGATACCCCATGCCAAAAATAAGAGAAAACAAGGTGTAGTGGCCGAAATACAAAGGTCCAAAAATTACTAACAACACCTACTCAAAATACTATAGCATTTACACAATATTTACAATTAATTTTAAGACTATGGCCCTAAAGTCTTCATGAAGCTCCTTCCTAACCATGCCCTCTTTCTAATCTTCCTAGCCAAGGGACCTTGCTAGGTAAAATTGCACCAAATTTCAAATCTACAATTCTTATTACAATTACCTAAACCTAATATCAAAATAAAAGTATTGTAAAGTGTAATATGTTACAAGAAAACTATAAAAAATTGTTTCAGCTACAAAACCCAATCAATGGTTATCCAAGATCTCAATAAAATTCAGAATTAAATAGTATAAGGAAGAGAGAAATTGCACAGTGATTTATACTATTAGGTCAACCTGACCTACATCCATTTTTCAGACTTAGTCTTCCACTAATCGGCTTTCCACTAAAATATCAGTACATGCACACCACACATAGATTTTATACTGGAAAGATTCAAACCACATAAGAAGAGGCTTCCTCTTGCACCTCATAAGAGTTTGCTATACCGTGATACCCCACCACTCACAACGCCTCACTTAGAACACCCTGTTGCAAGATTTCATAAAAATCTTAAGAACACTTCAAGAGATTGTTAAAGATTGTGCAAAAACACAAAAGAGGATATAGAACAATTCACCTGTAGTGATGAATACCCAACAATATAGATAAAATCTTTATGTAGTTTCTTCCTTAAGTCTTGAATTTCTTGTACCTTCAGATCATACAAAATGGATATAGTTCTTGGAAAGAATTTGGGTAAAATAGTTAAGAGCAGCAAGCATTCAAATGGACCTTTCAATTTTTTTTTTAAAATCAGTTTTGAAAATGCTTTTATATGAGTTTTGAAGCAAGGTAGTCAATTACCTACTTGCTTACCTGATATCCTACTAAAAAATGGTCTAAATACACGTTCTCTAGAATAATCAATTACTATTTTCAGGTAATCGATTACTCTCGAGAGCAATAATCTCAATACCTAAAATTCTTCGAAGGGTAATGGATTACCATAATAAGGTAATCTATTACCTTACCACAATTTTCACTTTTGAGAATTTTTCATCATTTCCCAACCTGTGTAATCTATTTCTAAACTCCCCAAACACATTCTCATGCCTATCTAAACACACAATACAAGTACTACACCTATCAAATGTGTTTGGTACCATAAAATTGATTAGAGCAAAACTAAGAAGTAAAATTCAAAACCAAAACACCAAAAAGGGATACTCCATGCTTTCCAAAGCCTTTGGTTCCAACATTGTATGACGTGATATTGTGATTTAGAGTTAACAACCCAAATTGATTTAGAGCTTCCAAATCCTTTTTTTTCTTCCAAATTCACAGCGCATTCTCCAAATCCACATCGCATTCTCCTTAGATTAACAGTTTGTGCATTTAGCGTTAAAAATTCATGGCGCATTCTCCATAGTAATAATACTATACAGAAGAGTGGAGCTTGGAGAATAAGTAATTCAAAGTTATTATAGCCCGATGTCAAACATCCAGGGAACTGGGAACAATGTCAACGCCTAAAAGCTTGAGGGTAGGGTGGATACAAAATTCATGCCTCAACCAAGTGCACTACTTGATATTGCTCAACAATTCACCAAGAATCTAAAAAACATTGTTGATATTATGTCTATTTCCTAAAAATCATCAAAGCACACTCCTACTATTTAAAATCTTTTGTCAGCAATTATTCCCCTAACTTTAGATGGAGCGAAACAAAAATTTGTTGTGTTAAACTCCCAAAATTTGTAGGGTAATGTCATCAAAGAGGTTTCCATTTATATTTGTGTTTCTCTGTATGTTAGACGCGTTTTTCAAACACGGAAGACATGAAGAAGCACAAAATTTCCTCTCTAAACGTAGTGTCACTTCAGACAATAATGATATGTGATAAGTTAATGTTCCAAATTTAACAATCAACAGTTTGAATTTAAGGGATGTATAAAAATGTAAGCAATTTATAAAAGGGGGGGAGGGGGGAAAACGAATACAATTAAAAGTGGGAGGACACAATGTGCACAAGTGCCAAAATATAATTTAGCACTTGGGCACATGTGCCAAAATGGAGTGCAACATCATACAATAACAACACATGGAAAGTCAACATTCCAAATTTAATGGTCAACGGTTTTGAATTTAACAGATGGATAAAATGTAAATCATTTATAAAAGGGAGGAGCAAAATGTGCACATTTAAAAATGGAAGGACACAATGAGCACAAAAGCCAAAATAAAGGGACAAAAAGTATAATTTAACCTAAAAAATAAAGTATCATAAATCATACATATTTCATAAGTCATAACATATAAGAAAAAATGTATTAAGAATGTAATTATAAAAAAAAAAGTAAATTTTATTAAATGCACTCTCGCATTACTAATTTAATCCCATTTTTATTAATTATTTTAATTAAAAGGGATTGACTCAGGAAAAACATGTGCTTTCAGCAAAGTTAAAATTTTTTTAAAATAATTATGAACTAGTTGAACTGTTGGTTTTCACCGATTTTATTAGTTTATGACTGATTTTCAATTGATTTTGTGGTCAATCAATTTTCCACTACAATTGAACCAAACAGGAATCGGTTGCTGGTTCAACTAATCAAACAGGTTAGTTTCATCTAGTCATGAAAACAATGGTTGCATAGGCTCATTTTAGTTAATTCCATTTTACTCACTAAAAATGCATCTTTTACTTTTATGAGAGATTTTAAATTATCCCGTGACTCTAAACTTTCATATACACCAATAAAATATTATTTTAATTATTTAATGAAAGTATTTGTAAAAGCAAAATTGATTAACATATTTTAAAAATAGTTAAGAGACTTTTTTTAACTTTTTTAGAATTTGAAATAAATTATTATAGCTAAAAAACCAATTTTAAAATTTGTGTGTAAACCAGATTTAGGGTGTTACTTTCATTTTCTTTGTTATTATTATATCAATATATTTATTAATATTTTATTATGGTATCGTATTAAGATGTTTATTAAATATTAAACAAGAAAAATTAGAAAACATAACTAAAATCGTCAATGTAAAATTTGTAAAAAAATTAAAGAAACCCAAATTCATAAAAGAATGATAAATAATGAAGTTGAAGGTCAAATTACATCATTAAAATGGAAAGAAAGATGAGTTTAAGGTAGTAGAACAATAAGGTACTAAAATAATAATATATGGCGGTTTTTTGTCGTAGCCCAAAAATATATAAAATAATTAGTTAATTTGTATAAAAAATTTTGCATAAAAATAATAATAATATATAATTAGATAAGAGTGTTGGTTGTTGAAAGTCATTTTGATAGAGGAAGAGGAGGTATTTGTTTGTTTAATGAATGTAGGAGAGTTGTATGACAGTGAGAGGCGAGAGAAAGGGATGAGGCAGAGAGAGAAAAGTTGTTGTCCATTAGTGGGAGTGACTTGTGAGGAGAATAAGGAGCGTAAGAGAGAGAAGCTAGAAGGATAGAAAATGAGTATGTAAGAAGGGCGCATGCTTGGAAAAATGGTAGTGCGTCTAATTTGTCTAGGAACGATCTTCTATTCAAGATTAGCATTAAAAAGTAATGATGCTACTTGAGATCATCATTTCTTCGCTTTTTTTGTGAAATAATTTGTATGTATGTATATATCAGATCTTGAATTCTTTACTAAGTGTCAAAACAACAGAACAACTAACACGTTAATCTAATTCATTTCTTTAAGTTACCTTACCCGACTTTCCTCTCTTTGCTACTTCGAGAACTACTTTTTCTTTTTTTTTTAAATTCGCAAAATGATGTTCTAGATGTTGTGCTTACTCAATGTTCTCTTTGAATTCCGATTGATTGTTGCCAGTCAAATTTCATTCTTGAAAACAATCAAATGTGTACGGGAGACATTGATTTTATGCAGAAGATGGTATAAACATTTGTTACATTTCCAACGAAACAAGTGTGTAGCGTGTTTTGAGAGTGACTGAGGTTGAAAGCAATTATTCTTGAACTTCTCATACCCATGCCTTATTTAAATAAAATCATAACGAGTTACCACTGATAATCATATCAAAACCACTAATTTCCATGTTTCAACTTCAAAAGCCACTGATTGTTCTTAATTTAATATTTTCTTGTAACTTTGAGATCATGAAACTTGAAGTGGTGGACTGCTGTAGTGTCATTGAATCAGGTGCCCAGGTACGGAATGACCTTAAATGGGAAACACGTTTCCTTTTCATGCGGATTGTGGGAAATCATTATCAGAAACATGTATACCATATTCATACAGGAGCATCTATACCAAAGAACAACTAAAGGTGGGAGCATATCGAAGCTAAACCAATATACTATTGATGAATCAGTCATTACCATGGACTCATAACATTTAATGGTAGAGTGAATTCAGTTCTCTAGCACTGAACTAAAACAGAACATAAAAGTAAAGCAGATGGCGACTACGTTGGTACGACCCAAAATGTTCAAATTAACATCTGGACGTACCAGTGCAGGGGTTCCAATACCAGGGATACAAAGGATCGGTACACTGATTTTGCTTCATACACCCTTTCAAATAAATAATAATTAACACATTTGTATGACAGGATAAAATGGGGATTGAAACTGACGTGTAGTGTCAGCCCAGTAAGCACCGAATCTCAAACTGAACAGAACAGGGGTTATTTCAATACAGGTCACAAATTTACATCCACATAATACTAGGTTCCAATTTGAAACTCAAAACTCAATCACCCCTTCAGCTCTTTACATTGTATACACGTCATTACAGGCCTTTTCATATTTTATAAGATTTAAGAGAAATGTTAGTATAATATTTTCAAGAGTTTAATTAGTATGCATAGACCGTATAAAAGAGTTTTACAATGACATTCAATTACAACTTTTCATTTATATGACTTTAAAGTATTAATGGATAAAGTTAACAAATTTACCATAAATGAATGATTGTAATTTAATGTCAGTGTAAAACTTTTACATTGACATTACACTGACAGTACACAATCTTTTTTCTTTATTTTCAAACATATAGATAATGTTAGTATAATGTTTTTAAACTTAAAGAGATATTAGTGAAAAAAAAAATGAAGTTATTTGTAATTTGATAAAAGTTGAGAGGGTGTTGGTATAATTTGCTTTATTTTTCTATTCTACTCCCAATCCTAGTTAGTTACAGGGATCCTCATATGAAAACCAAAATTAAAAAAAGGGGGGGGAAACATTATAAATGTAATCCTAAAGCAAATTGTAAAATAGCAAAGTATACACTCACCAAAATTTCGACAAACTAAGCTGTTTAGGCCTTTCAAGGGGAAGCTTCTCCATCTCCAAGCAACCCTTCCCAGAAACAGAGATAACTTCCTCGTTCAACTCTGCCCTTTTGAGTTCATTTAGAGTCCTTTTTGCACAAACAGTGAACGCAATAGTAGTAACTATTGCCATAATGAAAGAAACAATGTTATATATGATTTCCACAGTGGTCAAACGATGCTTCTCGTACTGTGCATCTGCCAATGTCTTTATTAACCGACCACTGAGAAAAAATAAATAAAAATGTTAGTTTATTCAAAAGACTTCAAAAGAAAACAAGTTCTAAGCTCAGTTACATCTGTATCCATCGAAAGTCATATTTGGTTCTCAACTTCTCAATATTTTCCTACATGTAAGATTCTTTGATGCCAATCTACCACAGATTTTTTACAAAAGAAAATAGCAAACGTAGACGCCATGCATAAAATGGAAGAGAAAGAAAAAAAAGGGAAAAAATATGAAAGGGATAAGATAACAGCTTGTGACTCGTGCTAAAGTGAGGGTATTTGTCTTAACATCTAACAGAACTAAAACAACTCGAGAAGGTTTCACTCTGACTACTTTGCCCTCCAACCAAATCATATAAGGATGGATAATATAACACGAGTGTTTGCATTATATTTACAGTTTCCTTTCTTTCCAATATTGTTTTTCCTCTTTCTTTCATTTTTCCAGGGGGAAGGGTAGGGAACTCATTAAGCCATTGAAGGAGCATAAATAGAAAGACAAACAAACCTGTAGATATAGATGAAAGCTTCTGGTACCATTCCAGCTACTGATCCACATAAGTAGGGCCAAAACCTCATATTTGTGACTGCCACAGCATAATTGAATATAGTATAGGGAAAAGGAGAAACCCTGAACAGTGCAACCACTTGAAATTGACGAGACCACCTCCCTTCCCCAGCAAGCCTAATCATTGCAGCATTCTGGGGCCATCTCTTTAACCATTGCTGGAGAATAAAATAGAGACAACAATAAAAAACAAAAGGCAAAACCTAATCTAAAAAAATACAACACAAAGTTTAAGAAGATTGATGATCATATAAGAAATTAAATGACTTACATGAATGCGGTCACGGAACAGTAGTCCAATTAGGTAAGGCAGGACCATCCCAATGGTTGTTCCAACCATTATTATAACAAAGCCAAGGCCATAACCAAAAATCATCCCAGCCAGCCACATGGAAGGGCCAGAAGGGATTAAGAATACTGGGAATAAAGCCAGAGAAGCAACAAGTACTAAGGCAAGAACTGGACGACCAAAGGCAGTAGCTTCCCACTCCATGATTGGGTAAAGAACCTGCAATACCAAACTTTAAAAGATAAAACTTCAAAATATGAATTTAATCAAAATTCCAAGTGTCCATGTGAAAAGCATGCCATTCCACAAGACCTGGAATATAGACTCTAAGCTTGCGTTGTTGATAGAAGTAGCAATGATGTCACTATTAATGTAATTCCACAAGCCCTTCAAGTTTATTATTATAATGCATTTTGTAATATAATACCCAGAAAGACCCTTAAAAATGTCTATACTCTATAGAATTGGAAGTGGAAAAACAAAAAAGGTACAAAAAATAGAATTTCCTGCTGAGTTGTAGGAAAAGAGTCCATGTTATGTATCTCCTTTGAATTTCATCCATGTTACAACTGCTGCATTCCCAGTTGCCAAGACTTCCACCACTAGGACCATGGCTAAAGAGATTGAAGAAGACTTGGCTAGAAGGAGCATAAGAGTGAAGATCGGAGTCTTAGTCCTTGTCTTGTATTTTTATTTTGGGTGTAAATAGTATTTTGTATTTTTATTTCTTTTTGGGTTTGGTCATGTTTAGAAGAGTTAGTAGAGCATGGGATGCCATTAGTTAGTGTGTGGAGTGTGTGCAAGTAGTTGGGCACAAGAGTCATGGACCTGTGGTAATTTCCATATCCCCTTTGGCTTGGTTTTGCACCCCTCTAACACTCACAAAGCATTATCAACATGTGGACTCCCCTTGTGAGAGAGGGAGACAAGATTAGGAGCTAATGGTGAACGGTTTGGGATTAGGCAAGGTTAACCTTATTTTAGTTGGCTTTTGTGCTAAATAAGCTAGGCTAGCCTCTCCAATTTCTCAAGCCTACCTCACTCCTATTTCCTATAAATAGTGCTCTTCTCTCATTCAGTTGTACACTTGAGCATTTGAATACAAGACTCCTTTTGAGAGCATTTCTTATGTTGAGTGTCAAGAGTTCTCCATTTTAGGAAACTCATCTTTGCTTTTATCAGAGGTCCTTTCCCTTGTGGTAAGCTTCACTAAAACTTATCTTTCTCCCTTGAAAGTGGCGTTTTCCACCACCATTTCCTATCTCCTCCATCAAGCCATTGCTAGAAGAATCAAGCAAATGGAAAAGATCATGGGTCAAGCTTATGGGAATGCATCAACAACACTATTAGCCATGGAGTCAAATATAAGTGGCGTACATAATTTTAAAACCCCAGTATTTCTCATAGTCAATGCAATCACAACATAGTGGATAGTATTGTATGGATCATACATCAAGTCAAATTCATCTAGACATTTTCCTCATCACATTTAAAAAATATGGTAAACTGTATGTTGGTGCAACATAATTTACATAAAGTGGGGCGAGACTGCAAGAGCATGGAGCTAGTGGCAATAACTGAATACTTAATATCTGATGCTAAGTAAAATACCAAATTTCATATGTCATTTCTATAATAATATATATCAGTTAAAAATATGATAACAGTGAAGGTGACACAGGATTGCCACAATTTAGTCAATATTAAGAAATGCAAGTTAACCAAATATTAAAATATCACTTCATTTCTGAACAGGAAATGCAACTGTAATACCAGAATAGTGGTAAAAAGTAAGAGGAAATACCTTTTCAAAAAAGGGTGGAACTCCCCATTTCATAACAATTAAAGAAAGTATCACAATGACAATACAACATGTAAAGCATTTTATCCACCACCAGAAAGATTTAATTCTTGATTCTGCTCGAGGCAGCAAGACTTCATCTTCGACAGCCCTAGGTTCATCAGATATGACTAGTCTCACATATTCACTACTCTCTTTGGCATGAGAGCATGAGCTTGCATGTTTTTCTGACACCTCTGATGATTCTTGTGTCATCATTGAGATGCCAGAAGGCTACAATAGCAGCAGAACAAATACAGAACATAAGCATCAAGCTGTGACTGTATGATTCAAAATGCAAATTGCATAACTGATTCTACACGACATACTTAAATTCTGCAAGAACAGTCAGAAACTAATAATTTATCAGAAAGACAGAGACCAGGACTTCTGGTCTTATTGACATTCCCATTAAGTGACAAAAGAGCCGCATAATAAAATAACCCAAAATAAAATACAAGGACACCAAAGAAGATGTTGAAGATGTCTTCTAATTATACACAGATGCAGAATTAGGGACGACTGTTATTAACAAATGTTGAAAGATTTTATCTGTGTTGAAAATAATGCAAGGCAAACAGAAGCAAAACATAGTTATTGGTCTATGGGAGTTATTATATGTGTAATGGGCGGGATAAATTTTCTTCAAGCATAACATAAGTTTATGGTTGATGAGCCAAAAGTAAATGCAGACAGCATTGTTGCTAGGTTTACATTGCATTTCAATATTTGATATCAATTACCACCATGTCTATGGTGAAACCCTCAATATTTGATACTTTAAGAAATTTCACCTCCTCAGTAGATGATTCCAAAACACATATTTTCCGCAAAAAAAAAAAAAAAAAAAAAAAAAAGAGAAAAAAAAGTGCATAAATGCCGAGGAAGAATCTGACGCCAATATATATATATAAATCCCAAATTTGCAATTTGCACCACCTAGCTTCTTAGTTCTAACTGTCCCGAGAATTCTAAAGAAGTTATTCAGTAGGCTTGTATTCAAAAGAAAAAGGGGACATATAAAAGAGTTGGAAATACTGAAATGAAAAGAAAGATTTAAGTGAGACAAAATAAAATTGAAAAAGAAAGAAAAGATATAATGAATTCATTGATAAGTGAGAGAAAGACACGAACCTCGGGGGGAGACTTGAGTTATGCTAATTAACGAATGCAACAGAAGTGAAGAGAAAAGAAGAGGTGGTCCTGTCCTGTGTTTGGTGCGATTCTGAAAGAGATAGAAACATCCCACTCACGCCACCACACTTATTAACCAACTAACTTCAACTATCAAACCCCCCTTACCTTTGCTTTTACGCATGCCTCCTTTTCATACTTCACGAACCAAACAAATGCACCACAGGACAACCTTGCCTAAAATATCACTCTCTTTTCTCTTGAGAAAGGAAAATATTACATTAACACCCCATTACTTCTTTTAACACCTTTTTTTAATATGTTGGAAAATCAGCTTAAACAAATACCTTAAAGTTTAAAAGCTGGTTAGAATATAAAAACTTAATGGTAAGTGTTTGATATTAAATTAAAATTAAAGTATTTAAAATAATTATAACATATTTAATTTATTAAATATAAATTGATTACATATTTAAATTATAAATTATTATAATTACATATTTAAATTATAAATATTTATAATTACATATGGTAAATTATAAATTACTATAACTATATATTTAAAGTACAATTTTTTAATTACATATTTTAATTATAATTACTATAATTATAAATTCAATTATAATTTTATATGATAAATATAAATTTTAAATTATATATTTAAATTATTTTTTATAATTATATATTTAAATTATAAATTACTATAATTATATTAATAAAAGATATCTCAAATGAAAGAAAGAGGTTGTACCATGTGAGGAGAGAGAATTACTGAGACAATTAATTAATTAATGAAAGGTAAAGTTTAAAAACAAAAAACAACTAGTAGCTATAAAGATAGGATATCTTTTTTAAAAACTTAACTAGAGTAGCTTTTTTAGAAAAACAGTTAATAGTTACCTAAAAGAGTAGTTTTTAACAAATGGAGTTGATACTATTTCAATTACCTTCATTTCTCTTTCGTACATAAATGTAATTATAGTACTTTATAGTTTAAATATATAATAATAGAACATTATAATTATGTAAATTAAAATTTATATATTTAATTATAGAAAATATAATTTAAATATAAAATTATAGTAATTCATAATTTAAATATGTAACTATAGAAAATTATAATTTAATATAATTATAGATATTTATAATTCAAATATGTAATTATAATAATTTATTATGTAAATATGTAATCAATTTATATTATTAAAATGTGTTATAGTTATTTTAAATACACAATTGTTGATCTAATGAATAGTTGTATTCTTATTTATTATTTTACAACTTTCAACTACATGGTTAGCTAGATGAGAGTTGAAAAACTAACTTAAAAGCTAAAAAACTAATTGTAAGTATTTAGTAAATCTAGCTGAAAGTTGTAAAAGACAAATAAAGATATCATTAATCATTAGATCAACAATTAAGTATTTCAAATAATTATAACATATTTGAATAATATAAATTAATTACATATTTAAATTATATATTATTATAATTACATATTTAAATTATTATAATTATGCACATTCATTGGTTTCTATTACTCAGAGTACGTGTTTGCCTTCATTTTCTCTACTTTATATTACTAACACAATAAAAATTTAATTGCTTTTCTAAAACGCATCATTTTATCACATTGACAATAGTATTTTTAGATAAGAATGATAAGAATATTTTATAGTAATTCAGATTTAAACAAAGGATTCAAATTAAAACAGCTCACTTAAAGGTAGAATGGACATCCTCCACAATACCATCCACTTAATATTCTTCTCCTGACTAGTTGACTTTCATTTGATTAAAACTTTTTCCTAAAATTATTCTACAAAAATACTCTTTCTCTGATAACTAATATTATTCTCTCACTCCTTTCTTTCTTTATTCTCAGCAATTTCAATTCCTCATTTCCGTGATTCCAAAAGTTACTCGATTTTTTATCTCGTGATTTCTATGTGAGTAGTTTCTAAACAAATGGTTTTGACACTGAATTGTTTTTCTCTGCTTCATTGGGGTTTTTCATCTTTTTCTACTAGTGATTCATCTTGTGAACTCACCACTTTTATATTTATATTTATATTTATATATTAATATTTAGAGTTGTAATTTATTTTTTTCTTAATTTTTGTGGAGTTTAAGGTTTTCCTTTCTGTGTATGTTTGGGATTCCCTTAAATTTGGGGTGTTTTGAATTCGAGAATGTTATTTCTTATCAAGAAAACCTCGTAAAAAATCAAACAACATAGTTTTCGCCAATTCCAATTTTAATTTTAATATTCCAGTTTTAAAAGTTGTTGCTTCTAATAGGTTTTTTTGGTACTTTAATTTTAATAGTTTTAGATGACATTTAAGAACTTTTGTGTTGATAACATGTATTTTTGCCTTTGTTGTTATTAGATTAATATCATCAATTTCTGACGTAAAAAAGGAAATAACCATTCCATGAGCATTTGGAAAGTGCAAATGCCACAATTACAACGAGTCTTTATTTCAACTTCTCCCTGCTGTTTCTACTTTTTTTTTTTTTGTTTACCATGTGTGGTCAGACGAGGTGTAGCATAAAACAAAGGCTGAAAGTGCAAGATTATTTTGAAATTATCAACGGTGGTGTTTTGAAGTTATCAACAACTTCTCCCAGTTGTTTCTACTTTTTGTTTTGAAGATGTATTTTGTTTACCATGAGTATTTTGAAGTTATCAACCATGGTGTTTTGAAGAAGTCAAGCATGACACCAAATTGTCTATTATATCATTACAGTTTTTTTGGGTTAGATAGATTGATTAATTAAGCAATTAAAAGGTTGGATATTGGTGGCAGAGTTTGTTTTTCTATATATTTTGATTATGTAATCTCCAATTTAGATTACGGAGTGTGTTTTTGTTGGTAAGTAATTATAAAAGTGAATAAATGTCGATTTTTTATTTGTTTTGGTCTATGTTTCTTTAGTAGATTTTCTCTTCTTTTTTTTTCATTTTTTGTGATATGCACTTTGGTGCCTCCTGTTGTTTTATTGAGAATCACTTTAGTGATTACAAAGAAAAATCATGAAGTGAATCAAGTGATATAATTTTTCATCAACCCCTAATTTATGGAGAAATCATTAAGTAAATAAATAGCAATAAAGAATATTCAGAAACTCTCTTCCTTTCAAAAACTCACTATACAATTAATTATTATTAGACAGTAGACACTAGTATGCAAAAGCTTCCTAAGAATCATGGAAGTTTGCTTCTGGTTTATGTGATAAAATCATAAAATAGAGAGGAATAAAAGAATAAAATTGTGTGTTTGAATACACAATAGATGAGTATTTATATATATTTATTTCATAAATTACACATGAATCTAGAAGATATGGTTTCTTATCATATCTAAGATAATATGCCTACATACATATTTAATGAGTTGTGTTGAGTCTTATCTGTGACTTGAATTGGAGATGATTCTATATGTAGAAGATTTAATTTGAAAAGAAATAGGGAAAAAATCATCAGCTAATGAAAGTTACATGAATAATTGCTAGTTGCGTGAAGAAAGACTTGCTAGTTGCATGAATAATTGTTTTCTTTTGTAACTTTTTTTGAAAAATTATGTAAAGAATGTTGTTGACTTTTAGTGAGTAGACAAAGGGTCACAAACTCCCAATGAATTCCTTAGATCAGGAAATGCTTGAGTTAGTCATAGATAGGTGGGTTCAAATATTTCACTTTGGAACTATCTCATGCACTCCCTTGATCTTCTCCTCCAAGGTTTTCCCTCAAGAATATGGAGGATGGAAATGCTAAGGATGGAACAAGGTATTTGACTCCATTTCTCTAAGGTGAAGATAAGTCAAAAATTAACTTTGATGTTTGTCAGAAGGGAGAAGACACTTGATAAAAGCCTTAGGAAGAGAATCCTCAAAGAGAGGTTTCTTAAGGCAGTCAAATGATCAAAATACTCACTAAAGGAGTCTTATATTCATTCATTCAAGTGTGAGCAATACAGAGATGAGTATAAATAGCCCAATGACAGAGCTTAGGCACATATTTCAAGGCAATGTGGGACTTGGGCTTAATTAAGATTAAGACTAGTTAACCCAAGTCTTAGGCCCTAAAAATGATGCCTAACACTAACCCATGAGGGTGCAAATAGCTCATCCAAACAAGTGAGAAAAGTGAATCCAACACGCCTAAAAAAGGATTTCACTCTAAGCCTACTTCTCTAAAATAACTAAAGACACCTTTGCATCCTATTTTAAAAGAAAATGGTTGAAATGCATGACCCAAATGAAAATACTAGCTAATTAATATTTACAAGTGATAAAGCTAGGGATAATGACCTAAGATCTTTACTTCAATCAGAGTTTAGGTCTTGGAAACTCTTTCTAGGTCATGTCCTCCTCTATCCTCTTAGCCATAACTCTAATCATAGAATCCTTGGTAGGTAGGATTACATCATATTATATGTAAGGAATTCAATATTAAGATTATGGTTCTTCTATCAAACCCTAGACATTTCAATTTGGGGGTTTTCATCTAAGTCACCAATATTTTGCTTTTCATGTTTAGATTCCCTAGAAAATCATGTGGTTGTTCCCACTAGTAGTGCTGGAAGACTTGACTGAGTTCTCTCTTTGAGTGAGTAGCTATTTTACCTAGTGGCATATTTGATTTTTTTTTTGGAGAAACAAGTGATTATTAAATAAGTTATTTCGATAAATTTGACTTCTATTAGTAGCTAAGAATGATTAGTGATATTTAAATTTATGTAGTTTGACTTGATTATTTGTATCTCTTGGTGATTTGATGAATATTTTAGTAGTTTTGATAATTATATATAATTTTGTTCACCACAACAAAGAGATAATGTGATATATTTTTTTTCACTATAGCGAAAAAATAATGTGGTATATTTTCGTTCGCCACAATGAAGAGATAATATGGTATAATTTCGCTCGTCACAACGAAGAGATAATATGGTATAAATTCGTTCCCCACAACAAAGAGATAACATGACATTGTTAGTTATTTTCACTTTAAAATCATTTCTTTATGTATTATATTTTTAAATTTAAAAATAGTAAATTTTTGTTTTGGAAAATGAGATGCATTATATTTATCATTGTAATCCTGAATGAAAAATATTTGTGCTATATTTGTTTCTCCTTCTTGTCCACTTTATATTTTATGCTCTCACTAAGTCTTCTTGACTTACCTCTCCTTCCTTCCTTTCCTTCAAATACAAAGGTGCTTGAGTAGCAGACTTCTTGGGATTTGTCATCTTATCCAGATTTTGTGCATCCTTTTGCTAGGCCTCCATTAACAAAATGGAAAGTGTATTTGGGTAACTCTAGTTATGCAACTACAGTGGTATTAGATGTACAATTAAAGTTAATGATAGGGATAAAGATAGATGATGTAATCCTTATATTCTAATATATATATATATATAGTGAATATTGGTTTATAATTTGTATATGTTGTAAATTTTTATATTTTGAGAATCTATGAATGATAACTTTGTTATGATGGGAGATCCTATCTGATACAATTCCATGACATGACATGGACTATGACTAGGAGGATGAGAGGAAGACATGACATGGATAGAGCTTGATTGAGGAACTAACGTTTTTCTCTTCATTGTATTTAGTTTTTAAATATTTTTAATTACCTTAGTAATTAAGGGTGTGACGTATCCTTGAATTAAGACCTTGTATTGCGGCCATTTTTCTTGTAAAAACTAAGTAGTATATTGAGTAACTGAATGAAGTGTATGTAAAACAAGGTTCAACCCAAATTTGGGAGTATGAGTCATTTTCACATCTCCTATCTTATTTTTGTACCCCACTTTCTAACACACAAAGCATGAGAAACACAGGGCTCACTTTCCTTAATTATAGGTACCTTTTTAGCATAGGGAATCTAAGTTAGTTAAACTAAACTAGCTTTAGGTATTGTGCTTGGGCTTGGATGTCCTTGTTTAGCTCTCTAATCCAAACCTCCTACTTCCTGTAAATAGGACCATTAATTCTGTAATTCTCACCTTTGAATTAAATGGAGAATAGTCTTTTTTTTAGCACATTCATTAGTAAAAGGTCTTGAGGATCCTCTCTCTTGAGTAACCTCTTCCAAGTTGCCTTTTATCAAAATTTATTTCCCTTATAGCAAACCTAAACATTTTTTGCTTATCTCTTTCCAAAGAATGACGCCCCACATCCAAATCTTTCCCCCTCCATAATTCATTTCTTGGAGCTTGGAACCTCAAGGACAAAGATCAAGAGGAGCAAACTTTGGTTTGCATCAAGAGCCAACTCCATGAGGTTCTTTTTCTTTTCCTGGTCTAATTTTGTTTTATGCGTCATTTGTAGTTCCTCTTGTTCTTAGTTCTTTAATTTCATGTCATTTTAATTTCTTTATTGTCTAGTATTTTATGTTTTAGTTGTTTTCTATTCTTGTAATTTATGTTTTAGTAGTTTTCTATTCTTGTAATTTATTTCCTTGTCTTTATGCTTTATAGATTCAATTGATCTTGCTCATTTCCATTGAATCTTATGTGTGTTTCCTTAGGCTTTATTTCCTTATTTTTTTCCTAGCCTTTTATTTCTTTCTTGTTCATGTGCAAATACTAAGAATGTCATTATAATGACTTCACAAAATTTGTGAAGGAAGCCACACAATTGTGGTTTTAATCTTTGGATGCACCTTGCTTCTTTTGCTTTGAGTTTATGCTTCTTTAAATTGCACCTAATACTCTGTTTGGACGTGAGTTTCTTGGTATTTTTGAGTCATTTTATTTCATTTTTCAATCTTCCTAAGTTGTGTATTAGTTAGTCATGTTTAGTCTTTTATATGTCTTCTAAATTCTATGTAGTTTTGCCTTTTAAATTTTACCATAAAAGTGTGTTATGTTTCCATAAAAGTGTGTTGTCTTCTTGAGGGATTGAGCAGCTAAGAGAAGTAATCTCTTGTGAGTTCATGTCCAAGGAGTCCCACATGCTTTAGATCATAGCATGTTTTAAAAAAAATTCTCAAAAAAATTGCTCAATTCTTTCTAGAGTCCATTTTGTCTTAGTAGCTTAATTTTGTACTACTCTCTTTGGTGATTTTATTTGGCTGTTTTTGGAGATTATTTTGTTGTTAATTGGACTAAAACATTAAGCATTTAAGCTTGCCTAAAATACAACTAACTCTCCTCTTTGTGTCTTGCTTTTAGTCACCTTAAATTCTAGTATATTTTAAGTTATTTTTGTTTCTTTGATTTGCACTTTGTCTCTCAAATTTTTTGGCCATTCTTTCTCATTGTGAGCAAGCGTTTATGTGCTAATACTCCTTATCATATTTTCTTTCAAAATTTTTAAAGAGGTGTAGTAAAATCATTTTTTAAAAAAAGGAAAAGTAGAATCAGAAGAGAAATTAAGTAAGAAAAGTATTAGAAAACAAGTGTTAAAAAGAAGTGAAAAGGAGCAAAAATTTTTAGTGCACCTCACTTTTGTTTAAGTCACTAAAAGGAGTGTTTAAATTTGCATAGATCTTGCTTGAATTGCTTGCTTAAGGTTCACCCAACTTAATTCATTTTGTGCAAGTCATTGAAAATTTTGTGAGTCTTTTTATTTTTAAGTTCATTCCAATTCTAGACCTATTTTAGGTTCTATTTTGTGTCCTAAGTTTCTTTCTACACCTTTATTTGTTGATTGTCATTTTTGGTTCTCTTTAAGTTTGTCTTAATAATTCTTTCCATTTAGGTGTTTACCCTTTCTTGTTGAGTGCTTTCCTTGCTTTTTGCTTTCATTCTTACACTTTCCCTTGGATCTCTTTTTAGGTGTGTACTCTCTTTGTGGTAGGTCCATTTTGGTTGAAGCTTCCACAAGGCTAGCATCCTTAGGAAATGTTGATCTAATCCAAGGCCGAGTGAACTTAAAAAGGAGGTCAAGACTTGAGAGCAAACACTTGTGAGGGATCAATTGGAAGGAGGGACACTCAAGTTTCTTTTAGTATTTTTGCATTTAATTGGGTATAATTTTTTTAAAGGTCATTTTAAATAGAGGTGTTGGATGCTCATAAGGGTCACTTCTTTTGTATATAATAATTCTTATATTCTCGTTTAGGTGTGAGATAGGAATTGGCACATCAATTTCATACCTTAGGTGCACGTTTGGTCCTTAATCTTTGCTTTAATTTTCCATTTTCTTATTTTGGCGTTTTAGTTAAGTGTTTAAGTTTCAAAGGCTTAAAACATTTCTAGGTGAGAAAACAAAATAAAAAGGGTAAGAGAGTGAAATCTTCTTTAGGCTACCTATCTTGCACTCAATCATGTCTTTACATACATCTAATATAGAAACCTTGGTGAGGTTATTGGATGAGTTTAAAGAGTGGAGAGTTAAAGACAGAAGAAGGTGGAAAAAAGATCAAAAGAGAGAAAAAAGAGAAGAAATAAGAGAAAGATAAGAAAGAGATAGAATGGAAGAGAGAATGTGAAAAATAAGAGTATGAGAAAAAAAGAAAAAGAAGAATATGAGTGGGAAAGAGAAGAAGAAAAGAGTGAATAAGAGGACAATAAAGAGAAAACTATGAAAAGGAAAGAGAAGAGAGAAAAAAGAGCAATAAAAGAGAGAAAAAGAGCAAGAGAGAATGAGAGAAAAGAAATAAAAAGAAAAGAGAGAGATGAAAAAGAGAAAGAGAGAGAAATAGAAAGAGAAGAAAAGGAAAGAGAACTCAATGAGAAAAGAGATGAAGAAATCAATGAAAGAATGGAGTATTGGAAGAAAAAGGAAGAGTTATGGAAGGAAAGAGAGAAGAAATTTGAGATCCAAATAAAGAACCTAATAAAAAGAAAAGAAAGAAAGGGAGATTGGTACAAAGAAAGTTCTTAAAGAAGATTCAACTTTGACTTCAAAAGAGGATCTTAGTATAGAAGAGTATTCCAACCAATCCTTAAACAAAGCACAAGTTGAAATTGAGGTTATACCAAGAACTTTTGAGCACATTGAACCATAATCTCAAGTTTAACTTGAGCATGAGGCTCCACTAAACACTTCCACAAGTGTTGAACTTGAGTCATTACCTATTAAGATCAAAGAAGAATCTCAAGTCCAAGACTTGGAAGAAGTTGGGGGAGAAGTAAACCTTCAAGAAGATTGCCCCTAGGATTTTAAGGAGGATCTTATTAAAGATATTTCTCTCTTGGAGCAACTAAAAGTTGAGGTTGTGTAAAAAATCTTTGAGTGCAATGATCCACAACCTCAAGTTTTACTTGAAGATGAGGCCACAAAAGTTGAAAGTGAGATTGTGTAACAAACTTTGGACTCCAATACTAGATAATCCCAAGTTCAACTAAAAGAGACCATTCCTACTTGGTCCACCCCTAGGCCCATCATTATCTCTTGGGATGAAAGAAAGGATAAGGCTTACCTAGCCTTTATAAATGAGTGCTCCAAAACACTAAGTCTAGTCCCTACCTAAGTTTCCAATTTCCATGGGCTATAACTTAATGCATTTGGAGTAGGACGGGGAACTTCTTTATGGAGGCACAAACGCCAACAAAATCTTTTTATACAATTTTTTAGTGCTAACCTCTAGTATCCTAATCCTAGGAGACTCTACCTTAGGCCTCTTACTCCCTCTTGCTTGATTATACACCCTTGCTTATTACTTTGAATATCTTCTTGTAAGATTGGAAAAAGAGGAAGAAAAACCTCTGGATTTGAGGTCAAATCCTCTCCAAGAAGGAGGAGATTATGCAATCCCCTTTAGCATGGACTATGGCTAAAAGGATGAGAGGAAAGCATTGCATGGATAAAGCTTGATTGAAGAATTAAAGTCTTTCTCTTAATTGTATTCAGTTTGTAAATAATTTTAATTACCTTAGTAATTAGGGGCGTGAGGTATCCTTGAATTATGACCTTGTATTTTGTCCATTTTTCTTGTAAAAGTTAAGTGGTACCTTGAGTAATTATGTGGAGTGTGTGTAGAAAGAGATGTAACCCAAATTTGGGAGTGAGTCATTTCTATACCTCCTAACTCATTTTTGCACCCCAGTTTCTAAAACACAAAGCATGACAAACATAAAGGTCCATTTTCCTTGATTATAGGCACTTTTTAGGAGAGGGAATCTTAGTTAGTTAGACTAAACTAGCTTTAGGTATTGCTTTTGGGCTTGGATGTCCTTGTTTAGCTCCCTAATCCCAACCTCCTACTTCCTATAAATAGGATCAATCACTCCATGTAATTCTCACCTTTGAATTGAATGGAGAATAGTCTCTTTTTTAACACATTCATTAGTAAAAGGTCTTGGGGATCCTCTCTCTTGAGAAACCTTTTCCTAATTCTTTTTATCAAAGGTTTATTCCCTTGTGGCAAGCCTAAATATTTTTGGCTTATCTCTTTCCCAAAGAGTGGCGCCCCACCTCCAAATCTTTCTCCCTCCATAATCCATTTCTTGGAGGTTGGAACCTCAAGGAGAAAGATCAAGGGGAGTAAACTTTGGTTTGCATCACTATCATTCAGTTGTGGAGATTAAATTTGTAAATTAATGCAATGTTTTCTTTTATAGGTTACTTGAATATTAGTATGTCTCATTTTTAGGGAACTCTGTCAAATATTTTTTAGTAATTCCCAAAGTTTGGTCGAATGATTTATTTAGTAAAGTTTGTGTGTAGGTCATGACTTGGGGTGGGTCATGACAAAGTTGGTATCAGAGCCTAGGTTAGTAGGACTTATAGTTGCATAATTTGGTTTGTTGTAGAAACTTGTTTGTAACTTGTGTACCTGAGCATAACTTACATGCAAGATACTATGATAATCCATTTTTAGACTGGAGATGTTTGTCTTAGTCAATGTTATCAATTCTAAGTGTGTTTTTTCAATTGTTTCTCATTATAAACTTCACCATTGTTGTATTAGATTGAGATGTCTCTTAGGACTAGGCATAATAGAGAGCAAGTTTCAAGTTTGTGATGAGGCTTCTACTCTACCACACAATATAGTCCCAACGGGTTGTGGACGTGCACATATTCATGACTTAGGGTGGGTCGTGACATTTTTCATTTTCAATCTCTGAAATCACTTTTCTCTTGTCTCTCTCATATATCCATTATTCATGATTGCTAGCTTACATGCTACTGGTATATAATCACCCTTACATGGATAATTAATTTCATAAAAGTGTTTGGATTTTAGAACTATTGATTGTTAATTTTTGTTGGTAAATCATTTCATTATTATGACCTTAATTAACCACTTATCTGAATCACAAATAATAGGACATTCAACAAAATTAGAAAGTATGAAACATAAGCAAACATTTTTGGATTCAGATCACTAAAACCAATGAAAATTGAGATGAATTTGAATCTTGTGTGTTTGTTATAGACAAAAACATCATATTAAACCCCTAATTATTTTGTTATGGAAAATTTTAAGAAAGTTAAATGCAACAAGTTATTAGATGGTTAGTTGAGTTTCTAAAATAGTTAGCTATTATAAAATCCTTTCAACTGAACAGAAGACACCTTATGTTTTAACACATTTCTTAAGTTTGAAATTTAGTGAGTAACACATATTTCATAAGTTAAAGTTGAATGATATTTTTATTGATTAACAATTGAATATTTGATTAATTTGTTTTGTGTTTTTGTAGGATAAATAAATGATATTTTTAATTCATTAAAGAATAGTTATCGGGATTTTAGTATAGGATTTTGCTTGAGATTTGAATTTTAGTTAGAGAATATTATATATATAATTTGATATTTGAATCAAAGTTAGTTAAAAATTTATGAAGTAAAATATTTAAGAACTTGTTATACACAAGTTTTTGCTTTTTCATAGTCATGATTTTATTTTTCTTATTAATTATCATAAATTTTTATAAAAATATTAAGTTATACATTCAACATCTTTAAGAAATGTGAGTCTTCCAATTCATCTTACATTTTTATATTTATAGTGGCTTTTTTTTATAAACTCTAAAAATTTATAATAAACAAATGTTTTATATATTAATTATATTTTATATTGTAATACAGAGTTATCTTTAATTATTGATAATTTTTAAAGTATTAATTTAATTTTAAAATAAAAATAAAATTAAAAAACAACTGATTGAAAAGATAAGAAATATTTTGCTTCTTAAAACTGAATTTTAACAAAATTAATCTATCAATCTTAATGTTTTACTAAGTTTATAATTAGATACCAGATTTTAATTGGTTTCTTGAATTCGCAAAGTTTTTAATTCAGCGATGGCATTTAATTGTTATAAAAAAGTTTCTTTATAGACTTAATTAGAAGTGCAGATGATTCGTGACTTGAGTGTGTGTTACAAATTATAAATATAACTAAGGCAATTATGAAATTTTTGTAAAAGGTTGAAGTTTTGTAAAAAAAAAAAAAAAAAAGCTGAGAAATTAAGTTAGTTATATTAATAATATATGTGAGAAATATTAGGGTTTTACGTATTCATTTAATGAAATTGAGTTGGAAGTAAAAGGAAAGTATAAATTTAGTAAAAGTGAGGATGATTGTGAAAGAGCAGTTGGCAGTTAGGACAGATGGCGAAGAAATATGGATGGAGGTGGGAAGCGAAACTGAAATGGAGAAAAATGGAATGGTATGATGTGAGTGCATAAGCATAAGCATAAGCATAACAGAAGAGAGAGGGAGAGAGAGAGAGGGGGAGAGAGAGAGAGAGAGAGAGAGAGAGAGAGGTTTCGATGGATCAAATTCAAATATCGCCGGCGGACGGCGTGGACGTTAGCGGGGCGAGCAAAGAGCAGCAAGCGGCGGGAGTGGGGATTCTTCTGCAGATAATGATGTTGGTTTTGTCATTCGTGTTAGGTCACGTTCTTCGTCGCAAGAAGATTTACGTTCTTCCCGAAGCCAGCGCTTCTCTTCTCATTGGCCTACTCGTTGGTACACTCGCTAACATTTCTCACACTCAAACTAGCATCAGGTAAGTACCTTCTTGCTCATCTCTCTCATTCTTCCTTTTCTATTCATTCAACTCTCTTATCTTCCCCTACCCCTTACAGGGCCTGGTTCAATTTTCACGAGGAGTTTTTCTTTCTCTTCCTTTTACCTCCTATCATATTATATCCTTACCCATTCCCCTTCCCCTTCCCCTTCCCCTTCCCCTTCTTCTTTTCTTTTCTTCCCTTCCTTTCCTTGACCCTTCACCCTTTTCTCTTCCTTTACTCAGTCTGGCTTCAGTCTCTCCCCTGTAAGTTTTCTTTTTTCTTCTTTTATTTCCTTTCTTTTCACTCCACATTTCTTACTTTCCCTCTTTTTCAGAAACCTTTCTTCTCTAATTTCGGAGCTATTGTCACATTTGCTATATTCGGCACCTTTCTGGCCTCCATTGTCACCGGTCTCTTAGTGTAAGTTCTTTCATTTGTTTCCTATCAACTTTTCATTCATTTCAATCCTTTTCTTTCTCTGTTTTCAGTTATCTTGGTGGCTTGATGTACATCATGTACAGACTTCCTTTTGTTGAGTGTCTAATGTTTGGTGCACTAATATCCGCAACTGATCCTGTTACCGTTTTGTCCATATTTCAGGTACTCTTGCTTTTCTTTTCTTCTGTTTCTATTTTACCATTACTGCATGCTGCCTATACATTTTCCCCGTCTTCTCACTTCTAAGGTTAAGCCATATTGCTTTCCAATTAACTTCTTCCTTTGTTGTTGTCGTTCTAACTCATTGTGGTTTTCAGTATTGGTACACGCACGCCTTACATCCAATTCAATTTGTTCCTCATGTGTACTTCTGCATGCCTTATTGCAGGAGCTTGGCACAGATGTCAATCTATATGCCTTGGTTTTTGGAGAATCTGTTTTGAATGATGCTGTAAGTTTCCATAGCTGCAGAATAAAAAATATCCTGGTGAAGTGCATCATTTGTGATATAAATATGGATGGTACTGCTGGCTGATCCTTTCCCCCTTTTCTGTTTGGCCTTTCTCTCCCTCTAACCTTCACTGCACGCCACTGGCAGATGGCTATTTCTTTGTACAGGCATGTGAAAATTTTTATGTTTATAAAAAATAAACCCAAGTATCATTAAAGTATTAAAGTTCATTTTCACTCACACTTGCTTTGCAGGACAATGTCAGTTGTTAAATCTAATCCATCCGGACAAAATTTCTTCATGGTGGTTGTTAGATTTTTGGAGACTTTTGTTGGGTCAATGTCTTCTGGTTGGTTTTATAAATTTCACCTAATGTTCTCCTTATGGACTCTAAAGATAGGTTAAATTGTAGTTGAATTACCATAATGCCTTTTATGTTACTTTTACCCAATAAATATAACAACTCTTCTGGCAGAAGATATATTTTCAATATTTCTAATTTGCCATTGTTTTTTGGCGGATGTGCAGGTGTTGGAGTTGGATTTATATCTGCTTTAATATCCTTTTAAATTAATGGTTGTCCTATACACACACGTACACATAGCCTAATAACTTTTAGATATTTAAAAGTCAAAATATAGTCAAACCTTAACTATCAGAACCTATTTAAGTATGCAGGGTTGGATATTGACAAGTAAGTATTTATATTTTATTTATCAGTTCAATAAATTGACAATTCATATCTGGAAATTACTGATAAGAAAAATCTTCAATATAGTCTTCAGAACTTGGAGAGCTGTCTTTTTGTTCTTTTCCCGTATTTCTCGTAAGAAAACTCCTTGGGTGGTTTCTTAACAATTTTTTTTGTAGATTTTCTAAAAGTTTCTTTAGACTGGTGCAAATTATTTTATTTCTCAGGTACATGCTTGCAGAAGGTCTTGGACTGTCTGGTATAGTATCAATATTGTTCACAGGAATGGTAATTGCATATTATAATTCTTATGTGTCATTTCATGTGTGTTTAAAGCATTTCTATGAATATTTTGTGTTGTGTTTTAGGTCATGAAGCATTACGCATATTCAAATTTGTCACGTAGTTCTCAAAGATTTGTCTCTGCTTTTTTTGAGTTGATATCATCCTTAGCAGAGACATTTGTGTAAGGAGGATTCTATGGCAATATTTTCACTCTAGTTCAACATTACCTCTAAATGATGCATGAGGATCATTTTATCATATGATCATTTACAGGTTTATCTACATGGGCTTTGATATTGCTATGGAGAATCATAGCTGGTCACATGTTGGATTTATATTCTTCTCCATTGTATCCTTTCCTTGATCCTATAAATTTGAATTTTGTGATTTATATTAGCCTAGCATTTCATGTTCGTATTTAACCTCTTCCTCAATTGCTTGGTAACCACTTCAGATATTCATTGGAATTGCAAGGTATTTATGCTTTAATTTCAATTGTCATGGGTATTTGATCATAGTGGCTTATGATATTGTCAGGCTTTTACCAAGTTTGGTAAAATATAAAGATATGCATGCACTTTAACACTTCCATGCTTAGCTTTCATATTTCTCCCTGAAATTATAATCTATATTGTTTGATCACTTCATGCAGGGCAGCCAATGTGTTCTCTTGTGCTTATCTAGTCAACTTGATCAGACCTGCCTATCGGCAAATACCACCAAAACACCAGAAAGCACTTTGGTATAGTGGTAAGTTTTGAGAAAGTCACAAATCATCAACTATAATCTGGAAATCTCTTTTTGGTTCTGTCAATAAAACAAACTACTTCTTTATTTTGGTGTGTTCTTTAATGCTTTGCCTGTTCTATTGAGTTTTGCACTTTATGAGCATGTACAGGACTTCGAGGGGCTATGGCCTTTGCCCTTGCTCTGCAATCAATTCATGATCTACCAGCAGGACACGGACAGACCATCTTAACTGCAACTACAGCGATAGTTGTTTTGACGGTAGGCATGTTAATGATTTTCATCACCTAATTTAAGCCTAATCATTACATGAAAAATAAATAAACATGGAGGTAGTGTAAGGTGCTTGGCTATGTCACTCTGTAAGATTTCAATGTTATTTTCACACTTTATTTTGTGTTTCTGTATCTATGATTTGTATTAGAAGGAAACTAAAATGTTGTTCTTATGTTTGCCAGTAGCAACCAGTTATTTTCCCCACATTTTACACATTTATTATACCTGGCCAGCTACTCAACAATAAAATTTACTTACTTTATTTCAGGTATTATTGATTGGTGGTTCAACAGGCACCATGTTGGAAGCTTTAGAAGTTGTAGGCAGTGACAGCCCTATTACTGCGACTCCTTTGGCTTCGGTTAGTACCAGAACTAAGTATTGCAAGATGCGGTTCTTTTGCTTTATTAAGTAGTAGAAGCATCTCTTCATTGTTGTTTCCATATAACTCTCAGTGTAGAACTTTTTCCTTGTGGAATATATAGCAGGTAGCTATTAGCCACTGAGATGTGGTTCGGATTACCTTATATTGAAATCATTTTCATGTGTTTGGGATGGAGTGTTTTCAGGAAAATAATTGTTTTCTTTCTTTCTTATTTTTTCTTCAAAAACTCCCTCAGAAAGCTACTAAAAATAAATTATTTAAATCTTGTTTGTGTGTGTGTGTGAGAGAGATTAACTGGGCTATATCTGTTTCCTGAAAGAAGCAGAGGCATGCAAATTGACTCGTGATATGTTTTTAAATTGCATATAACATCCATTAGGGAAAAGAAATCAAATAGTCCACTCTGGCTGACCATAACCGGAACTAAACAGAAGTTCTGGATGCCCAACCAAGCATATAATGTTAGATAGGACATATGTAAATGCATAAAGCTCTTAATGCAATTTTAAATTCAAAGAAACTACATTATTTATGAACTTTATTGTAGAATTGTTTGCTAATTTCTAAATTAAACATTTGAATTAGGACTGCATTTTATCCTGGCAAAGGATATGACCATAATCTACTTACAAGTTTCTTTATATTCTCCCTTTCAACTAATATCTTTGGTTTTCATCCACAAGAATTTTGAGGGAAACAATGGTTATATGTCTCCTGATGAAGAAATGTCATCAGGGAGCAAAATCAAAATGAAGCTACAAGAATTCCAAAGGAGGTATCGTGTGTGCTATGATTAAAGATATTCTATATCTATTTTATGCTAAAAGACAATTTTGGTTTCCTACTTTTTTTATTTCTTAACTTTGGTCTCTTGAGAATTTTATTATGACATTTGGTCTCTTATTTACAAAAACTTCTTAATTTGGAGGCATCCATCAATCTCAATTTGGGGATTTTACCGTCAAATTTAACATTACATGCAGGAATTTTTGGTTATAATTCATCCTAGCTCAAATTAATGCAATTATTTACTTTATAATAATTTATTATTTGCGAGCTGACCCATGTGAGAAGAAGATAATATAACTTTTGGGGACATCCCCCAATTGACAGATGCACCTAAATTAATTTTTTTTTTAAAAAGGGGACCAAATGTTACAATAAGATTTCAGGGGACCAAAATTACCTTTTAGCCTTTATTTTAACTCAATGATATTTCTACTTCTAATATTTCTTTGTTTTTCTGTTGTAGTGCTGCATCTTTTACAGCATTAGATAAAAACTACCTCACCCCATTCTTCACTAGTCAAAATGGAGATGAGGAAGATGAAGGTAAGTTTGACTTGGCATTAATTTCTAATCAATATTATGTATCAAATTCTGGCTGAAGATTAACAATTGGTAGGATTATATCCACTTGCTTGAACTTTAAGAATGAATTTTAAGCTTAGCGTGAATGAATTAATTTTGTTGATGTAATATTTCCCCAACTTGTTCTTGGTCTTAACAGTTGTGCCTCTGACTTCCGAGAACATGGGATTGGACGGCCATGATCATGACCACTATTAGTCGTGATATTTTGGAACAACGTGTTCAATAATACTACTTGAAGGTTCCTTTTTGTACAAACCTTGAATCATGCAATTCATAGACAACATGGAGGAATTGCCATAATACAAGGATCAATGCAACTCGCAGGATTCAGAATCTTACGACTTACGTCAAGTAGGCAGATTAGGTTGGAAGATAGACACCTTGTCTTGTGGCATTCTATGCAAGTTGATGAGTACGGTTCTTTCGCGAAGCTGAAGGTTTATAAACTTGATCTAACCATACGTGTTTACTGACTCTAATATCTGCAGTCCAAGGTTATGTAAGTACTTACCGCAACGAAATACACGATCTTCTTATATTATATTCGCCTTATTTGTTCTTCGAGGTTGTTAAAAAGACCAAAAGGATTATGCTTGAAAAGGCTTTCAACAATAAAATCAAGGTACTATTGTACCCAAAAACACTTCATGCTATTTACAGTTTATTTATTTATTTGTGTTTTTGTGGCTGGCAGCGAGTCTTGTATATGTAACAAGTTTAACGAAATTGGTATTTGAAAAACACGAATTTTATAAAAAATGTAAGGCTCGAAGACTTTGCCTAATATCCGTAATGAGTAAAGAACTTTCCTACGCACACCTAAGCTCATGCAAGTCGAGAACAATTGATGATAAACACAATGGACATGGCTAATATGAAGACACCAATGGTGTATGCGCTTTTACCAGCCATGACAACAACTGTCGGATCAAAGTGTTGCATTTTTAAGTTTTTATTTTTATTTGTAATTTTATGTTTGTTTAATAATCTATTGCACTGGGATTGAACTAGAAATCGTTATAAATTTTTATATTTTCTTCATTAATGAATCTATTTTCCCTAGTATGTTGCCACACTGTTTTCCCGTTTTCTTTTTGTTTTGTGTTTTGTATATGTTCTTCGTTTTGTTCAAGGAACATGTATGGATTGAGTAATGTTGAACAAGTTTTCTCGTCTTCATTTGGGGATGCATAGAAATATTAGGACTATGGTTTGAATGGTAAGTTATGGTGTAGGATATAGGAGTCTTGAGATTCTTCTGGGATGGTAAGAAGCAACAATCTGTGAATGGTAGGTTACGGTGATATTGAAGAAGGCACAAATGATTCGGCTTTTGTCACCTCAGCGTAACTTCTTCCAAGCTCAACATGAATAATTTGCAATTAAAATCTGAATGCTCCACACTAAAGTTATGCGGTATGGCTTTTATTGACATAAGTCTTGTACTACACACGACTACACGAGTAAGTTAAAGATAAATATTTTTAGTTAATCAAAACTTTAAAATAATAAAATATTAAGAAAACATTGAAGCTTAAGAATTTATTCAAAACACAATTTTTTGTATGTATTTATTAAACTTTTTAAATTAAAAACTAATTAGATTGAAATTAAATAAACATTTTATTAGAATCTTTTTTAACATATAGTACAAATATTAGTAAAAAAATTGTAAATTTATTTTATTATAGTAAATATTTTTTTTGGATTCAGAAAATTGTTAAATACTTGAAGAAAAACCTTGTTGTCCATTATATATGTTTCACCACAATAATATCGAGCAGAAATTATTTTTCGTGATATTTGTGATTTTTATTAAGAAATTTGAAATTAATATATCATTTGTTATATATAATCTAAATTTGAAATTAATAATTTTTACTTTAATATTTTTTTAAAATCTTAAAATAGAATTATTTTTTATAATTTTTTCATTGATAATTGTCTCAGTAATAAATTATATTTGAAATTAAAAAAATAAAAAAGAACCATAATTTGAAAGATTGAGTAATGATAATAAAACTCAAATTATTTAAAATTGAGAGTAAATAATACAAAAAAATATAAATATAAATAATAAATATTATATTATCTAGTTAGATTTAATTGAACTTTTCAATATACAAATTCTGACCACAAAAGTTTAATATTCAATATATATATATATATATATAAATTTATTATATACATTTTTAAGTGAAATATTTTTTCTTAAAATTTAACAATAATTTAATTATATTTAAAGTATAAATGAATATCCTTAATATTTAAAATAATTTTTTATTAAATAGTTATTAAAAATTTATTTTTCTTAAAAAGGTAAAAATATTTTATTGTACTTTTAAAATGAAACTATTCTCTAACAAAAATAAGCAATGTTACCCAAAAAAATTATTATTTTCTAAAATGAATGCAATTGTGTTATCAAAGCCCATGAAATACATTTTTATGTCCGGTTTTACCTATCAAACAAAACTGGGTTTTCTTAAAAAAATAAATAAATTAGAGTTTTAAAAATATAATTGTGTTAAAAACCACAATGGTTTTATTCCCAATGATATCAAATAAAACTATTTATCATAAATAATACTTATAATATTTCTCATTAAGAAAAAATTGATATTGAGTTTATACTATTATTTAGTAATGATTGAGTTTATACTATTATTTAGTAATTAATTTATAGATACTTTGTGATAAAATATTTTGTTAAATTAGTTTTGATATATGTGTCATGTGTAGATAAAAAATTAAAATTATTATATAAATATTAATAAATAAAATTATTTATTATTTTATTTGAAATATTTTATCGTTCATAATGGTACTGAGTAAACTTTTCTCTCTTTAACTATATTTAACTATATTTGATAGTTCTTTCGTAAAAAATTAAAATAATTTCATTTATGATATTATTAAGTATATAATTTATGTAATATTAAAACTATTATTAAGTAATAATTTATAATATTAAACATATTAGAAAATATAAAAGGAAAAGGAGAAATAAAAATAAAACTATTACTAAATAATAATTTATAATAAAAAGAAAATATAATTTATAATAAAAAAGAAAAAAATATTATTATTATTATTATTATTATTATTATTATTATTATTATTATTATTATATAAAAGAAAGTTGGATAATGTGTAAACATAGAAAGGAAGGTTTTGTTAAACTATGTGTTAACAACTTAACATATTATTTAAAAAATACGTGTTAACAAGTAATATAATTAAGCCTAAACTATGATGGATGTTACTGATCTTTATAAAATTTATGTGTTTTTAAATTTGGAAAATGTAATAGTGTGCATCAAATTAAAAAAAAAAAACTTGAATTGATGTCTCTCTATCAAATGTTAAATATTGATCATGAAGAGTTAAAATTTGATCACTACATGTGATGTCATACAAAAGCATCAATTTAGGAATTTTTAGTAAGCAACACACTGTCACATTTTGAAAATATAGAGGTACAATATAAAGTTTTTAAGATTTTAGAGCACAATATTATGTTTTCAAAATATACGGACATATTTTCAAAAATATGTCTATGTAAATTATTTTTCTTTAAAAACTAATTTTATTTTTTAAGAAAATATTATTTACTTGTTAAAAATTAATTTTTAAAATTTTTTTTACAAGATAGAAACAAAATATTTTTTATTTAAAAATAATTTTAAAATTTAAATAAATGCCTAGAATTTACTTTTTAAAAAATAGAAAATTATTATTTTTTAAATAAGTAGTTTATACAAACACATAAAAAAAATATATTTATTAATATAATTTTTAATAAGTAAATCTAAGCAAAATTGAAATTTATCTCTAAATCCTTTTTCATTATCATAAACTTATAATCCTTATTTCATTTCCTTAGAATATCTTTAATAATAAAGTTTAAGATACTCACTTTGCATAATTTAGAGAGAAGACCTTTTACCGTGACAATTATCGTTGCAAAATTTTAAAAGTTACTACTAAAATGACTTTTTCTAACGATAAATTTGTTGTTGTAAAAAGTTTTGCAATAACATTTGATTTCCCTGCCACTAATTGTGTTTTAGCAACGAAGATTCTCCTTATCATTTGACATATTTATCATTGCCATAGATAACTTTTAGTAACCACAAAAATTGTTGCTATATGTTATTTGTCTTAACAACTATTATTGTTGCAAAACATATTCTTTATCATAAACCAAAATTTCTGCACTATGACAACTTTTATTAACAATTAATATCGTTGCATAAATATATTTTTTTAACAACTAAAGTCATTGCAACAAAGCCTCTTTTCTAAGCAACATTCATTAATTAACTATCTACAAAATTATCACAAAAATTTCCGGCACAAGGTATAATTTTTAACAATTTACAAATTTAAATTTGTAAATAAATATTAAATTTAATTTTAATAATAATTAGATATTAATTTTAAAATTTATATATTAATGTAAATAATTTAATTAGCTTAACTAGTTTAGATTATGTTACATGAAAAATTTTGTTTAGTTATATATTTTTTTAATCACAAATGATAATTTGAATAAACTAAATATATCAACAAAATATAAACTTAACATATGTAAACATGATTGAATGTAATAAACATATCACTTCATATAATTTAACTGGTAAAGTTATTATGTAAACTGACCTTCAATTTTTAACCTATGAAGTTTTAGTTTAACGTTTTTTCTTATGGAATTAATAAATAAAAGATAAAGAAATTAAATTAATTAATTAGTATGATGTTCTTAAACGTAAAATATTGATGTTCTTAAATATAAAGGAAAAATTATTTGCAGCTTACTTATGATATGCTCAAATTTATCATCAAGGTAAAAAGCATTTTTGTTTATAATTGAAGGGTGTCCACCCTATACAAATATCTAAAGCACCCTAAATTAATTAAAAGTTAATACAGTAAACAAACTTTTATGATGAACTAATTTGTAAAAGTTTTACTAAACTTAATTATTATTTATATTTACCGAATATGCATGCATTCTAAAAAATATAGATACCATCATTTCCTCAATTTGCTTTTTAATTCTTTCCTCAAGTGATTTTTGACCTTCTTCAAAAGGTGCTACCATTTTCTCTCTTAGGTTATGTTCTTCTTGAAGTTGAGCCTCAATCTTTTTAATTTCATTTCCATAGTATGACACTTTTCACGTTCATCTGCTAATTGTTTATGTAAACTTGTATCAGATCTTCTCTTGTTTGGTTGGATGCTAGTACCAAGACCATGGTAATACCCTAATGTTCTTCAACAATTGATTGAAAAATTTCATTAACAATTTGGGCTTTATCCATCTCCACATTTATGCCTCCCAACTTCTCTAAAGTGGCTTCCTGAACCCTCATCTATCAACCATAAAAGTAAAATAATAATAATTTAAATTAAAGAATAATAAATTAATTATAATTCTAATTTACAATTCACAAAAAAATTCGCACATGTACTTCCTTGGATGCTTCATCTACCCATGCTCCATTTTTTGTATGAGTTATTTGTCACAAATCTTAAAAATTAGGCTCCTTTTGAGTTTTCGGATCTCTCCAAGAAAAATTCAAAAGACAACCCATAATCAAAACAAATAAACTATGCAATTAATAATTTACAATAAATATATTTGTAACTATAAGCTTAACTTATATCTATTCTTAATATATGAATTTTAATTTATTAAAAAAATAATAAAATTACATTTTCAAAACTAACAACCTGAAATGATTTTCTTCCACATATGATTAATAACTTGCTTTAATTTATTTAATTTGTTTCTCCTACTGATTTCCTAGAAATGACAAGAATAAAATATAATTATAACTTTTACATTTATAGTTAATAAACAATTTAAGTGTATTTAGAATTTAGTATATATATGCATAATCTAAACATATCTTGAAATTAGGGCTTGAAAAATAATTTACTAAATATTCTCAATCTTCACCACTCAGGTCTTGAGGTTTATGCTCTAAAGCTATTTCATTTGTTTAATACTGTTTGAAATGTTAAAGTCTATGCCTATGATTCCATTAAAGTCTTTTTGTCGTATCAAGAATAACATCTTTAGCATGTTCTATATTCAAATCTTCAATGTTAAAAGTGTTATACACACAAGAATTAAAATTGAAAGTTAATTTAAAAATATGATATTAGTATAAGAAAAAAAGGAAAATGAAAACTATGAAAATAAATAATTTACCAAACCTTTGGTTGCCATTCTTTCTTTTACAACATTAGGAACACATTTCCACTTTTCTACATTAAAAGGAGCATCCTTTTGAACTATAATAGAGATTTCAATGGTGAAATCTGGAGCTTTTTTAATCCAATTGCTACAATCTTATCAGTTGAAATATTGATAGCCAATTTTCCTATAATACTCTTTCTCTTCCTTTTTTTTTCAAATACTTAAACGACTTGTTTTTCCTCTTCCGACTTTTGTTCTTGTATTTGTACATCCTTCTGCATTTTCAACCAAAATATTATTAGCAAATTAATGACAAACAAAATAAATATATGTTTAAGAAATTGTGTATAAGAATAAAATTCATAATATTCATAAGAAATAAGAAAAGACCAATCTGAGTTAAAGATTCAAAAGAAATAAAAATATAAATACCTTCTTTTTGTTGAATCTTAGTATCATTTGAACAATTTTGAGGTCTTAAATTTGAAATACGACTTGAGGATTCCATAACTAAATACAAAGAATGAAAATCTAAAATAGTGACTAAGTTAAACTATAATTCCTTAAAAAAAAAAGTCATACTATAGCTAAGAAATAACAACATATTTATACATGAAATCAAGTGAAAAAATAAATAATTATTTATATTGTGTAAAAAATAACAAAACATATGTACAAGTGTGTAACATTTAGCAATATGGAATGCAGTAGTAGAATTAATTAATGCAAATTCGAAAAATCAAATTCTAAAAGAGCTAGCTCTCTCTTTGCTACAACTTGAAGCAATAATCACTCATAGTCTTTGGAATGGATGTAACTATAAAACTATAATATAATCTTAAATTACACCAGTGATTATCAATTACTTTTTGTAATATATAGAAATCCTAACGCAAATTATGTGTAATTATGAGTTTATTCAAATTTTAGATTAAGTAAACAACCTAGCTATGAGCAGGACCACGAGGAAATTACAAATGATAGGAAGAAAGTAATAATATGTCCATAACTAAATTACAAATTTTAGATTAAGCATAGAGACACTCTTTTGCAAGGTTTCAAGGTGGTTGGTTACATATGTTCATTTGTTAGCATTGATTGACAGACTCAAAAGCTATAATATTATTGCTATTATTTTCTTAATCAAAATCATGATTCCAAAAGCCTACAATAACTAAACAAAAGCTAATTTTAATACTAAATCAACTTTTTTTTCATTAGATTGGACAAGAAGGAACACAAATATAAGAATAATAATAATAATAATAATAATAATAATAATAATAATAATAAATGTTACAAGTAATAAAGAGAGTTAAAAAGAAAATAAATGGGAAGCAAGAAAAAGAATACTACGTTAATTTATAATAATTCTTTCAAGATATTTTGATCAAGCAATCTATCTCTGTGACTATAACTCTATTAATCTAAAGGCAAGAAGAACGTGAATATTAATGGTTCTCATATGAATTTCATGCCCTTGCACATACATATGTCAAAGTAATGTATCCTTGTTAATATTAATTAAGTAGGCACCAAAACTAGATACTTGTGGATTATTTTCGAACTATATTATGAGTTTATGATTAAGTCTAAGCAGAAAGGAAATTGAACTTACCTGTCCTAGGCACTTCTAGTGAAGAAAGGAAAAGTAGCTTGGTCAGTTCTGATTTTAGAAGAAGGAAGAAACTTGTGCGGTTCTTATTTTGGGAGAAGGGGGAAACTTCCGTGTAGAAAAGAAAAAAGAGTTCACTTGAGGTTCTAATTTTGGAAGGAGGGAACTTTTATATGAAGAAAAGAAAAAAATTGAATAATCTGCTGATCTGATCTTGAGAAGAGGGGAAAAGTTTGAGAATTTTTTTAGTTTTTTTAAAATAACAAGAGGGTCAAATAAATTTTCCCAGGTAAATTTGCCACTCAGGCAACCTTAATCGTACCTGAGAGTGTTATCTTAAAATTGCAATAGTTATCTTTGATTTTCTTGTTGCAACGTACTGTATAGAGAGTACTCACAAGTTTGTTATAACTACAATATACAAAGAGCATGTATGTGGGAACAATTCTTTTTCCTTTTTTTTAACCAAAATTAGTATATTCAATTATTTTTATGGTTCTCACTGTATCATATCAATTTTAAGATGTTCGTAAATACTTTTATTTTAATGGTTAAATAAAAGTCAAGAAACTCATTTTTACTTTTTATTTTTAATTAATTGAGTTTGAAATAAAACTGAAAAATAAATTTTAATTCTAAGAAACCGTATCTTTAAAAAATATTTATCTTAATTTTTAAAAGGCTAAATTATAATTTGTATCTTTTAATTTATTCAATTGTTTTTAATAAAGAATTGTTTTAAAATGTGATACCTTAAACTTAGGTAACCTTAATAAACATGGAGATACTCTTAAGAGAAATATCTTTTTATCTACACTTCATTTGCAAGTTGAAGTGCTTTTATGATTCTTAACTAATAAAATTTTTCATCCTTTATTATGACCTATTGTACTTTCTTTTTCTCATTATGTCCTGTTCCTTTCTTGTTATATTATTGTGTAAAAGTACTCACCTTGATGTAAATGTAGGCTTAACTAAAATTAGTATCTTCAAATTTTATAAAATTTAGACATTGTGCACCTATATTTTGAAAACATAACATTGTTTCTTCATATTAAAAAAATTCTTGAATTGATACGGTCACAACCCACCCTAAGTCGTGACCGGTGCACAGATTGTCTCTCTTTAGTCTGGTTAGTCTGAGATTTGAACCTTACTAAATACATCATTAGATCAAACTTCTTTTTTGAAAAAATTGATAGAGAGTCTCTCCTAAAAATGAGACATACTACAATTAAGGTAACATGTAAAAGAAAATATTTTATTTAATTATAGATTCAATTCAACACGTAGATGATAGGATCTCTCATCATAATATAGATATCATTCATAAATTCTCAAAATATAAAAATTACAACATGTACAAACTATAAACTAATATTCATTATCTATATCAAAATATAGAGATTTCATCATCTATCTCTATCCCTATCACTAGTTTTGACTTTACATCTAATATCATTGTAGCTACATAACCTGGAGTTACCAAAATACACTTTTCATTATGTCAATGGAGGCCTACCAAAAGGATGTACAAATTCTTGGATAAGATGACAAATCCCAAGAAGTATGCTACTCAGGCTGTCAGGCACTTCTATATTTGAGGGAAAGAGAGAAAGGAGAGGTAAGTAACAAGGACTTAGTATGATAATACAAAGTGGATAGGAAGGAGAAACACATATAGCACGAATATTTTTCACTCAAAAAGGATTACAATGGTAATAAATAGAAAAAAAAATAAATAACACATCTCACTTTACAAAAACTAAAATTTACTCTCTTGAAGTCTAAAAATATAATAAACATAGAAATAACTTTAAATTTCAAATAATTAACAATGTCACATTATTTCTTCGTTGTGACTAACGGATTTATACCATATTATTTTTCGTTGTGGCAAACGAAAATATACCACAAATTATCTCTCCATTGTGATGAACGGAAAAATTATATATAATTATTAAAGCTACTAAAATATTCATCAAATCACCACAAGTAACAAATACTAAGTCAAAGTACATAAATTTAAATACTACTCATCATTCTTAGCTATTACTAGAAATCAAATCACCAAAATAACTTATTTAATAATTACTTGCTTCTCCAAAAAAAATAATTTGAAAGATGCCACAAGTAAAATAGCTACTTACTAAAAAAGAGAACTCAATTAAGCCTTCAAATACTGTAAGTGGGAGCAACTAAAGTATTTTCCAAGGAATCTAAACATTAAAAGCAAGATCTGGATGAGTTAGATAAAAACCCCAAACTGAAATTCTAGTGTTTGTGAGAGAACCATCATAATCTCAATAATTGAATCCCCTACATCTATACTAGCCCATGAGTATTCTATGCCTAAAATTACTTGTTTACCTTGAAGAGATACCTTTACGTTGGATGACTAATGGCGATAATAAACTTTTATTTGGGGTAAAATGTTACGTTTTCAAAATATAGAGACACAATGTCTAAATTTTATAAAATTTGGAGACATCAATTATAGTTAAGCCTATAATTAGTAGATGGTGGCATGGAAAAGGTGGAGGGTAGAGAGGGGGATTTCTGGAGAATGGGGTGAATGAGATCATGTTAGATTGTTGTGAGAGATTTTGCAGTTCTTTTCTCACTCACTATTCCCCCCCTTTTGCTGTAACTTGAATAGATTTTTTCATTTCGCATCTCTAATTTTTGTTATTCGTACCTTCAAAGTACTGCTTTTCTAAAGTACCCGGTCTCCTTCCTCTGTTCGTTGTGACAATGTGACCCCTCTCCCCTAAGCCCCCAACATCTTAGTTAAAAACTTGTAGATCAAAGTTGTGGATCACATGATTCACAACCCTTATCCTAAATTGTGGATGTGAAGATCTGGAAGATAAGAAAAAAAGCATAAAAAAAAACGTTGCAAATCACATCATCTACAATTATGTAATTACATAATTACGGATCTTTTTATCCGTAATGCACTATACACAACTACTGATCATATGATCTGCAATGATGAAAGTGCAAAAAGATACATTAAGAATCATATGATGTACAATTGTGGCATATTAAGATCTATAATTATCATGTAATCTACAATATATTTTTTACACTTCACATATGCGAATCTACATATCCACAAATCAAATTTATTGTTGTGGATTAGTAGATCCATAAGTGATGGTTGCATGTTGTAGATCTAATGATCCACAAGTAGGGGTGGGTTGCAAGAGAGAGGGTTGGAAGGCATGAGGGAGGGGTTGGGGGCACGAGGTGAGCAAGGGAGGTGGTGGCATGCATGGAGAGCTGCAGCAGGAGAAGATAAAGGAGATGATGGGTTTAGATATAAGTTTAATTAGTATACATTAATAATGTAAAAGAGTTTTACACTGACGTTTAATTATAATTATTCATTTATATGACTTTGAAAATATTAATTAGTAAAGTCAATAAATTAACCATAAATAAATGATTGTGATTAAATGTCAATATAAAATTTTTTACACCGACAAATATATGCTAATTAAACTTTTTAGATATTTAGGATTTGAGGTGGGAATAGCAAAAGTGGGGGTGCAGAAACAGAAAAACCTTGATCGAGGCAGAGGGGAGTACGCAGCTAGATGATGCAAAAGTTTAATCTATTAGGAATAGTCTCCAATCCACATGCATTGGAGTTGTAACTTATAACCTTCATCCACACTCACAAGTCACAAGTCAGAGGCATTCTATGCACACGTAAACACTATTTTTAACTTATTTACATTTTAAATTGGACTAAACTTTACAACCATTTCCAATATGAACAGGTAAATTTTCAGGGTGCACACTACACAGCGTAAAAGCTCAGAGACTCCATTTCTCTCCCTGTAGACTTCAGGTTAGAAAGCCGTTTGCGTGAATAAAGAACAGCGGTAAGATTGATCACAACATGACTCCAAGAATGTTAAGGAGCCCCCATAATTCATTCATCTATAATACCACACATGTAAACCTCATTGGAATCTCTAATAATGCCACCACGTCACGCTTTCATCACAAATCTAACAAACCAAATGAGGCTGCAAAAAGGTGGCCAGAATCCCCAAAGACGCAGATGCTCATGCATGCCCAACCCTCTACATCTCAAATCAGACTGCAAAAATAGTACTTACAATTTACCATTTTCTTCTCAGCTTATCTGTATGACCAACATTTTTATCTATTCACCATAAAAGCTTCTTTCAACCATGGATAACCAGCATGTGTAACCACATTTGGTTAAGTTGTTTAAATTAAAAAAAAAAAAAAAAAGTACTTTCCAAAATTATTTTTTTTAAAACTGATAAAATTTGTTTCTTAAAAAATAAAAAAAAAATAGACAAACACAAAAAACTAAAGAAAACATTTTTTCTAAAAAAATAAACTTAAAACAATGAGGCCCATTGTTCACCTTATCTTTATAAGCACTTAATCAACATAAAGTAACTCATCCATGGCATTGTGCAACCAGCTTCTTAGAAGCATGTACTCACCTAGAGGGATGGGGAAATTCGTACCACAAATGTCGCAAAAAGATTGAACGGTAAAACTTAAACTATGTCACGAAGTCACTATCGTACAAATTTGGCACACTTTCTTCCATCATTAGCAAAAGATGATGGTAAATTGGTAATAAAAAGAAAAGTTCCAGAGATTGGCAATAAATGTTATTTAACACAACGCAGTTTTATGTAACGACCATATATCATCCTACATTGTATGATGAAGCATGCCACCGGTCATTTTTCTTCTTAGTCAGGTGGTGCATCAATTGTCAAATTCCTAGACCGAACAACATAAACTGTAGGTACTTACAAAATTTACATGCAGTCAAGATACATATAGTTTCTCAGTCGATTGTACTGGAGAAGGCTTCCATAGGTGCGATCCCAGACACCGATGAAAAGTGACTCTGTATCAGGGCTAAAAGACACACCAGAGATCTCCCCAAAAAAATCGATCTCCTGCTCCTTCTCAAACCCCATCTTTGCATCATAGACATGCACAAAGTCAGCTGGCTCAGCCATTGCCATGAACCGCCCATCAGATGTGAACCGTATAGATCTAATAGCTCCAAGGTTACCCTTAAGCACTGCGACAGATTTTGACAAGTTCCTTACATCCCAAACACGACATGTTTTGTCTTGGTTCCCAGTGGCAAAAACGCGGCCATCAGGATGCCATGCAGATGCAAAGGAGTAATCCAAGTGTCCACATAAAGGCTTGACAGTCTATATAGGACCAAAATTTAAATTAATTATTCATAATTTTAACCATAAACAATGTACATAAAGAATTTGTAACACAAACCAAAAGAGTACACCACCTTTCCAGTTTGAGAATCCACCATTATCCCTTCTGGGTTGTCTCCAACAATCACAAGCAGTTTCCCATCAGGGCTCAATGAAGTATGCTACAGACAGAAAGGGAACATATTCAAATCATTATTTCTTCTATTACTATAATAAGAATGATAGAAATCCAATACTAGCTGTGTTGGATATCATATTTTCCAACCCTAGCAGTGTGCAATGCAATGAGCATGCAGGAAAAAATACTCTCTGTATACCTAAATATAAGACTCTTTTAACTAATTCACGCCATTTAACAAAGTTGGTTAACTTAGTAAGATTACATTTACTAATATTGTGTATTATTTTTTCAAAATCAGTTAAAATTCACTATCTCCTTTCCACTTAATTCTCTCCGCCTACTAAATTAATGTGTTGGTCATCTTCTCCAAGTCTCACGAAAAAATAAATTTACGTTATTAATTTATATCATTTATTGGAAAGTAATTAAAGGATATATTGGAAAAATAATTAATTAATGCTAGAGACAACTTGAAAGAATTTTATAAAAAGGAACAATTTTTTTCTGGAAAAGAAGTCTTGCATTAAGGGATGGAGGGAGTATATATTTAGACGTGCTCACAATTCTCTCTGCTTTTTTAAACTTTAATACTTTCCCATCATTATTCTACTATTTTGTTTAAGGTTCCTTAATTGTAGTGTGAAAAAACAAGGTTATCAAGCTAAAGTTTCACTTAAGAAAAGTAATAGTAAAAAAAACAGATGATATATGTGTAATTACACTAAATTTCAAGGATGTTTTTTAACTTGCTCTAATAATAACCATAATAAAATTCCATATTGCAAAATTAAAAATTTACAGAAATAAAAATAAATAAATAAATAAATAAATATAAATACCACTTACATTTACAGGCCAGGAGAAAGAGAAATGCTTGGAAAGCTGAAATCTTTCCATATCAAAGTCTCTAACTCCACAGTCATTATTTGAAGCCATGAAATGAACAGCTCCACTGGTATACATCAATTAATTGTTAGTATAGTATGCCACCATTCTTGAGAGTTGTCAACAGAAATAGTTAACATGATATTAATCACTAAAGAACCTAAATAAATAAAAGATAAGAAAAATAGGAGAGGAGAAAAGCAAAACCTAGGATGATCATAAATCTCAACAGCATTTGTTATTGCATTGTCATCATAAGTAGTTCTAGAACAAAAGCTAACCCCAGGTCGATCTATGTACTGCAAGGACAAGATGTATCATTTAATCAGACAATAATGATGATGATCAACTATATCAATTGGACAAACCAAGTTGACATAGTTGACAATGAATTCATATTATTCAGTTTGGCTAAACGGTTAGTGTTCAATTACTCATATCCATATAAAGGCAAAATAATCACTACATCATTTTAAACAATGTAAATGTCTAACACATGTAATGAGTACCAAACTCATAATCTAATTTGAGCATCCAAAGCGAGAAATACAAAATTGAGCACAATAAATCAAGTGACCAAGTATCATGGTGTGCAGAACATGTAAAAATACTAATTATTATTGGGAATAAAAATGACTAGGACAACCCGATAATAATAGAAGTACCTTGCAAATAAGTTCTCCTTGAAAACCCCCAGCAATCAACAACTTATCTCGCACAGCCAGTGTACTAATCTGTGTATGAGTGAATCCTTCCAAAAGGCTCCCAGGATGTTTCTATAACCAACAGGCATTTAAAAGCTCAGGTGTATTTTCTAATTTCTAACTAAGTGATCCTTTTTATAACAAAAGAATTGAAAAAATAGTTACCTCACATGGAGCCACATGCCCTGATACATTCAGGATTTCTGATTTCTTAGCTTTTAAAGAAGACCAGTGCAAAATTGAGTAACTTGAAACAAGATATACATCATGCTTTGATGTTGCCCAAACCAAGTTCCTCAACTGCAAATGACAGATTAGAGGTACGATGTTAATGTTAGTTAACTCATTGAACATGGCATGAGCACCAACTTCTAGAGGGTAACAGTAAGATAATTTAATTCTATTACATGTACATGCAAGCAATAGTATTTTCCCCAAACACAAAGCCTATCACATCATCTCAAATGACTCAATGTAATTAATTACTACACTAACATACTTGGAAATGAAGTATTGTTGATTTAACAGATCTAGTGTTTTGCCAGAAATCGTAGTACTTTCCTCCTCTATATGTTAGTGTGCATTCCTGTAGACAAGAGATAGAGAATATGAGAATCGTTACTCAAATGCTATGCTACAGAGCTAAAGTAAAACACATTATATTGATACCTTTTCTGACTGTTCACCTGATTGCGGTATATTTTCATAATTCTTGTACTGCTCTAGTCTAGTTTGTCTATACTTCTCACGACTAACGCTGAGTCTATCCCAAGGTATACCTTGGATATCCTTTCCTTTCCTAGCTTCTGCAGCAGTAGTATCTGTCATCCGATTTTCCTGCAACAAGCCCACACCCCAACAAATGCAATCAGAAATGAAAGGTCATGTCAAAGCAATTTCATGAGGTTTTACTCGAGTAATAGTAAATGAGAACCTCCTAAGTCCTAAAAGTGGATATGAGGATAAACAAACCATAGAGTCATATTCATCATCATCATCATCTGATTCGGATTCTGAATCACCAAACACTCTGCCACGGAAATACATGTCATCTTCTACTTCCGCCATTTCATTATCATCAGCAACATATTCCATTTCGTCCCCCTGTTGTTGCGCCATGATTTCCTATGTTACTGCTACAACAATTCCAACCCCTAAGAAAATAAACAATGCCACATAACGCCGAAACTGCAGATACTAAAGCTTCAATTCTAAGTAAATAATATCAAATCCTTCCCGTCTTGGAACAGTATCAGTAACCTAACCCTAAAAACAACTTAAATTCTAAAGCTAACCAACATATGAGTTATAGAAAACCAGAAAATCACGAGAGAAATAATACATGAATTTGGGCAATTCCCATCATTCCAGGCAGGCAGTTAATGGAGAAGCATAAAGTTTTCAGTTTTGAGATTGTAAAATTAAAATTAAAACCATGAATTCACATGACAAGGTCAAAAAAAAACCCACAAAGTTAAATCTAATATAATAATAATAATAATAATAATAATAATAATAATAATAATAATAATAATAATAATAATAATAATAATAATAATAATAAAATAATAATAAATTAGACGGCGAAAGAGAGGAATTGAAGAGGAAAATGAAAAGAAGGTGGGGTTGATAGAGAAAAGAGAGAGAGACCTTAGGAGGTGTGGCTGTCACTGTTGAAATTGAATCGAAGAAGAAACGTAGAGCAGAACCTTGAATTGAAGGGAGAGAGAGAGAGAGGATCTGATCTGCGTCTATAATTCAAGCGCTTTCCCCGCATATATAGGACACCTCCCAAACTATCACTGCGCGTTTTTTCTGTCTCTTTTTTCTCCCTCTTTATTTATTGTTCTCTATTCATATTTATTAAATATACATGGATTTAAATTAAAATACCTTTTATAAAAATATCTTTAAGTATTTAATTAATATTTTAAAAAATATATAAAAAGAGTTAATTATGAATGCATTCACATACATGTATATTTTTGTCTTTTTTAATCATCACTTTCACAACTTTTGCAGAAGTGTTAGTATAAGTTTTGAAAAAAATAATATAATATTTTCAAATATAAAAAGAATACAATAATAATGAATACATAAAAATAAGAAGTTGTGTATAATTTAAAAAAAATAAAAAAAGATATTTGTAACTTAACTAAACTTGAGAAGTGCATTCGTAATATATTTTAAAAGAATTTAAGAGTAATGAAATATGATGGTATTTAATTAAAATTTTTAAAACTTACAAAAAAATATTATGGTATTAAAAATAGAACAAATTTTATCAAAATTCTATTAACTTTTATCAAATTGTAGAGATTTATAAAATTAATTTGATAGTAAAGTCACACATAAAAAAAAGGATAGGAAGAGATCAATTTGGTTAAAAGTAACTCAAGTTTGAAAAAACATCTATACTTCCCCCACAATTAGAGATGAACAATTGAATGTGGTTCATAGATCGCCCACAAACCTTATGGTACATGTCGTAAAATTCATGACTGATATAAATATGGGAACTTTTTAAATTTGACTGACCAAACTGGTGAACTGGGTGACTTAGTATCTATCAAAAAGAGTGGAGAGTGGTGTGGTAAGCAATACGGCTCATTTCTAAACTCCTAATTTCTTTCTAAGCCTAGTCTCTGCACATGTACCCCTTTACCTTACTCTTTGAGATTCACGCTCCCTTTCTAGTTAACCTTACGGTCATACCCTTGCCGCAACGTTGCGCCCTCTCAGTTTCACGCTGCTCATCGCCTCAGTGCACACCGATACAGACATTGCACATTCGCACCGCTCTCATAGTCTCATGCCATTACATTGCTCAGTAGAGTGACTGCACGCAAGGTACGTACGTTGCTGGCTTGCTGCACTCCTCTAATGGTTTCATTTTTTTATTTACTTTTGGCTTTTGCATGCATTGGCTTTGAATTTGCATGTTTCTCTGTTTTTCTTTTTCATCTAAGGCTAATGGGTCTAATATGAGAGCTATACTCTCTTCACAGTAATTTTCCGGGGCAAGTTTCTCTGTTTGTCTTCCATAGAGGATACCTCTAATCTGTACTAGAATAACTGTAACTGTTTCTTTTTCTTTCTATCTTTCCCTTCTCCCATAATCTATATACACGGATTTTTTCTTCGTTAAACACATCATCATATAATTATGCTTATTTGATTAAAATAAACGTTTTTTAACAGTAACAATGAGGAGTTGAAGTAATCAACTTTGAAGAACTTATTGGTAGTATTTCACAGGCTGAATGAACTTGTATCGGCATGTAATTAAATAGTCTAGGTCTCTTTTGAATACTATTCAAATTTTAGAATGACCATTTGGCTCCAATTGGTCTTCAGTTTTCATAGGTAATGAGCACCCTGCTTGTAGTAGCTACTTTTCAATAATTCAAATGTTTGTTTCATAGTTTGTGTCCACCCATAATAATGTGGAGTTGGCACGTCTTGGTCCATCAAGTTGGATAGTTGTAATGCAGCTTCATAAATTATAAAGATGTAGCAATGTACCTGTGAACTAATTATTAATAAAATTTCTTTTTATCCCTATTAAAGTAATTGACCATTTTGGTTTCCGCTGAAATTTATGGAATTGATGGTATCGCATCGCATAGCCAGACATAATACTAGTTGAAGTAAATTAGAATGTGTCTACTTTACCAAATTGAAATATATAGTAAATTGGAATGTGTCTACGTTACCAAATTGAAATATATTTTTTGAATTGATAGTTTTATAATTTGCATGCTGTTAATGATTTAGGGATGATTTAATTGAATGTGTCAACTTTACTAAATTGGAAATATATTTTTTGGATGGATAGTTTTATAATTTGTATGTTGTTAATGATTCAGGATGATTTAATTGAATGTCTCTACTTTACTAAATTGGAAATATATTTTTTGGATTGATGTAATTTTGAATTCTGATTTCTGAATATGGATATTTGTGATGATCCTGTAAATGAAAGTGTTGATACGGTAAATGAAATAATGAGTGAACAAGATCAAGAGACATCATCTCTATCTAAGAATGAACCTCAAACTTTACCTTCTAATCCTAAAAAATGGCAAGAGACATCATCCTAGTTTGGCTAGTCATATTAAGCTTTGTAAAAAGACTCCAAAGACTTTGGATGAAACAGAGATTGGTAAGCTAGTGGTTGATCATGTTGGAAAATTAAGAGCTAGAAAAGTTGATCAAAGGATTGTGAATGAACTGATATACATGTTGATAATTGTGCATGATTTTTCTTTCTCTTTTGTTGAACATAAGAGGTTTAGGGAGTTGATAAAGTACTTGAGTCCGGAGACTAAGGTATCTTCTAGGTGTGCTTGTACTATATACATAAATAATATATATGAAGAGGAAAAATGCAAGTTGAAAGCCTTGTTGTCTAAAATCCCTAGTAGGATATATTTAACATTTGATTTGTGGACTTCTTGTACAACAGAAGGTTATATTTGTTTAACGGCACATTACGTTGATGAAAATTGGAAACTTCAAAGTAAGGGTTTGATTGTTTTGGTTTTGTTTTTTAGTTTTTGAAAAGAGTTTTCAAAAATTGTTTTCGAGAAGAAAAAAAAACATTTTTGACAAGTGATATTTGAAAATTGTTTTGAAGTGGACCAATCTTCATAGATTGAAAAAGAGGAAGAACCAGCTTCTTCAAAAATTGGATCTAACATTGTCAATTAAGATTGAAAAGTGTACTTGTACTTTGTTGTTGACATTTGAGATTATTTGTGATGGTTTCTAAGTATTGATATTTGACATTTTATATTTGAGTGTATTTATATTTTGTTTGTAATTTAATTTTTAACTATTCATTTTATATTTGAGAATTAAAAATTGAAATTATGTTTGTTATGAGATTTAAGTAAATAAGTATGTCTAATTAGATTTAGATGTATATAAGTATTTATATTTTGTTTAAGTATTGTATAACCATTATGTGGTGAAGTTAGTTGTTATATTAACGTTTTTTATAATAATTTAAAATAAGAGAAATTTTTTTTCTTAAAAAGTATTTTTTATGTTTTGTGTGGATAGTCCACAGGCTTTGCGGGGCGGATGCGGACTCAAATATAATGAGTTCGTTTAGAATGCAAACTTCATGGACCGGGTTTTGCGGGTTACGGGTTTTGTGAGCCGAGTTATTTGCATGCTCATCTCTACCTACAATGCCGGCTAAACTGTGAAAACTCTTAGACTTAGAAAAGTTGGTCTTCCCAAGGTGGCACACCAAGTTTCACAACTATTTTTCTAACAACTATCTTAACTTTTTATTTTCTTAAACTCAACTAGCTCTAAGGGAGATGTCTTATAAAATATCACATGTATGAGTTCAATGCTAGACATAAGGTTTATGGCAAACTCTATATGGTATTTTGGTGGTAACCTGCATAACCTCAATGGATACTTTAGGAAAATCATTTAATGTTGGTATAATTTCTCTACTAATAAAACTAACACATTAACAACTAATATTTGTCTTAAAAAATTGTCAAATTACATATAATTTCAACCTTTTTTATTTTTCTAAGTTAACGTTACTTTAAGTTTAAGAATATTATACTAGCACCTCTTGCATATTTAAAAATATTACAATATCATCTCTCTCAAAGTTGTTGTAATTTACTCTAAGAAAATGCAGATTTGATGAATTGTTATTTAAAATAGATATTGAAGAATTTCATTTGACTATTTAATAGAAAATTATCACAAAAGAATCTTTCAAAAAACCTTGAGATTTTGGTGGACTTTTTTATTTTTACTTTGGTAGACTCCACCATCATCAACGATGAACTAAACCATCAATATCCTCATTGAATTACCATTACAATTTACATTGTCAATGGGACCATCACCATTAGACTACCACTATCATTGACATTGCCGCGAGACCACCACCACTATTAACATTGTCATTGTCGATATCACTGTTACTACTATCAACATTGTCATCACCTTATTACAACATACATGCTTAAAATAATTTTGCAGCTAAAAAGTATTTTAAAAACCATCTCAAACACATCTTAAAATATTGAAAATTTTGTTTTTATTTCACTCTTATTTATTCTCTATCATTTATTATTCAAACTAAGAATGTGCATGTGTGTGAAAAGTAATTAAAAATCTAATGAAATTGGGCATGATTTTATTTTTCATAAATAATATTTGTAGTCTTTATTCTATGACTAAAACTATTAACATTATAATATTATTAATTAATTTTATTTAAATTTTTTAAATAATAAAAAAAGATATTATTAATATAAAAATTAATGTTGTTGAGTAGTATTTTATATATCGTAAATAATATTTATAGTCTTTATTATAACTAACTATTTAAATTTATAATATTATTGACTAGTTATATTTAAATTTTATTATAAATAATAAAAATATAAAGTAATATAGAAATTAATGGTCCTAAATAGATTTTAGTTTTCGTGAATAATAATTTTTTTTGTTTAGTTACAGGTATCCTTCACTAGAGACAATCTTATTTGAACCTTATAGGAACGCTATGACAACAAACTCTCTATCCAAGTTTTTAACGTAGTTAGATACCAAGACTTGTAAATAATAGTTGTAGTTTATATCATAATTAAACTATTTTTATTTATGATATTCTTATCTAATTAGATTTAATTATTTTATTCTAAATATTATTCCATTATAAATATTTCAATAAAAATAAATCATCTTGTTGGCAGACAACCACAAAGAATCTTCGATAAATAAATGTTTTTGTCTTGGTTAAATGTGGAGCTTCTAAATATTCATCCATTTGCCCATTATTTTCAAATTTGGTGTATCCAAAGTATTCTCCATTATTCTATGATTGGTAGACTTGACATTGTAATCACTTAAAGGGCTATGTTTCCACGCAATAATTAGTGTCATAAGTATTAAATAACGTAAGTTAGTATGTTTTTATGTCTCATGCTTAATGTTCTAAACTTTATGTCTAGTAGTTGTAAATGTTGAATTTATATTTTACATGGTTGTGAATTAGGTTGTTAATTTTGTAATACGATGGTGTGATAGTGTGTTTAAATGCGAAATTTGCATGAGTGTGATTTGTGAGTTTGAATGTTAATTTTGTAAATGTGAGTTTGTGGATAAGTTTGTTTAGTAGTAAGTAGTGTAATTGTCTTGTTAGTTGTGAATTTTATGTGTAGTTTGTGTTTTGGGTGTGTGAGTTGTATGTTAGGAGGCAAAGTTTTAGTTTTTAAACTAGAATTTAGCTCTTTATTTGCCACCGTTGCGCGGTGGCATGTAAAAATAGAGCATTTGCATTTGTCGCTCCCAAGTGTTGGGTGCCCACTCCATGAGCATTGGGCACCTATTTCTGCATAATTCAGCATTTGTTATCTGCATATAAGCCTTGGGCGCCCACTTTATAGCCACTGGGCGCTTAGTGTTTGTCATGTTTTATCATATTTTCTTCAGTCTCTATTAGGGGGCACCCAGTGGTGGTTTTGTAGCAATTGGGCGCTGATTCATAGAGACTATTTTTCACCATATTTTTATTGTATTCTCATGAATCTTTCATATGTATTTTCATTTATAATTTCATTATGTTTTCATTTGCATTCATGTTATACCATTTTGCATTCCCTAATATGTATAACATATGTCCTGTGTTTTTCTTGTGACTTCTTTTGTTAATTGCATTGTGTTTTATGTTAGTACTTGTGCTTTTTAATTGTTTTGTTCTGTATTATGTTCTAGATTTCTTTTGCTAATACAACCTCATGGGCTTCACAACTAACTGGTGCTCATTAGCCTAGGGTCAAGCTCACTTCTGTGAGAGGGAGGGGTCCTCTAGAGTTAAATGATGAAGATGCAAATAATGAAGTAGAGGACCAATTCAGACTCATCTATGAAAATTCCAAGACACCTTTGTTTGTTTAGTTATTGCATTACATTATGTTTAGTACTTGTTCTTTTAATTGTTTTGTTCTGCATTATGTTTTAGATTTCTTTTGCAGATACAACCTCCATAGGCTTCACAGCTAACTGGTGTTCATTAGCCTAGGGTCAAGCTCACTTCTGTAAGAGGGAGGGGTCCTCTAGAGTTAAATGATGAAGATGCAAATAATGAAGTAGAGAACCAGTTCAGACTCATCTACGAAAATTCCAAGACACCTTTATTTAGTTATTGTATTACATTATGTTTAATGGCATGATTAGAAGTAGGTTGTTTTGAAGCTTTAATGAATGTTGTATTGTTTAGCATTCTGTTTTTGTCTTGGTTTAATGTCTTTTCTCTTTATTGGTATTGGAAAAGAATGTTTAATATCAATATTTTTGTGCTAGTTTTTTATGCAATTTTTACTTGTGGTTGCCCTTGAGTATGTTGAGTTAGTTTTTGTTTTGTTGATTCTTTTAGCAAGTTTTTGTTGATTTATGAATAAAAGCATTGACCATGTGAGGTTTTGAGTTTAATGTTGATTGTTGTTTGAGTCACCATGTATATCATGTTGTTGATTTTGCTTGATTCTTATTTTACTTCTTTGCATGCATGTTGAGAAGTGATCAAGGCCATGTTTCTTGATTAGTGACTTAGCAAAAAAGCTTACCTGTAAATCACTTGACCTTTGATTTCCCCTTTGATTCTGATTGATATATTCTCGTTGTTTGAACCTGTGAGCCACATTAGAATTATGCATGGGTTCCCTTACCTTAGGATTGAAAGAGCATTTGATCGAGATTGGTTCTATAATAAGTTTGGAGGAGTATGTTTTGGAGAGTCAAGTACATTTGAAGGTTATGTGTGTTATATATGAAAAAAGAGAAGAAAAGAAAAGAAAGAAAAGAAAAACAAAAAAGAAAAAAGAAAACAAAAGAAAAAAAAGGTGTACATAAAAAGCTTAGACATTGATTTGTGCTTCTGGTAAATGTTTGAGTAAAGTTAATGGTGCTAGTTGAAATTTTAGATTTGGGATTGATGATTATGTAAAGGATAACTAGTCTCATTGAATATGTATTTTCAACTCTTCTTGATTTGCTTCCTAGAAAAACCATTTTTCTTTTAACTCAGCCAAGCTACAAGCCGAATAAAGTTTTTGTGATCTCTTTGTGCATGCATTAATTATGATTTTGTTGAGATGAAAAACAAAGTTAATTTGTGTAATTGCATTGTGTGGCATGAGTGAAATGTTTTATCCCTATACAACTATATAGAGATAAACACCTTACCAATCAAGGTTGCTTGAAATTTTGTTATCTGTATAGCTTGCCACTTGAATTGACTTTTGCAATGTGATCTTTCTTTTCTTTGTGAGCACAATAGTTTAATTGAATTTTGTTTGGGAGCATTCATAATATTCTAATTGCTAATAAAGAGTAAGATGTGAGTCTTGATTGTGTTCTTGTGATGTTCATATGTGTCTGTCATAGTGCATTTTGTCATTGTTTCATTTTATATCAATGTCGTTTTAGCATGCATTGTGTCTGTGTGTTTCCACTAAAGTGACATTTTTCTTGAGGACAAGCAAAACTTTAAGTTTGGAGGAGTTTGATAACAACCTAAATTATCTATTTTCACATAGGTAAAATAGAGTAGTTATCCAAATTATTTCTCATTTAAGGCCTTATTTTTCTCATATTTCTCTTAAATTTAGAATTTATTAGGAAATTAGTTTTAGGTTTAGATTTATGCATATTTTATGTTTATTTTCCTATTTTAGTTGTTCAAAGACAAGTTACGAGAAGCACATAAGAAATGTTAGAAAATTTGAGCCAATTGGTGTATGGCAGCACCCAGGTGCCCAATAGCCACGATATGAGTGCTGCTTTCTAGAGAAGGTTGAAATTTAAATTATGGATGCCTAACACCCATGTCTCTATCACCCAATGCTCAGAGAAAATTGTCCAACACATTTCCTAAAGCGGCACCCAATGCTCGCCTTGTCAACACTAGACGATGGTGTTTCGATATAAGGTCTTTTAAAGGGTGTCTTTTGTTCTGAGTTTTGGGTTGCACACCTTGTTGACCGATGACACGCTCTAAACCCATATTCGTTCATTCTTCGCACTCATTCATCTCAATAGTTAGTTAGGTGGATGTAACTGAACCTGAACTCTTATGTATTTTTGTTTTCTTTAATCTAAGTTTATTATTCAATGTTGGTGTTTTTCTTTACCCTTTGCGTTATTTACTTTAACTTTAGCATATTTTACTTGTTGAATGAGCTTAAGAGAGGATTTTAACTTATAAATGAGAAGAACTGCCAAAGAGGTTTATTACTAGAGAGAGTAAAACTCATTAGTCATCTTAAACTCATTTTCTTAATGTGAGTTATTTGACTTTAGATTATGTCAGGGATTGATAGTTTAATACTCAAATAACTTAATTCCTTACTTGCAATTAAGGTTAATAATACTTTTATGGTGATGAAAACATGGTAATGAATGATGATTTTGAATTCATTTATGCAGATGATTTAGTAAAATCAAAACCCAACTGAATTTTATATGTGTAACCACTTATATTATTTATTTATACTTTTATTTACTTTATGTTTTAGTAGTTGTTAGTTTAAATCTTTATCCTTTTCATTTGTACAAGTAGAAAATCTTGAGATTTTTTAGGTATCAACAAGTCCCTATTGGATTGACTCAATATTTATTGGTTACTACATACGATTGATGCATTTACAGTAGTATAGTAGAAAATTTGCACTCATCAATATCTTAGTGTTTTTGAAATATCATTCAGTGGGGTTAACCAAATAAAGTTTCGTTTATCTCTTTAGAAAGTAGACATTATAGCTTAGGTTTGAGAATCATATAAAGATGTTAAGAATCGACAAAGTTATGTGAGTTAGAAGTTGAGTCCCCAATCTAGTGTGCGAAACATAGTTCATGTGTTGTAAGCACTACAAGGTGACCTAAACTACCTCATTAGATTTCGTGTTTTTCATAAAAGTTGTATCCTTGATGTTATCTTTCCAATGGAGTTAGAATCACTTAAAAAGGTGTATATAACTCAAGTTATCAATAAAATAGTGAGTAAATGTTAAGTTGTCAGATTTGGATTTAAATGTTGTGGTTTGTAATTTTTAAAAATAGTGAATGATAAAATTAAATTTGATGTGTGTTGATGATGATATTGTCCCACTGTATAATATTGTTGTGGATTACAACTGGACATATAATGTGTGTTGATGATGATAATCAAGGTGTCCTGACAAGCTGACATTCCAGTTATGTTGGGGTGGATTATGATGAAATTGTTAAATTATTGTGATGTGTCTTATATTTGTGAGTCTGGTGGATGATTGAATGTTTGAAAGTTATTTGAGGTGCATGAATTGAGGATTTATCCCCCTGTATGATATTGATGTTGATTACAACTAGATGTATAGTGTACTAATAACAATGGTTAGGGTGTGCTTAACAAGTGTCTTCCTAGTTGCAGTTAGGGTTGGATTGTGAATTTGTGATGACATTGTTAAATATTAATATGGTGATTTATGTTGTTAATGAAATGATGTATGAGTCTGACACTCAAAGAAATTTTGCAAGGATCGTTCATTTTGTGGTGCTCTAGACCATATTTTCTTGGGTTATTTTGCATTGTAGGATTACACCTATGTGTTACTAACATAAAACATGATTCACTTCAGATGGACCTATGGCAAAATGATTGCACCTATGTGTGTACTAGCATAAAACATGATTCATTTCGGATGGACCTATGGTAAAATGATTGCACCTATGTGTTACTGTCATAGAAGATGACTGCTTTAAGTGTGTGTCTGAGAGAGCATGCATGAGTATGGTAGTTAAAGAAGTTTTGTAAAGATTTCCCATTGCGCATAGGGGTGTAAAAATACTTGTACCCATATGTATCGCCCAAAACTCACCATAATTTTGACAGCGATTTCCTGCTTTGGCAGGTACATGTATGTGTATTATCTTATGCGGTAAATTGGATACGAGTATGAGTATGTAACTATCTACCCCATAATCGACTCATACTTGCCCCCCATTATATTTATAACAATTATATAATAAATATAAATTTATATATTTAATTAAAATTTTAATTATTAAACTTTAATTTGTACTTTCTTGTTTTTATTATTCTTTATATGCTTTTTAAATTAAAATATCATTAATAACTTAATATATAATTCATTTAATAATAAGTAACTAAACTTAAATTGTAAAAAAAATATAATAGGTTACTCACGGGTATACCTGAACTCGAAAATACTTGATAGGAATGGGGACGGAGATTAAAATTTTATATTTGCTTCTTTTACATCTGCACCTGAACCTGCCTGACACTTTCCAAAGGGGATAGAGATAGTCAAACCTACACCCGCTGTGTCTCGTTGTCATCCCTAATTACACGGTTTGACGTACGTGTTACTAACATAGAAGAAAATTTACTTCAAGTGGACCTATTATGGTGAGTGTCACAACCAACCCTAAACTCTGACCAGCGCACAAACTACCTCTTTATAGTCTAGCTAACTTGAGATTTAAACTTTACTAAATACATTATTAGATCAAACTTTGAATTAAAAAAATTGACAGAGTTTCCCCTAAAAATGAAACATACTATAATTCAGGTAACCTGTAAAAGAAAATATTTTATTTAATTATAAAATTCAGTTTAACAGCTAGACGATATGATCTCCCATCATAACATAGATATTATTCATAAATTATCAAAATATAAAAATTTATAACATATACAAACTATAAAAATAATATTCACTATATATATATATATATATATATATATATATATATATCAAAATATAGAGATTTCATCATTTATCTTTATCCCTATCACTATCTTTGACTCTACATCTAATACCACTGTAGCTGCATAACTGGAGTTACCAAAATAAACTCTCCATTATATCAATCAAGACCTACCAAAAGGATGTACAAATTCCTGGATAAGATGGCAAATCCCAGGAAGTCTGCTACTCATAAACTTCTGTATCTAAGGGAAAGAAAGGAAGGAAAGGTAAGTCACCAGGACTTAGTGAGAGCACAACATACAAAGTGGACATAAAGGAGAAACACATATAGCACAAATATTTTTCATTAAAAAGGGATTACAATGATAATAAATAAAAAAAATACATAACGCATCTCACTTTACAAAAATTTAAATTTACTCTCTTAAAATCTAAAAATATAATAAATATAGAAATAACTTTAAATTTCAAATAACTAACAATATCACATTATCTATTTGTTGTGGTGAACGAACTTATACCACATTATCTCTTTGTTGTGGTGAATGAAATTATACTACATTATCTTCGTTGTGGTAAACGAAAATCTATCACATTATCTCTTCGCTGTGGTGAACGGGATTATACCACATTATGTCTTTGTTGTGGTGAACAAAAAAATTATATATAATTATTAAAACTACTAAAATATTCATCAAATCACCAAAAGTAATAAATACTAAGTCAAATTACATAAATTTAAATATTATTCATCATTTTTAGCTATTACTAGCAGGCAAATCATTAAAATAACTTATTTAATAATTACTTGCTTCTCTAAACAAAAAAAAATCGAAAGATGCCACAGGTAAAATAGTTCCTCACTAAAAAAAAGAACTTAGTCAAGCCTTCCAACACTGTCAAACACTGCCATTAGGAGTAACTACAGTATTTTCTAAGGAATCTAAACATTAAAAGCAAGACATGGATGAGTTAGAATAAAACCCCAAATTAAAATGTCCAGTGTTTATGAGAAAAATACCATAATCTCAATAATTGAATTCCCTACATCTAATACATAGCCCATGACTATTCTTTGGTGTAAAATTACTTATTTATCTCAAAAGATTAAATATTTACTTTAAAGAGATCAAATAGTGAACTCTAAAAGAAATGAGAATGGTTTTCTCCATCTCAAATCCCTTTCCCCATGATTACAGAGTCCTAATGATGTAGAAATTTTATGATTTTGTGACTAATCAAGAGAAAAAAAGAAAGAAAAATGGAGTCACAAGAGAGAAAAATGATGCTAAAGGAAGATGAGAAGATAAGGATGGGGAAAGTGTGAAAAATGGCCATAGGATCTTGGGGAGAAATAATATATAAAGGAAGACTTTTTTTTTTTAAAAAACAATACTATTAGAATAATGTTTTTTTAAATGAAATGATTCGTTTCAGTGAGATGATTGTATCTATATGTTACTAGCATAGAATATGACAACTTCAAACATCTACCTGACAGAACATGCATGAGGCTACATTGCACGAACATCATTAACATGAACGAATTTATGTGCACTGATCTTTAATCTCTATCATGAGTTTGGAATGAATTTATATGTTTAGTTGTTGTGCTTTAGTTGATTGCTCTTTCTATTTATATGTGCTTTAACATATGTGAGACATATTTTTACCCTCTTGCTTCTTGTTGTTGCATTTTGTTTTGGACTAAACACTACTTTTAGGTGAACAAGATCTTTATAATATGATGGGTGATGAAACTTCAACATTTCTTTACTTTTTTTCATTAGGATGCTCTTTGATTCAGAGTGTCATCAAGTTAGAGAGGAATTATTTAATAGTTTTTCGTTATGTATACAGAACTTTTTTAGGAGCTACTACTTTTTTAAAAAAGTTACTTCAAGTAGGTAAGATATTTTATTTTCAGTTACTAGTTGAGTTTAATTTTACATGTTTACCCCTTATTAATTAATACATTATCCTCCACTAATTCTCTTTTCAATCACATGATACAATCTCTCTTTTCTTCCTTTCTCTCTCCTTCATTAATGTAGTTATAATAATTTATAATATAAATATATAATTATATAAATTAGAATTTAAATATGTAATTTAAAATTTATATATTTAATTATATAAATTAATATATATATAATTACATAAATTTATAATTTAAATATGTTATTATAAAAATTTATAATTTAAATATATAAATAACTTATATTATTAAAATATATTATAATTATTTTAAATATATCATTGCTCATCTAGTGATTAATGTTATTCATTTTACAATTTTTAGTTAATTAAACAATTAATTTTATAAAACACTTACAACTAATTTTTCAATTTTCAAATAATTTTGAAGTAATTTTTCAACTTTTATCTAACTTAAGTTAATTATGACAAATATACCTTTATAGTCTCAACCACGATGCTCACTCGCAAGCAGGAACCATGTTCATCTACGTTTCTGCTAACAACAAATTAACATTTGAGATTCCTTTCGGTAGAGCTGCTCCTCCAAAATTGTTGTATTCCTCCTTCCTTGGGTGGTGGTAGCTTCCTCCCTTCTCTTCTCACCATCAGCATTCAGCACCTGTTGTTGCAATTTGCAAGTGCCACATTCCCAACGTTAACATTCTACCAAAATGGAGGTCCGTAACCGTTTTGCTCAGAATAGTTATAATTTATTGTATAATTATTACAAATTTAAAAGATTTCTATTTAGTAAACTGTGGAAAATATTTATATAGTATAAATTAATAAACTTGAAAAATCTATAGATGTTTCTAATTTAACTCAAAGTTGGTAGATAAAGAAAAAAATAGAAAATAAAAATTTACTATAAAAACACATATTTAATTACTTGCGGGCACATAGTGCTTTTATAAGAGCAGGAAGAGGTAAGAATTTAAAAAAGAAAAGAAAAAACGGACAATCTTAGTAATATTTAAGCAATTAAATAAGAAAATGAAAAGGTACGTTGTGATGAACAATATACAGAACGAAAGACAGCTGGCTATTCCAACTCTTCTTACATTCATCTACCATCTTCACCTTCACCTTCACTTGCCATCTTCCATTGAATTTACCTTCTCAAAGCCAACAACAAAGTCACAACTTCTTCTTCTTCTTCAGACATTTATTTACTTTTCGGTGGTAACTCGCTCCCTCTTTTCCATTCCGGTAAAGTTGTTTGCTTTTTTCCCATTCTTTTGTTGAGAAAGTAAGAAGGGAACTGCATCCATAGGCTTCGATGTGCCAATTTGGATGTGGGATCTCGTCTCACTTGGAATTCGTGCCTCTTATCTTACCCCACATTTTTCTTTCACAAACTTTTTCCATTTTAAACACTTTTTCTTGTTTTGCTTTTGGGACCCTTCTGTTGAATTGACGTCTACCCAGTGACCCAAGTTTGAATTTTTTTTTTTACATTGGATAAATAAAGTTGCTTGGTCCCTGCAATCATGATACAACTTGAAGGGGTCTAAGCAAACCTTTTTCTTTTTCCTGGAGGAGGGGGCTGAATGAAAATTTCTGGTTACTGTGCCTTTTTTCTGGTTTTAGGATATGCATTGCTTTTGAGGGCATTTGGATCTGGAAGAACTTTTAGTGCACGAAGATTCTTTTCTCTCTCTATCTCTTCTATTCGTATATAATTTACCTGGGACCGATTTTTTTGTAAATTTTGAAACTTGTTAGTACCATTGGCACTGCGCTTCACACTTACTCATTTTTTAAATTCAAACAAAAAATGTTTCTTTCTTAGCGGCCACTTGATGTCGTTTCTCGCAGGAATTGGGCTATGGTAGCTTAGCTTCTGTAAATATGTATCTGGAATTGGAATTGATGAGGCAAATTTATTTGTGAGATTTGAGTTGTGAAGATGGTGGCTAATTGACTTTGAGCTTCTTAGTGAGTTCAACTTGTAAGCTCATGAGGTGGAGTTGCAGTGAGCTACATGTAGGAGCAAGATGATTGAGCAATTCATCAATTTCGTTATTCGGCCTCCCAGGTATTAATTTTTCCTGCCCTGGTTGGTGGCATGGCACTATTCAACTAAGCAGGTACCGTTGTGATGGCTACGGGACAGAGAATGTTAACTGTGTCAAATTCATTAGGGCACTTTATTTCATCCGCCACCCTAGCAAATACATGTGTTCCTGTCCTTTTTGCTTTTTGTTTTCATGTTTATCTCTTGCCTTCAAATTCCTACAAAGTCGTATTAAATTTTCAAGTCCATGTCATCTTAGTGGTTGAGCATTAAGGGGGAAAGTATTTGATATGCATCAAAATTGCCTTTCCCTGATAAGCAGTGTTTCAACAATTGAACTAGTAGTTTTCTTTTGATTGAAATTTTCTTTGCACTGTATACTGTGTTCGAAATGGACATGTGTCAATCATCTTGAAAGAACAATAATAGAGACTCCCCTATTGATTTTAAAAGCTGTTTTTACTGCCTGTAAACTATTTACGTGCTTGAGCGTCCATTGCTCACTCCTGATTATCTTTCTCCTGCAAATTTAATTTATAACTATATTTACTTTGTTACATTTACAGGGCGGAGTATAACCCTGATCAGTACCTGTGGGAAAAGGAATTCACCCTTGCAGGTAGAACATACCAAAGGCAGGATTTGGAGGCAAGTATGGACATTATTTATTTGATGGTTGCTTGCAATTATTGTTGTTTGTATATAGTTAAATCATGATTCCAATTGTGTTCTTATTATTACATTATCTGTTTTCCAATTGTGCAGCTCAAGAATGCCAGAGGCTATACCTTGAAGTGTAGTCATTATCTCCCTTCTCCTTTCCCTGGAGATACTTCTCTTCCTTGTGTTATTTATTGTCATGGAAACAGGTATTTGACATTTGTATTTAAGTGTTTGATGCTTTTAAAAAATTGTATATATATATGATCATATATATATAGTTACTGTAGATATTCTATTCTTCTCCCTTTTGATATGTGTGCATACATGCATTGATGCAGTGGATGTAGGGCAGATGCCAATGAAGCTGCTGTAATTCTTCTTCCTTCAAATATTACTGTTTTTACCCTTGACTTCTCGGGGTCAGGCTTATCTGATGGAGACTATGTTACTCTTGGCTGGCATGAAGTAAGTTATCTCTTTATGCATGTTTTTATTTGTTCATTAATTTCTGGCTATTAACTAAAGTATCTGCATATCCCATCTTTTTTTATGAAACTACTAATATGTGTCCATTCCTTTGTGTGGTAGAAAGACGATCTCAAGATGGTGGTGTCATATTTGAGGAGCAACAAACAAATATCTCGTATAGGTCTCTGGGGACGATCAATGGGTGCAGTTACTAGGTATTACATCTCCCAGTTAACTTGTTTCATGTTGATTTTTATAAGAATTTCTGCTACTTTGATACTTTATGTTTGCTATGGATACTTACTCTGTATACATGTAATTATGAGCTACCCTTTTGCTTTGGTGTGATGTAGTCTTCTTTATGGAGCTGAAGATCCTTCTATTGCTGGAATGGTATTGGATAGTGCCTTTTCAAACTTATATGATCTCATGATGGAGCTTGTGGATGTTTATAAAATTCGGCTTCCTAAATTCACTGTAATCTCTCTTTCTCTCACTTGTCTCTGGATGTCAACTCCCTTTGTAGTAAGTACTCAATAAAAAAAGAGAAAGGAACTCTATATTATCCCATCCAAACAGTCATGTAGTGAATGATATCTGTCATAGGTCTTTATTTAAAACTATTTGCAGTATATGTAGTAAAATTTGGTGGTGCATCACCAGTCAAAGTTGTTCAGACTGCAAAGTTCTTTAAAAGTACTGCATTATTGTAACTGTATCTAAAATCTAAATGTGCTTTTCATTTGTACTTACAAAAAAATTTCATTTTATGAGGTTAAGTAGTCCTAATTAATTTCTAGGATCTAGTAGTATCTTCACTCAGCTTTATTTTTACATTATTTTCCACCCATTTTACCAGGTTTATGCCTCAATTTAAATTTATCTGGATATTGATAAATTTTGGCAAGGCTCTTACAATTTACAAATTGATTTGATTGACCTGATTTAGCAACATGCGCTGTGACTTTTTGATACAGGCATCTCAAATTAAGGATATCCTTTTTTTTTTTCTGTTAAGATGGGTATATGAAGAAATAGGAGCGTATGAAGTTATGATTAAGATATTATTTTAGATATATGCTTTCTTGTGGTAATTATGGTTCTTTTCTCTTTTTGGAAAATTATAAATATGAAAGTTAGGGATACATTAATTCTAACAGTTTTGGCATTAACTGCAATTTTTCAATGACTTTTTGGGAATGTGGGGGTTGGACGATCCCAGATATATGATTTTCAGTACTCACTCATTACTTTAAGGTTTTACTGTATTTCTGTTGATAATTTGGTAATTATGTCCTTGTCCTGTTTTGATTGAATGGACTGGAATAATTGCTTTATATCTGCACAATGCACAGTCAGTGAAGTCTTAGTCTCTTAGATGCCTTCCTGAAAAGAAAAAAAAAAAACAACTTTGCCATTGAAGACCCTATTGTACTTAATGGAAATGCTACTTTTTTGTAATGGTTATTATCTTATGGGAATATTGGCTAGTTTGCATGGTTTACTTTCTTGCTTGTTTCGTTTCCTTGTAACATCCTTCAAGCAGCATGGATATAAAACCTATAACTGTTAACTATGTTTATTAAATCTGATATTCTGCTGGATTTACCTCAATTAGGTTAAAATGGCTGTGCATTACATGCGGCGGGTTATTGAGAAGAAGGCAAAGTTTGATATAATGAATCTGAACTGTTTGCTGGTATGTATTAGTTGGCAGATCTTTCATTTTGTTTTGAGAAGAATGATGAGGCATATTTTGAGCTGTTTCACGTTTTTTAATTTTACTAATGAAATTTTGTAAACTTACAAAGCATGGATACTACTGTTGTTTGAGGTGTTGGACGCATCTCCAACACCAACACCTCCTTAACACTCTTATGACATGTTTGACAAATTGATACTCTAGTTTTAACTAGGTGTCCAATTAAAAAATGTGTTGGACGCATCTCCAACACCAACACCTCCTTAACACTCTCATGACGTGTTTGACAAATTGACACTCTAGTATTAACTAGGTGTCCAATTAAAAAATGTATTTTATCAACCCTGAGTAGACATTTTCATCTGCATGAGCATTGGGCACTTGCAACTTTGAAGTATAATAAACATAAGTTTTTAATTTTTTATTCCACATTTAGAAGAAAAAAAAATCAGCTTAAAGTATAATATAAAAATATTAGAAAACTTTCTTAGTATTTTTACTTTGGGAGACTCAATAATCATGGTAAAGAAAAGTAAAACATAGCAAGTTGTTTTGAAAAGGTAAATATTTGTTTCTTAAAAGATATAATTTATCTTAGGCTCAAATGTGTTTGGTTCGTGATAAATTAATGAATTTTCTGTTTCATTTCTATTATTTTTTTTTTTTTTTGTCTTCTGTTTCTAATAAATTTATATTGGTTTAGTTTCTAAAACACTATCTGAATCGTTTTTTAAAGCACTATTTAATTAGATTTGGGCATAAAAAACAAAAATAAAAAATTATTTGGGATCAAACTCATTAGTAGGAACCAAATGCAAAATTCATTAATTTATCAAGTACTCAAAACATATTTAAGTGTTCATCTTATTTTGTCAACTTTGCAAAGAGGTAAAGTGATTACATTGTAAAATAATGACTCTTAATAATTTTTTGAGTAAATTAGACAGACCCCTTTAGATTTGCTTTATTACATCTATCAGCCTTCCATTTTTCACATTATTTTAGTTCTTAAGGGGGGTTGGTGTAATATTATTTTTTATCTAAGAGGGGCTTGGTATAATGGAAGTAAAACCTCAGGAGAGGGTTGAGGGTTGATGCAATGAAAATAAAAAATTAAGAGGGTTTCTATGGTTCAAACATACAGGAGTCTTAGGTATAATAAGAGCAAACCTTAGGAAACTTGTATAATTTAATCTTTTTTTTTTTTTTTTTTGCAAGGCTTATTTTATATATGTGTGTGTATGATGTCCTGTTATCCTATATTTTGGAACACTAGCCATGTTAGAATGTTGTGTCATGACATACTTATTTTCACCCTGGAATCTAAGCCTCATAGATTTTATTTTATGGATAGTTTCTAAGTACTTATTTCCTTTCCTTTTCTGAGTCTATCTTAAATTAATGCTTTTTAAACCCACAGGTTGCACCGAAGACATTCATTCCTGTTTTATTTGGACATGCAAGTGATGACAAATTCATTCAGCCCCATCATTCTGATCTCATCTCTGAATCCTATGCGGTATTAATTTATTCCAAATCTTTGAGAATGAAATTTTCTGAAAACAATTTGCATCCTTTTTTTATTCATAGGTAGCCAAAACATCTAAATTTGTTTCTGATTTTGTAGGGTGATAAAAATGTCATAAAATTTGATGGTGACCACAACTCCTCTCGGCCACAATTCTTCTATGATTCAGTTTCCATTTTCTTCTACAATGTCCTTCGCCCTCCTAATGTTCCTAGAGCTCATAAGCTTGAGAAATATTATGATTTGGGGGATTTGAAACTTGGATCTGGTGTGGACGAGGTAATTAGCCTTTAGAATTTCATATCTTTATTTCATACTAAAGTAAAGTCTGTCTTCAATATATTTATTACCTACGACCACTGTCTACTGGTCATTTTGTACTTTCTTCACTTCATCAATTGTAGAATATGTTATCAAAATATAAAAAAATGGCTAATATTTACATTTATATTTATATTGAAATTCTAGTTGCACTTATGAGAGAAGCTTGATCCACAAGAAATATAGCTTAATTTGTACTTTGAGCTCAGAATACAGCTTGTGAACTAATGAAATGATACATTAGCAAGATGCAAATTACAGGCCTTAACATCCTCATTTTCATCCCTAATCAAATAGGTAGAGTTTTTTTCAACCTTATTTTCACCTTACTCAAGATTAACAAAATGGAAAAACAAAATAAAGAAGATACAGAATCTACTAGCCTTTACTTGCCGGAAAGCTCAAACTGTACTCTTTCCAATATTTGCCAAATTCTCTTTTCACTCTTGCTCACATTTCCTTTATTACCTAATCATTTGGGATGATAATAATACCCGCACTTCAATTTTTTAAGGTATTACTTGATTTGAGTGAGTATCTTATGGATATTACTCGATTCTCTAAATTGGGCATGAGTATGGGTATCTTTAACTACCTGTCCTACTCATGTACTCATATCTGCTTTGTAATAATTTTAATAATGTATAATAAACTTAAAAATTATATATTTAATTAAAAATTTAATTCTTATACTTTTATTTATAATTTTTGTTATTTATTATTCTTTATAAAGTTTTAAATTAAAATATAATTAATAAGTTAATATATAATTTATTTAATGATAAATGAATAAATTAAAATTATAAAAAATAATATATTATTGTATCCCTTTCTTTTATATCTGAACTCTCCTCGCATGTCCGAGGACGAGGATGAAGAGAGCAAAATCTACCCCTACTAGAAATGACAACGGGTCAGGGCAGACATGTGTAATAGTTACACGCTACTCGACCCGTCACAAAATGCACTACCTGTTACCTATTAAAAACTAGTCGGGTACCCGTTTTAGAAATACTTGTGGGTTTTTTAATATCTGTGAGTATCCACAGATACTTGCGAATATTTTAAAAAAAAGTTTAGAAAAAAATATTTTTTTATAAGAATTTTTATCTAATAAATTATTTATTTGTTGGAAAATATAGAAATAAAATTATACTATTTTCTACAAGAGTAATTAGATATAAAAGTAGATTAATATAATATATTATAAAAAGTATTTAATATTATTGGCATTTTTATAATGAAATTTATTAATTATGAAGTTTTCATAAAAAAATAAGATTGATATCAATGAAATTTGACAATTAATATTTTAATTTGATTTATTTCACAAAAATATTATCTTTTTTAACTTGAATATATATATTTAGTATTTTAGTTTAGTGGGTAGTGGGTACATGTAAGTATGAATATAATGATACCTGTATACATGTCTGTTAAGGAGTGAATAAAAAAAACCTGCACCCAAAGGGGGTGGGTACCCATTTATATTATTTGTGCTGATTTTTTTACGGATTTTATCCACATGTATCCGTGGACGTGAATTTGTTTGCTATCCCTAACACTTGCCTTGTTGCCATCCTTACTCATCATTGTTTAGCAAGTTTTTGTTTTGTGTGCATTTAATCTTCCACACTTGCAGAAGTCAGAAGTTTGAGATTTGATAAGATGAATCTGATAAAAGGGTTCTAGAAACTCACATTTTCTGTTCCCTTCTCTATTCTTCATCCGAGGACACTATAATTTGTATTAGCACGTTAAGAATATCTAATGATTGCACTTTCAAACATCAAATATGTTGAGTTTCACCTGCTTAACACATCCAATCTTAAACCAACTCTAGTGTCAATGCCTACTTCTTCCACACAATCTTTGAATTGATTGATCCTCCCATCCAATTTTCTCACATATTTAACATTCTTTGATTTTATAAAGTGTGTTACCAACTATTTTCAAACCCTTTTGAACAATAAAGTATATGAGCAAAATAAAGAATACAAACAAGGTCACATCACATAGCAAATGAAGGTATGCCTTAGAACCTGAGTTCAATTTCTATAAAATACACTTTAGGGAGGGGAAAAGAACCTTAAGTGTGACTAAGGATGTATTTGGCGAAACTAACTGAAAACTGAAAAGTTAATTAAAACTTGAAAAACTAGTTGTAAGTGTCTAGTAAAACTAGCTGAACAACTAGTTGAAAGTTGTAAAATGACAAATAAGGATATTATTAATCATTAGATTAACAATGAGATATTTAAAATAATTATTACGTATTTTAATAATATAAATTAATTATATATTTAAATTATAAATTATTATAATTATATATTTAAATTATAAATTTCTATAATAACATATTTAAATTATAATTACATATTTAAATTATAAATGTATGTAATTAATATTTAAATAATAAATTACTATGATTAATATTTAAATTATAATTTATATTATTAAATATATAAATTTTAAATTATATATTTAAATTGTAATTTTCTATAATTATATATTTATATTATAAATTACTATAATTACATAATCAAGTATAATGTGATGAAAGAGAACTAGTAAGGGACAATGTATTAATTAATGAAAGGTTACCATGTAAAAATAAGATCAGCTAGTAGCTGAAAATAGGAGATCTCTTGTAAATGCTATTTGGAGTAACTTTTTTGAAAAAGCAACTCTTAAAAAAGTTCCTAGATTTTTACTATCCAAACGGAACTGAAATGACAAACTAAATAGACTATAAGTCCTAAACCTAGATATAGGTTTCCGATAAAAAAAATTACATACTGGTTATTAGCAGAAGCATTATCTTAAATGATAGAAGTATCAACTTCTTATCAATTCAATGGTATTTGAAGAAATCAAAGAAGAAAAAATCTAATTTAGATTCAGCTTGGGGAAGCTTCATTTGACAAAACCCCTATTTTTAATATTGGGATAGCCCACAAAGTGATTTGGGTCAGCCTATTTAAAAATAAGGTAAAATTAGCATCTTTTAAGCGGGTTGGCCATGGGTTACCCTAACCGACTTGGCCCTATGGGCATGAAAAAATATCCTCTCCTGATACTGGAAATTTTCAGTAGGAGAGAAAAAGATACAATGGGTATGTGAGACACTCACATGTGTATGTGGATCCCATACACCCATTGTGTTTTTCTCTCTCCCACTGGATAGAAGCTGCACCCCTTTTGGGGAATATTAACCTAAATAATAGTTAGTTATGCATTAATATGGTCCTATGATTAAGCTTTTATTATCTGAGCATTTTTTGAAGAACAAGAACTAATTTGCTCCTGATTTCATGCTAGAGCCTATTGTATGAGATTCTCTCTAGTCTGCGGTCTGCATCAACTGATGCTGCAAGTTCATCTTCGGTGCTTCCAACAATTTCCTCCGCAAAATCAGTTAGCGAACTTCTTTCAGACATTGCACCTGTGACTGATGTAGTAGGATGCGTTTACCTTCTCTTCATGTCTTTTTCGTACAAAACCTTTGTTATGTTTAATTCATTCATCATCGCTTGTAATGCAGGAAGCTTTTTTTAGAGAAGATATTAATGGCAATGATGAAACCTGCCATGATGTGCCAACAGATGTGCAGGTATCTTATCAAACACTGCCTCTGCAATTAAGAAAATGTTTCAGGGATTTGTTTTACCATTAGGTTTATTGCAAACAAGTATCACATTTTTAAATGTACACATTATGTGGTACATTTGGCCGTGCTAGCTTTTATTTACAAAATAAGGGCTACATATGATTCGTTTGCTAGCCCTACAATATACATATACCACACTTAGTTTTTTAAAAAGTTACAAAAAATACCATTCTTAATATAATGACTTTCTGTTCAGGACAACCATGTACTCAACAGACAGTGTTCAAACAGTGTTTAATGAGGAATTATTTATTGGCTTAATTAACCACTCAAGTCATTCATTTTTGTTGAATTAAAAATACTATCTTGAACTCCTTTTTGGGTAATTTACTAATTTTTCTCTATTTAATTATTGTGTTATTTTAATAATAAAAAAGGATTTAACTTCCTTAGGGCTTCAAAGATGAAGTATTCAATATAGTAACGGGATGCTATCTGATAGTTATTATGATTTGCCTAATTTGGTGCGAAGAGATATTGTTTGTTTGTTTAACCCTGGAGTGTCCATGTTATTATGTTGTTGGACTCTAGTTTGGAGTTAAAAGTGAAAAGTATATGTCCTCATTTTATAATTTTAGCATTCTTTTATTTGAAGTATGGCATTAATGAATTTGATAGGATAAGCTAAAAGGCGAGGGTGAAGATTGTTGCTCATATACGAGTTCAAATAGAGAAAGTTGGGGCAGATGTTCTTCTTTAGGAGGCAGTGATGAAGAATCTTGTCCAGATTTAAGGGCTGATGATACCCTCTCTCAGGTATAGCATTGGCATATATTGAAAATGGTACCAATATATCAATCAACACAACTCGTTCTGTTGAATAAGCAAGCGTAGATATTCATTTTCATTGACAGACTTCATTTGTAAATAATGTCAGAATACTAGAGTGAAGGTGTTTGCAACACCTATGCGAAGCAAGAAAGAAAAATCGTCAGAGCCAAAAGAACATGAGAAAAAGCAGAAGAAAAATAAGAAAAAGAAGAAGAAAGCTGAAAATGTTGGGAAAAAGCCAAAGAGCGAGAGGTTTGAGAAGCTAGAGGCTCTAAGCAGACGCTTGCGGCTTTGCCTGCTAAAGGGATCAACCCATCGAAGGCACAAATCCTCTTAGAAGAGACACACACCTCACCTCTTCTTTTGTATCATAATCATCCATCCACCATCTAATTGTAATGTTCGTTTTTTTTTTTTACAATATTAATATTTACAATACTATTTCTAGGTAGTTTGTCAAATATAACTTGTTTTTTAGGTTTTACTTTAGGAATTGCCAAACCCTGGTTTTCTTTGCCTTTGATTTCCCTGCTATGATTATTGTTTGATATTTATGAAGGTGACTCATCCCATTAGATTTGAAAAAATTAAATGTTGGATATAAAGAATAAGTTTTTTATGCTTATTCCAAACTTGGTGCGTGCACGAGAAGTATAAAATATGGTTGATAATGCTTTGTCTAGAGCTTTAGATGATGTGTTTATGTGTCTCGCGAATGTAAAACAAAGTTTTATGAGATTACAAGCATGTATTTTAGGATATGTTAGGCTAATTAGATCATTGTCAAGTGTAACTCTTGGTTAGGTTAACTTGAGTCAAGTTAACTCAACAATGATAAACTATTTATGGTTTATTTAACCTACCTAGTAGTCTATATACTTTTGTTAACATGAAGTAGTGTATATACATTTAGACATGTTTAAAGTGTGTTTACGAGGTGTAGTAGAAATAGGGGTGAGAATATAAATATCTCCCTTTCTCCTAAAAGTTTAGATGCATTTAGTCATGCTTAAAATTTGACTAGGGATGTATTAGCAAAAGAGGGTAAGAAGTAGTCATGTTTTGAGTACGTGATAAGAGGGTTGATTCTTAGAGAAAGGGGTGAGGAAATCCACATGTCTAAGTTCATGGAGTTTAGCACACTCATCTTACATAAATCATGATGACTATAGTACCCTCTAGAAAAAGGTTAACCAAAATATAAAGTAAAAAAATATCAATTATAAGAGTCAACTTACTAAAAGTCAACAAAATGCAAATGAAATCCAAAATATAATATATACAATGAAAGATAAAGGAATCTTCTTGAATTATCCAAAAGGATCCTTGGATTGGATTGTATCAAGCAGTTATCTAGGAATGAAAACAGATCCAATTTTAATAAGAGGCAGTGTGTTTTCAGAAGTTTAAGGAGCAATAGATCAAGTTTGGATTTATAAATATCAATTTTTTTCATGCTCAAACTATGATTTGATGAAAGAAGAATAAGATTCATGGTTTATTTATTCCTTGCACTTGGACAGTTGTATACTAATGACAAAAACCTTCAATTTGAAGCACTAAGATATTTTACTTCTTTGTTTGTGGAAATTGAGATTTTCCATCCTTTACCAACTCCCTCCTCCTTCGTGATGTTAGAAGATGATGATGCTAGAGCTCTTTTTGCACCGATATCTAAGCAAGAGGTGTTTTCTGCTTTCATTAGTATGAAGTCTTATAAGGCTTTGAGACATATGGATTTCAAACTTTCTTTTTACAAGATGTATTGGAAACTGTGGGTGATGATGTTTGGCGATTTTTTACGAAAGCTTTTGATGCAATGGAAACTCTAATTGTTTTGATACCTAAAAATAGAGGTATCAAAACGAGCCAACCTGGGCTGACCCACCTTGCTAGATAACCAGGTCGGGTTGGCTCGACCCACAAAAAATAAAAATACCCAAATTCCTAGCCTAACCCGACCCACCATGGGCTGGTGGGTTAAGTAGGTTTGTGCACCAGTTTTGCAAAAAAAAAAAAAAATTACATTTAGTTTTTTATTTTTGCTATATAGCTATTTGGTAATTTTGAGCTACTATTTGAGATTGATAAATGCTTTTAATAATTAATCCAATTATTGCCATAGGATCCCATGCTTTTCACCTTTTAGTTTAAATTGATGAATCATGGTTATCTAATTTGATATATTTTACTTTGTATGTGTCAGGTTTACGTCGAATTTGCTGTGACATAATTTTAGTTTATGTAGCGAGCGAGTTTATGCAACGGTGTTTTAGAAAATGATATGGACATATGCATAGTTTGTAAATTGAATTGAACTCATGTAATGGTTGGAGCATTGGAGATACGAGGGCATTGAAAGAGTGAAAGTGAAACCTTTAAAACTTGAAATTGTTTGTGGTGGGTTACAGGCTAGCCCGACTTGGTCTTAACCACCAAACTTACGGGTTGGGTGGGGTGGGCCATAGAAAACAAACTGTTCCACGAAGCAACATTTTCTTAGCCCACTGGGGCAGACCCGTTTTGATACTTCTACCTAAAAGGGACAATCCAAAGTCTTTGAAGGAATTTCGACCAATTAAATTTTGCAATATTATTTACAAGCTTGTGTCTAAGGTGCTTGTTAACAGGTTGGAACCTTTCCTTAAGTATTTAGTGAGCCACATGCAAAGTGGCTTTATTCCTGGCAGAGGCACATCTAAATATGTTGTTTTCCTTCAAGAAATCATTCATACCATATCTCATTCTCTAAAAAAAAAAAGGTAATGTGGTTTTTAAGTTAGACTTGCAAAATACATGATAGAGTGAATCAAGACTTTCTCAAGAATGTGCTTACTGATGCTAGAATTGTGAATATACGTTTGCATGGTATCTCTTCCTTTGCTCTAAGTCTCCTTTGGAATGGTAATTAGTGTCCCCCTTTTCTACCTAAAATAAAGGGCTTGGACAAGGAAATCCCTTATAGGCGACGAATCTAGGACCCGAAAATAATGAGAGCAATTTATTAAAAAAATCTAATAATAATAAGTATAATATTTATTGGAGAAAAGAAAAAACATAGACTTATAAGATATAATAAAATAATAATAAATATATAAAAAATTAATAAAAAATAATAGGTTCAAACACATAAATAAGAAATATAAACATTAAAATAGGAGGTAAAATTATTTATATTTATATAGAAATATAGGAGGAGGTTCACATAAATAAAGTTAGGGAGGATGTTCAAACATATAAAATTAGGAAGTGAAAAATATAAAATTAACATGTATACATTTGACATTAAAACGAAGGGGTGCATTCGCCCACCCTTACATGCATGTAGGTTCATCCATACCCTTATCTATTTGTGTTATGCATGGAAAGACATGGTACATGATTAAGGAAGCTATAGACATGGGTGATTGAGAGCCCATGAGGTTGGGGAGAGATGGTCCAACTTTCTCTAACTTATTTTTTGTTGATGATGTGTTTCTTTACTCAACGGTGAATCCCTCCAATGTACATGTTTTGGTCAATATTCTTGATAATTTTTGTGTTGCTTTCAAATTGAAAATAGTCTTGAAAAGTCAAAAGCATATGCATCCAAAGTGGTTTAGCGAGGAGGGAAACAGAATTTTTCAAATATTACTCACATTGGCTTCACCAATTCTATACGAAAGTATTTGGGGCACTACATACTATAAGTGAGAATCATGAGTAGTATTTTTTAATTCCTTAAGGAGAATGTCCCAAGGAGATTAATGGCTTGGAAAGGTTATCTATTGAATAGGGCATGCAAGGTGATCTTAATTAATTTTGTGTCCATCGTTATTCCTACTAGGGATGACAACGGGGCGGGGCGAGTACGAGTTTCACTATCCCTGTCCCCGTTTTGAAACCCTATATCCATCCCCATCCCCAATACCTGACGAGTATGAGATTTGTGTCTCATCCCCGTCCCCGCGGGTATTGGGTATACCTGTACCGCAAAAAATTAAAAAAAAAACTTAAAATTACAAAATTACTTTAATTCAACCAAAAGTACTCAATATAAATTCATAAAAAAAGTAACATAAATTATAAAAAGAGTAGCAATCACAATATTACATATTTTTAAGTTTCATTACACACATCTAAAACAAATTTAAAAATGTTTGACAATTAATCTCCATAAGTACAATTTGTCCTTTAAGTAGCAAGTGTTGAATAATGTCATTAATTTTGGTAAACATGTATACATGTTAATTTTATATTTTTCACCTATAATAAGAAAATTTAAAAATTAGATATCAATAAGGAATTTGAAAAATTTTAAAACCAAAATTGAATAAAACATGAAAAATTTACTGAGCAACATGTATTAATTTTGGAAATGTTGAGTAATTCCACTTGCATTCAATTCACCTATATATAGGAAACCAAATTAGATATGATAAATAAAAAATTGTAACATTAAAGTATATTATACCTTCATTATCAGAATCACTTTCACTCATTAAAACATTTTTTTCTTCCATTGCTTTAGCACCTAGAAACAAGAAATATAGAATATTAAGTAAAAATTGATAAAGGAATCACTAATATACAATGAATTTTGACACAAGGCTTTACTAATTTACTTAAATAGTCTAAGTTCCATAACCAACTTTTAGTACACATCAAAGCCTCTACAGTAGTATGATGAAGCCGACTACGATGAGGACTTAATATCTGACCACCGGTACTAAAAGCAGATTCAAAAGCTACAATGGTTATTGGAATAGCTAAAATATCTCTTGCAATTTCTTGAATTGTTGGATACTTTAACCTATTTGTTTTCCACCATGGAAAAACATCAAAATTAGATGTAATTTGTAAAGTATCCTCCTCCAAGTAATGATCTAACTCTGCTTTCATAGAACAAGTTCTAGCTCTTTTTTTTTTGCCATATATTTTACAAAATCACACATGTCATTATCACCAACCTTTCTTGACTCTGAGGATAGAGAACAATAAGAAGAACTTTCATTATGTTTTGATTGATGTTCTAAAACCAAATCATAACACAATTGACGAATCCTACCAACTTAAAAATCACAATCAACTTCATACAACTTATCAAAATAATATTCAAGAAAGTCCATTTTGTACCTTGAATGTAAAACAAAAGCAACTTCCATTATATCATGAATAACACTGCAATAATTTCCAAATTTCTTTAACATATGCTCTGCCATATTTTGAATGGTTTTATTAGCAGACTTTGTCCATTCATATATTGCAAGCTTTATCTCACAAATCTTTGGGAAAAAAATATTGGAAGTTGGGTATTTTGAGCTAGAAATTATTTGTGATATCATTAAACAGTTTTAATCTTCCACAAACATCTTTTGCAAATTCCCATTGTGAATCAGTTGGCAAACATGTGTATTGGGTTTCATGCTACTTAAGCTAAAAAAACACATCCTTGTAATATAATGAAATTTCAAGCATCTTAAAGGTTGAATTCCATCTAGTTGGACAATCTAAATTTAATTTTTTGGTAAAAGAAATCCGCAATTGTTTATTTATTTCCTCAAATTTTTCCACCCTTTTAGGTGTTGCTTTCTAATAGGCTACAATCAACCAATACATTGCAAAGTCTATCGTTGTGTGAGGTGCAGAAACATAAATGAACTTATGTATTCAATCATATTATCATATATTAAATCATGCAACAATAATTATTGGAAAAACTATAAATTTAAGAAAATGTGTACCTCAGAATGATACTCTGTAAGGTCCAATTGACATCAATGTAGTGAGATGTGATAGCCATATACCCTTTCTTTTGAATGCTTGCAGTCCACCTATAGGATGTAATTGCCACTCTTCCTTCATTTGTATCTATAAGCTTCATGGCAACTTGTTTTTCATCTTCATAGATACCGAGAATCTCTTTCTTCATTGTGTTTCTTGAAGGAAGTTGGAACAATGGTTGAATTGCAGCCACAAATCTTATAAAACCAATATGATCAACTATTGAAAGTGGGTATTCATGCAATATAATCATCAATGTTAGTTCTCTCCTTGCATTTTCTTCATTATAACTTCCACAAGACAATTCCTTTTACCTTGTGTTACCTTAGAAAAGAGCATTATTTGTCCTCCCTTTCCCCTAGTTAAAGCAAATTTTGAAATACATATGTCCATATAGTGGTGCAAGTGCTTTGTGCCATTTCTTGTTTCTCCTCCAAGCAATTTCTTGCAGTAATTACACTTAGATTTATCTTTTCTATCAACTTGAATCTTCGTAAAGTGTTGCCACACAAAACTTTTTAGCCTTTCTTTTCCTGTTTTTGTTATTGACTCTATTTGATCAAGTGTTTCAGAAGGTGTTTGCGCAGATTCATTCATTGGAACTTGACTCATTCCAGTAGAACCTTGACATGGAGTTGGTTGTTGTGAAGTCTGTGAAGTTGGTTGTTGTGAAGACTGTGGAGGTGGTGGGTTTAAAGTTTGATCTTCCATGTTCATTTTCTATACAAGTTTGCATTAAAAATGTTTCAAAATTACTTAACATAGAAATCACAAAATTGTATAATTAAATGAATATGTTTCAAATAAGTAAAGCAATTACATAACTCAAATAAATAGTTATATGCTGATTAAGGATGTGGAAGTTAGCTTAAATCTCAACCAAATTTTAGTCAAGTGGGATGAACCTCTTTAAATGAATATATTTCCCTTTTTCTTCATTCAGTAAGATTCAAACACAAAATCTAAAACAAAAGGAACCAAATTTGTTTAAAACCTTGAACTATATATACGAGACTATATATAATAGCCAAATAAAACTATATTCATACACTCATTATCTATAACAAGAGATAAAAGGAAAAAATTAAAAAACAGAAAAAAAATAAAAAATGTGATACATGATATAATAAAGAGAAATAAATATATCACCATTATTAGTTTGTACTTTGTACATTTCCTATTAGAAGTTTATTTTAATATTTCCATTTTGGGTGTGATGTAACTATTGCAATTGGCTTTTGCAAACATGCATACATTGGTTTGGCTTAGAAAACTCCATGATTTAAAATATATATTGTAGTATAAATTCAGCTTCTATAACTAACAGGGATTCGTACAATTCAACTTTGATATGTCACACACCCATAAAAAGGTATATGATGACATTGCTCACATTAATCACCAAAGTAAAACTCCTTGATTCAATGTCCAAAAGTCTTAGTTGTACTATAATTATTGTAATATTTATGAAAAATCCAAAGAATGTATGTAAGTAACCAATAGAAACCTAATATTTACTTGAAACTCAGTAGAAAAAGAAGTCTTATTTAAGTAATTTATGTAAATCTAAGTCTCACTAAAATGAATGTAAGAAATCAATACATGTACAAACTAAAGCTAATAAAATGGTGAGCTAACTCCTTTGTACTGGATTTGTAATAGCAAACAACCACTAAAATGAATCCCAAAAGTCCAAGTCTCACACCAAGAAGCCAATATATTTGTTTTGAAGGGGAATATGGCTAGTGTGTGTTCAATTTGGTTTGAATTTGATCACCGTAGCTAGCTAACACAATATCCCTAAATTCTAACATATACCATATGTCTTTAGTTTCCATCTACTTTCATGACTATCAAATTTTCATTCCTTCTGTAATCATTACAGAACACACATTTTTTGTCTACAAGCTATAATTAGCATATGTCAGGCATGTTGTTCCAGTAAGTTCTGAGAGTCCATGCATATTATTCTTGATTAGCAGGGTCAAGTGGTGAAGCATTTGATTGATTTTCAAGTCCCAATGACTGATTTTCCCCCATACGGTATCACTCAAGCATTGGCATTTCCAGGGGAAATTGGTTCAGTAGACTAAACAAGCAAATATTCAGTGGTTTTTGCTCACATATAGTAGTTTTATGCATTATGTATAAAGTCTACATGATTAAGTTATTAGCATTCTGTATAAATCCAATTTTATGGTTTTTATTTTTATAAACAAGCAGAGCATACTAGCAGCAATAGCAAAGGTACAAAGTTACAATAATGGACGACAATTAACACATCCAAAATAGATTAACAACAGACATAAACCCAGATAAATACAAAATTAATGTGTCAACAAACAAGAGATCTCTAAACTGCACAAATGCTACCTATACTAATAGGACAAATATTCGAATTCTAACCAATTTTTATTGCTAATTTAACATATAAATTCAGAAACCAATAATACAGTATACCAAAATTTGAGAATAAGTCCTGCATAAAATTAGAATAACAGTAGCTACCACAACAGTAACAAAGACAATCATCAAGCTATAGATATTGAGTTCATTATGCACAAGATTCAAGTTATACTCATTTGTGCATGATTGATACGACTAGTATCTTATTTTTCCTTTTATCCCATTCTACATAAGTCCAATCTTATAATTGAAGTTATTGAAAACAAGCAAGATTTGAAAACATGTATAGATTCATATGACACATATGGATTCAATGCTAAGTTTTCCTAATTCAACCAAGCAAATCAATTTTATGAATAGATTTTAACAGGAAAAGAAAGCCCTAATAAGAAAGAAAGGAACTGAACCACCTACACAACCACATCCCTACTACCAATGCAATCACCCCTACCCCCAACCTTCACCATGATATTCCCGATACTACTATTTGGGCACATGATATATCCAGAGAGTATGCCATAAAGTCTAGTTATTGCATAATAGTTTTCTAATGCATGATGAGAATTGGAACTCTATTTAGATATGCCATGTTCCAAACGATATTAACGATTAAGTTTTTCATTTGGCAACTTGCTCGTATGACGCTTCCTACCAGCACCTTCATGAAGAGGTGTCACATTTTACTTTATGATAATTCCTGTGCAACTTGGGGAAAAGGGGTGGAGGACCCTCCTCATATAATCGACTTGTTTTTCATTTTTCTTAAAATATAATGATTAAGATTAATTATTTATTATAAACATTAATTATATTTAAAAAAAATAAATAGTAAAAATGAAAATTAAATCTTATGTGTGTGTGAGCAAATCCAACCATTGAGTTTAATATTTTTATTAATTAAATTAAATATACAAATTTTTCATTTAATTTAAAAATCGTTTGATATTTCATAACACGACTTAATTTTAATATATAATATGATATTTAAAAATGTGTAACTATTTATAATTAAATAACATATCTAAACAAGTCTAAATTATATGAAATTTAATATATAATTAATAAGATAATATTGTTAAATTCAACAATTAGATAAAGTCAAATTTTCATTTTACATGAAGTTATGGAAGATATAAGTTGATTAAATTTAACACGTAATGTCAACATATATATTAAAATTAGGTGAGAATGGAAAAATTTAATAATAATCATAGAATTAGATTTAACTATATTAATTATATTTTATATTAAAAATAATAAGGATAAAAAATATTTAACAGTATTAATTGTATTATTTATTTTTAGTAAGATAAAATATCAATATTATGAATTAATTCTTTCTACATTTTATGGATCAATATTATTTTAAAAAATAAACTGAATTTACACTTCAACTGATGAATATGGGCAAACGTTAAATTATACTTTTTAATATATTATTATAATGATTTTAAGGCTTCAAATTTAAAATCATATTTTTTGAAAATGAAGGTATTAAAATTATTTCTTTTACTATGCAAAGAACAAAATTGAATTAATTAAAAATTTTACGAACTAAAACATAATTAAGATAATTTTAAGTTCTCTTCTTTTACTTTTTAGATATTTTTAAGTGTGAACAAAAATAATTATAAAAAAAATGAATATGATACTGCAAATTATAAATATTTTCTGTAAAAGAAAAAAAAAACTATATCGTGAATGGAGATAAATTATATTATCAAAATAATTAAAACAACAAACAATATTTTATTATTTTAATAATTTTATTTTGTTATTATAAAATAAAATTACTTTTTTCTTACTTTATTATATCTTAATTAATTTATTTCTAATAATATTTGTGCATGGCATAGTACTAAAACTAGTTTAATTAATTATATAAAAGGGTTCTTTTTTTTTAGAAAAAAAGAGGATTTTTCACCTTGAAGAAAGAAATAATGAAAGAGCGCGCAAAAGAAAAAACACTATCTATGACTTCCATTCACTTCATCCCTTCCTCTTCTTTTGTTATTTTGTTACTGTTCATTACAATGAGGTAGTTAAATTTTCCCATTGCTAAGATTAGATGTAACCACTAAAATCTCACATATATTTTAATATATTTATATAGACACATTTCTCTATTCTTCTTCTCTCATTTATGTTTTATCTTTATGTTTTATCATCTAGTGTGGCCTCATCAATCATAATATATTGGAATATATAAGAAATTAGAAAATACTTATGTGTTCTTAAATTAGGATAAAACAACCAATGATCCATTTGTCTATAAAAGAAGAATGATTTTCATTGATTATCTTGTAATCTTTTAACTTAATGTAAGTTTATCTTATTGGTTAATCAACGATTGTGACTCTATGAGATTAGCTTAGGGTTTTTTTTCTAAGGAATTAAGACTTAACTATATGTTATAAAGGATTGATGACGACAAAGAAGTAGAACTAAGTTATTTGAGTTTAAAATGAACGAGAGTAAAGTGGTGGTGAAGTCTAATATAATAATATCCATCTATATCTATTTAATCCATCTATGTAATAAGCCAAATTTATGGTTGTGTTAAAATTTTAAAAAATTGAAAAATTATCTTAAAGTTATTATTGAATTAAAAAAATTAAATTTATCATTATGAGTATTGAGTATACTTTTTATACAAATACACTTTTATATTAAATTAGAAAAAAGTCACCGAGTAATAGGATCAACTAACCTGAGATTGTTAAAATTTAATCAATTTCTCAAGTTTGAGTATTAAATATTCAGTTGGATTAAATACTTAAAAAATACATTTAATCAATGATAAATTTACTTAATTACAAATATATCGTTAAAAAATATAGGTCATAAAAATAAATTTCAATTCCGGTAATAAAATATATCAAACACTTTAAATGTAATATAAAAATATCATTTATTACATATAATCATACTAATGAGAATATATTTCCAAAAAATACTTGAAAAAGAATAGTTTGCTCAATTACTGTTTATAGTGATATTATAAGACTCCAATAAGAATTGTTTCTAATGCTCCATAGAAGATATCACAATTAAACAAAAAGAAAATACTAATGGAGATTATTACACATAACTCAGACTATAATCGTATTAAAAATATTTTGCAAGTTAAATTCTATTCTTATAAATTGAATCTTCGAGCGATTGACAAAATACACTAAGATGAATGGTAAAACTAAAATATTAACAAAATATTCTTTATCAAAATAATAAGATTTTTTACTTAGTATTTTTTTTTTGTTCTTTTATTTTTATTAAGATTTTCTATATTTGTTCTTCTATTTTTGTTATTCTTTTTTTTTTCTCATGTTTAACATTTTGATATTTAGTTTCAGTCAATTTGGTTGAAGTTGCTTCTAAAAATCTAAGCTGTCAGTGATACTCTACAATTAATCATGATTAAATCATTCCTTTCATTTTGTTTGCTTTTATCAATTAATAAATTTATCAATTAAAAGATATCAAATTGTATATTATACATTTTCGTTTCAGTTTCGTTTTAATCAATATATAATATACAATTTGATATCTTATTATTTAAAGTAATCGAAGATGGGAGTTTTTTCACTCAATCCAGATACTATTTAACAATAAATTGATTCTTTTTCGTTGGAATCATGTTAGATACTCATAAAAACGTTAACTATAGAAACTAAAACGAAACTGAAAGGATATATTTTTATTAAACGGATCAATATTTAAGTTAACTCATAATCATAATTATATATAAAAAAATTGTACAATTGGAAATAGTTGTGGCTAATAAGTAAGATCTGATTATTTGAAACTAATCTTTTATAAAAAAATTAAAATAGTTTCAATTAATTTTGCAATTTTAATTTATTAACTTTAATTATTTAAAATATTAATAAATAATTTTCTAAAATTTAAATTTATAAGAACATTATAAATACTTTATTGAAACTATAAATATTATGGGCGAAATTAGTAAATTTTAATTTACTTATTTTAATTATTTATAATAATTATAAATATTTGTTCAAATTTCACCTTTTACAAAATGTTATAAATGCTTTCTTGAAATTTAGAATAGTTAAGATTTAATAACTATATTTAAATCAATAATTTAAATTATGTAAATGTAGCTATGCAAAATTACAAGAAATGATTGAACTGTGTTTTCAAATATTCATAAAATAGAGCGATGCATTTCTTAAACGTTTTTAATAAAAAATATTATATGAAACAAAATGAAATTTGTAAAATATTGTTCACAAAATTGTTTTGTAAAAGCAAGAAACTCAACCTTAGTAAAAGATGAAAGTAATATGGATTTGTAACATTTATCACATAAGCTATAAGTAGTTTTTTCATGTAATTTATAACTTGTCATTCAGTAATATTTCACTACTCTTTTTAAGTTAAACACTTAAGTATTTTTTTAATATAAAGTCTCTTCACATTGTTTTTTAAATCAAAAGATTTAAAGGTTTATATGGATCAAATAACTTTATAACGACTTTAAAAAATGGGTGTGCAATTATATAAAAGTGTTAGCTTTCAAAATATGCAAAAATGTTTATAGAGTTTTTTACGAAAAAGAAACTTTATAAAGAATAAAAAAAATATGTGAAAAGAATGTTAAATTTGTGCTTAATAATATTTTTTGTTTCATGAAACATTTTGCTTATCTTTTCATTTAGACTTATTGATTTTTTTGTGGATAATCACCACAGATATCTAATTACTCCATTCGAGGAGTAATTTCTTCATTTTAGGTTTTGATCTATCTTTTCATGCTTTTAACTCCTTATATTTTAGTTCATTTTAATTTATTTATTTTTAAGTCAATGCAAAAACATTTTTTAGCACAAAACAATATATTTAATGAACAAAGATAAAGAGTAAAGATTTATAAATGTTACCAAGTGCATTAAATCTTGTGTTGTTTCATTTTAAAGTTATAAGACATAGTAAAATAGTTTTACCCTACGCTAAATTACAATTCTTCTGATGTTATTTTCTCATAGTATTGATTTTGCATTTTTTTTTATTGTTTTAATGTGTCTACTCTTCTTGTTTGTTTGTATTCCTAAAAAGCAACATTAGCACCAATATATATATATTTTTTTTAATAATTAAAATTTGAGTGTATTGATTTGTCTTCTGACTTAATAGTAAAAAGTATTATAGATTCCTTTTTAAAATTTCAAAAATATTATAAATTTTAAAAAGAATTTTCAAATAAAAATATTTTCTTTTAAAAGGGTTGTTTAAAAATAATTCTTAAGAAATAAATAACAATTTCTTAAGAAAATAAAATTAGTTTTTAAAGCAAAAATAATTTAAACAAGCATAAAAATGAAAGAAAATATTTATTTTATTAGAAAGATATTTTTCTTTAAAGAAAACATAAAACAAACAATCTCTTATCAATTTCTTAGAAAATAATTATTTAAAAATAATTTTTAATTTAAATAAATTGACTCAATACTTTTACCTTGTGAATGATGTTATGGACCTCATGGTACAAGTAAAAAAATGAAATATAGTAGTTAAAGGCAAAAAATTGAAGTAATTGTGGAGAATATCATTGTAACAAATTTGTTAAAAAATGTTTACAGAAAAATAAAAAAGTTATGATATCATCAATTTTTGTGCTAATTGTATTATATATATGTTTCCAAATTTAATCTAGGGATACAATATCACATTTTTTAGAATATAGGGTACAATGCCTAAATTTTATTAAATTTGGGGACATCAATGGTAATTAAATCAACTTTTAATAATATAGCGCAAATTAGTATTTTCAAATTATGTAATTTTAGAATTTTGAAAACTATTATAAACATTTAAATTATGTTACAAATGTTAAATTGAAATTAAAATGATATTCAATCATTTTTATTGTTAAAAAATTGTTAAAAATTCTGAAATTATGATATAGGATAAAATAAAATAAAACAAATGAATGTAATATTTGATCAAATTTAATACAGATGATATTGTATTAACTTTTAATAGTTTAAATATTTGTTGTGACACTGACATTTATATTTTTTCTTTCATTTACTTAATTTTGTTCTCAATATTGTTTACATGTTAAATTAAGAATTTCCATATATTAAAGTAATTATAATTAAATAATCTACGAATTAATGATCTCAATATTGTATTAGTATTTTCATTCGAGTTTATTGTATTAGTATTTTCATTCGAGTTTTTTTGTGTAATTCTATTTGCTTACACAAAGTTACTCCTTGGATGTTAACAGTGTAATATTCTCAAAATTAAATTTATAGTCGTGTTGAAAAATAATAACACTCAACTATCTTCTTTTATTTCTTATTAATAAACTGTTCTATAGTACAAGCATTTTGAATTGATTTTAGATTTTAGATATTTTTTATTAATATAAGAAATTAATAAAACTGTAAATATATTTTCCGTATATAATTTTTAAAAAAAATCCTCCCAAGTCCGTGCATAGCACGAGTACCAACTCACTTTTGTGTTTTTTATGGTTATATAATCATACGTCATACTAAATTTGGTCATTTAATCATAAGAAACTTAGGAGTTGACCCTACTCACTTTTGTGTGTTTTAGGGTCATTTAATTATTTAGTCCTTGAAAATTTTAGATTTCTGTTTGTAGTCCCTATAAATTTTTGCTTATTTTTAGTCTTGTTAGTTACTAATATTGATGAAGAAAATAAGTAAGGAACTAAAAAAATAATTATGTTTCCATTCATACAGGTTTCAACCCTAAATAAAAAAATAGTAGAGAATGGAAAGCAGAAAAATGAAATTTAGCTACCAATTCCTTTAACTAGTGTAAAATGCGAGGGTATGATTCTGTTGAAAAGGAAATATGAAATATCTGATGTAGCAAGCATGTGAAGAAGACAAGGTGGGGTGGGGGGTGCAGAAAAGAAGTATCCACAGAATAATGTGAGGTTTTAAGATGGAGAGAAGTTGCATTGCATGAGAGAAATGTTAAGTTTGATGATGAAAATGAATGAAGGTACAAAAAAGGGTTACGTCTCTACTAAGATAACAGCCTGTCAATGGGACCATGCTCTGAATACGATGCGATGCATACTCTACTCCACTTCCATCCTATTCCTATCCCTTAAGCCTTTGCAATTAGTATCAACATAATCTTTTTTGTTTCACTTCACTTCATTAACCACCTGCTACTCAGTAAACTGACGTGGTACTATGTTGTCGGTGTACCCAACTAAAATTACTACAATGCCCCTAACTTCCTTTGTTTCTTACCCAATGTCACGGCCAGAAAAACGTGTTTTATTCCACAGGTTGTAATACCATTCAACTATGGGGTTATTATTTCAGGCAGAATGCTAGTAAATAGATTACATTCAAAAAACACAGCATTTCATTTACAAGTGCAGAGAAGCATCTCTGCAGGTATGCAATCAAAGGTCGCAAATTGATACTCTTGATTTTGGCTGGCGATCCTTTCCATGCAAAAAACTGACTGATGGAATTGCAGACTTATAAGTTATATAAGGGGTGTGCATTATACCATATCTGGTGCCTAGAAAACTTTGAAGATTAAGCGTACCATGAGATCCACCTATGGATTTATGTTGCATTCTCGCAAATACACAAGATCATAGTCAACATACTTTGTCCAATAACCTCGGAACTTGGGAATACTTATCTCAAGCCAAGGTTTCATGTTTCCATTGTAGTGTATAACAGCGGCCCGTTCACTTTCTTTTTGGTTAATATTGGGGTTGTAGCCAAGACCCAAGACATGCCAAGATCGGTGCAGTGGGAAAGTACGTTTCCAGAATGTTATAAGACCAGGTGGCAGTGTTCCTAACTTCCATAGTTGTCTATCATGATTCTGTATGCCAGTTTAATTAGAAAGGAAAAATCAGTACACAATTCAGATCAGAAACAAAACACTGGTAAAATGCATGACTGAAGCAAGGTGGAAGGAATGAATACCACAACCAGAAGCGGGCTAAATTCACCAGAAGGAACAACACAGTAAAAGGGGGCTAAAACTCTAGAATATGTCAGAGGGTTGACACAAGAACTGAAAAATAATTTTAAGGCAGAATCATGAAAATAAAGTAGAACTCCCTGTTTTAGGGAGCACAAAACCATATAAGTGATGAGACAGGTCACGAGGATTCATGTTAAAATTACGGGGTTTGACATATAGATGGAGGGAGAAGTAAACGAGAATGAAACTCTAGTTGATATTAACTCAGATGTATTACAGTGTATTGAGGAGGGTAAATTCTAGAGCACTAACCTTTACCTGCACTAATTATGATCCTAACTAATTAAGAAAACAAATCATGATAAGGAAATATAGGATAAAGATTCATAAGAGATTATGAGCAAATAAGTTAACAAAGCCTAGAGGATAATCTAAAATATGATAAGATACGATTCATATATTCTCACATTATATAGGATATGTATGCATTCTGATATTTCAAGAAAAAGCATACTGCTTACCAGCTTCTGCCAATTGTGGTACACCTCAGTGATGTTTTGCCTCTTCCATTGGACCAAATCAAAAACATTCATGCCATATGCCCATCCACATGCACGAGGGTCAAAATTCTTTGCAATAAGAGGATTTGAGAAGTTGAGATAGCGATCAAAACGATGAAAACTTTCTCCACAGGTTTCTACAGCACCATTAACATTGCCCTTCAAATCAATTGACCAAAGATCAGTCAGATCCTTCTGCACAACTATATCATCATCCAAGAACAGCACTTTGTTGAGCTTTGGAAAGATCTCAGGTAGGTAGAAACGGAGGTGATTCAATATGGATAAATACTTTGGATTCCGAAACTTTAAGTTTGAATCAGAACTGGCCCGATGAGTCTTAAAGTAAAAATCTATCATAGAAGGAGAACCCAACTGCTTAAGAACTGGACTGTAACTTGAATTCAACCATGTAAAGTCTTCAATGTTCTGAACTTGAATGGTTGCCTTTCGTGGTGGATTCACCAAAAACCACATCCTCATTGCCGCATAATTGAGCCTATCAGTAACAATATGGAAAACATGTTTTGAGGTGTCCTGAAAATTTATTAAGACAACATTATTAATGATATATAATCAGAAATGAAAGTGCCATAGCTAATATCAAATAACTCTAGTTTTTTATTTTTTTCCATTTTTAATTCTTCACTAAATCTAGGGCCAAATGAAATGGAAACAAATTTGTTTAAGACAAAATAGATACAGCAGTAATGTAGCTACAAAGACATGCCAAATTTTCTTTAGTGAGGGCGAGCCCTGGCATAGCGTTAAGCTGTGTCTTGGTGACCAATTGGTCATGGATTCGAATCTGTAAACAACCTCTTTGCAATGCAAAGGTAAGGTTACATATAGTTACCCTCCCCCATGGCCCCATACCTTAGCATAGCGAGGAGCCTTGAGGAAATGGGGTACGCTAGTAATCCTGGAAGATAAAACAACTAAAGAAATTTCTGTGAAAATAATTTACCTTAGCATGGGTAACAGTAGAATTCACAACGACAGCTGTTGCCAATATGTTATCTGAGAATATTGCATAATGGTATAGTCTGGGGTCTTCTAACTTCTGTTGGTTGGGGAATTCTTGCTGAGAAGTATTCAAGCCATAATACTCGGTTGTAAGGCGCAATGGAAGACAATGGAGACCTTTAGGCAATGTTTTTGCTGTCAACTGTGTTAAGAACAAGGTCTGCTTCTTGTGCACACGAAGCTGCTCCTCTGTTGAGTGGAGCATAGCCCTAAGCTTCTTCACAGCAGCAGCACAATCATTTTGAATTTGCCTTGCTTTAATCAATGTTTGCTCCATTGCTTTCATTCTCTCATTGGCACTACATTAGTATAATTTGAGTATAATGTAAGACTAAAGACTGAATAAAATGTAGCTCAGTGCAGAATTGAGCTGCTCAACATGCTTATATGTGCATTTGTAAAATAAACTTAAAGATGAAATATCTAACTCAAGAGTTACAAAATACAGGAAAACCTGATGACATGTAAAACAAGATTCTTAAAGCTACACTTACTTCTTGGGCAAATCAGAATCTTTGCTTGCATCTCCTAGTGTTCGTGAGACTTCCTTTACCCGTAACCGAAGCTCTCTAGTGAGCTGGGGATTGCTCCTTACTGCCTGAAGGGAAAGATATACCCTGGCCTGGATGCGCTGATCTTTTAGTTGCCGCACCCGAGCATCAGCTGGTGTTAGGTCATTATGCTTATCACCTTCCAATAATATGGGTCCTTTCTTGGTTACTTGACTAGAAGACTCAGTATGTTGTTGCTCCTGCTTAGCGTCCAGAAAGAAGATTCAACAAATGTAAAGAAATTACAATGTACTTACCTTTATTATATTAATATAATTTGATAATTTTCGGAATAAGTACATTTTGAAAATGGAGGAAAGTACATTGGTGGCAGCACTTATTTATTTTACATGTTCAAGAGACAAGGAAGGAAATAATCAAAGTTATACAAGTATGGTCCAGGAAACAATGATCATGGATTAAGAGTTCAAGCAAAAACAACTCCCTTTGTTCCTTTTTAAGTGTTGAATACATTTATTGCCTATACATATTGACCAATAGTAGGTGATTTTTACCATTGAGAAATAACACTGATTTTAACTATGAAATTCCTTTAAAATAAGAAACTTTAATGACTTCTTTTGTTATTCCAAATTAACCTTAAACAACCTTTAATTAGGAAGGAAAGGAGGGAGTATAATTTAGTGGTTTACATTACTTAGAGCAACTCTAATGAGGGTTTCTTCAAGAGTGCTTAAGTTGAAGAACTGGTTTTTTATAAAAAATTCCCATTGGAGTGAATCTACTTGTCGCAAAAGTTTGTTATTCTTATTTTCAAGTTAATTATATAAGGAACTGTTTCTTAATAATAGAAAATTACTTTTTTGCCATTATCCATTGTACAGAAATCAGTGATTAATAATTTTATTTCAACCATTATTATTATGTGGAAATAAAAAAATAAAAAATGGGTTTCTTAAAGTTTTTAACCATTGAGCAAAATTATGTATGAGTTATTAAAGGTAACGTGACATTGCAAGGCCTACAAAAGTAACTTTTACTGAGTTAAAAAATCCACTTAAGAAACTATTGTTGGAGATGCTCTTATACTCATTTAGATTTTTTCGGACTAAACTCTATTTTAAAACACTACAAGAAAGTGAAGAAACATATTTTTGAAAGCCAGGAGAGAGAAGGAAAAAGATTGATTGTAATCAACATGTCTATGATTATTACACAATTACACTGCTATGATTGCATCCTATATAAATTATTTGTGTCTTAATCAAAACTTCATACACGTATGGTACAAGATGTATTCATCAAGGGCACAAAAATCCAGTCAGGTATTAAATTCCTCACATGACTATTAATTCAAGGTTCAAGAAGCAGAATCAGTCACATGTATCTTAGGGCCTATTTGGGTGAGCCTCTAGAAGAAGAAAATACAAAGAAAAAAGTAAAAAAGTTTGTTTCTAAATCATTTTTTTAAGAAAATGTGGGACTTTTTGAAGTTAATTTTAGCTAACATGTAAAAAAATTTCATAACTTTTTTAAAAGATGTGGGACTTTTTAAAAATTAACATGTAAAAAGTCCTACATCATTTGAAAAAACTTATGGAAAAGTTTAAATTCCTAGAAGTGCTTCTAGAGAAGATCACCCAATCAGGCCCTTGGTAGATGATGAATTACCCACTACTAGACATACATGTGTATATTTTGTTTGGCAAGAACAGAAACCTAAAGAATTTTTGTAAAAAAATGAACAAGGAAAAACAAGAGGAATTTCAAGAGGCAAATACCATAGTTTCAGATGCTTGATCAGCAGCATCAAAAGATTTCGCTAGTTTCCCATCATTGTCATCAACATCAATAGCATCTTCCCCATTTACACTATCACCAGTTATATCAGCTTTCTCCAGGTAGCTGCTTTGAATTCCTTGCTTAATTCCATCTGTCACCAATTTGATGGGGTTCTCCCCTTTAGTTTGACCTTCGTCATTTGTAGCTGACAATACCCTGGTAGATACATGCTCCCCCGCTTGGGCAAAGTGCAAGCCTAGGCCAACCAAACAATTAGAATAGACAGTCATGAAAAATACAAGAAACAGAACCCCAGCAGAGAAGGGGAGGAAAGAAAATCTTGCTAAACAAAATACCATGAAACAAATTATTTGTGTTTGTAGTGTCCTCGGTATATACAACCCCAATTGGTTCCTTAAGGGCAGTATAGGTTTCCTGCTATCAAAGTGACAAATTATCAAGAATTTAGCTCACCCAATAGCCAGTCATAAAGGAAAATTTCTTCAAAGGCATGTGTAATGAAGCGAAAAGCTGGAAACTTTACCTGGGGTAGGAGATTCAAATGGCCAGAATCTGTTGCACCGACAGCCTGACACAACATAACAATAGAAAACCCACTAATTCTGAGATCTCATTCTACTTAAATAAAACATATATAGGGTATATTACTCACAAAAGCAGTTACAGCTTCAATAAACTCCTGCTGAGCTGCAACATGCATACAAAAAATAGACAAAGAATTTAGATCATTGCAAAAATATAGAAACTTTAATCAAAAGAAAGCATTTCCCAATGAATTAGAAAATGAAGAGGGGGGGAAAAATAAGGGAGAGAGAAACTCACCAAAGGGGTAGTTGAAGGTGGCAAGACGATCAGTGTAGAGCAGAATTGGAGCAACAACAGTAATAGAAAGCAACAACAACACAGTATTTCTGGTGACCACCATCTCTACTGCAATGATAGGTGTCGCTTTCTCGCGCAGACTATATCTCATAGGGCACTGACACAACCAAAAACAAAGAAAATCCAACTCAAGACGAAGTTTTAAGCAGTGAAACAGAGGCACTTGATGTTTTTTGGTATGGACAAGTTACAAATCTGAAAAGGCGAGAGAAGAAGCGAATCTGAATCACGTACATTTGGCAAAGAAGACGCATTTTAGGGAGGTAAAGAGAGAGATGCGTAGAAAGTGTGGCCTCAAATCGCTCAACAGATAGGACCCGTTGTCCAAAAGCCACTACTTTGTTGTAATTGTAAATGTTAAAACAAGAGACGAGGGAGAAGCTGAAGACAATAAATAAATGGCAGCGAAAGCAATGAGGATTGATTTAGACAGAAGAGAGATGAACATGAAAGCACCAAATTTTTACTTAACTGTCTCTCTCTCTGCACTGTGCACTGTGCTGTGTCACTATTGTTTATTTTTTCTAACTAGTATAACTATATTTTAACTTCCTATTTGTGTCAAAAAGTAGTTAAATAAAAGAAAAAAAAATGCTTGAACAAAGTGCAAAAGGTTTGCATTACAAATCAAGCTTTGAATATTCTCAACAATTACTAGTGCATTTCTCATTCACAAGATGAGAGAGCTCACATCTCATATCTCACGTATTATTTTAAATAAACTTTAAGATATTTGTGACATATAAAGAAGACATATATAAAGTTAACATAATATAGCTTTTGTACATTTGTAAAATGTATCCTTAGCAGTTTTGTTTAAACATTTTTTATCTCATACCCACTAAAAAGTATTATCTTGTAATATTTTAAATGTTATTATTTTCAAACTATACTATTTGTGAATGTGAAAAATACATGAAAAATCTTAGATTTAAGGGAGTTTAAGTAGTCGTGTCAAAAGTAACATAAACAATACTTATAGTTAGGAGTAACATGAGATATACTCATTCAGTTGGGATTAGCTCTAAAGTTGGGGTGAACCAGTCTAAAAACTGAGTTGTCTGGTAACATCCTTATACTCTTATCTTTCCTTCTTAAGTATACTCCAAGTTATTTTTATAAAATCTATTTTTCAAGAATTGAACTAGTTATTTGTCTTTTGAACATTCATTAGATGCGTCCAAATTAATTGCAAAAACAGTATTTGCTTGAAAAATTTAAATTTATTCTAACACTCTATTAAACCCCTTATATTATTATTTCTACTTCAATTTTAACATTTGCTTTTATACAAATTAATTGATTCAGGTTAGTAAGGAATTATCATTAAAATTAATTAATTTAGGCTCTTTCATATTATGAATTATGGTTAGGACAATTTAGTAGGTTAAGGTAACATAAGTTCTTGATAATTTACTACATAAATTCATTTATACCTATCAAATATTTGATAATTTACTCCTTTAAGTTTTTGCTTTACTTAGTTGATAATTTTTGTTAAATTCAGAAGGTTTGAACAACCAACTAATCCATTTATAGTCATGTAATTTTGATGATTACAAATAAAATAAAGTTGATTGTCACATTTTATTTGTAAGATGATGATTAGAAGATGATGATTAGAAAGTATACAGTTAGAAGATACACTATCGAAAGTAAAGAAAGTCATTATATTAGAAGATGAGAGACTCAAAAGGTGATTGTTCATGTTATCGGAAGAGAAGAATATCATCAGAATATAAGAAGATTTTATCAATCAAAAGATTATCATATGAGAAATGGTAAAAGATGTCCATCAAAAGCTCATCTAAATAGAAGTAGGCTATAAAAAAATCAGAAGGTGCGAAGCTCTAGATACCAAAGTTGGTGATCAAAGAATAGATGCTGATGAAGGATCAAAACACTCACTACAATCAGAACATATCAAGCATCTGCTGGAGATCAAAAGATCATAAGCTACTTACACCTTATTAGACCATCTTAATTATGATGATATTTTTTAAGAATGAAGAACCAAACTTCTAGCTTTTTAAGAGACTATATGATCGATAACATATGAATAAAGGAGCCTAGATCGTCTTAAGGAACTTGCTGAACTAAGTCAACATCTTCTGAGGGAATTGATGCTGACCATTACTCGAATGAGAGCATCAATCCTATATTGGAGGCTATAAATAGAAGCTCAAGGAAGAATAGAAAAACATCGATTTTGAAGCTAATCAAATAACATCCTTGTATAGTTTCTCTCTGAGTTTTCACACTACAATATTTGTTTATATACATTCACCTTCAATTATTATTAGAAGTTTTATCTAGAGCAACCTTTTTATTGAGCTTATTTTACCTATCATTCACCCAATGAAGTTAGTATAAGAGCAACTAATATGCCTTCTCCTTGAGAGTTACCCTTGTATAAATCTTTATGCTCTCTTTGTAGTGAGTCAAGACTGGCTTATTGTAAGATAATACTTGGTGAAAAGTTAGGAATGACTTAGTATCAAACAATACTAGGTTTTAAAACTCAAGCGACTTTGTGCTGTAAATCAGAAGTGGTGAAAAGACTTGTTGTAAGCTAGAAGCGGCTGAAAAAATACTTGTTGTAATTTGTTGAAATAGTGGAACCTTGTAAAAAGAGTATTTAGAATAAACTTGACATAGCTCATATTGAGTGGATCAAAATTCTGTTAAGAACATAATATGCAGTGCTCACAGCATCAGCCTAAAAGTACTTAGGCATAGAATTTTCATTAAGCATTGTTCTAGCTAATTCAATCAGAAATATGTTTTTTCCTTTCCACCAGCCCATTCTGCTCTAGTGTTCTGGAATTAGAAAAGTTATTATCAATGTTATGCTTTTAACAAAATTTCTCAAACTCATCATTTTTAAATTTACCCTCATTTTCACTTCTCAAGGACTTAATTTTCAAATATTTTTCATTTTGGATCCTTTTGGCAATTTTAAGAAAAACACAAAAGACATTATGTTTTATAGATAAGAAAGCTACCCATGTAAATATAGAATAATCATCAATTATAATAACACATACAAGTTTCCACATAGACTTACAATTCTAAAAGGACCAAATAGATCCATGTGCAAAAGTTCAAGTGGTCTAGTGGTAGAAACTGAATTAATGATTTAAAATATTTTCTAAACTATTTTCCCTTTTGACATGCATCACAGAGGTCATCTTTAGAAAACTTTAAGTTAGGTAGGCCTACAACAAGATTTTTAGATGCTAGTCTATTTAGCTTACCTAAATTGATGTATTCAATCCATCTATGCCAAAGGGATGATAAGTTATCTCTAGATGATAAACATGTGATGTTTGATGCAAAATGGTCAATGTCAAGCAAATAAATGTTATTTACTTTTATGCCAACAAACAAAACATGATTTGATGTATCAGTAATAATGCAACACTCATTATCAAACTTGATTTTAAAGTTTTTATCACACAATTCAGTTATACTAAGTAGGTTGAATTTAAGATCATTAACAAGTAAAACATCACCAATCTAAATAGAGCCTTTGTCACCAATGCTTCCAATACCAAGGATTTGACCTTTATTGTTATCTCTATAAGTGACAAAACCACCTATTTTTGGCTGAAGAGATATGAACTTGCTTCTATCCTCTGTCATATGCCTTGAGCATCCACTGTTTAGGTACCACAAGACTTCTTTGCTTTAAGGGCACACCTACAAAACAAGTTAATTACTCATTTTGGTACCCAAATGGAGTTGGATCCATTTGGATTAGTGACAAGTTTGGATCCTTTGGGAACCTATGTGTATTTCCCACTTGGAACTCTAATCCTCTTAATAAGGCAGTTATAGGTAGTGTGTCCTTTGTGAAACAATCATGACAAGAGATATTAGGTCTATAAGATTTTCTAGAATTGAAAGTATTTCTGAAAGCATTTTTCTTGATGGTATTATGAAATTCAACAAAATCTTCTTGGAGTTGGTCATCACCACAATCACAAGAAGAGTCAAAATCAGAAATCACTTGCCTTTTTCTCTATTTTGGTTTTAGTCATCAAGCAGAGATTAACTTCTTGGTCACTTTCACTTTCACTTTCGCTTGAGGAAGTGGTGGAGACATTATCTTCCCAAGCAATGTAAGCCTTGTTCTTCTTATTCTTCCTAAATTTTGGTTTAGGCTCTTCATTGTTTTGTTTTCTGGTTAGGGGAGGACAATAAACTTTCATGTGACCTATCTTACCACATTCAAAGCAAGTGAACTTTGATTGTATTCCCCTTCTTTGATTGCTTTCTACAACTTAAGAACTTTTCTTTGTTGTTCTTTATCTTTATGAACCTTTTGAATTTTCTTACCATGACACTCATGTCCTCAAATTTTGAAGATTCACTCTCAGTGCTTTTATCACCACTTGATTGTTCACGTGCTTTCAATGCTAAGCCTTTGCCTTTCTTTTCCTTTTGTTCTTCTTTTGTCATTCTAGCCATATCCATCTCATACTCTCTGAGTTTTCCAAAGAGTTCAACATTTGTCCAAGTTCTTTGATTTTGTGATTGTTGTCACAGTGGGTTGTCATTTGTTGTTGAGAGATTTTAGTATCTTCACATTTAGCTCTTCCTCGTCAAAAAACTTTTTAAGTCCCTTCAAATGATTTATGTGTGTACCCCTTTTCTGTACATCCAGGATTGTTTCACCTTGATTCATGTGGAACATTTTATACTCTTGGATCAAGGTATTCTTCTTAGTCCGTCTTACTTCAGGTGTACCTTCATGGGTGACTTGGATTAGATCTCATGTTTCCCTAGCTGTATTGCATGGTGATACCCTAAAAAACTCATTACTATTTAAAGTAGAGTGTATAATATTTAAGGCTTTTGAATCATTCTCAACACGTTTTATTTCATCAATGTCCACAATTCATATGGTTTTTCAACTATTTGATTTTCAACCATATATGTAGGAATTTTATAATTAGTTACAACAATTTACCATATGTCTCTATTTATAGACTCCATAAAAACTATGATTCTTACTTTCCAAAAAGCATAATTTTCACCAATGAATAATGATGGTTTGTTAATAGAGACACCCTAACTAAAAGGTAGTTGATTCCCTGACATTTTCAAAGAAAAAAAAATATGGATTGATGTAATCTTGAATATTTCTCAAGATCCCGCTCTTGATGCCAATTGTTGGTCCCATGGGGGAATCTAAAAGAAGGGGAGGGGTTGAATAGATTCACCAAATTATTTTTCAAAAAATTTTTCTATTCAACAATATTAAAGTAGTTCAAATATGCCCCTTTTCAGAAATTTCTAAAATGTACCTTGTTTAGCAAAAATGGATTTTTCTAGAATTTAATTCTTTTAATGTATTTGACAACAAACTTAATATATAGAAATTCCTTCAATAATGGTTTACAATAAAAATAAGTGAAAATACAATATAAATTGCACCAACAAAATTATCAAACATAAAAGAAATGGATACATAAAGAATTGAATCAAATTTCAAACCCATAACTCTTATATCAATTACCCAAACCCAATATTAAAATAAAAGTATTGTAAAGTTTAATCTGTTGCAAGGAAACTGCACAAGTTTGTTTCAACTGCAAAAACTCAATCAATGGTTATCCAAGATGTCAATAAAATTCATAATTAAATAGTATAGGGAAGAGAGAAATTACACAATGATTTATACTGGTTCAGTTAACCTAACCTACATCTAGTTTTCAGACTTAGCCTTCTGCTAATCTGCTTTCCACTAAAATCTCGGTATATGCATACCACACATACAAATTTTACACCCGAAAGATTCAAATAACACAAAAAGAGACTTCTACTTGCACCCCACAAGAGTTTGTTACAGTAACACCCGTCACTCATAACGCCTCACTTGCAACACTCCACTACAAGATTTCACAACAATCTTAAGAATACCTCAAGAGATTGTAAACAATTGTGCAAAAACACAAAAAAGGGTATATAACAATATCACTTGTAGTGATGAATATCCAACAAGATAGATCAAATCTTAATGTAGTCTCTTCCTTGAATCTTGAATTTCTAGTACCTTCAAATCATAAAAAATGAGTATAGTTCTTGAGAGAATTTGTGTAAAATAGTTAAGAGTAGCAAATATTCAATTGACCTTTCAAAAGTTAGTTAAAATTAGTTTTAAATATGCTTTTATACGAGTTTAAAATCAGGGTAATCGATTACCTACTTGATTACCTAATGTCATGCTCAAAACTGGTTCAGAATGCAAGTTCTCTGGAATAATCGATTACCACTATAGGTAATCAATTACCATAGAGAGCACTAATCTCAATACCCAAAATTTCTCAAAAGGTAATTGATTACCATAATAAGGTAATCAATTACGTTATTAAAATTTTCACTTTTGAAGATTTTTTTAGCATTTCTTAGCCTATGCAATCTATTTCTAAACTCCCCAAATACATTTTCATGTCTATCTAAACACACAATAGAAGTACCACACCTATCAAATGTGTTTGGTATTGGTACCATATAATTGATTTGTGCTAAAACTAGAAATCAAAAGCATCCTACATCTCCAAAACCAAAACTTTTAAAAGACTTCAAAGGACTTGATGACTTCTTCAATCTTTCCAAGCCTTCAATTCCAACAATAAAAGGTTTAAACCTTTTGGCAATCAAGAATGGAAGGCGTTTCAGGTTGAGGGGAGAAAGACATTCATCTTATAGGAAAAACTGAAAATGATTAAAGGGAAGATCACATATTGGAATAAGGAAAAGTTTGGTGATATTGACAGGCAGGTTGATAAGGAAAGAAAGAACATTAAGGAATTAGACTTAAGAGAAGAAGTGAAAGGTTTGACGGAAGATGAGGAAAAATTAAGGAAGCAAAAAATTATGAATTTCAAAAAATGGATGGGGAGGAAATGTTCGATGTTGAGTCAAAAATCAAGGGTCAATGGCTACGTGAAAGAGATGGAAATACCAATTATTTTCACAAATCAATTATGGAACTCCAGAAACATAATGAGATATATGGCTTGAATTTTCGAGGGAAGTTAGTGGTGGAGGTGGCATGCTTAAAGAGTAAGATAAAGGAGCACTTTGAGAATCACTTCAAGGAAAAAAATACAAAATTGGCCAGCTAAAGGTGCCATTTAGAAGATTATCTATGGTATTAAGAGATAATCTAGAAAAGCCTTTTACAGAAGTGGAGATAAAGGAGGCGATGTAGGAATGTGACAGTAACAAGAGCCTAAGACCAGACGGTATAAATTTTTGCTTTCTGAGGGAGTTTTGGCATTTGTTGAAAGATGACTTTGTGACTTTTTTTTTAAGACCATAAAAATGGTAAACTCGTTAAAGGATCAAATAATTTGTTCATCACAATGATTCCTAAGAAAATTGATCCTTTATATATTAGTGAGTATTGTCTAATAGCACTAGTTAGTGCATGTATAAAGTTCTGGCGAAGGTGTTGTCATTAAGGATGAAAGAGGTTATGGGCGTTTTAATATCAGAAAATCAATAAGCCTTTGTGCTAGGGAGACAAATACTCGATGGTGTATTAGTACTTAATGAAGTGGTAGATGTGGCAAGGAAGATGAGAAAAGAGCTAATGTGTCTGAAAATAGATTTTAAAAAGTTTATGATTTAGTAAATTGGATTCAGTAAAGTGTGTGTGTCACACTTGCAATTTGCAAATGATTCTATACCTTTAGCTCGCAAGGATTGGGAGACAATGGAAGTCATTAAAGCAATTATGCAGAATTTTAAGCTAGTATCAAGATTAAACGTAAATTTTCAAAAGAGGCACCTCAGAGTAATCAATATACTTGTTAACTAGATTCAGAGTGCTTCAGGGTCATTAAATTGCAAGGTTGGTGACTTTCCTTTTAAATATTTGGGATTACCAATTGGGGCAAATCCATCATTCTACGAGACATAGAAGACTATAGTAGAGGCAGTATATAAACGATTGTTGGGTTGGGAAAGCAAATTTCTTTTTATGGTAGGAAGGGTGGTGTTTATAAAATCTGTGTTATCTTCATTGCCAATCTACTATCTTTTGTTCTTCAAGACCTTCAAAGGTTCTAAACTTGAATTTCTGTTAACTAATTTTTTATAGGCCAAGAAGGAAGATAGGAGAAAGGTGCATTAGATGTGTTGGGATAAAGTATGTAGGTCGAAAGAGGAAAAGAGATTAAGGTTGAGGGAGCTACAAAAGTTTAATGTTGTATTATTAGGAAAATGAAAGTTGAAGCTAGTTACAAAGGGAAATAGGATATGAAAATGAATTTTAAAATCTAGGTATCAGCACAAAGACAGGCAGTGGGAGACAGAAAGGAGAAAATGTTCCAGGTGGTGGATGAATTTACAAACAATAGAAGGTATGAGGATGTGACAAGAGGGTTGTGGACTCAAAATGTTAACCATCACATGGGGGTGAGAGTAACACTTTGTTTTGGATAGACAAACGATTAGGGGGTCAGAGTCTAAGAGAGTATCCTAGACTATTCGAGTTAGCATATGACAAACATTGCTCAGTCAAGGAGATGAGGAGAAAGGAAAGGATGTGGCAGAAAGGGAAATGGTGGAGAAGGTTATTTACCTAAGAGGAGGTGATGGTAGAGGAGTTAGATCATAAACTGTAGTCTGTAGGTTGACAGGAGGGGTTTAAGATGAATGGAGATAGATGACAGAAAATAGGGTTGTACCGCATTCGTGTCGGCAACAAAATACTGACTTCACCAAGAACACGACATACAGATGAAGTTTACAGACTAATATGGACAAAAGGAGTTCCTTCAAAAGTCCAATGTCTTGCATGGAAACTAGTAGCAGATAGGTTGCCAACAATAAATCATTTTCAATAAGAGAAGATACTATGAGAAGATAATGTAGACTGCATATTTTGTGATGAAGCTTTAGAAACATATCAACATATCTTCCTGAACTGTCCATTTATCTAACCAGGTTATGTGGTTGGTGGAGGCTATCCATGACATTATATAATCTGATCTGAAACCACTGTAGTCAGTTCATGGGATTAATTAGTGACCCAATGGAGCTGAAACGAGCATGATCTTTTATTTGGTTCATGAAAAAATTTGGCAAATTTGAAAAGTAAGAAATGATAAAATATTCAATAATAAGCTACAAGGGGTTCATGATATAATTCAAGCGATTCAATTGAAAACTTGGAGTTACTATCATGCACAGAGACTAACATCACATTGCTACGCTAAATGGATTTTGAATCCTATATGTAGTATGAGTTAGTACATTCTCTATGAATATATGTTTATAATTAAAAGTATGTATTTTATTTGACAAACACATTTTGCATTTCTACTTAACTATTTATTGTTAATAAAATACATTGGCTTAAAAAAAACAAATCTTACTGTATTATTTCGGTTGTCAATTGTATGACTTAATACAAAAAAATTCTAATGAATGATACTTAAAACTTCCATTTTACTATTATTTAGTACATAGTTAGTTATTTGACCCTCTGATTTCGTGTGCATAAATTAATTTGATCTATAAATCAAATTGACTTTAAAATAATAAGAAAATCTATTTCAGTTTGATGAGAGTGTACACGCGTGCTATAATTTTATTTTTTTCATTATTACAAATTAAAAATTTACTTAAAAATTATGATTAAATAATTAAATTAACAGTAAGTGTCAAATAAAAGATAACATAAATTAAATTTCTCCTATAAATTAAAATCAAACATGTATATTTAATTTTTATAGAAATTTTATCATTTAATTGCTGTTAAAATAATTTTAAATTATAAGAAAAATCAGTTAATCTTACTTTTCTATTTTATCTTTTATAAATACTTATGAAAAATGATTAAAATAAAACTATATTTACTTTTTGCATAATCCCATTGCCCAAAAGGGACAACAACTGCAGAGCTGATTCTGCGGCTAAGTTTGGGCTGTATTTGTTACAATGCAGCACCTGATTTTGTTGTAAACTCCAAGTGGAGAATTTTAGTGTTGATGGCTCCCCTTTTAGCCCAATCCATTTTCATTGCCTGAGCCAATTTATAGGCAAACTGGTTTGCAATAAAATAAGAAAAAAGAAAGACTTATAAAGAATTGATGGAGCGGTAGCCGCATTATTTAGATGAAAACCAAATATATGTCACCAACTACTGCTTTGCAAATTGCAATTGGGCTCCTAGAGGTGCCTAGTTAAGAAAGTCATTGGCTTTTCACAGTAACAGACACCGGTTCTGTTTTTCTATTCTCCCAACTTTCTACCCTCAATTTTCAAATTTCATTTACAAATTTAACTCATCTAAACTGGAACTGGAAATGAATGGTATGTTAATTTGGACTATCAATGAAAGGGTGATACAAAATCGGTGATCATGGCTTTAAGAGAAGGATTTTAATTTATTGGAAAAGAAAGAAGAAAATCATAAAGAGAAAATGGGACTACTGTTAAACATTTTACACCTGACTCCAATTTACCTTGAGAATTGAAGTCTATATAAGATGAACTAATAACATCAAATAATTACATTAATGTTATGGTTGGAGAGGCTGTTTGAGCAGAGAGCTCCAAATGCAATCTACATCCTCTGCTTCAAGCTCTGAGATATCATTTTCAAATGGTTGCCATGCAATATCCTCCAGCTTAGATTCTGGAATATGAGCCATGTATGCCTGAGAGAAATCAATATTGGCAGTTTTAAAGAAAGAATCTTCTTCTAGCAATGATGAAAAATTATCTTCAAAATCCAACAAGTAGTCCTCTGATTTAGACGTGACACCGTCTTTAAGCCAAGGGAAATCAAATACGCCAAATGCCAAGTTGGACTCCCATGTCTCTGAAGAACAATCCTCCTTCCCTTTTTTCACATCCTTCATGAACTTTATGTGGGACACGTCTCTTTTCTTTGCCTTGTTATTCCCAAAATATTCCTTATGAGTTTCATCATCTCTTTCTCTTTCTCTCTTCATCCTCTGCTGCTGCTCCATTTGTAAATAATACCACAGTTATGTCTCTGCAGGATTTACAGACAACTTAATTAATTGGTTCCTGTTATCCAGTTATATCATTTTCACATGATCGAAAGCAAAAGCTCAAATAGCATTGCAAGATCATAACTTGAAAGAGCAATTTGTTATAGAAATGATTGATTCAAGTTTGAGATGATTACATAAAAACATGATAATTGAAAGAGCAAAAGGGTAGTTGGGCACCTTTAGACGAGAGTCAGGAACCTAGATACGTATATCTATTAGAAATGGTATCGGTGGGTGGGTGGGTGGTAATGTATGCTTATGCTTATGCTTATGTAGAATTATTAGAAATGGTAATTGTTACAAACACGCCACGCCATATTAAGCCAAAACCGTCTCTCAACTCATGGCACAAACACATTCATGAGCACAGTGTCACACATCTTTCTTTTCATGCCACCCTTTCCCGTGGCCTAAAATACCAACAAAAAGTAATTTGAGATAAGGGTTCGTTCCTTCTTTTGCGTCTCTAATTTTGGTTACCACAATCAAAGGAGTTTATTTATTTATTTATTTATATTTAACGTGTCCTACTCTCTGTTCCTAATCACGGAGATGATGTTTTGTAGCTTGGAACGCAACTCACTCTGCGTTTTGATGGTTTTACAGTTATTTTAGGCGTGAAAGGTACTTGAAGCCAACCCACTTTTTGTTCTTCTTTGGGTTTTTTTTTTAACGAACTATTGAGGTTGTTAATCGACAAACGTTTGTTGACTTCAAAATTCTGATACATACTCGACTTGTCTTAGATGGAGTCAATGATCACAAAAGAGAAACTAATCTCAATAGGACCACGCGACTTAACTATCAAATGATGCATTTAGAAGTGCTCAATCCAAGGATACATAAGAAACACAAATCATCAGTTCTACCAACGACAAATTACATATTCCATCTAGTTCTCCAACCTTTCTTGATTTCTGTGTGAAACAAAACTGGCACTTGCTCTTACTGCACGGATGATAAAATAAGATTAATTCATTTGCAGCTCAATAACACAAGTCTATGACATGAATGAAAGGGCATATTGCCCTTGCTTCTGACACAGAAATAGTTGATAAATTACGAAAATGGCCCAGTGCGTGGTACACTTGATCGAATATTGGCCACACAAGTGCTATGATCCTGGTAGCATAGCCACATTTGCCATCCATGCCAATTTTTTGGGTATCTTGGTGTTGATGTTACAGGACAGTTACCGAAAAAGAGACACCAAATACCCCTTGGTTAATGGTAATGACATCGGTAGGATAATTGCAATGTAGAAATAAAAAAATATATAATTATTTATTTCTCTCATGTTTTTCATCTTTAAAAGGAGCAGTAGAAGAGATTATGTTATCTACGGATCTTGATCTTGCTTCGGTGAACCTCTAGTCATACCTGGTTCGCATTTACATTCCCTTGTGCTTGCTCAAAAAAGCTCACGTTAGTGTTTCAACCACATACAATGGAATGAACTACTCTCTATGCTCACTTGAGCAATGCTACAACTAAAAATCTAAGATATCACTTGAGCTAAAACTGTTTTAATTTTGCTTAAGCTATGTTTATGTTTTAGGTATCTAAACTTTTTTAAATTTATGTTTTTAATATATAAACTTTTTGACTCGTTAAGGTATATATATTTTTTTTCTATCTAATATTTTAGTCCTTCCATAAATGATTACATTATAAAAAAATTTAATTAATAAAATAAGTGAAAACTATGTTTTTGGTATATGAAATTTTTTAGATTTATGATTTTGGTATACAAACTTTTAGTTGATTGATCAAGGTATGTAAACATTTTTTCCGTCAAACATCTTTGTCTTTTTATTTTTATTGTTAAATAATGACATGTCATTCTATTTATTATTATTTTATTAATTAAAACTTTTTGAGGTTTTTATTATATTTTGTGACTTCTTTTCAGGGCCACAAATTAAAAATTATTATTCATCTTCTTTTCTACACTCTTCATCCATCTTGCTCTATCTACCTCCATTACCTCATTCCCAATGTGTCCCCTCCAATTTCACCTCATGTAAAACCTCCTTCCCTCGCCTATAATACCCCTTCCCCTTCCTGCCTTATGCCCACTCTGCCTCTCCCACCTCCATATCATAATACTTTTTAGAAATGAATGAAATTGCATTTCTCAATTATTTATTTTAGAATATTTTAAATTTTTCTTTCATAATATTATTTTAAACACAATGTTACTTTTTTAATTAACTTTAAAATATATTTTTTGAAGTTTATTATTAGATATATCTTTTATCTCAAATGTTTAGAAACCAAAAAATGTTTGTATACATTGACTGGTTAACAAAAATTTGTGTACTAAAACCATAAATTTTAGAAAGTTCATGTACTAAAAATATAGTTTACCCATAAAATAATAATAAATACAGTGACACGTCACTACTTAACAGCTGAAATAAACAGAAGGACTAAAATGTTGGACAAAAAAATATTTGTATATATTGACTAGTCAACAAAAAGGTTATGTGCTAAAACTGTAAATTTAAAAAAGTTCATATGCTAAAAACATAGTTTACTAAAAAAAAAAGCAAATTTTATTCAGCAAGATCAAAATACCTCCCCATCACCGGGAATGACATGAAAGTATTTGCAATAGCAACAATGATCAACCATAAATTTTACATTTCCCCCATTAAAAATAAAGACACTAAGCAAATCAACAATAGGTCCTCGAGTTATCTCTTACTAAAACAGTCTACAAGCTTAACGAACCATTCATAGAAAGAAGTAGAAGAGTTTTTATAATGACCTTGAACCCATAACAAGATCTTTGCAGAGATTACTATCAGACCTGTTCTACATTGAAGGGTGTATCCTGAACAACAAAGCATTCCTAACCAACCGAATACCCCACAGTGTAGCCAACCAAATCCTGTCATAGTTTACCCTTTAATTTATTATTTTTACTCTGTAATTTAAGGGTATTGATGGGTTCGGGTCAACACGACGAAACTGACAATCCAAATTGAACCAATTAATTTGGTTCGATTTTTTCACTAGATCGGTTATGGACCTGAACCAAATGAGCAGAACCAACTAGTTTGATTTATTTTGAGGTTTTAGCACTTCAAAACCCTAACCCTAACCCAACCTGAACCAAACCAAAAGTCTATATATATTATTATATTTTTTGTTTGTATTGAGTTGCTTTAAATATATACAATTTGTTGTTTGTATTGTATTGATATTTGTAACAAAATTATAAATTTAGTAGATTAATGGATTTGACTAATTTGAGGCATAAAATTATTTTTTATGATTTAATGAAAAGATTTTTTTTTATCGGTTTTTCTGAATTCAAACCGAACCAACTCAATTATCATTTGTTTTGAGTTAGGGGAGAAAATTCCAGCAATTCAAACCAACCCAAACCAATTAAAATTAATTGGTTGAATTTTCTTTTTCTCCCAAAATCGAATTAACCCGAATCGTACATCCTACTGTAATTGTTGTAGTGAAATTTGATAATGCTTAAGTAATCTTAATTACTAGGGACATAATGTTGCCTTTAAACAAGGTTTCAAACTTGAAAGAGGACATTCTATTTTTTATCCTGGAGAGAGTCTAAAAGGCAACAAATAGATGTTTCAAGAGGAAAATGTTTTGGGAACTCTACTTCCTCACCAAACTTATCCATTAGGAACTACCGTCCTTTTGTTGTTATGGGTTTGATGTAGCCACTGACAAATCAACAACTGTACCATATAATGAAGAATTTTTCTTCCTTTTAAATTTAATAATTGTTATTATTCCTTTCATTTTTTATTACTTATCTGTTTTAGGAGTGATAACCCTATTGTAAATAGAAAACACATTTTTAAATTGAGAACATTAAAAAAAACTAATAATATTGTGAATAAAACAATTCAAAAGTGTGAACTTGTGATTAAAACAATAGAATTCTTTAGTTTTAACTTGTGATTAAAACAATTTTTTAATTTTATGAATTAAGGAATTTAAAAATTTAAAGTAAAGTTGATATATGAATCAATTTTCCCATTTTTCCAATTAGACGACAGGGTAAAAATAATTTTCATAGTAAAATTATTAAAATTATCAATTAAAAATATCTTTACATAATTTTAGTTCTTGATGAAGTTAAACTTTGGCAACAGTTTCATCTATTTGTTAATTTATAATCTAGGCACTAACTCTTTAATCATTTGCTACCAAGATTTTTTTATCTTTATTTTTTACAATATTCCTCACATAGGTTCATTTTTTTAAATCAACACCAACCAGGAAAATATGCATTGTAAAAGTTGATTGCACCCTTAACTAGGATTAAACTTGGATATAACTATATTTAAAATTACAAACGAACTATAGCATAGATTACACAGAGTATCACTCTCCCTCCCGATCCAACCAGTAAGGATGAGTAGGGGTGAATTTGGTTAGATTTAAGTAACCTCAATACTTAATTCAATTATAAAATATTGTGTTGGGTTGAATTTTCGTTTCTTTTTTATTAATCCAACTCAATTTAATCTGTACTTAAACGAATTTGGTTAATTAGGTGATAGTTTTAATTTTTTAAAAAAATTATCTAAAAAAATAAATTTTAAATAGTATTTTGTTAGTGTTTTTAGGATATTTTTTTAAAAAAATTGATTATATAAATAAACAAGAAATTATAATTACAAATTATATCAATATTAAAATAAATTAAAATTAACATAAAACTAAATTTTTAATCAACATTTCTTTCAATAAAAGTAAACACAATTTTTTCAAAAGACAGTAGTTTTGAATTGAGAAAACAATAAAAACGGGGAAAAGATTTGGCAGATTCGATCATAAAGGAACAGGGTATCTCGGGAATCATCTTGTGCTAGTTAATTCGTTCCAGTTTTGCAAGATCAAGATATTCCAGTGGTTTGGTGGGAGACAATGTATATGGAGGCTTGGGTGGCTTATGAGGAGTGTGGGGGTAAGAGGGGTGCAGATACAAATTTGGGCCCAATGTTGGCATGGATGGAGGTGAAAATCTGATGATTGAATCCATGCTATCTTGGGCAGGCTGTGAGAAGGGTGCTAAAGCTCTCGCCTTAGATGAATAGGTGGAGAAGACGAGGTGGTTGGTGAGGCTAAGAAGCGAGTCGGCGATGGCGACTGACTCAGTTTTGGAGAATGAGATGAAAGGGTCTATTCTCTGGGCAGACGAGGAAGATGAGGGTCCAACAAGTGGCAGCACATGAAGGGACAAAATGGGTGCTTTTTGCATGTTATGAAGAGGGTGGCAATATTGTTGAAAAGTTAGGAGCCTTATAGACCAGGGATAGGACGCAAGTGAGGGGTGGAGTCGTGGAGTTCAACGGGTAGGTCATGAAATTGATTACATTAAATATAAGGACCTTCACGGAGATTAAAGAATTAGGAGATAAGGTCGCTGATTAAAGAACAGAAGCCATGGATAGTGTGCACCCAATGGACGAAGATGGCAGAAGTAGGAAAGTCTTTGTGTGAGCAATTATGGGTGACTAAACCTTTTAATGAAAATTGAGGTGGGTTATTGATCATATGATATTTGTAAAAATTTACTTTGAAAGTGTGCTCAGAAGGAAAAGGTGCCTAATGGGGGACTTTTAACTCTATTCAAATTGTGGAGGAGCGAAAAAGCGTTGAGAGATTTTATTTAATGAGTTTATTGACAGATTAGGGCCAGTAGATCTTCAAATGCATGACAGGAAGTTTATTTAGTTAAGAAATGATGGAAAGATGATGATTCGGTGTGATCGTTCTTGGTGTCAAAATGAATGCTTGTTGGAGTGTGAGCAAGTAGAGCAATGGGGATTATCAAGGTGTATGTTCGATCATTACCCGATGATGCTCTCTAAAGGTGGTCTAAATTGGGGATCTAAACCGTTTGTGGAGTAAAGTAAAGGTTCATGGGAGAAAGTTGTTCATGTTAAAGGAGAAATTGAAAATGTTGAAAGGAAGATTGAAGGCTTCGAACAAGGAAACCTTTTGGGGAAGTAGATAAGCATATCACTACGAAGAGAGAAGAGTTAAGGTTGTTGGAGTTGAAAGAATAAGAAACGGGTTTAGAGGAAGGAGATATAATTGTAAAGCGTTAGAAGATGAGGATCTTAAATTGTGGGTAGGAAGGAAATGCTCCCTGATTCATCAAAAGTCTAGGGTGCAATGATTGAAGGAAGGTTATGAAAATTCTAAATATTTTCATAGATCGACTGTGAATAAGAGTAAAAAAAACGAAATTCTTTGTCTGAATTTTGATAAGGAGGAGGTAAAGGAGTTGGATGTTTTAAAGAGGAAGTTGAAAGAATTGTTTAAAGGGCACTTTCACGAAACAGACAATGGTCGCCCTAAGTTGGAAAATTTACAGTTTAATTTGATTTCGGAAGAGGTCCGTCAGACTTTAGAGTAACCTTTCTCGGAGCTAGAGATTAAAAACACAATTTGGGAATGTGATAGTAATAAAACTTTGGGGTTGAATGGTTATAGTTTTAGGTTCCTAGAGGAGTTTTGACTAGGTATAGCAACGGGGCGGGGCGGGGACGGGTATGACATTCCCATCCCCATCCTCATCTCCGCTTCTGAAATTCATCCCTGTCCCCATACCTGGTGGGTATGAGATTTATGTCCCCATCCCCGTCGGGTATCAAGTATACCCATACCCATTCCATACCTGCAAATAAAAATTATAATAATATTTTAGTAGAAAATAATTTATTTAAATAAAATTATATTAATTCAAAAGTTATCTAATAAATGCAAAGTTTGTAATTTATTAATTAAATATCAAACCTTTCTCTTTTTTTTTAAGATAAATTAATATTTTAGTCATTAAAATAAGAGCAGGGTGAGGCAGGTACGGGGACGGGTACAAGGTGGGTATGTATATCCCCATCTCTATCCTCGTCCTAGACTTAATAAATTGGGTATTCCCCATACCCGTACCCGTACCCGTCAGGGATTATCCATGGGTACGAGTTTATTTGCCATCCCTAGTTTTGACACTTAATGAAGAATGATTTTGTGGCTTCTTTTATGAATTCTTATATGGCTAGCTAGTCAAAGGCTCAAATAGCTCTTTCCTTACCCTGGTTCTAAAAAAGGGTAATCCTTGGGTGTTAGGGATTACCGATAATCTCTCTTGTTTGGGCGCATGCATAAAGTATTGGTTAAAGTGTTAGCTAGAAGGATGAAAGTGGTTATGCAGTCATTAATTTCAGAATCCCAACCAATTTTCGTGGAAGAGAGGTAAATTCTGGATAGGGTGTTAGTAGTTAAAGAGGTAGTTGAGGATGCAAAGTCAGCTTAAAGTGATTTGGTGTGTTTCAAAGTGGACTTCGGAAAGGCCTACAATTTGTCAATTGGAATTATTTGTGGGATATTATGCAAAGAATGAATTTTGGAGTCAAGTGGATCAGGTGGAAAAAGAGCATTGGTGAATGATAGCCCTAATGGAGAGTTTGGCGTCAAGAGATAATTGATAATAAGGGATGCAGTGGAGGCAGGACTTTGGAAGGGTTACGAGGTAGGGAAGGACAATATATGTGTTTTTCACTTACAGCTTGCTAATGATACCATCCTTCTGGAAAAAGTGGACTGGTTTCTTTGGAAGTTATCAAATCTATCTTGCAGAACTCTCAACTAATTTCTGGTCTGAAAGTGAATTTTTAGAAAAGCCAGTTGATGGGAGTTAATGTGCTTGAGTGGTGGTTGGATCATCGATAATGCTCAATTGTAGAAAGGGAAGGTTTTGTGTCAAGTACTTGGGATTTTCGATGGGAGATTACCCATCAAGGCAGGCTATTGTGGAAATCCGTGGTGGAGGGTGTTCGGAGAAGGTCGACATTGTGGGAAAATAAGTTTATTTCTATGGCAGGGAGGGTGGTGCTCATTAAATCAGTTCTGTCTTCATTCCAAAGCCCCAACAAGTATAATTTCTAAACTTGAATCCTTGTTTAAACTCTGCTTGTAGGATCCTATCTACCAATATTGATCATAGGTCTTATGCTTTTTTCAAGAATGTATGGGAAAAAAGTATTCTGCCAAAGGTTCAATGCCTGGCTTGATAGCTGGATGCAAACCAGCCACACATAATTTTTGTGCAGGGGAAGGAATTTATAAGAGGAAGAAAAAGGATGTGCCCTATGTGAGACATATCAATAGGTTTGGCATAAATTATGCACCTGGTGGGACGTATCAACAGGTCTACATAAGGATTTTAAAGGTACGAGATCTCAATTTTTAGGTCTAGTTAGTGCATCAAAACAGTTTAGAGGGGCTGGTCATTTGTTTGATTTATAGGATTGTGGTACATTTGGAAGGCAAGAAATGTAAAATTATTTAGAAGTCAATGACTCAAAGTAGATATCATTTACATTGTGTTTGGATACATAATTTTACAAATGTAAGGAATTTAAAATACATTGAATTTGAAATTTTTTCAATTCAAATTACTTCATTTTTCAAATGTTTTGTTTGGATAAGGTAATTCAAATTATTGAATTTTAATTTTTTTTTGTTTGGATAGAGTATTTCAATTCCTACTAAAAATAAAAATCTATTTTACTAAATAATATTTTGAAAAAAAATTTGTTCTTTTCAAAAAATAATATAAAATTTTATTTAAAAATAAAATTTTAATTTCTCAAAAAAGCAATCTTTTACAATAAATAAATAGAAAAATCACAAAAGTAAACCTTGCATAATCAGTTTTATTTTTTGAAAATATTATGCTTTTACATAAATAAATGACAAATAAATTTATGACAAAATTTATTTTATTTTCTTAGCAAATCCATTTTATAAATTCTACTTAATAATTTATTTTATATTTTAATTATTATAAGTATTTTATTAATTTATATAAATATTATAATTTTTAAAATATAAAATATAATATTGAGGGTTGGCGGGTCAGTTCACCCGCCTTTGGCACGTTAAATTGGCGAGTTAGGTAGGACACACCAAAACGAGCAAGTAGCTGAATACACTAGTTTGACTCGTAAAAATGAGGGTCAGTTGGCTGGTTAGCCCACTTAGCCCACCTCGTTTTGTCACCCCTAATTGATATCAAGTGAAAAATAATCTCAGTTAATTTTAATAAAAAAAAATTAGGTTTGAAGAATTTCAAATTGTTACTTTTTTTAAGGAATTTGAAATTCTATAATTTTAAATAATCAAAATACTTTCTAAAATGCCTATAATTTCAAATTCTTTTAAAATTCTTCATCCAAACAAGGTATTTTATCATAAAGCATTTGAAATTCTAAAATGAAATGAATTACCCTCTTAAAATTCCCTATCCAAACACACTCTAGGCAATTCAATTGAGCTCTTAGAAGTGATGTGATATAGCTAAACCTTTGTCTCATTCTCATTTTGAATGAGTGCAAACCTTTTATTGTGTGTTATGTTTTAGAGGTATTAGGTATCATATCTTGTGTACTTTGCTAAAGTAACTTCTTGTACTTTTTGCCTTTTGTTATTTTAATAAAATGCATTAGCTTATAAAAAAAATTTTAAATAAGTTTTTTGTCCCTAAGGTTTCACAAAATCACTTTTAGTCTTTAAAATTAAGAAAATATTTTTTTTAATCTTTGATTCACTTATAGTCCTTCTTTTTTAATACCGTTAAAAAGTGGGTGACAGAATGTACATTTTTGAATTCATAAATAAATTTCCTCCTCAACCTTAATTCCTTCCATCTTCAATTTCACATCTAGTACAACGAAATACATTGAAACTTATAATGGACAATATTAATACAAAAAAACAAACTAAATTCAAGGATTGAAAAAATATTTTTGAATTTCAAGACCAAAATTTTTATGAAACTTTAAGGAAAAAAAATTATGTAAGCAAAAAAAAAAAAATCATGCTCTGTTTTTATTAAAAAAAAATTTACTCATTATCTAATTCTAAAACAAAATACTCATGGTCTGTTTGACCAGGTTAATCAATAAATTTTTATTATTTTTTACTGATAAATGTTAATAAATATTAATTATCTTGTCCTAAGCATCTAAACAATATTAATTATCATTTCTTGTCATTCTCTATCTTTTCCTAAGGATCTAAACAATATTAACTATCTTAATTAGTTTCGTCACCAAAAGGAATTATAAAGAAATTTATTATACAAATGTTTTGAACAATTGGACAACCTTATCAATTATTTTACACACTAGATGGTTGCTTAATGATTTTTCACATCTATTTGAAAAAGATTATCTGACACCACATAAATTAAAAAAAAAATTAACAAAACTATGTGACCTTTTGTATTAGTAACAAATTAAGTATTCAAAAGATAAATATATCATATTAGCTACAATAACCTTATTATATATTTTGAATTCATGTTATTGGTTAGCTGTAACAATTAAGGTTATTGGTAACAGTTAAACTCATAGAATTGTAAAAATTTATTTTATTAAAAATATGTTTATAAATCATATAAAAATTAAAAGTTTTTAATATATAATAAGTTTAAATTTATATAATAAATTTAAATTATTTTAAATAAGTACAAATTAAAGTTGAAACACTCAAAATTTTAAAATTTTTTTAAATATACAAATAAATTATATTCAAAATACTCAAATTAGAGTTAGAATAGGAAAACACCAGCTAGGAAATTTACTCATGAGTTTACTCTGATCCTATCAAGTTTACTCTAATTTTATTTTACTGAGTTTACTACTCTTCTGATTCTACGTACTATTCTTTTTTGTTCTACTTATTATATATTTTAAAGTTAAATTATATTAAAATAATTAATATTAAAAAATATTTTAATAAATTTAATATTATTTTATTTGTTTTGCTCAATGTCCATAGTATAGTCAACATATTTTCATATTTTTTTCTCTCGCTCTTTGTCATATAAAATAGATAATATTTAAAACTTATTAAAAATACGTTTTTTCTATGATTAGCATAGAGGGATGCACTATGGACTAGGGGTGTTAAAAAATAAAACAATCTAATTTAACCCACGATATTGAATCGAAAAAATCGCTATTTTTTTTACAGTTTATTACAGTTTAGTTCGATTTTCAGTTCTTGTCAGTGAAACCGAACCAAGTTCGATTTTCAGTTCTTGTCAATGAAACCAAACTGAACCAAATTGAACTGCATGTTTACTTAACAACACCTATTTTATTTTACTATTCTACCTCAAATACCTCCTTCATATATATATATATATGTATATAAAGAGAAAATTAGTAATAGTTTTTTTTACTGTTGTTATGAAAATGGAGGTCAACAAAAAAAATTTGGATGTGTCTACACACTCACAACTATTATTAGTGAATAATGAATATATTTTAGACAAAAAAATGAATTAAATTTTGTTGTTTTATTAGTAGATTATTAGAAAGTTTAGCTTATAAAAAAATCAAATATTTAATAATATTGATTTTGTAGTATGAATATAAGTGAAAATTATGTTTGCTACATTTTGTTAGAAAACCGTGACATCGATCCAAATCAAACCACAAATGGATTGGTTTGCTTTGATTCGGATTTGGCGTTATATTTAAATTGAACAAAATCAAACTGCACATTAATTTTATGTTTGGTTGAACACTCCTACCATTGAACATGTATATTTTTCCTTATTGGATAAAATATACCGGCGAAATGGGAAGACCCATAATTGTAGCTTTACTTTTGCTTCCTGGGAGTCAAACTCAGTTACGAATGACTTCGCAAATTGGATTATCCATGCTCCACTTGCTGTATATGCAAATGATTTGAATTGTATGAATCTAGTAATTAATTTTGTTGGTAGGCTCTGCCCTTGCCATTCAAAAAAAAAAAAAACACTTCTCAGATTAAAAAGTATTAAATAAAATATGTAAGTAACTTTTTATCCAAATACACTAAAAATTAGTTGTCCTCAAAATAATTGTTGTCTACTTGTCTTGATAATTTTAATTTGTTAGAAATTATCTATTTAATAAAAAGGCATTATTTCTTCTAACTTTTAGACCTTAATCAATATTTATATTTTCTCTGGTCATTTTTAGAAAACATATGTTTATATTCATTAATTTTCAATTTAAAATTAATTCTAAATCATTATATTTTTCTTCTAAATTTTACTCTTAATAAATGTGTTGATTATCATACGTTTGACAAAAACATATTTTTTATTGTGTTTAATTAGTATTTATAGATAGTGTAAAAAGTATTAAACTAATACCATTTAATAACATCTCCATACTTATGCTTTTTAATCTTTACTGATTAATAATTTAAAAGTTAAATAAACAAAGAGGTTACGTTAATATAAAATTCTTTTACATATTAATTAATTTTATTTTATGAGCTAATATAGTCAAATAGAGCATGAACTAACCTAGAGATTTATTTATGGCTAATATTTATTATTACAAAATAAACCAATAAAAAATGAAATAAGATATTCAACTCAATAAAATATAAGTCCAAAATATTTTCTTTAAGATCAAATTTCATGAATTGAGGAATAATTTTTTTGACCAAGAGCAAGAGTATACCGGGGAATATTGGCTCTGCTTCGTCGTAAAGTTCAAGAAGAAGAGTATACTGGTGTAAAGTTCGAGTGACAGTAAAGAATAATGCATAAAGTTTTATTTAATACTATTCCCTAGTTGCAGTTCTTCCAAGTGAGAGTAACTAATCAATAGAAAATGATAAAACCAATAATTGTAAGTTATGCACTTTCCTTTTCCCAATCTCCTAAGAAGAATATAAACTGAGAATGAAAAAAAGACGTGACCCTAATTATGTGCTATGAGTTGATGGAGGTGATCTGATCTACCCTCTAACTCCCCCAACCACAATAGGAGTCCTGACTTGATGTTTGCCATCTGACCAAGTTATACCTCCAAACGCTGTAGCCTTGCCTGGTCTTGTAACTTGCACTGTCAACTTAAAGCTCTTCTCTTCACCAATGTTGTCAAATTTCAACACATTAGGCTGCACAGTTATGGAAAGACCTGCAGGTACTTTGAGGCTTGCACTATAAGTGGCTGGTGACCCAACATTTTTCAGCCTCCGTGTGAAACTAACTGAGCTGTACAGTTTTGGTATTGTTACCGAAGGGTAGTTGTAATCCAGGATGTTTATGACACCGGGACAACGGTAATCAGCACCAGAGAACTTGTTTATCTGAGTTTGGTTATAGCCAGAGAAACAGAGAAAGTGTAGGTAATCATGGGTGGTTAAATCGTAGACCAACCCGGGATCCATTGCACGGTTTGGTCTAATGTGGCCAGACCCATAGGCAAGTGGCGTTGCCTTACTATAATCCCCCCCATCAAGCATTGGCTTACCAGTGTTGTCCCTTGTCCTAGCTGAAACGTAACCACAATTAAGTACTTTCAATTGTACTTGTACAAACATAAAAAACGTTAATTAATTACCAGTTGTCATTATTGCAGATTTAATAGCAGCTGGACTCCAGTCGGGGTGGAGAGTTTTGAGAAGGCCAACAACTCCAGCGACATGAGGACAAGACATGGATGTTCCAGACATGGTGATAAAAGGAACCCTGCGCTTATCAAACGCCATATCTGTCGGGCTAACAGCTTCTGAGTATGCAGCAATAATGTTCACACCCGGAGCAGTGACATCAGGCTGGAGGGTTCTTAAACCAAAGCAGCAGGATTATTACTCTAAAGCCACAACTTACAATGGATGTACTGAACTATTTCAAAGTCACAAAACCTTGAGGATCTCTGGTGTCACTGTGTTGGGCCCTCTAGAGGAGAAAGCTGCCATCACTGGAGCAGGCTTTGTCTGCAACTTGGTCTTTGGTGGATCAAAATATCCTACCGGATTCCTGTTACCCATTAAAGATGTTCACATGCCATGTGCTTACAATTCCATCAACTACATTAAGAGAGAGAAAAAACGAGTTACTTGGTTGAATTCATGTAGGCATAGACAGCAACACCATCTTCATAATTAATTTGTGACGCAGGTAGGAGATGTGGATCTGCAATAAGCTCATTACCACTAAGCATGTCATTACAAAGAATCATCCCAACTGCACCAGCCTCCAAAGCGACCAGGCTCTTTTCCACTCTTGCAATGCTACCTCTAAGGCAAACCAATATTTTTCCCCTCACCTTCTCGGGGTCAATTGCTCCTCGCAAACAGAGAGTACTGTAAGCATAAGTACAAGCACAAGCACGTTAATTATACCATGTCCTACTTTCAAAATCACTGCAAAAATTAATGTATTAAATAGCATATCTGCTTCTTACGCGTTTAGAACTGATTCATTAGCCGATTTTGCGTCTGCAGCATTGATGAGTGGGTAAAACTTGTTTTCTGGCAAAGCTCTAGAAAGACTTGTTCCCTGATAATAATCAAGGATGAAATATTCGAGAGGAAAATGGAAGGAAGTCAGATAATAAAAGGAGATTCGACAAAGGATATATAAACCGAAATTATATTTGTTGAAAGTGATTTTTTATGATAGTAAGAAAAGAATGATTATCTAAAAATGTCTAAAATAAAATTAATTTAAAAAGTGTTTTTCTTTTAAACTCAAGCAAACTAGCCGATAATGTTACCTTAAAGCGTTGTCCATTGTGGAGTTGAACAATAGTGTCAAACTCTCTATCCAAGGTGCTTGCACCAACTGTTAATATCCAAGGTGCAACATTGGAAACAGATCCAGGTGTTGGTCCGGAATTTCCAGCAGAGCATATGACAGGGATGCCCTTGTTGTTAGCATGAAAGGCGGCGATTGCGAGGCCATCATCAAAGTAATCCGTAGCAAGCCCTCCCAGAGAGAGGGAAAGAACATCAACCCCATCATATATGGCCATGTCAAAGGCTGCAATGATATCAGCATCAAAGCACTCGTTGCCATCAAGTGGTGGCCAGCATACCTTGTAAGTAGCAAGTCGGGCCTTCGGAGAACCACCTTCGGCTGTTCCATTTCCCATGCCAAAAACATTTGCCCCAGGAACAAAGGCTCCTCCTATTGTTGAAAGTGTGTGAGATCCATGGCCCTCATAGTCTCGTGCTGTGTTCAGTGTACTGTTAAATTTTGCATCTGCTCCTGCATAGGCAATATACCCTTTGTTGAAGTACCTTGCTCCTATCAGCTTCCTGCATGTATTATCAAAAACTCAAAAGCTACACCTTTCAATTTTTTCATTTCGCTAATGTTTTTATTCTTTTAAGAATCAATTGCAGCATAATCTTATGTCTGATACCAGCACCATCTTACCAAAGCCAGTTTTTTTTGTATTTTTCCCACATTTTCTTTTCGGCTGTTGACATTTTTCTCGCATTAATTATACTATGTATGTTGAAATACAATATTCGGGCACGAGAGATGGAGCTTTTTAACAGGTTCAAAATTTTAGTGTGTAGCCCAACAGTGCTAAAGGACAGAAATAATAATGTTTTTTTTTTCACCAGATGGACGATGATATAAGTTTCTACCTAGACTATTATTTTGAGGTGGTTCAATCATATGTATAGGTGCTTTAGCTAGCAAGATTTAGCATCTAATTAACAATGAAAATAGATGTGATTTCTTATGATTCATTAATACTTGTGTAGTACTAGCGTACTGATCATCAACGAACTGAACTGACAGTATTTGCAGAGAAAATCTAAATACAAGCAAAGTATTTATAATCTAGGAAATAGACGGAATAAATAGGGAAAATGTGGTGGAAAGTGATAAAATAAGTGAGAAAAAAAACTTGATCACCTGTTGCAACGGAAGCCGGTGATGTCATGTTGACAAGTTCCTTTCCACCTTGATGGTATGACTTCCATACCCTCATCTCTAAAGCTTGGTGATTCTGGCCATACACCTACAACATAAATTTTAATCGAACTTTATGAAAACAATAACAAAATGTTACTTGAACAGAATTTATAGGAGGGATATGGAACACTGGATGTGATAAAAGAAAAAAGTAGAAGGGAAAAGAAAAGAAAAATTGAGTAGTTGTGACGAAACAGCGAAGGTCCTCTATTTGGGTAAAAATCGTATCCCAACAACAATATGTATGAGAAAAACAACACATGTGTTATTGAAACATAGTTAGTTAGTTAGAAAATTATAAGAAATGACACAAAGTGCTATTTGAAATAAGATAATGAAAAAACATAATGGGTCGCCCGTGATTTGTCACACATGAAAAAGGTCCAAGCCAAAGTGATTTCCACGGCTGCAAACAAGATAGATGATCCTTTTGACAAGTGGATAGTGATAGCACATTTTTCTATATTTTTTAAAAATGAAAAGAATGCATGTGGCAATGACACTATGACAGACAACAGAGAAAGTTACCGTACTTCTATTAATCAGCAGCACACAAGAAAGAAAGAACAGATAAGAAACAGGACCTTTCAAATTTTAATTCTTGATATGTAAGGAATGCCTATTTTGTGTTTGTGTGATATCATAACACATTCTAGTCAATCCCCCAACATAATTCAACAATAATAGCAGTAAAGATGATAATAATAATAATAATAATAATAATAATAATAATAATAATAATAATAATATATGCACAAGAGTGGCCTAGCTAGCTTAGGTAGTTGGGACTCGGGAAAGGTGAAAATTTACAACAGCTGAAGCAAAGGGTGCAAATTTACCAGTGTCAAGATTCGCAATAATAGTATCTTCACCATATCTGGCTTTTCTGAACAGTGATTCAGAGGGAATCACCCCATCATTCCGTTCCAGGTCCATGAATTCCCAAGAATGAGTAGTATGTAATCTTCTTCCTTTGTTCAAGAAGACTGACACAACCTCTGGATGTTCTGCATCAAACCCACAACAGTAACTTAGTTAAGGTTGGATGTTGGAATTTCATTCCTCATGCTGAGATGAGAACAATGTTTTTCTCTTTTTTGTTATTTTATTCTTACTTGCAATGTCAGCAGCTTCTTCGTCTTCCAGAATGGCAGCAAAGCCATTGATGTGCCTTGTGTAAGAATATATTATTGCCTCTTTTGCTTTCTCAGAACTACATTGTGTTACAATGTTCATTTAGAGGAGTTTAAACTAAGGGAATGCAAGTTTCTTCAATAAGAACATTCAACTAGTGTATACCTTCCCACATAGGATTGAACGAGCTCATGATGAGTTTGTGTCACTCGATCAAAATCAGCATCTGTGACTCCTTTACCGTGATCATGTGATCCCATGTACACTATGTAAGACTTTTTTTTTTTAAGAAAAAGAAAGAAATTGACTAGTTAGTCAGTTTAGACTTAAAACGACTGTGCAAAAGCAAAAAGATGAAGTGAGTGGTCATGCTCAAAAAATGTTAAGCAACAAAACTGTTTAAGTGAAAGAGATAATAGTGACATAAAGCTAACCTAACCTTTTTTATCGCAAAAGCAGGTGCATGGAACACAGAAAAGAGAATGAAGGAGAGTAGGAGGAAAATGAAATGCTTTCCATACCACATTCTGCTAACTAAGCTTTCAAAAAAATATTATTTGTTTTAAAGGTGACAGGCTTAATCCTCGTTAATCAAATGAGAATGAGAATGTACAAACGTGAATTATAAAAAGAAGAGAAGGTGAAGGAAGTAAGGAAAGAGTAACACAGGTTAGCTAGCTCTTTCCCCTGCTCTTGAAAAAGGACTTTGGGGAAGTAATGTGCATATAGGTTTGAAATGAAAAAGTAACTTGCAACAAAAAGCTCTTATTAATAAGAGAAAGGAAGAGTCAGACGCTGAACAAAATGCCACAAAAGAAGGAAATCTCAATGTGATCATGATCCAGTTAAGATAAGGAATTTTAACAAAAAATAATATCTTAACTGTTTAAGGAATATCATGAAATCAGGAAGAGATAACTATTTAGAAGTTAAAACAATCGATACAAATAAAGAGAAACCTCTTGTTATGGAAGAGGTATTATAGACTATTATTTAGCCTGTTTGTACTCCCTCTACTGCTGATGCTGCTTGTACATAACGAGTTTACCTTTCTTTGCATTTTTTTTAAAAACTTTTAAGCTGGTGGTGTATATAGTCAGTCATGCTGATGCACAGACCTTGATAGACTAGACTCTCTTTTAGTGTTTTCTTTTTTTAAGAAAAAGATTAAAAATAAATAAATATCTTTTGCACCTAAACCAACATAATAGACAGAAAGAGGGTGTTGTTTTTGCTTTATGGTCATGTCATGAAATAGGTTTGCATATTTTACAGATCATGTGAATGATTTGCCTGATGCTAAATTCTACGACATGAAGTGTGCACGTTGATTGAATTGAATCAGTATATACACACGCGGAATTTTGCAAAGAAAGACATGCTAGTTAGCAGCTAAACAAAAACCCCCCTGGTCATGTTAATTAACGTAGGTTCAATCAATTGAAGAAATTTGTGAAACATTCTCTGCCAAAGCAAACTTATGAACTGGGTCTAGGGTTGAGTGAGTTTGACGACTGTAAGCTAGCTCTGGCGACTGGCCCCATATGGCAGAACCCCTCTCCAACCGGCAACCACACCATTCATTGAAATATTATTAAGTTTGGATACCCTTTCCTCTTTTTTTTTTTTTTTCTTGTTTAGGTTTGTGTTACGTGATTCAATGCTATAATAAACAATAACAACAATACTATATTATTATTGAATCCTATCCGGCCATGAGGGATCGCATTAATAATATAATCAAATCATAAATATAAGTTGTGTTTGTTTCAAGTTATATAATTTTATTTTTGACATTTTTGGAGTAATATTTTTAGAAATAATATTCTTAAATATTTTAAAAAATATGTTAGGTTAAAAATTAAAGTTTATGGAAATATTTTTTTACTCTCTAAAATACTTAAAACATGGTTAGTTTATTATATATTTTTCTTGCAACATAAGTGATAAATATCAAAATATCCTTGTCATTTAAAAGATACTATTTTTATTGTATTAAATTAAAATAAGATAAAATTATAATTAATTGTTGTAGTTTTCACATTTTTTATGATTTTTAATCGATAAAGATAATTATATTATATATAAATATAAAAACAAAAATATGGATAAGTATAAGATGTACAATACTCTGGTATATGGGTTAGCAATAAGTATAAATTATATATAACTAAGGAACCATATTAAAGACAAGAAACAACACTGCAGAATGTTAGTTACAAATATGTGGTGAAACACAAAATACTTTGATGGCAATAAAGGGTCAAAGTTGTTTGCCCATGACTTGGTTACTTGATATTAACATGATTGTTGGCATGTAAATATCAACCAACCAAATACATTAACAAAGCCTAAACTTGGATACATACAAAATATAACTACTAAAGAAATGTGCAAGCAGATACATGACCAAGCTACCAAAAGGCATAAATACCTATGAAGGATATATATAAAAACTAGTTAAACCAAACATTAAACAAAATACTTCTATTGTACTCATCAAGCTTACAATAAGGGACACTTTTTCTACCTTCAAATTCTATCAAACGCCATTTTTATGTAAAATAATTTCCATAAATTCTTCACTCTTAATTGAGTATTTAGAGTGAAAAAGCAATGGCAATTGTTATTATTGTCAGTGATCAACATAAAAGCTCTCACTATGTCATCATTTTCAGACAATCTTGCTATTTTTTCCAACATTTGGGGTGATTTTATCTTTACTTTCAATTGCATCTTTCTCATGCATAAAAACAAAAAGTCAATTGTTGGATATTTTGAATACTTCCCATATAAAACCCACTTAACTTGTTCAATGAAGCATTTAAACTATCATAAACATAATAATTGTACTTCAGTCTTTTCCCGATATGTTTTCCACCTTTATTTGTAGTAGTTTCAGTGTTTGATTGATTTATTGACCTTGAATCTTAAGTAGTTTGATTGATTCCTATTTCTAGTATTTGTGATTCAAAATTTTCACCACCATCTAAATTTATTATTTACTTGATAAATTTCTTCAATGTAGAAAAAGCAGTTTTAGTTGAATTTTTTGCATAAGCACTTGTTGCTCTATCTTTTTCCAAATTCAATTTTCAAACTACAAAATGGAGAAATGATATACCGAACAAGAAAATTGCAGCAGAACCAGACTACATAAAAAGAGAAGATATGTATTATGTAACACCCTGAAAATTACAACTCAACTATATACATCCATGCTTTTATTCATCTATATTTTGTCTATCGAAGTGAGTAGCAAAAATTTAATTTTCAAAATTAAATTTCTGAATTTTTTTGTTATATGATTATTTGTGAGTGATTGTAGCTTATATGAAATTAAAATGAGTGATGTTATTTTATTTGAATGTCGAATATACTTGTAAAATATTTTTTTGTGTATAATAAAATCACTCTAAAACAATTGTATTGTGCTTTGTTAAAAATTACACAGTGTAATTCTATATTTTCTAAATTAATCCAATGCAACTTTACCCTTTGACAAGACCCAAAATCCTACACCCAATAGAAAAGCATGCATGAAAAATGTCATTCACTCCCTTACTTCACGCAAACTCAATCACACTCCCCAAAACCTGTCTCTTTTTTTTTTCATTTATCCTCTCTTTTTTCTCATTTCTCCCTCATTCACAACTAGCTTAGGGTTCAAGAAGAGAGTTTCTCTCATCTTCATTTTATTATTGCCTAAACCTCTCTAAGGGAAAAGAAGAAGTTTTGCATTGCCATCACTACTACCTATTTTCTTCAATTCCTTAATTTATTCCAAGTTTCATATATGATAAGAAGGAATTCTCCTATGTAAACTCAAGAAGAGCTGAAAAGGGAACTTAACCTCTCAATTCATGGATGCCCCTCTATTTATAGCTTGTTGTGACAATTTTTTTGTTACAGAATTTGTTTGCAATTCGTGCTGGTAGAGTTTGAAATTAAAAATGGTTTGTTTCTTTTCTTCTTTTTGTTTCAAAATTTTCATGGAATGAATCCTAATATAAAGGAGATTGTGCCCAAATTTTGTAAAAAAATTTAGCTTTGTCATTTTGCAAGTGAAAACCTAAAAAGAAAAGGTGACCGTGATTATTTTCACAAAGTTTCCTAGAAAACCTTCACCATTTTGACTATAGATTTCAATCTAACTGTTGGTTTTAGTTGAAACTTGTTCTTAACGAAACTAGACTCAATGCAACAACTTTTCCTTTGGGAACATTGAGAGATAACCTCAAATAAGGTTTCATCCATGACATACAATGTGATAGAGACGTTACTTAAGTCTGGTTAAACAAGGTTTGGTTTTTGGGCCTTTTAAACCAAAGTACTTATCTTTTTAAAAAACCATTTTTTGTTCATAAAACTAGACAAAAAAATAGTTTTGATCATATAAATTTTAACAATTTATTAAAAAATAATAATTTATCAAAAAAGGTTTTTGCAGGACAAGTGTTTTATTGAGAAGCTTTAGAGTCAAACTTTTAGGTCTTAGTAAAAATTTAATTGGGACCAAATTAAATAGAATTTGAACACAAACTTTGCCTTGTGAGAAAAATAAATTTGTTAGCTTTTCAAGAAAAAAAATTAAGAATAAAGTGAATTTTGGAAGCCCTACAAAAGTCAACATCTTTGAGGGTTGTTCATTGGGAAAGGAAAATTGTCTTATCAACTTTTAGAAATTTTAGTATATATTTTTTTAGATTTTTTATGGAGTTGTGTGATAACTTTATAGAAAACATATTTCAAGTTAATTAGCACTGTGAAAAAATTTTATGTATTTTAATTTGTCTAACTTCAAAATCTACTAGAGAGTGAACTACCTAATTTTGTTGGTTTTGTTGTAATAATATAAAATTACATATTGATAACTTAACCTTTTTAGAGTTTGCTTCAGAGATGGTACTTAGAGCACACAACACAAAAAGGTAGGACATTATAACTAACATAGTTACAAATTGGAAAAACATGCATATTAAGAAGAAACACTTAGTTGAGCTTGATATCCGAAGCTAAAGTTTATTTTTGCTTTAGGAAATTTTTGGACAACTTTTTTAATTATGAGGGGTTTTGTTGTTGTTACAGTTTATGATAAGTTATTTAGTTTTGCTCATTTGTTATGTTTATATTTATATATATGATATCAGTCTTTTGGATGAATTTGATGATTTTTCATGTTTTTAATGTTACACACTCTTTCATATTCATTTTATGATTGTCATTATTAGTAACATTTTAATAGTATTGCTAATTTTTTAAATTCAATTTACTGTTAGTACTTAGTACTAATTTTATATTATTCATATATTACAAAAAGTTTAATTAATATGCATTGTTAGTGTAAAAAAAATTTACACTAACGTTTAATCACTATCTTCATTTATAGTAAGTTTGTTAACTTTATCAATTAATATTTTAAAAGTCATGTAAATAAAGATGTGTCATTAAACGTCAATGTAAAACTTTTATACACTATCAATGTATACTAATTAAACTCATTAAAAAAATGCAACCAATAAATTAACATGTGTGTATAAGTGAAGAGTATGATATTTTCTATGAAAAAAAAGTTATGTAGTGTAAATAATTTTATACAGTTAATCAATCAAAATTCATCATATATGATAAATTTGTTATTTTATTAATGAAATAAAGCTTAAGTGGACCAACCATTGTTGTAAGAGATATGTTAAAACAAAGCATGACATGCATAAATTCAATATTGTAATTATTTGATATTAAAATAAATTTTTATATTTGATGAGAATAAAAATACTTTATATCTGAAAAAATCAATAAATTTAAATTATCATATCCAAACAAATAATTTGAAAAATAGAATTATTTGAATAAAAATCTTTCTAATTCAATGTATTTCAATTTTTTTGAATTTATATAATTTCCTATCCAAATGCAAGGTAAAAGTTATATAAATGGTGATTGTAATTGAATACTATGTGATATATTTGATAGGATCTATTGGTACGGTAGGATCCAATAATTCTCTATCCAATAAGTGAGTTTTAATACTAACTATTCAATAAGAGAGTTTCACCTTATTTGGTAGGATCCATTGATAAAGATAGGATAAAAATAATGGATGTTGCATTATTTAGTTTTAATAAGGTAGGATTATTTGGTTTTAACAAAATTGAAGAGAAATAATTTTGACATAGTGGGATCATTGTATTTTTTCCCCTTGTTTTTTTTTATATTTTTTCTTCTTATAAAACACAATTTTTTTTGTATTATTTTATTTGCTCCACTTGTTTCTCTTATTACAACCAAACAAGTTATTTTTTTTAAGAAACTGTATTTTTAATTGATTATCAATTTGTCCAACATTTCTATAATAAATAAATAAGAAATGAAAAACATAATTTTACTTAAAAAATTACATGAATTTGCTTTTTACATTTTTTTTGTGACAAGATAAGTTTTTGGATTATCAATGTTGCTTTAATAATAAAGACTAAGATAAAAAAAAAGTTGAAATATTAAAACAAAAATATATTTAAAGAGAAAAATAAAAAATCTCCTATATTACAAGGACCAAATTATCTTTAAGACTATTTTCAATTGAAGTTATTGTTCTAATAATTAAATAAAGAGTATACATTATTTTAATAATTTATTGTTATAATTAAAATTATAATTAAAATTATAATTAAAATTATAATTAAAATTATAATTAAAATTAATAATTAAATAAACTATATTACAAAAATAAAGACTATATTACTATATTGCATCAGTAAATGTGTGAGAGATAATTAAAAATTAGATTATTTTAATAATTGATTATTGTTATAATCAAAATTAATTTTTCTTTGGGTATGTTTTTTCAAAACTTAATTTATTTGGAAGCAACAAAAAAAATTACATATTAAAAGAGTATAAAAAACAATTGAAAAGGAAAGTTGTTTAAAGAATAATTGTATGTTACAATTTCAATTTTATCATGATCTAAGTTGTGTGTGATCTATCATGAACCATTTTTATTCATCGTTAAATTTATATAGTATAGTCATGCTTATTATACATCTTCCACACTAGAATCCTTCACCCACTCTAGGGTTATCCGCCTAATATCATAAGTTGTCGGTAGAGGTGATTTTCACTAATGGTGTTTTGATTCATGTTGTTTCTGAATTTAATGTGCTACCATCACATGGTTTGGACAATGTTGTTGGGTACAATATCCATCCATTGTGGCTATTTGTGAAGCCTGATTGTACATTATCATTAAAGGCCACTATATGTTACTCATCTTTTTACACTTAACCACGTCAAACTACCACCAGATCCATTATAACTATAGTGACACCAAATTAAAAAAAAAGAAGCAACAAACCATCAATTTTCAAACCGATTTAAAGAAAAAAAATGAAAAAAGAGAGAAGCTAATTAAGAAAAGAGAAATAAAGAAGAAGAATAGAAAAAGAAAGAAAAATCTCTTCTTCCACTAGACGTAGTGAGATTTGCTTTATCCATCATTGCTATAGGTAATTATGGATAGAGACCTTATTTATTTTTCCTTCTCATATTTCCTTTCTTACCTCCATTTGTTGTTTGCCTCCATGATTGTGTAGGGCAATTGTAGAGGTGACACCATCACACACAACCTTGCATGCAACAAATATTGGGAGACATAATTGAAATCAAATTTATAGTCTAGGATTTGGATGATGTTGGGACTCCATAGAGCATATATTGTGAGAAAATTAAGGTAGTTTGATTCGACTAGCAATGAGTTGGGTTTGTCAGAGAAGACAAATTTGAAAATCACCACCAAGAGGGAAGGCGTAAAGATTGGAGAGCACAACCATCTTTCGCGGTGTTTGTTGTGGTATCGTGAAAGTGGTTGTAATAGTTGTTGATTATACATGGAAAGTGGTTATGGAGTGCATAGTAGGCCCTAAAGGCATTAAGATTTGGAAAAAAACTAACGTGTACATAATTAACATCATTTAAAATGGTTTAACCTTAAACCACATGTTAAAGTGAATAAGTGATGCATCCTAAAATGGCCATTTGTAAAACATGTCAATTATTTTTGCAAAGTAGTTTTTCTAACCATAATAATTTATAATTTTCATCACATCACTAAAAATGAAATGAATATTAGGAAGAGAAATGATAGTAATATTCTTTCTGTCACATTCTTTTGAAAAGTATTTTCTATCATTGATAAAGTTGATTGAAAAACAAATTTTGAGGGATTTCACACTTCATTTAATTTTTTTATTTTCTAATTTAAATATTTTAATAAATTTTAATCAATATTAAAGTTTGTTAGAGAGCATATTGGCATGACTCTCACTTTATTAATCCAAACATTTAAAGATTTCAATTTAAATGGACTTTCAAGATAGTTAGGTGAGATTCACTTTTGACATAGCATTTTGCTATTGGCACATCCTAAAAATACAAAAAACCATATTACGTTCTCCCAGTAAACCCCTAGTCACTGCTACTCCCCCATGCATGTCTCCTAAACCACCCCATCTGTGAAGAACGAACCCCTTTTGGACATGTCCACTGATGAACTGGTGAAGCTGTTCAGTGCTTGTGCTCGTAGAAGGTTCCAGAAAGGTCTCACAAGAAAGCCAATGGCCTTGATCAAGAAGCTCCGCAAAGCCGTACTTGTGTTTGATTGATGCGATAGAAAAGGGGAGAAGCCTGAGCCAGTGCGCACCCATCTCCGCAACATGATTATCGTGCCTGAGATGATTGGTAGCATCATTGGAGTCTACAACGGCAAGACTTTTAATCAGGTTGAAATTAAACCCGACATGATTGGCCATTATCTCTAGCTTTGCTTCTCGTTTTGAAATATCGATGCAACTTCCTTAGAAGGGGAATGTGTCAATGTGATTCCCAGATTCTCATACTATTTCCTTTATTCTTCAAGGTTGCGAGAGGATAAAAGAATGGAATACATTATAAAATGAGTGAAGAGGGGTTTAAAATTAAAATTATTTGATTTAAGTGAAAGTTCAAAAAGAAAAAAATTGAATTAAAGTGGTAGGTAAATAGAAAAGAAATAAAAAAAAAATTTAATATTATTATTTGATTTAATAAATTGTTATTTTAAAAGTGATAAAAAAGCAATTATTTAAGGTTAGATAGTTGGTTAGAAGGTATTTGATTATCCTACCAATTCCATGCAAATCTTCACACTTCAATGATAATTTATTTTTTTTTGTGATCCCACTGAAATTCATTCCAAATCAGCTGAAGTAAGTGATAGGCAAAATGTTTTGGGTGTGATTCTTCACAAATCACTCCCACTTTCAAGTATCTCCACACCGAATAAATCCAAAATTACTTAAATTCTCCGGTCAACCAGTTGCTTTTATATATTTATTCTCGCTAAGAAAAATACATTGCACACAAGTATTCAACTATTGCGCATACATTTGAATGTTACTGGATTCCATATAGCCCCTTTGTAGTCGTATTTATTCGCACAAGTATTTTGTAGGCATAATATACAAATCCGTATCAATGAATATATCTCGTTCCCGTTTCAATCTTAATTTATTTGCACACAAACGGAGAAATTCATTTACTAGAGTAATTTTTAGAGTTTAATTGGTATATACTATTAGTGTAAAGATTTTTACACTGACATTATATCACAACTTTTCATGTTATATCACAGTTTTTTATGCATGGTAAGTTTGTTGACTTTACTAATTAGTATTTTAAAAGTTACATAAATAAAAAATTATGATTGACTATCAATGTAAAAATATATACCAATTAAACTCTAATTTTTATTGTAAGTTTCATTTTCATAAAATCTAATTATTAAAAATTTTATAAAAATTGAATATTATAAAATGTGATTCAAGATAAGAGACAAACTTTTTATCATAATTATTCATTTTCATAAAATCTAATTGTTAACAAATGCAACTTCTCACTTTCATCGTAACTATTCATTCTTATAAAATATGTGAATTAGCTCTAGCTTTGCTTCTCATTTTCATATACATAAACACACATGTAAAATGAAAATTATACCAATCTAATTGCTAATTTCATAGTTTTATTAATTAAAGCAAGTATACCAAATTGTTTATTAGATCACTTAATTTTAACATATATAAGACAGTATGTAAAAAATGTGTAAATATATATTGTTAAACATCATATCTTGAAACTAAAAGGGATTATCGCCAAGAATCTTTTTCTCGTTTTCAACTAGGACTGTTAAGCCATCGCCAAACTCCTTTAAAGGGGTAAGTTTCTATCTTTCGAGAATCAGTGATATGTGGATCTGGAACAAAACCTTGGATGGGTGCTACTCTATGTTAGCTAGTCACGATTTTCTCTTCAACCAGGTTCAAGATTCATCCCCTGACCCCTCATGAAGCTGGATTTGGAAAGCTAAAATTCTTGAAAAAGTCAAATTCCTGATTTGGCAATCGTTGCATAATGCTCTCCGGTCAAATGAGTTTAGGCCTTGTCACTATCTTTCTCTATTGCATGAGAGATTGCCCCCATGCTAAAGAAATATGGGCCTGACTTCATAAAATGGCTTCGCAAATTTGAATCTAGAAAAGATGGTGCTCTCTTCATGATCATGTGCTGGTGGCTTTGGAGATGGTGCAATAACTTTGTGTTTGAGGATGTGTCTTGAAAGACTGATAAAGTCCTTATGAGTATCAATCTATGGTGTTCTGAATTCTCCTTGAAAATCTCACCAATGCCAACTACTACTGAACTTAGACTTGTTTGTTGGATCCCTCCTATTGTTGGCACCATTAAGGTGTTGACAGTAGCTATAATGGTTCTAATGGGTTATGTGGGGTTGTTGGGTTATTGTGCGACAGTGATGGACATTGGATAATTGGGTTTCTGCCAAAGTGGGTCAACTTAGTGTGATAGTTGCTAAACTGTGTGCTATCAGACAATGGTTGTTGATGTGTGAGGATCTTGGCTACAATTTAGTTTGGTGTGAGAGTGACTCTAAACAAGCAATCTATCTTTGTTTTCTTCCTTCGATTCCCTAACATCATTACTTTCTGCGATTATTGCAAATATCCACCACCTATTATGACAAAGTTGGAACTTCCATCTCTCTTATGTTCTCCGTGAAGGGAACTCTTCTGCAGATCTATTAGCTAAGTCTATTGTCAAATTGAGGAATTCAACGTGTGGCAAGTGCCATCGACCTTTATAACCAATGCTTTATTAGCTGATACTGTAGGGGTTTCCTTTAGGAGGTAACCTTAGGTTGTCCTATGTTTGATTTTCGTTTTTCCTTTCCATTGTTACCAAAAAAACAAAACATATCTCAAAAAGTCTAAATCTTATGAAATTTGATAAACATAATCAAAAGATAATATCATGAACTTCAATATTTAGATTTATTAAATTTTCATCCTACATAAATTTATTGAAAGTGTAATTTGAATAAGTTTAACATCGAACATCAACAAATTATAAGAAGAATGATCAAATAATATCTTGTAAGTTATATTGATATAAGATATATAATAGATTATACTACAAGGAAAATAAAATAAGAAGAATCATGAAGGTATATGTTACTTTTTATTATTAATAATAAATTATTAAAGTATCCTTTTAATATTATTTACCATAATATAATTTGAATTCAATATATAAAAGTTATACAAATAAGCTAGCTAACATAAAATATGAATGTAAACTCTTATGAAGTTATTCAAATATGATAGATAATGCAAACTCTAACGTAATTATTCAAATATAAATGTAAATAATTTGGTATATGTGTCTTTTTAATATTTTATATGCGAAAAAAAAGATTGTACTCTGGTAACAAAAAGTTATGTTTGCTTATAAAAAAAAAGTTAAGTTTTTTTTTATGTTAATTTGTTTAGTTTGTTGAATAAAAATATTACTATCTTAATCTTTGGACAAATCAAATAAAACTTAAGTGTTACACTACTTAACTTTCAATTAAATAATTTTATGTTAAAATTCACTATTGGATTGAAAGTACATTTGACACATTATACCATTCAAATTTTACAAACATTAGATATTACTAATTGGATCAAATTTGATTTAATTCAATTAGTTTATGATTATTTAATTTTTATTGTTTATGTATTTAGTTATTATAGATAGTAAGATATTCAGTATTTAGTTTAAGAATTTATTCCGTAAAAAAAGGTTTAAGAATTTGTTTTTAATTTAACAATTTCGATTATAAAATAAGTGACAAACAATTTTTTAACATTAATTTCACTTAAGTTATAATGACGGTTAGTTTTAGTATTTTAAGATTTAACTTTTTTATCTTTTATGGACTATTAAATATACTTTTATTTATTATTTTAAAGTTTATATTGAATGATTTATTTATACAATTTTATGTTGAATGTTTTGTTTCTTATGATTTAGAATAAAATACTTCTTCTTTTTTTGTAATAGGTTAATCTGATATGATCCTGATGGAATCAGATTGAATTTGATCAATATTTTTTTTTTTTGAAAAACTGATCTGATTAGAATTGACCGAATAAGATTTTATTTTATTTTATTCGAATATGTTTGTGGTTAATAAAATATATTTATTTATTTATTATTATTTTATATTATTATTATTATTATTATTTACATATTTAAAAATGTCATTTATGTTAATTATCCTAAAATTTTATTTTATTCATTAAACAAACTAAAATGTTAATTTAATATAATTTTATATTTGAAAATATTATATAACTCTATAAATATAACGAATTTTATTATAAAATAGAATTTATTCTTATTATCTTTGGGTCGCTTATTTTCATCAAACTCACTATTGTCTATATTATTAAAATAAAAATAAAAATGCTTATACTTTAAAAAATAAGAGGTGTATCTTCATGTAAAGCACCAAGAAAGTTAACTCATCAAATTTATATTACGAATTCATAAAAAAACGACAGTTACGACAACTTGTGAAGTTTTACAGAGCATCGTTAGAAACTCGTTGTTTGTAGCATTTTTTTAATAATAAAGAATTTTACCAATGATCATAAATGGTCTTGGGTCAGTCATCAATCAGCCTGATTTAGTAAGGAGGTAAGATCAGCGTCAATGGTTCTACTACTTCCATTAGAGTTGTTGTAAGTTCGAGAGTACTAATTTTTTCATGAAGTTAAAAGAAAATATTTTTGAAGGGAGGAAATTAAAAAACTTAAGTGAGACTTCATGTGTACAGATGGAAGCAGTAATATCACGATATTCAATACCAAGTCCATTAAGGACATAAAGAGCAATATCATCATTAGAAAGAGATTTCTCAAATGACAGTTTGTTTCTGATAGAGATAACACGGGAGCGAGATGTGTTCACAAATTAGGATTTAATTGTAACTCATAGAGATCCAATAGTTTTATAAGAGGCAAAGAAGAGGTTGTTAACTTCTGTCGTGGCTGAAAGAAGAAGATTGATGCTCAATTTATCTGGGGTGAGCAAAGTAGTTTATGTAGGATTGGTGATAGTGGAGCCATCAAAGACGGTGGTTGGGGCTGAAGATGTTATAGTTCCATCATCATGGCCCATGACTTGGATACCAAAAAGAAGGTAGTAACATATGACGTTTTCAAGCACGAAAGTTAGTTTAGGAAATTTTGAAGGTGATAGAAGCATTAAGAAGGAGGGATGATGCACAAGAGTTCGAGGGGTTAGAATTGGCTATTATTGTATTTAGAGATAGGATCCATATGCTTTGACTTGAATATATAGGAAATCTAATACATGTATACATTGAATAGGAAGGACTCATGTACGAGTATTCGTTGAGAGATCCCATTTTGACCATCAGTCTGGTCGAAACCCTATTACCAGTAGCTAAGATCAAGCACATAATTCAGATACATTTAGAGATCCCATTCCGGCTTTCAGTTTGACCAAAACTCTATTACTAGCAGCCAAGATCAATCCTAGGACATTTCAGACTTCAATTACTAAGATTATGACCGCATTACGTAATTCCTACTCAGGTGGGCAAGGAGAAAAGTCCACTACATCACTATAAATAGGATACTGACATCTAGGTAAGGAGGAACAAAATTTGACATTTATTACTACTATACTCTCGACCGAATAAACCTTTTAGATTCACTCCAGATTAACTAAACAACATATAAAGGACATTAAGTCGAAATCATAAACCCTTCGAATTAATTGAATAGATAAAATAGGTACATCTCAACATATACATCTCAATAGATACATTTTAGCAGGTACATCCCGGCATGTACATCTTGGCCAGATTTAGTAAAATTATTATCTACGTCGATGCAACATTACCCTAAAAAAAACCATTGCTTAAACCGTGGAAACGAGAAGCTCCAGGTGTGTGTGTCTTTTCCAAGACCTTTCCATCACTCTATCACGAAAGTCCTGGGGGCAAGTATAGAGGAAGAACCCAAGGAGGAATTCAAATCCTTGGATAGGCTGAAGCCCTTGGAGTATACCTTTCTCAGGATTTTGGTTTTCGGCCCCACCAAAGTTTTTGAAGACTACTTCTCTCAACCTCTTAGGCTTCACGGGTACGACTTACCACAACACTAAACTTTGGGGGCAAGTGTACAAGTATCAGTTGAGAGACCCCATTTCGGCCCCCAGTCTGGCCGAAACCCTATTACCAGCAACCAAGATCAAACACATAGTTGGTCCTAGGGCATTTCAGACTTCAACTACGTTTAGAGACCCCCATTTCAACCCTCGGTCTGACCAAAAGCCTATTACCATAAGCCAAGATCAAACACATAACTAGTCAGGGGACATTTTAGACTTCAGCTACATTTATCAGCTAAGGAACCCTATTTTGCCCTTGGTCTGGTCGAAACCTTATTACCAACAATCAAGATCAAGCACATAGCTAGTTTGATATGAATCTAGAAGACAATGAATTTTAATTTTTTGTAACTTATTTCCATTTTCTTGTTTACCTAATTCTCAATTTTTGTTAACTTATTATTTTCCAACCTAGATAGATCCGTAAAACAAATCCAACTGCTTTGGATTCACATCATAGTCATGGGACATTTCGGACTTCAACTATGTTTATCTGCTAAAGAACCTCATTTCAGCCCTCGGTCTAGTTGAAACCTTATTACCAGCAGCCAAGATCAAGCACATATCAAGTCCCAGAACATTTCGGTCTTCGGCCTTGTCAAAGAGCTTAAAAGAGCATGCTAATTAGAATGATGGGGTGTTAGCAATCAGTTAAGGTTAAGATGGATTATCCAAGGGAAACTTAAGATTATGACTACATTACCTAATTCCTAATTAAGTGGGCAAGACCTAATAGGTGAAAGCCTATTTTCATTAGTATAAATAGGATACTGACATCGAGGTAAGGAGGGAAAAAATTTGACATTTATTACTATTATAGTCTCGACTAAAATCCTATCTTGACTTGAGTCTTAGAGTGCCTTTTGCACCTATCCCACCCTCTGGAGTTTGGCTAAAGATTATTTCCCACAAGATTCGTGAGAAGAAGTATCCGATTATCCTTAGTAGGTGCCCCACCCTATGGAATTCGATTGAAGACTACCCTGAGCAAGACTCATAGAGAAAAGTGTTTGGCTATCCTTATCAAGTACATTTTAGCACCCACTGTGGGGCCCAAAGTAAAATGTTTGGTCCCATTACACTTGGAACACCGAGCAAATATCAGAGTAACAAGGAGTAACACAAGAGAGCAAGGAGGAACATCTCGATCGTGAACCAATGCGTGACAACAGAAAATGGTCAATGAAATGAGGCTATGAGAGGCAATACAACTCTTAAGAGAAGAAATAACCTTGATAAGGCAACAACACTCCCAGGAGATGTCAAAACTGACGCGTGAGAATGCGGATCTTTAGAGCCACAACAAAAGTTGGTAAGTAGAAGACCATACCTATAGACGAAGAGAGGAAGAATCAACAACTCTGATCTCCAGCCAAGAACCTGTTAACACTAATAAGGAGTCCCAGAACAAGGAAATGTCCACCACTACCACAACTCGGCTTAAAACAAGATCTATTCGGAGAACTTAAGGAGGATTATCGGTTAATTTTTTTTTAATCCAAGTTGTCAACTCCCTTCAAATTTGCAGGAACATGCTTATCCAAAAATTGGGAATACATACAAGCACGAGTGAAATACGAAGCTGAGCATGTACATATGTTCAAATACTGAAAGCAAGCTCCAATTTGCAATGTAAAAGTCATGCAATAATATATTCAAACTGGTACCTTAACATATTTTAAAGGTATTTTGTCAAAATTTTGGAAGCCATCCGAAAGTCCTCTGTGCCACGACTATGTTGAGATGGTTGAGATGCATATTCTTCATTTTTTATCTCAAGGATGAACCTCACATGTTCGGTACCAAGACCATTTTCATTCACAAACACATAGTATAAGGTACGAAGGCATTGGAAGAATCTTAACTTGTAGGAGATACTAATATGGTTTTCCCGAAAGCTTATGAAGCTTACAATCCTTTATTTATGTGGAGATACACATCAAGAACAAATGTTGGAGCACAACAACTTAGTCATTTGACTCTAACCCCGAGTGATAAATTGTCCACATCCCAAAATAGATTAATTGCTTTGTATCCAAAAGTGTCACCCGCATTATCACGTTATATGCATATTGCAATAAGAACTACAACAGATGGTATAAATATCCCACTTATATTTACATAACTACAAGTATGAATGGCTTTCTTGAAAATCATGTATATGAAGATTTATTTCCCTTGGAGTCAGGAAAACCATGCTTCCTAAAGCAAGCATTTTCACTATGTTTAGTCCTCCTACAAAATGAGCATGAATTAGCACTTGCACTTCTGTCTTTGGTAGTAATGTTTCCAACGAAATTCTTACCTTGTAATTGTCGTTCTTGTTGGACAACATAGGAAAAGATTTTGGAAATCTGAGGGAGAGGTTCCATCAGCAGTATGTGAGATTAGATGTTGTTGTACTGATCGTTCAAACCACGGAAGAACTGCATTGCCTGGTGTTCAAGCCTTCGCTAAGCAATGTTGGTTAAAACATCACATGAGCATTTTTCCAAACACTTGTAGGTTAGCTTAGGTCTGTAATTGTCCATATCATCCCATATGATGCGAGGTTTGGTGAAAAATTCCGTAATAGAAAGGTCACCTTGCTTGATGGATGAAGCTTCATGGTGCAGTTTGAAAAACTCGAAAAAGATCCCGTTGTGCATATCACGACTTCAGGTCACGCCATATATCTTCAGTCTTAGGCATCTAGATGATGCTTTGATGAATGGGTAGAGAAATTGAATTTACGATCCATGACGCAACCATGTTATTGCATCTCTTCCAAGCAACGTGATAACTGTTGTCACTTGGTGGCGTCAATGAAATCAAGTTTATTTTTTGCGCTGAGAGTTGTTTCCATGGATTTGCTCCATGTGTGGTAATTATTGAGCTCGAGGACTAGGGATACAAGAGAAGTAGTTAAGTTCTCACTAGGATGGAGATATAGATAACTGTGAATGTTGGTAAGGAATTCAACTCCTTCATTCATGATTGAGGATGTGGAGGCCATGGAAAAAGAAGAAAGATTAGTGCAACAGAGTTCTTCAAAGGAAGAGCTCTGATACCATAACGAAACTTAAAAGTAGAAAAAATAGAGAATGAATAGACAAAAGAGAATAAAAAGCAACCCATTCTAATATGACCTTATTGATAATGAGAATATATACAGAAAGGGAGGATACAACATAATGATGAAGGGAAGCCATATTAGAAATATGCTAACAGAAAGATCTGGAAATAACAGAAAATAAGGCATGTGCAGCAATAAAACACAAAGCAGATGAGCAAAATAGAAACTTTAGCTATTTGGTGTATGAGCTTTGTAGGAGATGGGTTGATGCTGATTATGAAGCTGAAAATTTAAAAAATATTTTTATTAAAAATATTTTTAAAAAATAATTAAAGAGTCATTTTTTTATTTTGTAAAATGGACACTATATGAAAACTTAATAATAATATTGAAATTATATAAAAATAATATATAAATAATTTATAATATTTTTACTAAAATTAATTAAATTTAATAATATTATTTTTTATAATAAAAAATATCAAATGAAAACAAAAATTTTTTTAATATTAAAAAAAAAAGAATTCTTAAATTAAACCCTTGTTAATGTAGACAAAAATGAAAAGTTTTTATAAATTTAAATATGAAAAAAATGGGGAAAAATGAAAAACGATGGTTACATGTGTCTAAAATGTGGCGCGGTGGACGTAGCGTGTCAGAAGGGTGAAGGGTGCGTAGTGAGGTGTGAGGGTATTTGATTTTATTAAATAGAAAATAGGAAGTGAGAATAGAGAAGAGAGAAGAGAGAAGAGAGAGGCATGATGGAATCAGAGATATCCAAGTTGTTCAAACCCATTTACCTGAAGGACATCCCCCACTATGCCGAGACTGAGGAGCTTCAAAGCCAGACCAACCCACTCGACCAAAACCCTTTCTTTGACACCCGTCAAGGCTTTTACATCACTCACTCCGACGTCGTGCTCCGTCAGATCGGCAACGAGGTCTCTCCGCCCCCCCGCATGGCCTACCGCCGCGCCGGTCCCCGCAAACACATCTTCTTCGACCCTTCCCATGTTCGCGCTGCTATCGTCACCTGCGGTGGTCTCTGTCCCGGCATTAACACAGTGGTGAGAGAGCTTGTGGTGGGTCTTTGGCAGCTCTATGGCGTCCGTCACATATTCGGCATCACCGGCGGGTACAGGGGCTTTTACTCCTCTGAGCCTCTCCCTCTCAATCCTCACCTCCTTCACCGTTCCCACAACCTCGGCGGCACCCTCCTTCAGACCTCCAGAGGCGGTTTTGACCTCCTTCGCATCCTCCATTCCATCCTCTCTCACTCCTTCAATCAGGTTTTCTTTACTTCCTTCCCTTCTCTTCTTTTTACCGCTCTTTTACCTTCTTCACCTTTAATTCTCCTCATATTCAAACGCCCCTTCATTTTTTACCTCTTAATCAAACTTAACTTTTTACCATGCTACTGTTTCAAATTATGGTCATTTTTCTATTCCTAAAAGAGTTGAATGTGAACAGGTGTACATCATAGGTGGTGATGGGACTATGCGAGGAGCAGTGAAGATATGTGATGAAATACGACGTCGAAAGATGAATGTAGCAGTGGTGGGAATTCCTAAAACTGTGGATAATGATGTGGGGATAATCGACAGATCATTTGGATTCGAAACGGCAGTTGAAAAGGGTGAGGAAGCAATAAGTGCTGCTCATGTGGAGGCAGAGAGTGCAGTGAACGGCATAGGACTGGTGAAGTTGATGGGTCGAAGCACCGGCCACATTGCGCTACATGCAACACTCAGCAGCCGTGATGTTGACTGCTGCCTCATTCCTGAAATAGATTTCTACTTGGAAGGGAAAGGAGGGCTCTTTGAATTTCTTGCTCAGCGACTCAAGCAAAATGGACACGCAGTTCTTGTAGTTGCCGAGGGTGCTGGCCACAACATTATTCCCAGAACTCATTCACAGAAGGAACAACGGGATGAATCTGGGAACCTAGTGTTCTTGGATGTTGGTTTGTGGTTAAAGTCAGAGCTGAACAACTGGTGGGCCAGGGAGCACCCTCATGACTTATTCACAGTCAAGTACATTGATCCTACATACATGATTCGTGCTGTCCCTGCAAATGCCACCGATAACTTATATTGTACACTCCTTGCACACTCTGCCATTCACGGTGTTATGGCTGGCTATACTGCCTTTGTTACTGCTCCTATTAATGGCAACTATGCCTACATTCCTCTGGAAGATGTCGCACTTGCAAATAACCCCGTTGATACCAATGATCATAAATGGTCCTGGGTCAGATCTGTCACCAACCAACCTGATTTTGTAAGGAGGTAAAGACCAAGACACACCATCAAAGTTTCTTCTACTTCCAGCCAAGATCACTTGTGCATACTCTGTGACGCTTCTTTTAATCATCAATAAATCAACTTCCATAGCCCCAACCTCTACTTCCCACAGTCTTATAACCTTATACATACTTCGGCAAGCATAACCATTACCCCGTTAAAACAAACTTATAACTTTATAAAAAAATTTATTTTAAAACATTTATCTAACATCAATAATTATTTTATCATGAATAATCTGTAATATTATATATGACTTTAATTGGTATATACTTGTGTATTCTATCATGACTTTTTATTTATGTGATTTTCAAAGTAATAACGAATAAAGTTAACAAATTTTTATCATGAACGAAAGATTATGATTAAATATCAGTGTAAAATCTTTATATTAAGAGTGTATACCAATTAAACTCATATTTTTTTTGTATATTAAGAGTGTATACCAATTAAACTCATATTTTTTTGTAGTAGCCTTTATTAGGCTTTTTTGACCAATTTTATTTTGGGTCAAAGCAGACTTTAGTTCTAGACTTTAGAGTCTAGTTTATGGACTAATTAGTGAGAGAATATAACTCTCATAACCTAATTTTTTTAATTTAGTCATAAAGCTCTTTTTATCTTTTTTCTTGCATAAACTTTGTGTTGTTTCCTCTTCTCCTTTCGTCTTACGCAAGCTTTCATGAAAGACTAAATTTTAAATCGATTTAAGGTCTTTGATCTGATCGTGCGGTAGAATATGAATTCTAATTTTATTTGTACATTTTTTTCATGTGAATTGCGATTTATTGCTCTCTTATGCTCTCTAATTCGTCTAGAATTTTGATTGGATTTTGATATGAATTGGTTGGCTATCAATTGATTTGAATTTTAAGAGACTAGGTGATCGATTGAGAATTTATTTCAACCAATTATATTTCTGATTCATGAGAGTTAGGGATTGCATTTATAATCCAATTCAATTAAATTATCTATGAGTGTTGACGTAATTTCGCATGATTTTAGTGTTATGATTACTCAAACGTATCGTTGGGAACCTTAGATTGATGCTTTCTTTCTCTATTTTCCTTATGAATTTGACTTTTGTTCTTTACAATTCCTCTTTTTTATTTTTCAATTTAAACCCCATATTCTCTGAATGTTGATAGAATCTAAACTTCACATGGTTTGTATATACGAGAAATGATCAAGATTGTGTCTTGTATTGCAAAATTGGGGAATCTAGTTTTTGTTTGATATTGATCTTGGTAGATCATTATCACCCATAAACTACAATTAGCTATAGTTTACATTAGCAAAAAAACATGTTGAAGTTACATTATTTTTTAATTTAGTTGCTAATTTTTCTGATGTTGTTGGAGCATTATTTAAGTGTTGAGATATTCTTCGAGAAAGGAAAATTGAAAATGTAAAAGAAACATTGCAAAAAAGAAATATCTCTAGTAGATGTGGCTTGAATCAAGAAACTACAATTAAGAAGGCAAAAGATATCAGTTGGGGTCACATTATGGTACATTACTTAGTCTAATTTCTATGTTTTTTTCCATGATTGATATGCTTGAAATAGTTGAAGAAAATAGAGTAAGTTTAGATAAAAAAGCTGAAACATGTGCTTTGTTAAATTCTATGCAATGTTTTGAATTTGTTATGATCTTATACTTGATGAAAATTATTTTAGGGATCATTTATGAGTTATCTTAAGCATTACAAAAAAGTAATCAAGACATTATAAAAGCTATGATGAAATTAATTATCATATCTAAACAAAGGTTCCAGAGAAAAGATGGCTACATTTTTTGCTTAATGTGTTTCGTTATTTAGTGAAAAACATGATGTTGTGGTTCCAAATATGAAGGACACTTTTCAAACATAAGAAAAATCAAGACACAACATGGAGAAATTTATTAATCTACATAATTTTAAAGTTAAATTAAGTGATTGACTAGCAACTTCAAGAGTTGGATAATTGTTTACAAAAGTTAATATTAGAGTTACTTCTTTGTATAACATGCTTAAATTCAAGATTCATCTTCTATATTTGATACGGAGAAGTTGATTCACTTTGCTAAGTTATATCCTACATAAATTTCTCCTTTTAAACTTTTGGCATTATATAGTTAACTTGAAAATTATTTTATAGATGTATGTTCTGATCGTGCACTTTTAGAATTAAAAGAAATTAGTGACCTTTTCATGAAGTTTGTAGAGACCCAAAAACACGTATATCCTTTAGTGTATTTGCTTTTAGAGTTATAGCTTTTATACTATTAAGGGTGGCAACAACATTACTTGAAAGGGATTTTTCTTCTATAAATATTATCAAGAATTGGATACGAAATCATTTGAAAAATGAATGGTTGAATGATTGTTTAGATACTAGAGATATTTTTTATAGTGTTGATAACAAAAAAATTATTCACGGTTTTCAAAATATGAAAACTCGTAGAGAACAATTATAAAATAATTTAGGACTTGATTGGTTTTGTTTTGTTTTTTAGTTTTTGAGAAGAGTTTTCAAAGACTGTTTTCGGAAAGAAAAAAAAAACTTGTTTGACAACTGATATTTGAAAATTGTTTTGAAGATGTAAAAATAGAAAAACTTATTTATGTTTATTAGAATTTTATTAATAAAAAGCAAAAAATAACATATTTTAATTGTATTTTGAGTTTTCAAAACAAAAATAGAAAACTGAAAAACAAAACTACTTTTAGCTGTTCTAGTTTTTTAGTTTTTAAAAACTAAAAAATTAGAACTGTTTTCGAAAACTGTTTTAAAAAAACACTATCCAAACAAGTTTTTTAGTTTTTAAAAACTAAAATATGAAAAACAGTTTTATAAACCTGTTGCCAATCAAACACTTATTCTTTAAAAATATTATGCTAGATTTTTTTATGTTAAAAGTTTATATATAAATATTGTTTCCACTGTTTAAAATTTGTGTATACGTGACCGCTTATCCTAAGAAACTATTTGCATTATAGTCCCTTTATTTTTGTCCAAATTCGTGATTTAGTCTTTAGATAGCCTTTGTTTGGAGTGTGCTCGTTTTAAATTTGATAGTTTCATTTGACAATCCTTTGGCTTAGAAAATGTGCCGCATTTTACCTTTTATTTTTAGTCATATATTGACAATTTTAGAGAAATTTTAAAACTATGAGGGTGAACCTTTTATTCAATAAATGTAACTATCAGTTAGACGTTAGAATTTAGAAAGAAAAGTTCGTTTCTAATATTCTTTCTTTATAGTTCCATCCTGGTTTTTAATTGACTTATATTTAATACTGGTGTCTTCTGACTTTTAAGGGCGTGATTAAATAGATTTATCTTGTTAAGATATACAGTCCTTTTTTAACCTACTCTGTACTATTAATTAAAATTTATTAAAAATTATAAAATTTTACATGCATGTTTTATTTATTATTTAATAAGTTTCACAATATACAATTTTGTTATTATGATTATTTTTAGTAAATTTTAAAAGAAAATGTATTAAAAAAAAGTGATGGTAACCTTGATTGTTATTATTAATTGGGAGGAGATTATTGTTCGGTTTAAAAATTAGTTTGAGAAAAGAATGAGAGGTGTAGGGGCAAGAGACATGCAACTCTTGCTTCTTCAAGTGGCAGACAGCTTAGTCAACAAATGAGCTTCCAATATATTCTATGCCAATGAACCGAAATTCGCAATTGGTGTTTGATTCCCTAAAAGGGTAAAGGGAGAGGAGAATAAGAACAAAGGTGTGTATAATTAAAATGTGGTAGCAAATACTTGATGCCTTCTTGTGTTAGGGAATATTAAAATGTGGCTTCCAAAGGACATGCCTAGTTCCTTTCTTTTTATGGTCTTCCAACAGATCATCTCCATAATTAGGGAGGGTAATCTGATTATACTCTTACCCTTATCATTTTTCCCCACCATGCACGCATAAGGGATTATAAAAAGGGACAAAAATCTGATTATATTCAAAAGGGCTTGCCCTTGCGGAGTATATATAGTCACTGTACAACAAAATCCATACATTTTTGTATACAAAACTCTTTTTGTATACTCCACATAATCGATTAATACTTTCAGTCAAAAATAATTCTGTGGCAGATTATGTTCCGGAAGTTTGACAATCAGCAAATAAAACCAATGGATGAAAAACAAAATTACAGAGATGAAAATATATGCTCTGTTGTTCTCTATGATGAACTAATTATGGTATATTCATATTTATAACATGGGTTTTTAGTGATAACAATTATATTATTAATGGACCGAAGTGATTTTACATAAGAAAAAATATTTATAGAATCATTCTTAGAAGAAATTATTGAATGTTTTGGATCATTGTCTCATTTATGATCCAACCAATTATAATGTAATATATAATTATTTAATTAACACAATTTATAATATAAGTTAATTAATTAATTATATATTGTATGTTTATCAGTTAGGATCATGAATTACATGACAATATGAGACCATCCAATAATTTTTTTTTCCTTTACAGTCATACGATAGTGTAAATATTTAAGATATTAATGCAAGATACAATAAATAGAGCAATATTATGTACTTCAATAAAATTTTTTATAGTTAATATTTTTTTTTCTTTTTAAGTAACAAAAAACTTAACAATTTTTTTAACCCACTTTAAATGTTACTTAGCACACTATGTTACTTACATAATTTTTTTTACAATTCCAATAGTTATAAGTAATCCATAAAATTTTTATAATTATTTTGAGACATTCAATTATGACTTTTCATTTATGTAACTCTTAAAGTAAGAAAGAATAAAGTCAACAAATTTACTAATGAATAAAGAGTTGTGATTGAATGCTTAAAAATCTTTAAACTGACCTGTATACCAATTAAACTTTTATTTTAATTACTAATTTGTATTGATTACTTTTTAATAAATAGTTTCTCAATTAAAATAAAATATAATTATTTTTTATTTTTAATCATAACCATTACCATGAATACTTGTTTAAGAAACAACATTTTTTAAAGATATTCTTCTTGTCATATCTTTAAAAAATTGGTTAATATATTTCATACAAATTTACAAAAAATATACATTTTGTATTTATATGAAAAAGTCCCTAATATTTTGATCTAAGCGTCTTCAAGGGGAAATCTTTCAAATGCTCCTCTCAGAGTTATAAATTTGGCACAAGGTATGCAGTGCCCGGACAAAAAAATAGCTATTTTAGTGCGTAAACTAAATATATGGTATTGAGATAAGGTTTTTAATGATGGTTGGTAACAAAAAATTGATTATGATTAAAATTTATTTTGAAATTAGGTGATTTATGTTTTGATGTTTTTTTTTTATAAAAATAAATTAAGAGTAAAATCTAGTCATAAAAATCTTGATTTAATGAAAAGCTACTCTAAGTTTTTTTAATAGATCAAATGTTAGTTGCTAATGTGTTAATTTTTGTTTAAGAAAAGATTTGAACTACAACCTCTCATTCATCTATCTTTTCACTTGACCAACCTTATAGCTCCTAAAAAGTTATTTTAAGTTACCTCAATTCAGAATCAATTCTCAACCCAGAATTAATTTTGAATTATTCTCCAACGCGAAACTAAATATATCAAAAATTTTCTGAAATTAATTTTGAGTTTAGGATCAATTTTCAAATGTAAAACCAAACATGCACTTACTTTATAATTTTTATCAAAATATTTACTTTAACCATAAACAAGTAAGAGATCCATGCCATGCACTAATGAGAATATGGACAAAATAATAGAGTTGAGTATTATATTCAGCTAAGAATATATGTAAAAATAATTATAACAATAATTATTAAATAAGAATTAAAAAAAACTTAAAATATTAATGATTATAATAGAATTCATTCTAAACACATCATTGGGAAAAAAAAAGAAAAACAAAGAAAAAAAAAAGGAACAAAAGAACTAGGTCCTAATAAACTCTACACCTGAGGCAAAAAAGTCTGCACAAAAGTTTCATTCTGTGAGACAATCCAATTTCGTCCTAGAGTATATCTAATAGTAGAGATAAAAGCTCCATAAGGGTGGAACCTACAATCCCCAGTCTGAATAAGAGAGATAGCTAGAATGAACTGGTTTGAAATTGAATTTCCAACACACCTTTAAATAAATCCAAATAGCATACAGCTCAGTTAAAAGAATAGCTCTCTCCCAAGTTCCCATAAAAACTTTGAAGAAGTACTCCATCTGAGCATCTTATAATTCCTCCATACCCAGCCTTGCTATTAATGACAGTGCTATTTGTCTTTAACCCAACACTGCCTTGATTAGGTTTTTGCACTATACAAAGCATGGAGGTGTTGGCCAGACGTTGGTATTCAAATATTCCGACTACGCCCGATTTCCCATTAAAACTGCAAGAAAGGTACTCGCACTAGCTTGACCTTGTTTAAGAAGCCACTCCTAAGGAGAATTTTGAGTAAAGAAACCTCAATTGCTACTGAATCCCACGAATTCCTAGACTTTCTTGGCCCTCAGACAATCCCTTAAAAATTGCATAACAGTCTCTTATTCATCACCGCAACGACCACATGGTGCATTTACATAAACCCCTTTAACAACCAACATGTTTGCGTGGGGAGAGAATTGTGCACAATAGCCAAGCAAGAAAACGTATGTGCTCTATAGCTTCTAGTTTCCAAATTCATTTCCAAGACAAGTCATGAACAAAATTTTGATCTTCTTTAATTAACCATCAATATTTGGACTTTGTTGTTGATGCAATCCTTGATTGCCCTCCCATGATCTTCCTCCATTGAGATTCCAATCATTAAGAAAATAAAGTGGAAAACTTGTCACAAGAAAAAAAACCTTTGATAAAAACAAATTAGAAAAAACTTTCTGTAAAGAGAAAATTCAAGACACTTTACTAAATTGAAAGTTCTTTGAAAGGAGTCTTATTTCAATCACTCAAGTGTGTGGTATAAAGTAAGAGATCTATTTATAGAAAAAGAAGGGAAAATGGATGTGAGATGTGAGCAATGTGAGACTTGAGTTAATTAGCTCTTAAAGCTAATTAGTCAAGGTTAAAACTCACTTAAATCTAACAACCCACTAAACAAGGAGATTAGCACATGATTTGTCTCCTTCTCTCTCGTATATGGTGCAACAAGAAGGGACATAAGGAGTTCACATGTTGGTCATACTTTACGAGTGCAAAAACGGGTGCAAAAAATAAGTCAAAGGGTGTGAAAATTAATCCACACATCCAAAAGGGAACTTTTGCAAATTCTACCTGATGGTATCTCATTTTCTAATAAAGGAAAATGTCCAAAATAAAAGTCCTAAAAGAAAAAGACCAAAATGCCCTTACCTACTAAAAAATACTAAAAATATTTACAAACAAATTTTAAGATTATGACTTAAATCTTCAATGAGCATCATTATGATCATGTCTTCTTCCAATCCTCCTAGCTAAGGATCCTTGCTAGGTGACATTGCATCAGCTGTATAAACTTTAGAAACCGTACCTTTCTCATTAATAATAATAGTATTCTCCAAGAAATCACTAAGGAATAAATAAGAATAAAATCTTTGATTACTTGTGGCATAGGTATCCAGAAGTTGTCTAGGTACTATGTTGACTCAAACCAGACATCTCAAACATGAAAATGTCTGTCATGAATATAGTGTTACATAGAGGCTCGTTGGATAACCAAGGATCATACCACATGCTTGCATTCCCATTCTCCAACTGAAATTGGAAACCACTCTTGAGAGCATCTCGAGCTTTGATTATGGAGCGCCATATAAAGGAACCTCCCACATTAGAGATATATAGCATGTCCGAGTTCTTCTAGTCAATAATTGAACCCACAGTTTCTGTTGCAATAATTCCCATACTGACTTCCTAGTAAAGAAGTGTTTTGTGCTCTGGCCATCCGCAAATCCATACCACAAAAACAACGAGCCCAAGTAGATCTGGTCCAACTCACCAGGTGAAGGCCTTGGTTTTGGTTATATTTCCAGAGAAAGTTTCTTACTAGGGATTCAAGTTTCTGACACATCTTGTCAGGAAACCAAAAAGCCTGCATGGTATAAGTAAGAAATGAAGCCAACACAGATTTAACAAGACATAATCTACCTAGCTTATTTAAAATTCATTGTTTCCAAGTAGCCAATTTAGCACGAATGCGATCTAAGGCAGGTTGAAAAGCTTCCTTTGGCGGAACATGATGAATCCTAGATAGCGCCCCAAGTTAGAAGTGAAATGAATTCCAGAAATTTTCTCAGGCCAAATTCTTTTAGCCTGAGTAACACCTTTTGAAGCTAGCACCCGTGACTTGTTAATATTAATTTGAAGCCCTGAGGCCCGACAAAAACTATCAACAAGATTAGACATGTACCTCACTTGCCCATTCGTTGCCTTTACAAATAAGAGATAGTCATTTGCGAAAAATAGGTGGGAGAGGTGTGGACAAGCTCTAGAAATTGTCGTTGGCTGCCAGTCTCCTCTATGAACTGCATCAGATATTAAAAGACCCAACTTCTCCATACAAAGAACAAACAAATATGGAGACACGGGATTGCCTTGACGAAGCCCTCACTTAGGAGAAAACAAAGGGTCTTACTTCCATTCCATAAGAGAGGAAGATATGACATTACTTCCATTCCATAAGAGAGGAAGATATGACACAGTGCATAGTAAGAATAATGATGCTTATTGGAAAATGGAAATCAAACATCACCTGCTTTAAAAAGTCCCAATCAATTCGATCATACACTTTTTCTAGATCAAGTTTAAAAATTAGATCACCATTTCTCTTCTTTGACTTGTGTATGTAATGAAGGGTTTCCTAGAGAATAAGACCATTATCAACTGTTCCACGACCAAAGATGAAGTTGCTTTGGAATGGGCGATGAGGTTCTCCAAAAGTGGTCTCAACCTATTAACTAGGACTTTAGTAACAAGCTTGTACATAATATTACATAAGCTTATTGGTATAAAAATCGTTGAAAGACATGCTGATCAATTTTTGCAATAAGAACAATTAGAGTTTCTGCTATCCTACATTGAAAGATCTCGTGACAAAAGCAGAATCTACCAATGGCCAAAATATGTTTTTTTTTTTTAAATATAGTTTATATTGTTAAGTATACTCTTAGGTGATAATGTGACTAATGTTTTGATATGTTAACATATCCATGTCACTGAAAAAAATATTATTGTTAATAGACTAACTAAAATTTTGATACTAAAAAATACTTACTTTTTTATTTTAGTTATTTAAAATTTTTTATTGTATTTTAGTCCCAGTTTTTTTTCTGTTTTAAAATAGTGTCTATCTTTAGATGCATAATATTAAGTGAAGATAATATTTTGTGATATCAATCATTCCATGTCATTGAAAAGAATAATATGTGATAAATTTTATCAATTTTTATAATAAGTATGTTAAAAATCATATTAACAATAATTTTTATTAAAATATAGTATTATTTTTCATAATAAGATACCTAGTTACTAAAATTTTATAATAATTATTTAAAAATCATTTGAATAATTTTTAATTAATTAATAAAACTAATAAAACTTATTGATAATATGTGATGATTAAACTTTTTTTCTTAATACTAAATAACATAAATTTATTTAATTTTCTATCATTTATTTATTTATGTTTTAAGATTTAATATTGTACACATACATTTTTCCTGATTATTTATATATCTAATTAAAAATGTGCAAATGAGTCCAACTTTGATATATAGGTTAGTTCATAACTAGATAAGTGAGAAAAAGTGGGTTGAATAAACTTAGTCCAATGTAGAACTAAGCAAAAATGGGTTAGTTTATGGACTTAAAAAATCTAAATTAATATATAACTAAATCTATTTAGGTTTAGTATTATTCAAAGTTTTTATTTTTTTTAAAAGTTATATAAATTTAAGCAAGAAAATAAAAAATGAATCAATATAGTCCGTCATACATATCATTATTTTCACGTATTAACCGTAATAATATTTTTTATTTATAAAATTATTATCAATATTATATTATTATTTTCAACTATATGAAACCAATTGCATAAACTAAAATAAAGTAGAGAAAACTTTAAAAGACTAAAATAAGAAAGATATATTTTCAGGTATTAAACGTTAATTCAAGTTATTAATAATAATAACATTTTTATTAAAAAAGTGTCATAATTATATTATTATATTTAGTAAAATTGATTTTCTAACGTGGTAAAACCTTAATAACATAATTACTGCATGATAGACATCTAATTACTATTTTCAATATTTTAGAATTAAAATATTTTTTTAAAACTAAAGTAAAAAAAGAAGAAGATATTTTTATGATAAAATTAAACCCTATTATAGTATTATAATAATAATAACAAATACATGTGAAAGCATAAACTGCTATCAATAGATACTCTGACTCAACTGTTAGACTGCGAAATTGTTTCTTCTTCTAATTGTTTTACTTCTCCTTATGAAAGGTCAAAGGTGGTGAGAGGAAGAGCAAATGAAGGGTGCCTACCCAGAACATTGAGGTGCTCCTCCTACCACATCAGGCTACAGGCTTTTCTGCCTTTTCACCCAAATTACAAACACACCCTTCCTCTCACCATGGTGTTTTAGAACATGTCATCCTCACAAATCCAAATACCAATTCTATGTTTACACCATTCTCTCTTGTCTCCATCTATATCTAAATCCGAAAGCTCACTTTGTTTCCAAGTGAACGATCTAATTTTCATTTGATGTCGTACTCATTATAGTTATAGTGTTGAAAGAATCATGTTGTCTCTTCCATTTGATGATCATTTTCATCATCTAAAACAAGTTTTATATAAATTGAAACATTACGGATTAATAGTTTCAAAATCAAAAATGGAAATTAGTAAAAATTTCATTGAATTTCTTGGAACAGAAATTGGTAATGAAACTATAAAACTCCAGCCTCATATTTCAAAGAAAATACAGGATTTTCCAGATAAAATGGAAGAAATAAAAACACTTAGATCCTTTTTAGGACTTTTAAATTATGCAAGAAGCTTTATTCCTAATCTAGGAAAATACACATCTTCTTTATATAATAAAACTTCATTAAAAAGGAGAAAGAAAATTTAATTCTGAAGATATAAAATTAGTTCAAAAGATAAAACAAATGGTAACAAATTTACCAACTTTACAATTACCATTGAATTCAGATTACTTAATAATTGAATGCGATGGATGTGAACTTAGATGAGGAGCAATCCTTAAACGAAAGAAAAATAAACACATACCAAAGGCAGAAGAACAAATTTGCATATATGCCTCTAGTAAATACCTAACAAAACCTAAAATTTACAAAACTAGCATTGATTACGAAGTCAATGCTATCATACATGCAATGAATGCATTTAAATTATTCTTAATAAATAAACAAGAAATAACAATCAGGACTGATTGTCAAGCCATAATGTCTTATGACAAAAATAAAATTAACAATGATAAAAAACCCCATAAAAGATGGTTACTTTTAAAAGATTACATAAATTTTTCTGGAAAAATTATACATTTTGAACACATTAAAGGATCTAATAATATTTGTGCTAATATATTATCCACGTACCTCAGGTGAAGTCGTACACCTCCATAAAGACTTGTTAGGTCATTCATACAAAGTCCACGTGTTGGAAAATACAAAGAAGGGTGCTTATGGTCCTAAACAAGTAAAGTTTCCTTTTCAGGCGGACTAATACACAAAATTTGGCAAACAAGAGTTACCAATTCTTATAAATATTTTTCAGTACCCTAGAAGAGACAATACAAATGTCAAATTAAACGTTTTAATTGAAAATATTTGGAATATTCCAAAATATACTACACAAAATGAATACCTAGTTACAAAGGTGAAACAAAGCATTATAAGTGCATTATACAATTTTTGTTGTCAAGACAATAAAGGAGTAGCTTTGGTATCTCATGTCTCTCCTTCTGGAAAAGGTTTTACACATTTTGCTTTGATAACAGGTAAAAACAAAGGTGTTTATACATCCTTCAGAGACCTCAATGAGGCTAAACAAGACCATTTCTGGTCTACATACAAAAGTTTCTACTCAAAGGAAGAAGCCGAAATGGCAGTCCAATTGGAAACAATCGATGAAGAAAAAATCAAGACTGCCTTACAATTTGAGTCACCTGCTCAGAACCAAACATATGCTACTGCTCCTTGCAGTATCTCTCAACAAATAAATCTGAATATTCTTTTGGAAAAATTCAAATTAATACAGGACTTTTTGTTTGAGGTCCACTTCGAAAATACAAACTATAATGGGTTATTCATTAAAACCCAAACTTATTTCAATACCAGAAACCCTTGTTTAAAGTCATGTGAGTATTGTAAGAAAGTAGACAAAGAATGTACATGCCAAATAAAATTCAATATCAGAAGAACTCAAATTGGTTTGAGTTCTTTTAAATCACAATTATACAGGGATGTATTAATAACTCCCATGATTTCATTCAATTACAATAACTCGTACAGACAGATACTCTGTCCCCCATTCTAAATTCAGTAATTAATGACATTCAAGCTGAACATATGACAAATGTGGCCCTTCAAATCACCACTTCTCCCAGAAGCCCCACAAATCCTGACAGTATAGTCACACATGTCATAAAACTTTATACAAAAATCAATCAAGAGTATTATACTTCTTTTGAGCATGATCTCTTAAAAGGACTGTCTCTCAACAAAAATAAATTGTATCAATACAACCTCTGGAAAGCATCCATAGAAGGTATATTTGTTTACATATGCTACTTCAACTGTTTAATTCTTTATTTCATGGTTTTAGTGTATGTTTAATTTAATGCTAGGAAACTTTCAGACTCTTACTAAAATAAAAAAAAATTACAAATTTTTACTTTAAGCATATAGATTAAAATATACGTGTGTTAGTGATGGATTTTGAATAATAATTTTAAAAAACTAAATTGATATTTAAGATGAAAAAATTTGTATTCATATATATACTATAATTGTTATACTAATTAAAAAACTTAATGTCATTAATATAAATATGAGTATATAATATAAGAGTTTAATTGATATATACTGTCAGTGTAAATATCTTTACACTGACACTCAAATACAACCCTTCATTCATTTTGTTGATTTTACTCGTTAACACTTGAAAAGTCACATAAATGAAAAGTCATGAATGAATGTTGATGTAAAAATATGTTACACTGACTGTATACCAATTAAACTCATAATATAATATGACTCTTGAACACGTTAACATTTATATTTAGATTTTGACTTTTCATTATTCACTAACTTTTGAACTTTTTTTATTGTTTATTATATTTAATTTAATATTTTAATATTTATTTAACAAATAATTGAATTGTGAATCTAATATTTAATTTGGACCAACACAAATAACGTTTACACATTTTATTTATATTTTTTGTTTTTCACGATCTCACTAAAACTTTAAAAAAATTATTATATTTATTTATCTTAGAATTATTGGGGCCAAAATTATAGATATACAAATAAGTTAAAAAAAAAAATAAAAAGACTAGACTCCCTCTGCCGTTAGGTATGTTCGTCTTAGTTTATAATCAATCCTATTAAAATTTAGGTATGCTAAATCACCTTATTTTTAGTTAGTTAAAAATATTTAAACTTTTGATATAGGAATAATAAAATAAAAAATATTATGATTGGATAAAATTAAAATTATATTTAATTATATATATTTTTTTATATTCTGCTTTTGAATTTTTTATATATTTTAATTAAAAAAATAAAATTATATATATAATTATAAGTAAATATGAGAATCCGATCTATCCATTTATTTATAAAAATAAAAGATAAGAAAATAAGAAGTTAAAATATTCTTAAAAATAAAATATATTAAAAAATGAAATTTAAAATTTATGATAAATATGGAATATTACATTTCTATGTGTACGAAAATATAAATTTTATTGATTAATTTAATTTCATTTCAGTTTATTAGAAAGAATATTTATTTATATAACCAGTCAGTCACAATTCACCACATCTCCAAGAATGAGATAAGAATGGCCTGTGGGGAGAATATTACTTATCCAAATAAATAACCTCTTTGGGCAAACAAAGTTGTAAACAAGCAAACTAAATAACTAATCATATAAACATGAATGAGGCATACGAAAATAATGATTTTTATGAAGAAAAGATGGTTATAACACGATAAACCCGGAGGCAGTAGATGTTCATGGTTGAGTATACTATAGAAAACAGGCAACGTGTCAGTTCGAATATAGAAAGTGATGGAGGATATTTTGGTAATTTGATAAAATCCCGCTTGATAGTGATCATTGTGGAGCTAAAAAAAGCAAGTTTTAAGTCATCCAGAGGCTCAGGTGCTTCACTGTTAGCAGTTAACATTAACACAGTTAGCGTATGAGCTAGTTGCATTCCCTCGGGCATGGAAGCTGAAAGTGGTGGAAAATCTTAGTTGAATGAGTGAGTGTGTTTGTTGGAGCTGTAGAATGTTGGGGCCGAGGTTGTTGGGTGTCTGTATTTTGATGTGGATGTTGGCATGGAGATGGGTTCCCATGGGAGAATCAGCAATAGGGGTGAACTGGGGGACGCTTTCTTTCCACAAGTTGAAGCCTTCAACGGTGGTTGATCTCTTGAAGGATAACAAGATTCCAAAAGTGAAGGTCTTTGAGGCAGAGGCTCATGTGCTTAAGGCTCTCATGGGCACTGGGATTCAGGTGATTGTTGGAATCCCCAATCAGATGTTGTCTCTCTTCACCTCCTCCTCTGCTGCTGCTGATTTGTGGCTTCGCCATAATGTTTCTGCTTACCTCGGTAAAGGCGGTGCTGATATCAGGTTTCTGTCTCCTTCTTTTTCTTTCCAAATCAATACCTTTTTCCTTAACACTGTCTACCATTAACTCTCAACCCATGATGATAGTGACCAAAGTTTGCTGTATCATAAAGCTATCTTTTTCCACCTTAAGTATCTACTCCTTACTTTACTATCTTCCACCTTATACTCTTTCTTTTCTTTTTTTTCACTTATTGAAGAGAAGTAAATAATTACGCACACAAATATAGTTCTTTGTGAATTCAGTTGTTTAGAATCCGCAGAAGCACGCAGTTCATCTATTAATAATATTCTTTTACGGTAGACGTGAAAAGATTAATTGCAAAGTGTTGGTTAACTCTAAAACTAACTCAAAACTTAGGTCCTTAGTTTTGCATGTATTTCTCAAGAATATGTTGCTGCAACTTATCCATTCTTATCCAATGTGAGCTTTTTTTAAGCATATAGAACGTTTTGATTTTTTACAAACCTTTAAATCTTTGATCTTTTTGTTACAGGTATATTGCTGTTGGAAATGAACCATTTCTCACGAGTTATAATGGTCAATATCAAAATTTGGTGATGCCAGCAATACTCAATCTACAGCAGTCTTTAGTGAAAGCAAATCTTGCTGGTTTCATTAAACTAGTTGTCCCCTGCAATGCAGATGCGTATGAGTCATCACTTCCTTCTCAAGGCGCATTCCGGCCTGAACTGACCCAAATCATGGCTCAGCTGGTTCAGTTCCTAAACTCAAACGGTGCCCCATTTGTTGTTAATATCTACCCATTCCTCAGCCTCTACGACAATGCAGATTTCCCACAAGACTACGCATTCTTTGAGGGAACTACTCATCCTGTCACAGATGGTAACAATGTATACACCAATGCATTTGATGGAAACTATGATACTTTAGTTGCAGCCCTGAGTAAACTTGGATATGGTCAGATGCCTATAGTTATTGGGGAAATTGGTTGGCCGTCAGATGGAGCCATTGGTGCAAATATCACTGCAGCAAAGATTTTCAATCAAGGTCTCATAAATCATGTTGTAAATAACAAAGGGACCCCCTTGAGGCCAGATTCTCCTCCCGTGGACATCTATCTCTTCAGTCTGCTTGATGAAGGAGCAAAGACCATACTGCCAGGAGGGTTTGAAAGACACTGGGGGATATTCTCTTTTGATGGGCAAGCTAAGTATCCTCTAAACCTTGGCCTTGGAAACAAGGAATTGAAGAATGCAAAGAATGTTCCGTATCTTCCATCTAGATGGTGTGTAGCAAGTCCCTCTAGCGATGCTCAAAATGTAGCAAATCATATGAGAATTGCATGTAGTGTTGCAGATTGCACCACACTTAATTATGGGGGCTCATGTAATGAAATTGGAGAGAAGGGTAATATCTCTTATGCTTTTAACAGTTACTATCAGTTGCAAATGCAAGACTCTCGAAGCTGCAGTTTTGATGGGCTTGGTATGATCACTTTCCGAGACCCTTCAGTTGGTGACTGCCGTTTTCTTATAGGCGTCACAGATAAAGGCTCCGAGTCCTCTGCTTCTCAGATCAGATATCAGTGGTTGGTTATATTAGCATTTCTAATTATATAGATGATCTCTTCATTTTCAATGCGAGTCAGAGGTTTCATAAGTGTCTTTTTCGTTGGTCCCTTTTCAATAACTTAGAAGTAGTAGTCACTAATCAAGTAGAATAGCTTTTTTATATATATATATATATATATATATATATACAGTAGTAGTCACTAGTCATTCTTGGTTTGTAACCCAGCGTAGAACCTAGTCATTCACATTGTATCATAATACATAATTTATCAATATTCAATATTGCACACGATTTTATCTTGTGTTTCTTGTGGTGACTCATGTTAAAGTTAAACCATCAGTGATCCAGTGTTCCTAATTTCCAACTTGCATATGGAGAGGATTTAAATCCTTATTCAAATCTGAAATTTTGACAAAATGTTTAGGTATATTTGGATTAATGTTAAGGAATGTTATGCAATAAATTTAAGAACCATCGTTTATGTCAAAAGATAAATGATGGAATAGAAGAAAAATGATGATCTCTTTATTCCGTTATTTTTCATCTGTTTTTTATCCTCTATATTGAGGTTATGAAATGGAACATTTTATTCCCAATTCATCTCATTATATTCAAATAACAAAATGAAATGTTTACTCCATTATATTTCATTCTACTTTCTTCCATTCTATTCCATTTGTTTTATTCTATCCAGACATAGCCTTATAGCAACATGCATTTAATACTATCTAAAATTTAGTAAATCTTTTCATTTTTATTTAAAATATTATCTAAAGTACTTTAAGACCAGCTTGCACAATGAAAAAACTTATGAGGTTAATTTACTTAAAAATTTCTTAAAAGATTTTAATGTAAATGTTTATAAATTGAACAATGAGATTTTAATTTCAGGTTATTAGACAATATTATAAAATCAATTAATCGATTTCGTTTGATTTTTATTGTTATAATATTATACTTAATTATTTCAATTGAGGTAATTAGTTACTTCTAGATAGACATTTTAAGTGTGATTGAAATTATTGAAAAAATTAGATATTTCAATAATTTATTATATTTTAAAATTTTAATATAATTAATTAATTTTTGTTTAGATAAGTAGGGTGAAGAGTGATTTAAAATGCTTATAAAAAAGGAATGATTTAAAATAATTAATTTTATTTGGATACAAATAATTAACTTTAATATAGTAAAATAGTATAAAATAGTTAAAAGGAAAGAAAAAATTGATGAAAAAATAATAATAAACTTCAAATCTTCTATCATAAGAAATCCACTATTTTTCATAAAAAAACTTTTAAAAAATTAAAATTGTGTTATAAAACTTGAAAACAGCAACAATTTTTTTGAATAAAATAGTCTATAATCTAAATGTTTTGCCTTTCTCAAACACTCTTATAGTTTCTTTTATGGTCTTGCATAATTGATTCATAAATAAAGTAAAATTAAATCAAAATTGAAAATATATAGAAAGTTGGTGAATATAATATAATATAATATAATATAATATAATATAATATAATATAATATAATATAATATAATATAATATAATATAATATAATATAATATAATATAATATGGGGATTGCTAATATATTCTCACTATTTTTTAGTTGGAGTATGTTAGCACTACATATCAATTCTTTTGGACAAAATAATCAATCATCTCATTTATTAAAATAAACTAATGTAGGCATACTCTGATAAATAATCATTTATCTTCTAACATTTATTATTTGTTACTATCTTTTTTCTCTCTCATTTTTTACCAACTTTAATTTTAGAGTTTAATTGGTATACATTGTTAGTGTAAAAGACTTTTACACTGACAATCAATAATAATTTTTCATTTATATGACTTTTAAAGTACTAATTAGTAAAGTCAACAAACTTACCATGAATGAAAGGTTGTGATTTAACGTCAGTGTATATCAATTAAACTCTTAATTTTTATTAGAGATGAGAGAGGAAAAAGAGTAACAGATAATAAATGATAGAAGAGAGAATGAGTAGATATGTAAGAGAAATGATTATTTACTATAATATCTCTAAATTAATTTATTTTAACAAATGAGGTGGTTGGTTACTATAATACACTTTTGCAAGAAAGCATTGGTGTAGGGTGCTAACATACTCAACTAAAAAATAGGTGGAAGTGTATATATATATATATATATATATATATATATATATATATATATATATATATATATATATATTCCTCTATATATGAGAGGGGATCCACTTACTCCAAAAGTAAGTATAAAAAACTTACTCTTCATCTCACTCTTCATTTTCTTGCAATTTAATAGTTAAGATTAGTTATTCATAATGAGAAAACATAATAATAACCATAAGATTCAATAAACGGTTCAAATTGAGTTGTTAATTAAACAAGTTCACGTGGTTCTCTCACATAGAGACCTTTCTCACAAACTCCTAACACTCCGCTCTCTCGTAACTTCTATGAAATCCTCTACAAGGTTGTCATCACCCACTTCATCACCGACGATGGCAGCAGTGGTTTTACCGGCGATGGTGTTGGTGATGGTGACCTCATTGGGGTGGTAGCAATGACAATGGTGGTGGGGTTAACACCACCACCACTGATGCAATCCCGCTTAGAAAGGAACTAAGCTACGGAGAATAAAGAGTGAACATGGCAAGAATGAAGCATAGTGAAGATATTTCTAAGCCATAGTCTTTAAACTTGGGTGTAAATATGTTTATTTTGTCTAGTATTTTGGTGGTGCATTCAGTATTTTGTAGGCCTTATATTTTTTGCCATTTCCCTTTATTTTAGGAGCATGGGGTGTCATTAGTTATTCATGAGGAGTGCATGTTAGAAGGTGCATTTTTTTTAGAAAAAATGGGATGTGGTTTAATTTCCACACCTCTTTAACATCCACATGTGCATAAATAACATGTGGGGCCTTTATGTCCCCTCTATGTGGCATCTAGATTCATTCTCTCTCCTAGGCGGCATTAGTTGTCTCTTAATTTCATATTCAAATTTGAATTAAGGGAGCTAGATCCACAATATTAAGATCTAGTGTCACATAAGGGAACATAAATCCACTTTCTTAGGATCTTGTTTGGCTTAGCTAGTTTCAATGAGCCCTTAGCTTAGTGTGCCTTAGTGGTAAACATCCAAGACTTCCTAGGAAGTCTATCAATAGGCACTCACCTCTCTTGTATCATTTTAACACTTTTATGAATCAAAACCTAGACTCAAAGTTGAGGGTTTCTTCTTAGAGTGTTCATGTTCTCTCTAAATTGAGAGTTCTTCTATGACTTTTATCAATTATTCCTTCTCTTGTGGCACACTTCTACCAAACATAGCTTATCTTCTATGAAGTGGCGCCTAATCACACTCCATTTCTAGTTTCTCCACTTCCATCTTCAACCTTGGAACCTCTTTGGAGCAAAATCATGGGAGGAGCAATCTAGAATTGCATCATGTGGCATCAAGAGCGTACTCCTTTAAGGTTCTTTTTTCTTTGCCTTAGCTTTTAAATTTCGTCTTGTTCTTCTATCTTCTTCATCTTGTTCTTCAATTTTTTTAGCTTGAATCCATGTTGTCATATGTTTTCCTTAATCGTCTTGTTATGTCTTATGGTTGTGAATTTTAAATTTTTATACATTGTATTTTATTTCTTGATTCAAATTTTATTGTTCCTTCATTGAATCAGTGCTTATTTCTCAGTTTTAGGATTTCTAATTTTTTCCTTATACTTTTTATTTTGTGTTTTTCTTGTTATGAACTCAAAAGAAGCCTAGTTGGGTTGTCACACCTCTTTGTAAAAAATCACAGCACTATGGTCTGGGTGTTTTTGGTTCATAAGTGTTGTTTTTGTGTGATGCCAATTTTCTTCTCTGTTTTTTGCTTTTTGTCTCTGTTTTTCTAGGTCTGATTTGGCATTTTTAAATTTTAATTTTCTACTCTTTATATCATGTTTTAATAGTCATGTTTAGTTCTTAATTTCATCAAATTAATTTCCTAGTATTTAGCTTCTTTTATTTTACCTAAAAGTGTGTTGAACTTTTTTTGTGAAATTGAGTATTTAAGAGGTTCATCCTCTTGAGTAAGTCTTTGGTCAAGAAGTCTCACATGCTCTTAGTTTAGCATGTTTCTTTAAAAAAAAATTTTAAAAAAAATTAGTGTTCAATTTCTTCCTATTTTATCTTATTGCTTGAATTTTAGTAGCTTTTTGTGCTAGTTTTGAAGTAATTTTTGTTTGGTTGTTTGAGCTGATTGGAAGTTTATTTTTCCAGCAAGGATCTTGTTAAAAAACAAGCTAGCTAATATACAAAACCGACACTCTTACTCATACCATAAGTCACTTTCAATTTTGGTGCATTTTGAGTTGTTTTTGGCCTTTTCTTGAGTTGCACTTTTAGTAAAATTTTGTGTGTCTTCACTTGTTGCTTGTTCAACCCTTTTCAACTCTTGTTCACTCTCTAATTTCAATTCAAAAGTGATTAGGTGCATCTGAAAAAAAATATAAAAAAAGAAGTAAAAGAAAATGGAAGAAAAACAAAGTGCAAAATACAAAAAGTAAAATAGTAAACATTTGGTGCACCTAACAACAAATTAAAATCTGAAAAAGAGAGTGCTCCAATTTGATTAAAAAGTGCTTGAACTTGAAACTATTAGTCTCAGCCATAGTTGATTAAAATTGTGCCATTCTTGAAAATTTTTTGAGTCATTTTTTTGCTTTTAGTCCTTATTCTTATTCTAGTGCTTTCTAGGATTTTCCTTAGTTGTGCCTACTTCTTTCATAGTCTTAATTTTAGTTTTGTCTATTATCTCATTCTTTCTAGTCTTGTTTACAATCATTCTTTCCAATTGGATAATGTTCTTTCTCAAATTGTGCATTTCTTGTTTTCTTGCTTGTACTCTTACTCTCTTGGTTGCTTTGATGTTTGTGCCACTTTGTGTAAGGAAGCCATTGGTTTGGTCGTCTTCCACAAGGGTAGCATATTAAGGAAGGGTTGAAAAGCCAAGGAGGAGTTGAACAAAAGGAGAGAAAGACATATAGGGAGGGATACACTTTGTGAGGAAAGCTTGGGAGAGAAGACTTGAAGACTTTTCTTTTTATTTTTCTTAATTCCTTGTATTAAAAGGCCTCTTTCTAGAAAGTGTTGGATGCTCTTAAGGGTCACTTCTTTTTGTGTGTAATATCTCTTAACTGTTCTCGCGTAGGTGTGAAGTAGGAATTAGTACACTTCTTCATACCTTAGGTGCACATTTTAAGTCCTTATTCTTTCAGTTTTTGCCTTTTATTTTTCTCTAAGTGTTTTAGTGGTGCTTTGAGTTCTAAAGGTTCTTGCACTAATAGGTTCACACTTGGGCTTAGTTCTTTGCTTGTTGTGCACTTTTAGTTAGGTGTAGTGAGTTCCAAAGACTTATAAGTGAGAAACCAAAATAAAGGGTGAGATGAGTGAACTATATTCTTCGTACAAGTATCCCCTTAGTTCTTTCCACAACCCCAATTCACCTTTATTTTTCTACTCCTATAATCATGAGAGATTATAGAAAAAGAAAGAGAGGAATGTAGGGAGAGAGAAAGAAAAATAAAAGAGAGATATAGAAAATAGAGAAAAGAAATAAAAAGGGAAAAGAGAAGAGAAAAAGAGAGGAAAGAAAGAAAAGAGAAAGAGAGGAAAAAGAGAGGAGAGAAAGAGAAGAAAAAGAGAGGAAATAAAGGCAAGAGAAAGAAAAGAGTAGGAAGAATATTGGAAAAGGAAGGATGAGAGGAAATAAAGACAACTTTCTTACTAAGGATTTGGAAGTTGCTCTTCAAGAAGACTTTTCCTTGCCATCCAAGGAGAATCTTATTAAGACAACATTCCCAATGCACAAGTGGAAGTTGAGGTTGTGCCTACACCTTGAGCACAATGAACCACAACCTCAAGATATTTTCCTTCGAGCTTAAACAATAGTCTCAAGACATGGATGAAGTTGACGAGGAAGATAATTTTCAAAGGGATTATACCTTGGACCCTAAGGATGTCCTTAATGAGGAGAAGTATTCTCTTACACAAGTGGGAATTGAGGTTGTGTTCATAACCTTTGAGCACAATGAATCACAACCTTAAGTACTACTTATTGATGAGGCCAAATTTGGACAAGAGATTGAGCTATAACCTTTGCAAAATTATAGCCAATCTCAAGTTCAAATTAACGAGTTCATGCAAGAATGGTCCACCCTTAGGCCCATCATTATCTCTTGGGGTGAAAAACAAGACAAAGCTTACTTGGCTTTCTTGGACAGGTGCTCTAGTGTACCAAGACTAGTCTCACCATCCCTTTCTATTCGGATGAGACTAGCACTTACTGCATTTGGAATTGATTGAGGAACTGGTGTGTGGAGGCACATGCACAACAAATATTTTTCAAAATTTAGTGCAAACCTCCATTACTCCAATCTTAAGGGGCCACACAAAAGACCTCTCACTTCTCCTCTAGTTATAGATATACACATGTTAATTCCATTGCTTATTCTCTTGCAGGATTGGAAGAAGAGGAAGAAAAATCTTGGAATTTTAGGTCAAATCCTCTCCAAGGGGGAGGAGATGATGAAATAACGCCTTGAAAGAATTAAGCTAGGGAGAATAAATAATGGACATGGCAAAGATGGAGCATAGTGAAGATATTTCTAGGCCATAGTCTTCAAAATTGTGTGTAAATATGTTGTATTTTGTTTAGTATTTTGGTGGGTGCATTTAGTATTTTGTAGGACTTGTATTTTTTAACATTTCCCTTTATTTTAGGAGCATGGGGTACCATTAGTTAGTTATTCATGAGGAATGTATGTTAGAAGGTGGATTTTTTAGAATAAGTAGGTGGTGGTTTAATTTCCACACCCCCTTGTTTGATTTCCATATGTGCATCAGTAACATTTGAGGCCCTTATGTCCCCTCAATGTGGCATATCTAGATTCCTTCTCTCTCCTAGGTGCATTAGTTGTCTCTTAATTCAAATTTAAATTTGAATTAAGAGAGCTAGATCCACAATGTTAGGATTTAGTTTCACATAAGGGAACATAAATCCACTTTTTTAAGGCCTTTTTTGACTTAGCTAGTTTTAATGAGTCCTTAGCTTAGTGTGCCTTAGTGGTGAACGTCTAAGACCTCTTAGGAAGTCTATAAATAGGAACCCACCTCTCTTGTATCATTTTAACACTTTTATGAATGAAATATAGACTCAAAGTTGAGAGTTTCTTCTTAGAGTGTTCATGCTCTCTCTAAATTGAGAGTTCTTCTATGACTTTTATCAATTATTCCTTCCCTCGTGGCAAGGTTCTACCAATCATAGCTTATCTTATATGAAGTGGCGCCTAATCACAGTCCATTTGTAGTCTGTCCACCTCCATCTTCAACCTTGAAACCTTTTTGGAGCAAGATCATGGGAGGAGCAATCTAGGATTGCATCAACCACCATCGATGATACTAGATTGACAACACTAGGCGGAGGAGCTCCTCAATAGCACTGGACTAGAGAAAATAGTGATGCCATCATATATGGTTCGTTGCTCATCTAAGTTTACACCATGCTTAGCTAGTGCAACTGTTGGTTGATTTGTTTTACCAAAGACATGTGTAATTAGATGGTGGTGGTCACAATAACGATGACGGCTGTGATGACAATAATTGCAATGGTGGCACCAACGATAGTGGTTGTGGGCTAGAGGTGTGAGTAAATTATGGTGAAGGAGATACATGATATATTTGTTTTTATATAAGCTGCTATTTTTAATCCTACAATTATTATCAACTCCTTTCTCATTTCTCACAATATTTTTTTTTTAACTTGATACATCCCATATATATATATATATATATATATATGTATATTATATATGTATATAGGACAACTCAATTGAGAAAAAATATTATAGTAAGAAATGAGAAATATAATAATAACTGCAAGATTAAAAATATTTTGCAGGATGTATCGTTAATTAAACAAGCTTATATGATTCAATTGTTAATTAAACAATTGTTAATTAAATGGTTAAGATTCAATTGTTAATTAAACGAGCTCACGTAATTCTCTCATATAAAAACCACAAAGTTATTAATTTTAATATTTTGAATTTAACAAATTTCAAAGATAAAAATACATTTTAGATATGTACACCAAACAATTACTTATTATGTATTGTTATTGAGATATTAAAAAAGTCAGGTCTAGTAAATTATTAGGACTTATAAAAAACCATATTGTCTGGAATCCTCTGTACGATCTCTACCACTACCATTGTCATCAATATAGCCACCATTATTGCTACCGATCACTCAAAAACCTTTCACACAAAGTTGTATATCAATACCACCACCACCATCGCTACCAATCACACAAAAACTCTTAACGTGTTACTCTCGTCATATCTGCAAAATCCTCTACAAGGTTGTCACCACTATCGCCACCCCTCCACCACCATCGTCAGTACCGTCCTTGGCAATGATGGTGGTGGTAGAGTGAAACATACATAACCTATCACTATTTAAAACCTAATCAAATTGAAAAAAAAAACATGAAATTGAGAAGAGAAAGAATTCAACAAATATAGAGCGTTGCAATGAGAAAGAAGACAAAAACAACACAAAAGTCGGTGTTATCTTAAATTCAAAAAAGGACAAAACAAATTCCGTTTTTGAAGTATTTGTTTTTTCACTATAATTAGAGTTTCAATTTTAGTTTACATCACACACTCGCACTTCTGTTTCTTATTTGTTATTTTTGCACCTCTTGAAAGGGTGTTCGTGTAAGATTTTAAAAAGATGCTAGAGTAAGGTTTTCGAATATATAAATGGTACAATTATAATGAATACATAAAAATAAGGAGGTTCTGTGTAATGTAAAAAAAATGAGGTGTATTTGTAATTTTACTAAATCTGAGAATGTATATTCGTAATTAATTCTTAGATTTATATAGTTTATCTATCTAATCCAAGTCATTTTTTTATTTAAACAAGTAGATAGATTAAATTAAATTTTAAATAAATAAATCAAACAGATGACGGATAAATGGGATATTCTTAGTTTTTTACATCTAATCTCAAATAGTTCGTGCGATGCTCAACTCTAATTACTAGTCTGATGTGATTTCTCAATTTTGAATCTCTAGTAAAAACAGTTCTTTCGTCGAAAAGGAATTCTACTAAGAAACAATTTTATAAGAATATAAAATGTATTTTACATTATTATCTTGCAAGAAAATTATACTCCACTTGTTAGCCTGTGTTAAGAATGATGTTTACTTTTTTTCATTGTTTTAAAAACCCGACCGAATGGTAAGTTTGATTGAAAAATCAGTTATTTGATTTGGTAATTGGTTCGTCCAATACTAAAAATCGATAAGCAAAAAGCTGAAATGAAAATAAAAAAACTGGCAATTCAATTAGTTTGACCTATTCATAAATCTTTTTAAAATTTTTCAGATTTTGCACCCTGTACTCTTCATTTTCTAAGGTCCATCCATTTTATAATTTAAAAATTAATAAAAATAAAAATTAATTTAGTAATATAAAGATCTATTTAATAAAATTATTTTTTTTCTTTTATAATTACCTTGTTAATATATTTTTCCTTTTATACTCTTAAATTGTTATATTACACTAATAATAAAAAATATTATTTTATTAAAATTGATTCAATCATCCTAACAATTAAACTAATAAACATAAATTAGTACATTTTTGGTTCGATGAGTAATTCAGTTTTAAAATATAGTTTTTTTATCCATATTAAAAATGCATACGATTAATTTGTTGTTGCTGAAAAATAAATTTTTAATTTTAAGAAAACAAATGTTAAAGATATATGAATGTTGTTTTTAAGAAACCTATCTTGTACGTAAATCAATATTCAATGGATAATTTTTAAAAGATACTGTATACTTAAACAACCCGTAATAAACATCCAGGAGATAGCTTAAACATTAACCCCTATTTTATATAACTGAAATTTATAATGAATAAATATTTTAAATATACAAATCATATTATAATTAATTTTTAATAAATAAATATTTGTAAACATATAAATTATTTTATTGTAATATACTTTTTAAAAGAATAAAAAATTTATGTAAAATAAAGATTAAAATGCCAATGTACAGACATAAGATATTTTTAAAAAATAATAAAAATATGAAGAAAAACTTCTAAAAAACATTTTTGAATAAACTACCATTTTAATTCCTGAAAGCTGTAGAAATAAATACTTAGATTCTTGAATGAAAATTTTAGACAAATTAACCTCTTAAAAATTATATATATTGATATGCAAGTTGATCCTTAAAAAAAAATTAGATATCGCTTTGAAAGCGTTAAATGATGAAAAGTTTTAGCAAGAAATCTGACGATGAGCTCTCGTGAGGTGGATGAGGGAACGAATGAGCAGGAAATCTTACGATTTAAACGTACAAGTTTGATAACACATTGATAGTGAATGAAAATTATTCAAAGGACGAAAACTATTAGTTCCTAAAAAATAGGGGCAAAAATGAATTTAAACCATACACAGTCACAAAAGATGTTTAATCTCTGAAAAGTTTCCAGGTCGTAAATGTTAAGATAAGTTCGAGTTAGTTAGGGACCGAATATGATTATTATTTGCTTATCAAGCCACAACATCCATTTCCTGGTCAATAGGATCTCATAACTACCAACTTTGTTTTCCTTTTCGTCAATCCTTTCCCCATCACGAAATAATTTATGCCATTCAGTGTTTAAATTCAGAGTGCCCAATAAAAAGGCATTATACCCAAGATTTGAAGTTATAATAACACAGACTATACAAACGCATTCCCATTAATCTAATCCTATTAACTTTAAGCAAACAGCGACATAATTTATTTAGGATAAAAATAAATAGAAGTTGCTTAAAACATTTTACAGTAGCAGATGTCCTTCCATGCATGCTGTTGTGCAGGGTGGAGACACACATTTGGTTAAAGATTGAGACCCACAAGAACTGCAATTAAAAATATGAGCACAACGCAAAGGCCTTCCCTTGAAAGGGTTATCATCTCTAAGTCTGTTATTTTAACTTGAGCTGATTCATTTGACTCCTGATATGGAAAAGGAAATTATTAAATTACAAAGAAAGTGATAAATTTAAAAAACAGAACAGTTGCAGATATTCCTTATTGAGATGCACCTTTGGTTGAAGAGGTACAAGCTTTAATTCAGCAACAACGGCGGCCATATCAACCATGGTAGACGACATCTCATCAACTCTGGTTTGAAGTTCTACAGTTTCTTTCTCCAGTTGAATATTCTTCTCTTCTAGCCTTTTAAGGACCACTCCTTGATTTGAGAACCCCTGTGATTAATCATAAAAGAGTGGACAGTGGGTAAGATGGCAAAAGAGTAAGAGAACTAGATTGCACTCAAGGTCAAACTCACAGCACTGTAAATCCGTTTGTCAGCTTCACGTCCTATAATTACCCCATCAACACTTTTCTTCAGGTACTCAACCTTTTCTTTAAGCCTGCTGATTGCTGCTTCCTGTTTCTCACCTTCAATCGCCTGTCACGTAAATAAGTCTTTCACACCCTTCCCTTAATTATAACAAAACTAGATTATTACCTTGGCCTCTGAGAATTGCAGTTTTGACATGCTGGTTTGCACCATTGTTTCGAGTCTACAAAAGCTGGACTTCAATCCACCAATTTCCTTCTCTAGAGCAGAACACTTTTCCCAGTGAGCTCCAACTTCATGTTCTATTTCTATTAACTAGACAACAATTTGAATCCCACAGAGTGCTAGTGAGCTTATAGTAAAATGATGAAACAAAGATCTAAGAAGATTAGTTTGTGTGAGAGATGAAAGCATGTATATATGTACAAGGTTTTGATCTTGAAAAAGAGGTTGAGCGTGCAAAGGGGAGGAATGAGGAAGGCGCTGATATCGGGCTGCACCAAGCGGAGGACCCAAACTGTTGCGGTTTGCTGATTGTGCGCTTCCCATGCCCAAAAACTAAGCACTGCAGATCGATCCAGGCATAGCAACGCGCGCTGCAGTTTCTATCTCCACTTTCCTTCTTAGCAATTTGTCGGAAACCTCATACATTTTTAATTAATTTCACTCCTACCACTTCGGAAATTTCCATCATACCACCCACTGTTTAATTTTGACCGCTGTTTTATAAAACGTTTAATTAATTCGTTGCTTCTTAGAACAATAAGATCGCCTTGTTTTGCTTCCTTAAGTTTTTTTTAATTTTTAGTTTTGGAACATTTTATTGAATAATATTTTGTTTTTAATCTACTCTAAAATATTTTCTTCCAAACAAAAATTTTATTAATAATGAAATGAAATAAAATGTGACTTCGTTATCACAAAGTAAAGTTCTAGCTAAAAAAAATTACAACAACTTAATACAATAAAAAGTGTTTATAACTCATTTGACATAAAAATTATATACAAGGTTTTTTATACAACATTATTTTCAAGAATACAATTAAATAGTCTAAACAATTTCTTGAATATGTATCTGATATGAAGTGAAGATTGCAACATTCTTAGTCTTCTAAATTTGTCAAATATTTCTTCAAACCACACAAAACATAGAACTTTTTTCATTAACTTTCATGTTCTCAATAATCTACTTTAAAATATTAATGTTACAACAAGTGACTTTATGATTAAAAACACATTTTACAAAGAATTTAATACATGTTTAATTACAACTCCGTCTAATTCATATAAAAGTATTAATGGATAAAATTATGTCTGATCATAATTCTCTTTCATTTGTATAAAATTATTGATGAGTAAAGTCATTTTGATGGAAGTTAAATTACCGGTTTGTAAGTGTTTTATTTTTTCCTTTTACAAACTATTCTTCCTCTCTAAAATGTGATTAGTAGTTGAATTAAAAATGGAGGATTTATAACTCCAAAACCAGTTTTCTGTAATAAAAAGTTTTCATAAGTAAGAACCAACTAGTTGAGTGTTTGAAAACTACTATTTTAGGTAAAAAATATTTAAATATTGTAATTTAATTATATTATACTTTCATCAAAGAGTTCCATGTAAGGTTTCAAGAGGGATTCTGACCGCCACCAGGCGATCGTCTTCTTCTTCCAGCGGTGACCTCTTGTTAACATTCTCAAACATAAGGAATGAGAATTCAAGGTGAATAATAAACAAAGAAAAGGGGCATAGCCTTTTCAAATTCAATCATTGATAGATCAAACAATTTGGTCCTGGATCAATTATCCCAATGAAATCCACAATGTAATTTAACAAACAAATAAAAGGGGCATACCCGTTTGGAACCAGATAATGCGAGAATAGATAAAATTGATTGAACAAGAAGAAGAAGGAGACATAGCGGTTGAAAGAGAAACGAGATAACAACACCCTCGCCGACGTAGAAACTCACCCAATCAAGTTACTATATACCGGAATAGAAAAATGTTACACACTTACTGAACAAAAAAAAAAAAGAAAAAGGAAAGATATATATACACTTGATAGAATTTATGATATTATAGGGTCGGATAAAAGGAAATAAATAAGACATCTAACCCCGTTGTAAGTAGGACAATAGCGGTGACATCAATCACTTGAAAAGTCCTTCAATTTTTCACTTATTAACCACGTGAAGCAACAACCGCTAAGTCATGAGCTAACTAATAACTGATGTATAGAAAGCCTCTCTTACATGTGAGACACATCGAATTACACACTTTTTTTTATATATTTTTTAAAATTTAAAACATTTGTGACAGTTTTAACTCTCAAAAATAATAAAAAAATCACTATTTTTTTCAACAATTAAGTTAAAATTATAAACTTATTATAATATTTTAAATTAAAATTGGTAATATTAGAAGTTGCTGGAAATTGATTTTTCTTTGTGGGAAGCTATCAATGATTTAGGAGGGAGATTAAGTGGTAATTCTAATTTTTCATCTCGTGAATTAAATGTGAAGTTTAATTTTCTTTTTTGTTTAATTGGTAATTTTTTTTTCTTTGCTAAAATAATTTTCTTTGTCTATCAACACCTTCTACAAAATCACATCCTTTCCTTTTGCTGTCGAGATATCGTCGTTGACGATTTTGTCTTTGTTTATTTATTTTCTTTTTTTTTTGTTTTTTTTTAAAAAAAATTTCCGTGACTTTACTAAGATGTTTACATTCTTAAACAAAGATTATTAAACTTAAAAATTTCCGCAAACTCCTGAAAGTTTAATAAAAATTTCAAGAAAATAATAAATTAAAATAGTAAATTATAAATTTCACAATATTTAAATAATTAAATCTAGTAATGCATCGTGTATCAGATAATACATCAGATAATACATTGCAAAGATAATGATAATGGTTGAACATTTTCATCGATCTTTGATATTGTTGAAAAATGAATTGAGAGATATTTGTATTTTAATTTAAGAAAGACACACTAAATAAAAGTATGTCACTGTGTTGAATTGTAAATGTATACAAAATGAATAATTTTATTTATTAATAACTCGGTATTAAATTTGAGAGTTTATAAAATTTATATAGAATTTGTTAAGTTTACTTAAATTTTATTAACTCAAAGAATAATTGATACTTGTAAAGAGTTAAAAAGAGAGTTTGATAATTGTGTTCTCAAAATACCCTATATTTTTGTCAAGGGTTTTGCGAGTTGAGGGGTTATATTGGATTACAAGAGATTGGGTTACAAGGTGTTGCTAGTTAGAGCTGAGTTGCACAAAGGGTGAAGGTTCCAGCAGAAGAAGGGAGCAGAGTTAGGTATCACCAATTGGACAGGGTTCGCAAGAGAATAAGGTTCCAATGTGGGAAGAGAGGAAGCACTTTTGGATAAAAAAAGAGAGATTTGATGCAGGGAGAGAGCCATGTGTGCAGCAATGTGGGGCAATTGCCCCCACTTACTTTTGAGTTTTATTTTGTAATAATATATATAATTTTGTCATTTTAATTTGAAACTGCTTAATTTTGTAATAAATTCTAAATTTTTCCTCGCTATCTAGAATAATACAATAGTTTTATAGTCTTTATTTTAAAAAATTAACAAAAATAAATTTTAGTAATTATGATTTCAGTAGCTATAATTTTTATTTAAAAACAAATTTTTTAAGTAGTTATAATTTTTATTTGATATCAATTTTTTTAAGTAGTTATGATTAAAAAATATTTATTTTGCCATCCAAATTGTTAAAAATGGTTAATTTAATATTTCATGTAGTATATATTTGAATTCACTAATAGTTAAATCTAACCGTTTGTTAAAGGGTCTAGTTAAGTTGGTTTAATAGAGTGTGTGCGTTGTTATAAATTCTTTGACATCTATGTTTGATTCTCGTCATTAGGACAAAAAAAGATAATTTTATTTGACCATTTATGCCTATATTTAAAAAATCAGACCAGATTGGTCAATTTGATTGGAAAACTGGTATGGTAACCGGTTCAGTCAATGCAGAAAACTGGTCAAGCAAAAAATCAGTTTTAAAATCGGAAAAGCGACCATGAACTGATGGTTCAACCGCTTGAACTGGTTCATAACTTTTTTAAGATTTTTTTTTGGATTTTGCTAAATGCACCCTCTTTTTCCTAAGTTCACCCTTTTTAAATTAAAAAATGAATTAAAATAAGAGTTAATTTAGCAATATTATGGTGTATTTCGTAAAAATACTTTTTTCTTGTATAATTAATTTCTTAATAATTTTTTTTCTTTTATAATATTAATTTTTATAATACATTAATAATAAAAAATATTACCATCGATCCGATTTTAAAAACACCGATTTATGCACTAATAGTTAAAAAATATTTTTGTTTGAATAATTATGAAGATATTTACTTAAAACAATTAAAAAATAAGTTAATATTTTATTTTATCTTATTAATTAATACCAATTAAAGAGATAAATAAATATTTTATTTATTTTTATGGTTACAATTTTAACTTAAAAATATTAAACAATAATTTAATATTTTCTTTTGATATAAATAATTTAATATTTTGAATTTGTTAGATAAATCTTTATTAAATTATTGTTTTTAACTTTTAAAAATTTATGTAAGTTATCCTTGCTACTTACAACTGATCGGTCATGTGGTGTATGGGTATTTTACTTATAGTAGGACAATTTTGAAATTTTGTGAGTGCTAGATAAAACAACAGATAAAGACCCCTTAATATTTTAAATTTTAAATATAATATATAAAAAATAAACATGTAATTTCAACAAAAATAATACATCTTTTTTACATCAACAAATCTTTACAAATGTATTATATTTTTCAATTAACTCCCATTCTATCTTTTTCATCAACAATTGTTTTTTTTTATTGTAGTATTGTCCATCACATATTATCATAAAAAATTATTTCTTTTAGCAGTTTTAGATGCAAAATCATTGATGATACCATATCTTTTGTAATGGATAAAATTGTTAAATCATTCTACCTTTCTTGTGATATTGACAATCTTAAGTACTTTTTTATTAATTTTAACTTTGAAAAATTTCTTTTAGTTGATACTAAAGTCACGGTTAATAAAATTATGTAAACAATTGAGACATTTGGATAACCATATGTAGCTTTGGTGAATTCAAGAATTTCAATGGCTAACATTACATCACTCGGTTAAGTCATTTCCAATACTTTCAATTTTCAGAAAAAATCATTTAAATCAACATCCAATAAATTGTCATGAAAAAAATTAAAACTTTCACACAACATTCTTTCAATTCATGTCATTTAACGGTTTGAACTTCTTTGAATTAAGCAAAAATACTTTAAATATTTTTAATTTTTCAAATCTAGTCTTTAAAGAAATAATAGTCATGTTCACAACCACTAAAAAACAATAAACTCTAAATAACTCACACTAAATTTCTTCATATGATTATTCTGATCAAGTTGTTTGTTTTTTCTTTTTTTTTCCCAATAACCCGATGCTTTGTTAGAAGGATGAGTTTTAAATTCATATTAAGTGCAACCTCTCTAACAATATTCATACCAGATGTGGAACCTTTAACTATATATTTTTCAAAAAATAACAATATATCTTCTTATTGTTTTATGGTAACATCAATGCACATATGCTTAGATTGTAATTTCTTGCTTATCATATTAATAACAAATATAATGTCATACCAAAGACTAATGCTTAGAAAAAATCAAAACTCTCAAATGCATTAGCCAAACTCTAGTTCCACTTTTTGATTTAGCATAGTCACATGATCATATAATTCCAAACAAAGCAAATATTATTTGAAAAGGTTGAAATCTAATTATGTTAATACTTTTAATTCGACTCTCTTACAAAGATTTCATAATTAACACAAGAATACAATCAAATAGATTTTACATTTTTTGGGAAACCTGAAAATAATGAATATATGAATCAATCAACTAAAAAGAAGAGATTGCTTTAAGGCAAGAATGTGCCATATGAAAATTGTGTTTAGTTATATTTTAATATTCTTTGTAATATTTTTAAATTTTAAAATAATTTAAATTAAAAATAGAAATTATTATATATTTATAAGTAATTTTGAATATTCTAACTTTATCACGCTTTTACAGAAAATAAAAGAAAGTTAAAAAATGTGAAAATTTAATTAAAACTCCTAATGAAGAATATTAGATTCTGATGGGAAAGTGTGAGGAAATGGGAAATTGTTTGACAGGTTTAGTCCTCACCGAGATGGACTCGTGCCTTTGTATATGACGAATGCGAAACCAACTCTCCTCACCCACGTCACAAAGATATTCCCTCACCGCAGTTTAGATTTCCATTTGGGGTTAGAGTCGTTAAGGGTTTTGAGGAATACGGTCATGGGGTTTAGGCATCAACATTTTTTAAGTGTATATCATGAGGTTAGCTCATCCACTATCAATTTTCTTTTTTAATGGTAGCATCTATTTTTAAATAATTAATGAATAAAAATATTTCAACAGAAAAATAAAATTAAATACCACAAATATTGGAGTCTAAAAAATTAATAAGTAAAGTAATAATAATATAAAAATAATTTCCCTACATACAACTCTTTTCTTTTGGAAAAGAGATAGTTCAGAGAATTTATACATTGCTTACATTTATGACACCGAAAAAAAAAAAGAAGAAGAAATAATAAGAATTGAAGTTACAAATTGCAGAGAGTGATTTTGTAGGAATTCTCCAAAAGATGATTATTATGGCGACGGCAATCTTACTTACTTTTTGAGGCCATGTTCTGATTTACTTTTTGCCCTTCTAATGATTATTTTGGGATCCTTACCGCTTGAACTAGTTTCATCTTTGAAACCCCTGGCCTTCTCAGACTGTGTCTCCTCAATGTCAGCTCTTATAACCATCTTTTTATCCAAGTCCAATGCCAACTTACCATCTGCTCTTTTAGTTTTGTGGTGATCCTTTTCTCTAACTTGTTCTTTAGTTAGGGTATCTCTTGTAGCTGGTCTGTGTTTTGGTCCCAGAAGTATCTCGTGTGGCTTTGGCAGTTTGTGACTGCTGGTTGCCTTAGACCCTTTGTCTTGTTCAAAGTAGAGCAGCTGCACTACTGTTCTTAATGGCAGAAGCTCGTTTTTTACTGCATGCCCACGCATTTCTGGGGACAATTTTTGGCAGTCTAGAATCCCACATAGCCGCTTCTTCTCTGCCTTGCTCAGGTCAGGACGCACCTGTTCATGCATTTAACTTAAATCTCATCATCACTCTACCATAAACATTAATTAATGCACCTGTTCATCTTCATCTTTATCTTCATGCATTCAACTTCATACCCTCTACTACCAAAATCATAATTTTAATGTACCCACAACCCAGGCTGTAAAATATTCATTAAAAGACTTGAGTTAACGTGCTTATAGTTTCTAGGTTCTTTTCACTTTTATTCTAGTCAACTTGTCTATTGTTTTGTTTTTTTACCTGTATTGTTACTTCTCAATAGATTTTCATTAATGGACCATGAACCAACTATACAAATAAATTTGTTATCACTCTAATCCAAAATGTCAAGAATTATGTTCTTTCTCGCTTATATGTTGTTTTAACTTTTTCATTTCTAACATAGACTATTAGACTTACAGTATCTATACTTATATTTAATTTTTGTTGAACAAAATGATGTTAAGGGAAGCAATCCTAACATAACACCTAACACTTAATTTTTTTTTTTCCCCGATAGTAAATGGTCTTTTCTTAATGATGAATGTCATATTATTATTTTTCACGTGCAATAGTCAGGGACGACGAAAATTAAACTGGTGACTGCAGGGTTGGTATGGGTACTTCACCTTAAGATAGATATTAATTGCTTGGTACAGATCATCATGTTCTTCTCGGGCAATACTGGGCACAGTTTCAGCAAGAGACACAAACTTGGTCACTTGCATGTTATCATCCCTGGCGACCACTTGAAGATAGGAATCAATGAGCTTGCCAACATTTCTGATTGATCTCAAAAAGTAGCTGTTATCCACAGCCCCTGGGGACATTCTTTTCCAGAGCTTCAAGAAAGTTTCCAACACTGCTAGAACCAACTCTGTATCATAATAGTTCTGGTCAGAAGAGGATGTTGAAGGGTAAAGTAGGTCACTCACTGTTGCCTCTTCAAACTGTAGGCTGGCCCTTCTTATGAGTTCTGTTTTTGTGACCGAGGAGACACCAAGGTGAATTGAAATGCTAAGAAGCCTAAACAAGAAGCCAACCGAAACAGACCCTCTATCTGCGGGAATCACGCTTACTATTGTTTCAAGAATTTTTCTGTTTTTCTCCTTAGATTCTTCTGTTTGAGACGCTGAACTGCCTGAACTTTTAAGCTTGGTGATGCCCGGTAACCACCGGCAGGCATAGACATGCAAAGCTTCACCTATAAGCTGTGGAGGGAGCACATAGGTTGATCTAATGGCCATTATTATGCACCTGAAGAGATCTATGTCAAGATCAGAAACATCCTCCGTCCACCAATCCTTTGGCACAGAGTGATGCTGTTTTTTTGTGTAACCTGGTCTGGTGTAGGTGTAGGACCATTTTACCTGCACATAACAATCGTTTGTAAACTAAAACATATCCAAGTCACAGAAACGTGAGAATGTTTAACGGATCTGAGTTCTCGACCTGTTGTGGGGGTGTGAGAATTTTCTCGATAATTGAATCAATGCACTTTCTGACGATACCAAGATTCTCAGACCACTCTGGCAACGTAGCTGTAGTTTGAAGCGTTGCAATGGAATCCTTCCAACCTTCAAGAATGCATGAGTTGAAGAAAACCTCAAGTTTTCCTACGAAATTTCCCTTCTCAATGGAATCGTTCATTCTAAGGAACTTGGCAGCACAGACAGCGGCTACAAAGTTATGGGCACTTATGTTGATTGCAATTCCGTAACAAAACTTGGCACAGAGTTCAAAAGCATCTTCTCCTCCAGGTATATCATGAAGCTCCAGAGAGACACTCTCGGAATCACTAGTATCGTAGCAAAGCCTTTGTAGAAGGCCACATTTTGGAAGAAGCGGAAACTGCAGCTAAAAAGAGCAGAATTATAGATGAACCAATGATTAAATTTTGATTTTTTACACAAACACCACATTTTCATTCTAATCGCAATACCTTGTGTAACAGATAAGTAATATCATTGATTTGTATCACAAGGTCTGCAGCTATCTCCGATATCAGAGTCCTGCATTATGAGAATACATGTTAATTTCTAAAAGGATTGTACATATGTAGATTTTGTTTTACCAAAGCCAGGGTTGCTGCAATACCGGGTAGCTTGTTCAGTGTAAAATGTATCTGCCTTTGTCCCAAGTTTCATAAACTTCATCTTTATTAATTTGTTGTTATGAAAGCCAAATCGTCAAGAAAAAAACTGTACCTCAAAACCTGCAAATTCAGACTTCAGAAGACTACACCTTGAACGACACTACAATAGATCTCATAAAGTCATTGAGAAAGAGAGAGGAGTAAACATTGATGTAACCCTATCAGGACTAAATCCAAAGGGTTATGTCATGATGCATGACCATGAAACAGCAGAATACGGAAGCACCAACTTGTATGTCTTCATTTCAAGCAAAGGGGTGAAGGACAAGGAAATAAGAAATCATTATACATGAAGGTAGCAGAATATGACATGATATCCTGTCCTAGTCACTGTGTCGGCTATGGATGAGAAAAATCTTCTCAATAAACGAGAAAGAGAAATTTGCACGAAGACATTACCTCAAATTGTATTTATTTTACAAAGTTCTGCCACTGAAAGCTGTTCAATTCATTGAAGATGTTGGCCTCCACATATTAAAAAGAAAAAAAAAACACACACACACACCAAATTTCAGTTTATGCCGTCACCCGCAGAGAATAACAATTGCATAGATTGAGAGAGTTTTACAAAATGACATGGACTTCCTTTTCTCTCTATACTCTATGTTATACCTGTGGAACTTGCTTCAACCGCTAAAGTAGAATAGAGTAGGTGAGGGTAACTGAAAGTCTTGCGGATGCGGAATACTCTCACTGACTAACATCAAGCTTCAGGTTTTTGTGCCTCCTCTGCACTTCCTGACACATGTAACGCAAACACAGAACAGCATGAGAATTTGGTATCGTTAGCTGATAATCTTTCGTTACTAATACGAATACGATAGACTTTTGTCCCAATAATATAGAATACAAATAATAAAAGAAGAAAGGGAGCTTAAAATGGGAAAGTGCTACTTTATTAATAGAATAAAAATAATATTAAAACGTTGACTCCTGTCAAAATATCCCTGCATGACTTGATCCCTAGCTAATTTCTTTAAATTTGTGTCATAGAAAGACTCAAAAATACTGTAAAGTAGAATGGATCGAGGCAATAGCATATATTTTGGGTACAGAATACTCATCCAACCCCGCACAAGTTAATAATAATAGCAAATGAAGAAAGAAGCAGCACCACGGCAGAAAATGCACTGAGCATGCATAAACATACATGATTACCTTGACGGTTGGGTCTTGGCCAGAGAATGGATAGTGGTAAAGCATGTTTGTGCTATGTTTGGAAGTTGAGAATTAAGTGTTAGGTGAGCCAACATAAATGATTAGAGCTTTTACAGTGGCTCAGATTTGGCTCAAAAGTCTAAATAAATCTGAAACAGATATGTACTAATACACGCCCCAACTCTATAGAAGATATACTATTGATTCCATATATATAAATATACGTGCCTTTGTTCAGACAATGATATGAAAATCCGAGAGAAAGTGATGCACGGGGCTAAAAACTAATGTTACCAAAAGCTTCCTAACCGAAGGCAAATAATACTGATAATTTTTTGTGTACCTACTTTGTTAAGTCACTTTCGCCGTGTCTCTAGAGAATTTTTATATATTAATAACTATTGTACTCTTTTCTTTTCTTTTCTTTTTTCTTCAGTTTAAACCTATAATAGGGCCAGTAGTCCACTGCTATGGCCATCTCAATTATCTTATTCCCCATTAAGCATATAGGAACGAAGAAAGGTGGAAACCAACTTTTTCTCCTTTCTTCAATTAGTTTCTCTTTTATTTTCAATTTTAGTCAGGAATTATTGAAAGATTACAGTATACCTTTATTTCATAAAACCATCCCAGCATTCACGTTTTCTTGATTCAAATTTTGAATTATTAAAAAAATTTAATAATATTTCTAGTCCATATTATGATAGTGTGATTTTAATCTTTTAAGTATCAATTGATTCCTTCTAATTTTCTTTTTCTTATAATGTATAACTAGGTTGTTCATTATGATATCATCTAATATTTAATGAAATTAAATAATGCGTATAAAAAAATGAAATTAAATAATGCGACAAATTGGACATGGCATAATGTGAGTAAATATAATATTCTACTTAAGAAACACACAATATTTGAATTGCAATAACCCCAAATAACATTTTAAGTTCTAACTAATTGACTTAATTGACGGTATTTGTGGGTAAATTATTAATTTTATGACTGACGAAATCGTGATGGACAAACATGATTGTAAATAAAAAAACTTGAAGATAGAATTAGTACAGTTAAAATTTAAATTATATTACAATCAATATAGATGAGAGATTAAAAATTGTAATTAACAACATAATAATAATGTAGTGAAATAAACAGGGGAGGGCGCTAGGCTGTTCCTACTGTTTATGGGTTAAAATCTGACATGCAGCATGGTCTGCGCTTTGACAGACAAATGGTGGTAAAGCAAAAAGTAAAAGAGAGTGTTACAAAACTCTTTCAAAACTCGAAATTCTCTGTATGATTGTGTATAAAATGATAAATAAATTTCATTAAAATTAATAATTTTTAATCATTACAATAAAAGTTTTAAAAAAAATATTTTCCTTCCTGAAAGGAAAAGACCAGTGGTTGTAGCATGACACTTATTGCTTTCAACTAAACAGTAGAAAGAAAAACTGTTTTTTCATGTTTTTTTCTAAATAAGAATGCATTCAAAGCCTAGCCACGACCCCTTTTTCTATTGGCATTTGATCTCACCGATCCCAATCGCACCAACATTAGAATTCAGAAAAGTGTATGTGGTTAATGTCAACTGACTTTACTCTATGCTTCATCAATTTAATCTATTTTTATAATCTTTGATGGCATTCGATAAGATGTTTAGCCAATTATGTGGACATTCTCTTCTGGAATTGATAAATTCTCTGCCAGTTACCCTCTGTCACCCCACTAGAAGGTTTTTATCATTTACTTTTGTCCCATATCTTTTGGAAGTTTTTAAGTAGAACCTACCGTATGTTTCTTTTTCATAAATTTTTATTATTATCTTCAGGCAAAAATGCTCTCGTCTTTTAAACAATATGAAAAAGCTACTTTAAGCTTTTAATTGGTTAAGGAGGGAGAAGTCAAAAGCTAATGCTTTAATTAAACTTACTACTTACTGTATTGCATGTATATATCCCTGTAGTCTACATACACTCTACGCTATCAGCATTAAAAACTTCACCAAACACCGAAGAAAGGTATTGGAGATTTATGTCTAGAGAATTTAAAAAGTGAAGCACGAAGAGAACATACCTTTTGCTATATATTATTGGTGTTGTTGATTGAGTCTTATGAAGCAGAAAAACCTTTACAAATGAAAAGGCTGCATAGTTTAGAAGTAGCTGTAGTGTACAAATTGAAGAAAGTAGATGAAACAACATCAGTGACCAAACTGAAGCTAGAATGATACAGTGGCCTGGCACTAACGTACATGAACATGCGAAGATGAAAGTTGAGAGCTTTAGGAGTAGTGTTATGCAAGTAATACTCAGAGAGAGAGAGAGAGAGAGAGAGAGAGAGACGGGGGAATAGGGTGTGTCTGTAACTTATGCTTCGGTTAGAAACAGCAAGGGAGACACCAACTAAAGAAAAATGAGTACCAAAATGTCTCCTAACCAAGTGTTACGGGGTACTGCAGGGAGAAAAGAGAGAGAAGGAGTGGTTCGTTGGGATTAGTCAACATGGTAATGTATCAAAAGCAAAGCATGCCATGATAAATTCATTGAATAGTAAATAGAATGGAATAGAAGAGAGGGAAAAAAGACAGGAAAAAAAAAAGGAGGAAGCAGTACTGTCTTTTCCTTATTCATCCAACAGCTTGAAAATTGGTGCTCTATGATTGAATTACAAAAAGCATGCATAGCAAGTGGGCTATGACTTTGGAGTGCTCCTATACTAATTGAAAAGATGCTTGTGTAGGGCCAAGTCTTCACATAGATAAAAGATCCTCTGTGCATTCTTCATCATGCTTCCCCCCACTAAACCTCGGGGTATTCTTATAATTTTTAATAAAGGTATCATTCAAGGCAAGAGTTAGAAACCAATTTTTATAATATTAAGATCTAATTAAAGAGTTAATTTTTATTTTTTGTAAAAGAATTGTAGTATTATTTTACACACAGAAAATGAAGCTAAGGAGTAGAAAGTAGTGAATATTCTTGATTATTAGTGGAATGGGTTATGTGCATGTCTGCCAGGTGTCATGGCCTATGCCGTTGGTTATATCTTGGTGATGGGATTGGTCTGACTTGTGTGTTGGTTGTTGTGGAGGCCAAACACAGACAAACACTTCTCTTTATCCTCCATGTCACCCTTTCATTTTGCTTAATCCTTCATGCGTGTACCCTTCTTCTTCTCTATCTTCCTGTTCATTCACTCGTGCGTCAATCGTCTTGCTAACCTTTTGGGGACCCAGATGATTCTCTGTCATTCACAACCAACCCCACCAATTCTTTTGCCTCAACCATGATGTCCTAACTATTGATTTAATAGTCTTATAGAATAGAATAAGCTCCTAGTAGGAGGATAAAAACAATATGGGTTTGGTATTGGTATCAATCTTAAACTCGTACATTTTTATATGTAAAATAATAAGCTCAAAGCAATTTCCTTAATGGTCCTACACAAATGATGCTATGACAAGGAGATGACGATGGCCATGATGAGCATCATGATCTCAATAACATGATCATGATCATAGAGATCTTTATCATCATATTCTTCATTAGATTTTGTTTTTATTTCAAGTATCCAAACTAGTCTTTAAAAGGGGTGGGGAGAAAAAGTGAAGCCGACCATGTGCCTTTACATGAAGATAGTCGTCTTCTGACAGTCCGAAGCCAATGCATTTTGTTCATTCTGGTGCAGCACTTTAATTGATGTGCTTTTCAGCGTCTTAACTCTTAATTAATCTCTTGCTCATCTGTATGTCTCTTGCATCATGATAAAAGGAAAGCTTTCTAAATATATTTTTATAAATTCATCAGGATTATTGAGTCATACATGCATATATATATATATATATATATATATATATATATATATATGTTATTTTAAATTTTAAAGGGACGAAAGAAACTGCCCAACTTTTGATGTAATACTCAATCAACTAGCCGTCTCACATTATTCACTTTTTTTCTGGGTTAGATTTCTTAATTTATGCCCAGGAAGATCTTCCTATACACGCAGTTTTTGAATCCGTTGATTACCTTATCATGTCTTTGAGAAAGGGAAATTTCCAACTTTTTGTTACATCAAGTGATGCTGTTGTTTAATATATTGAAACAGACGAGCTCGTATGATTAATATTTTTATTTTTAATAAAACTTTAAATTAACAACGTTTCAGAATATGCATGCTAGGTACGTATACATTATAAATACTTTTTTTATATATGAATTTTCCCAATTTAATTTTCTCTTTGATTTATTTCCTCGCATTTTAATTTCTTAAAATAAATAAATTGGCTTTTTTGTATGAGGAATTCTACAGAGAGAAAGAATTATACATTTTGTTTTCAAACGAATTAAGATTGAAGTGACTTAAAAAGAAGGTAGAAGTTATTTAAGTATAGGGGAAAGGAAATGACTGGCCACCATTTTTTTGTTGCTAAGGTAGGGAGTCACTACACCTAACTTACTTATTTTCAAGCTACATTACCTACCAAGTTCCAATACAGCTTTTGGGTGTGACAGTATAAATATTAAATACGGTAAAAAGAATAATGGTAAAGAGGGAATTATTTAGACGTAAAATTATTGCTTTGATAAGGATGAAAATATAGAAGTATATTTATCGTAAGGAGGAAATATTCTTATAAAAGGAGTTAATTAGTTATGATTATGTCTGGGTTAGTGAAGTTGGAGTTGAAAAATGAAATCTTGAGATTTAAGAAAGCAGTATGAATGATGGTAATGGGTCGCTTTTGGGCAAAATTGATGAAGAGCATGAAACATATATAAAATGGTGTAGACATAATGAATAATGCAAAAGACATGCGAGTGTGTAAATAATAATAGTAAAAATGTGAGCCTCTAAACTGCGTAATAAGTATGGGTTGGAAATCCTTGGTTCAAAATGGGCGTAGTCAATTCATACTCCATCACATTGGACCTACTACATTCCACGTCTGAGCAGTCAACTTAACTTGGTTCCCCTAAACATTCCCTACATTTTTGTTCTACTTGTTTGACTAATGGGCTTCATTGAATGCATTGGTCCTATTTGGTTCCCTTGTCCAAGAATCTTATTGCAAATCCTGCATTTACAACTTTGTAAGATTTTGTGTATTTTTTACAAACAAGGACAAAATAATATTTCATATCCTACTTATTCCTATTTATAAAGCTAAGCACGTTTTGTTCTTAATTTCAAATCACTTTTCATCGTATCTTTCTATTTATTTTTATGACAAAATTCACATTGTGTAGGAGAAAAAACAGGATTTTAATTTTTTTTATTAACAAAATTAATACACGAATAATTAACCTAAAATATATCATAAATAAGAGATAGGATTACTAATATTTGAACTTTCCATTTCAGATTAATATTCTCTTAATACATTTTTTCATCAAAGTGTCAATTTGAAAATAATTATTTTGTTAAAATTCATGGTTTAAAAGTAAAAGAGAAGAGAAAATTAAGGGGGAATGTAAATGAGAGAAAGTAGAGTGTATTGATGATGAAAGATTATGAGTACAGAGTGACTATACTAGCCTTTACATATGCTCTAACCAATTATATTTTTAACAACTCCCTGCAAACTAAAAGGTGGTTTGAAACACTTCTAGCTTGGAATGGATAATATAAGAGAAAAACTCAAGAAAAATGCTAACAATACATTGGCTAAAAGATATATAATGACTAAAGTCAATGCATCAATGACTTAACCATTAAGCATAAGTCATAACATGGAACTTCCACTTAATAAAAGCAAAAAAAGCTTAACCACACCTAAGAAGTAGAAGTAAACATGCTTAGCCACGTAAAAGGAAGAAACAAACTAGTGGGAATAAAACTTAACCATCAAGAGAAGAAGCCAAACATAAAACTTAACGACAAGACAGAAGCAAAATATTTCAATGCTTAACCATCCATGACAGAAGCTAATGCATGCTTAACCACTGTAAACAGAAACAACAAAGCTTAACCACTCAAGACAACAACAAAACAACATTTCAATGTTTAACTATCCATGACAGAAGCTCACACATGCATAACCATCATGGACAGAAGCTTACAGGTGCATAACCACCATGGATAGAAGTTGCCTTCAAAGAAGACTAAAACCAAAACACCTTGTGATCTTCAATTGAGACAATTATCATCAACCAAATTCCAAGAAATGTTTACCAAACCAAGATCTTTCCCAAATCAATAATGAAATAAATTATCAAATAATCGATGAGCAACAGTAATCTACACAGATAGATGCAACATGAACAATATTTCCCAATACATAACTATGAATCCAATCATAATCATCATCCAATAATGGAGGAGAGATATGCGTAACCATTGAAGAGGTAATAAGATTTGGCCTTAGGGTTAATACTTGTACTGATAATAACAACAATAATAAGACCGTAAATACCCAAAAACTCCAGTCATGACAATAGGAACAATAGGCTTCATCATTAACTCAGGTTTCATCACCTCCATGAAGCCACGCCCACACCACTCTTTGTTGTGCCATAGTACCTCCCATACATAAGACGACAAGGGCAACTACAACTCTAAGGAACCCAAAAAACTATGTCGTTTCATCACTGCTGAAAAGAGCCATGAATTTGTAACGGCGTCGAATAGATATGAAAAATTGAAATTATTGAGAGAAGGCGATCTCTCTCGAAGGAGTAAAGAGAAGAGTTATAGACGTAGGTTACGTCAATGAGGCAGATGATCTCATCGAAGACGCGTTCGACCGTGGTGGCCTGCAAAAAAAATTGCAAAAACTAGACAAAGAATAAGAGAGATGGAAGTTGGAGAAGAACTAATGCCAATCGTCGTCTCCAAAGAGGGCCAATTATTGTAAAAAAATGAAAAATGGGAAAGAAAAAATAGCAGCGTAGCAGAAGATATTCAAGGTGGATGATATCTCTTTGATACCATGTTAAAATTCATGGTTTAAAAGTAAAAGAAAAAAGAAAATTAAGGAAAAAATGTAACTGAGAGAAAATAGAGTGTATTGATAATGAAAGTATATTTTTAACATATTTAATTCTTTTGATACATGATGTTGTGTTAGTTTGTTTTTTTTTTTATAAACCAAAGCATTTTATTGATCATGTAATTAAGAACGAGCAAACACAAGAATTGTCACCTCACAAATTACAACCAAGAAAATAATAGACAAGAGATCATAATACTGACATTAAACACAAAAAATTGGGTTCGCTACTCATTCTGAAAAGGAGTAAGTCATCAACTTCAAGGTATGGCACCATTCCCACGAGCTAAGCTGAATTGTCTGAACAAAATCATCGATCACAATTTGATGATCGTTAAAGATGTTTGCATTTCTTCCTTTCCATATCTGCCAAACTCCAGCAAACCACACTGTTGTCCACGCCCTAATCCAATTAGTTGATCCCTTTATTAAACCCTTCCATTGATAGAAACAACTACGACATTGATAATGCAATGTGGAGACAATCCCCCACCATGAACATAACTTGTACCACACCTGCGTAGATATATGAGAATTAAAAAATAAATGGGAACTTGTCTCCACTTCCGCATCACACAAAACACACCCAGGAGTCATCCAATTATCTGACGTTTCAAAAATTATCTCTTGTAGGCAAACCGATCCAACCCCAACCTCCAAACTAAACATTGCACCTTTTATGGAATATTGTCTGCCCATAAAAAATCAACATTGGGAGAAGGACCCTGAACATATAATAATACCTTATATGCAAAAGACACCATATAATGGCTAAAATAATCACCTTTTATAATAATGGGAGAAGGACCCATTTGCACACCACACCTACTCATCTTTAACTTCCTCCCTTAACAACACACCTTTTAAAATAATCACCAACTTGGCTAACAACTCTTCCTCCCACTCAAACAATCTCCTCCTCTAATTCCACCTCCACTCATCACCCACCCCTTTTAGCTCTTCCACCATGCTATTTTGTTTAAAGCTAAGTTAAACAAACACTCAAAAGACTCACTTAGACATTGATCGCCAATCCATTTATCATGTCAAAACATCACCCTTCTCTATTCCTCCCCATCTTTTTAATATTGTTAGACCACCACCCATGATTGGTATCCTTATCGATAGAGTCAATGCTTATCCACCATCTCGAGCATCTACTCCCTTACATCACCTATCTACTATCCGATAACTCATATTTAGACCTCAATACTCTAACCCAAAGCCCTGAAATATTCTTCTTGTAACCTCCATTTCCATTTTCCCAACAAAGCAAGATTAAATTCATGTAGTTTTCTAATCCCCAACCCTCATTCTTGCTTAGTCTTACACACAGTCTCCCAGTCCACCCAACTAACCTTTCTGCAATTTTCTCTACCACTCTAAAGAAACTGCTTGAATATACTTTCAAGGACTAAAATAATAACTAATGGTACTTTAAAGAATGACAAGTAATACAAAGGTATTGCTAACAGAGTTGATTTGATAAGTGTTACCCTACCTGCAAAAGACAGATGCTAGTGTGCCCACAATGATAATCTTTTTCTTACAGTCTCCATTGCAGGCCACCATATAACTTTTCTCCTAAGCCTTCCCCCTATCATAAAACCTAAATATTTAAACTGAATATGACCCCTTAACAGTTCAACAAAGTTGTTGCTCCTTCCACCCAAGATCCATCCACATTTATCCCAAACAGCTGACTATTAAAAAAAAATTCACCTTAAGACCTGATAATAGCTCAAAATTCTGTAAAATTGCTTTCACAGTGACTAGTGAGTTCCAATCCTTATTTACGAACAACATGGTATCATTAGCAAATAGAAGGTGAGAAATTCCTAACCCATGTCTTCCAACCTCAAACACTTTCCATATCTTCCTTTGAACTACCAACTGAATCATCTGACTCAACTTTCTACTGCAATAAGAAAAAGGAAAGGAAATAATGGATCTCTTTGCCTTAATCCTCTGCCTATGCCAAACTCCTTTGTTGAACTACCATTCAACAATATCACCGTCCTTGTTGAACCCACACATTCCTACATCCACCTTATCCACTTTGATCTGAACCTCATTTTCAGCATTACATATGAGAGATACTTGGAATTAACTAAATCATACGCCTTTTCAAAATCAACCTTTATACCTAATAAGCTCTTATTTGCCTTTTTGCATCCTTCACCACCTTATTGACGAATAAAATACTATCCATAATTTTCGCCCTCCCACAAAGGCAAATTGCATTTCTAAAATAATTAACAACATGATTATTTTCAACATTGTAGCCAACACCTTAGCAATCACCTTATACACACACCCCACCAACGATATTGGTCTATAATCTCGTAATCCATGGAGGATCGACGTTTTAGGCAAAAGAGTAATGAACTAAGAATTCACTTCTTTCACTATTCTATTGTTGGCATGAAATTCAACAAACAGTTCTAAAAAATTGTCTTTCATCACTAACCAAAATTCCTTAAAAATCTGAAGTTAAATCTGTCACGCCTAGGACTTTTATTACTATTACATTCCCATACAAATTTCCTAATTTCCTCCTCCGTAAAAGGCCTTTCCAAATCCCTACTCATCTCACTACTCAAAGTTTTAAATGACAACAACCCCACTTTTGGTCTAATCGTTAGCTTCTCTTTGAACTTATTTTCAAAGTGTTCCTTCACCTTTGTTTTTAATTTCTCCACCTCTGTTACATCCCCTCCCTCAAAGTCACTATAGATCTATGAAAAAAACTTGGTATTAGCATCTCCTATCTTCAACAATTGAATTCTAGTTTTTTATGCAATAGAGAGCATTACATTCCTACTCATACTTTCAACTCACCCAACTTTTCCTTATGTCTTACCAAGTCAACCTTCTCCAACCCCTCATTTTATTCCTTCATATCAAATTCGTGAATTATCTCTTTTTTCTTTGAAATCTGCTTCTCTATGTCGCTGTAAACCTCCTTACTCCACACTTTTAGCTTCCTTCTCAACACTTTCAGCTTTTCTTTAAGAACAAACATTTTTCACCCATGAACCTCCATCTACTTCCATTCTGTTTCCACAGATGTTTTGAATCTGATATCATCAAGCCAGCTAGTGAGAACCCTGAAAGCCTTCGACCCCCAATTTACACCACCTATTTTCAACATAATTGGACAGTGATCTGAGATAGACTTTGGTAATCCCTATTGCTCTACCTCTCCTCATCCTTGCATAAATTCCTCTGACACCAGGAATCTATCTAGCCTGCTCATGGTCCTACCATCATTTTCCCTCATGTGAACCTTCTTCCCAACAACTGTAGATCTAACAACCCCGCCTCTTCAATGAAATTATTAAACAAATGCATAATATAGCAATTGTTACCCATCATTTTCTCCATCCAAGTAATTAACTCCCTCCAACTCTACTTTTTGCCCTCTATATGACATGGGGAATAAACGTTTACAAAAAACGTCTTCTACCTCTAGCCATGCCGTGTCCCTTCCACCCGAACAAAATGCTCTCCCATAAAAACATCTTCTTTAGAAAACTGTGATTTATCCCACATGATTAACATACTAGATGAGGTACCATTAAAAGATTTATAGCACCACTCCATTTTAACTTTCCCCTAGATCAAATCACATTCCACCTTCTCGATCTTCTCAAACTTGGTTTCTTTAAAACTCACCATCTCTAGTTGATGAGCATTGATGAAACTCCTAACCTCCCATTTTTTATGCCTCACCCCCAACTCCCCTAATATTCAACGAGATAACCTTCATGATAATATCTCAAACAACCCCATCCCTTTGCCTTTTGATCTTTACTCTCTATCACCTCCAAACTACTTATGATTTTTGTGGTGTTGTCACAAGAAATCCCCATCAATTGTTAGTTAAGTAGTGTGCATGAATAGTTGTAGATCCTAATACATTCTTTAATTTTTATGGATAAAATAATATACTCTTTAATTTTTGTGATCATGATCTCACTTATAAATAATATACTCTTCAGCATGCTTATATAATATTTTAGAAATTGAGTGTTTGTTTGACAATAGTTTTATAAAATTGTTTTCAGTATTTTAGTATTTAAAAGCTAAAAAACTCGTTTGGGTAGTGTTTTCTGAAAACAGTTCTGGTTTTTTAGTTTTTAAAAACTAAAAAATAGGAACAACCGAAAGTAGTTTTGCTTTTCAATTTTCTATTTTTGTTTTGACAACTCAAAATACAATCAGAGTATGTTGTTTTTTTATTTTCATTAATGAAATTTTAGTAAATATGAACAAATTTTTCCATTTTTATATCTTCAAAACAATTTTCAAATAACACTTACCAAACAAGTTTTTTTTTCTTTTCTTCCAGAAAACAGTTTTTGAAAACTATTCTTGAAAACACTTTTCAAAAACTAAAAAATAAAACCAAACCAATCAAACCCTAAAATTTTTAATTCTCTTTTTTTAACTTACATGTATACTTACTGGATGAGAATAAGTTAAATTTTTATATAAGGATTTATAACCTATTTAATAAAAAGACACTTTTAAAATACCTATTTATTTAAATAGGTTTGACTTAGACTTATGAAAAAGTTGTTTATCGTCTTTATATATAATATAATAAAATATAAAAAATATATAATTTTTTGTGGATAAAAAAAATGTGTATCTTGAATTAGAAATCTTATGCTTAAATTTAAGTACTCTTTTATTAATAAATTTTATACATAAAAAATATAATTTTATAACATGGATGAAGTTTTTTTACTTAAAAAATGAAATAAATGTAGTTGGCTATTTAAAATATTGATATATTAATTTTTAATTCATTTAATATAATATTGACTTTTAAGCAATCTAATAGGTAAGAAAAATCTTTTAAGATGTCAGACCAGATTTAAAATAAATCCTATGATAGATCTAATACACACACTCACACCACACCCATACCCAGATCCACATCCACACCCCAACCCACTCCCCACGTACTATATTTGTTTTTTTAAGAAAGATATTATATTAGTTTATTATAAGAAATAAAATAAACACATATTCAATTTTTATTACAAAGTTTTAGATCGCATTTTACAATGATAAGTTGATCCAAACGGGTTATGGTGCCTATAAAATAAAATTATTGTTAGTTAAGATAATAAAAATTAATGTAAATAATAATTTTTTTATCTACAATTTATAGCTAGTTGTACATATTAAATAATTTTTTCAAATAATAAATTGGACGGATTGGATGAATGATGGATAAACAAATTTTCATATAAAATTTTAAATATAAAATAAAAATATTAACTAAAAACTTATAATTTATATTAATGATATTGAGTGCTATTATTATATTAACCATATTGAGATCTATTTTCTAGTAAATAATTTTGTAATCTCTATCATAATTAAAATTAATTTAATCTATAATATTATTTTCTAAACAAAAATTATATTTATTATAAATATTGAACAAAAATAAATTATAAATTAATATAGAAGTTAATGTTCTTGAGCCAAATTTTGTTTCCTATAAATAATAGTTATAGTCTCTATTATAATTAAAATTATTTAAATTTAATTTTTTATTATATTATTTCAGAAATTATAAAACAATATAACAATTAATAGCTTTTAAAATATTTTAATGTATGATATTTTTAAATAATTTAATTTATAATTATTTTTAATATAAAATTTATAACGAAAACAACTTATAAATTGATTACGTTACATTAAAGAAATATAATAATATTTAGTATGATTTTTTTACACTCACATTTATCATTTATCATGTTTTTTCATATTTATGTGACTTCTAAAATAGTAATGAGTAAAGTCAGCAGTGTAAAAATCTTTACACTGATAGTGTATACCAATTAAACTCTATTTATAATTATTATCATAAATAAAACTATTCTATTTATCATATTATAAATTTTAATTTTAATTTTAATTATCCCATATTTTTATTTAATAATGTAATATTTTTAAAATGTATATAAATATTATAAAAATTTACTGTTTTGAGCAGAATTTTATTTTCCTTAAATAATTTTATAGTTTTTATTATAACTAAAACTATTTAACTTTATATTATTATTAAATAACTTTATTTTAATTTTTATAAATATTTTAAAAAAGAAATTTTCAAGTATTATGATAATTAATAGTCTTGAATGAGATTTTATTTCTCTAAATAATATTTTTTTAGCTATCATAACTAAAAATATTTAAATTTATAATATATTAGCTAGTTATATTTAAATTTTTATATTATTAAAATTTCAGCAAAAATTCATAAAGTAACATAAAAATTAATGGTTTTTTTGGAGGATTTTATAGTTATCAATAATACTTGTAGTATAAAAAATTAAAATATTTTAATTTTTTATGATAATTATTAAATAATTAGATTCGAAATATTTTTAGTATAATATTTCAATAAAAATTTATAAAATAATTAAATTAAATAATAGAAATTAATAGTCTTGAACAAGATTTTGTCTCCCATAAATAATATATGTAGTATACTAACTAATAAAACTATCTTAATCTATGATATTATTAACTTAGTTATATTTAAATTATTTAGCTATGTTTAATCATTATATTTATGTTTTAAAATTTTTATTTTAGTTCATTCTTTTGTATTTTGTTAGTTTTTGATAACTTTAAAAAATGAAAATATTTGAATTAAAATAGTAAGGGGTAAAACTAATCACTATTTTTTTTAATTATATTAATCTTCTGAAACCACATTCATCATAATTATTACCACTTCTTACAACACAATTCATCTTCAATATTAGAACCACCACACTTGCGTGATATAATTGTCTCTCTAGTGTGAGACATGTGTAAAGATGAAACCTCACACAAATTAAGTGGAGAGGGGATAAACTTGCACATATCATTTTATAAAAGACAAAAATGAAACTTCTAAAAATATAAATGATCAAAATGAAAACTTTTAAAATTTAATTTTCCAAAACAAAAAACACTAAAGCAATGACCAAAATTAACATTTAGCCAAATTATTTTAGCATAAAAATTTCAATAAAAAAATTATAAATTAATATAAAAATAATGGTTTATGCATTTGGAATGTACTTAAGGACAATCCTACCTATATATTAGTAATAGTTGACTAGAAGTCCATATATCGAAGCCAAAAGATTGATTGTGTTACCCTATTAAATATATTCTACTTATTTAAACAAATTTTAAATATGGTTTTGGGATAGAGCAAAACAATAAAATAAAGTTGGAGTTAAGAATTTATGAGAAAACTTATAAATAAGGAATATCTTGGACAGCAACTTCACCTGACTTTTTACGTTTCCCCCAATTTTAGTTCAAACTAAACCCTATTATGGGGGTTTAGAGAGTCTGCTATATAACAATCTTAACTCTAAAAGAATTAGTTATTCATAATATTTGAAAAGCAAATAATCGTAAGAGTATATTAAAGCTTTGATATCTCTTCCCAAGCCTCAAAGCTCTCAAAATGCCTTACAACCCTCAAAAGTGAAAATTAAAGAGTAAAAGTGATAAAAGGTCCATAAGAATAAAATAGTTATCTATTTAAGGACTTAGATTTAGGTCAGCACCCAAATATGCTCAATCTGTATATAGTGAAGTACAGGTTGTGCTAACTTCGTAAACATTTAACCATCTTTGATGCATGGCCATGGATAATGAATCACGAGTCATTTGATAATTGCTAAAAATTCATGTAGTAATATACAAAATTCACGATAATTTACACTTCTTATGCCTATGAACCTTGAAATTTCCTCTTTTTCTTTAAATTTCATCTTAGGTTGTAAGTTAGGTAGAAGTTTATTTTTATTGCAAAATATATGTTTGTTTGGAGAAATTCTTTTAAGGAACGAGTTAAACAATGAAAAGTGCAATAAGGGATCCACAAATGTAGACAAATTGAACAAAAACTCTGAAAATGCTAAAAGCCTTTTACAAACTTCACTCAAGTGGTGATTAAGCTCGCTTAAGCAAGCTCTACCTATGCATGGACGGGTTCTAGAGTTGCTATGCTCGCTTAAATGACTCATTAAACCGCTTAAGTGAGGTTACTCCAAAAGTGCTCAAGTGAGAGAAATGAGCACTTGAGCGAGCCTCGCATAGACGAGTCCAAAGATATTAAGCCTGATTAAATGGATGCTTAGACCACTTAAGTAAGGTTACCATGAAAGTGCTCATGTGAGGAAAACAAATGCTTAAGTGACTCTTAGAATACTTCCACATTAGCCCACGTATAAATAAATCATATTTTAGGAAATAGGGCATTCCACTTTTAGTTTTACACACTGTAAGACTCTGAGCATATTGAAATAATGAGAGACTAGGTTAGATGCTCCAAAAACTACGCATCCTATTTGATTTAAGGCATTCCTCCATGACTTCCATAAGGAATTAACCCTCTTGTTGTTAGGGTTTGATGTAACCACAACTATTCCATGCAATGAAGTATTTTCTACTTGTAATTCAGTAATTTTTATTGTTCTTTTCTATTTGAACTATTATCTATTTAGGATTGACAACCTTATTGCATGATTATGTTAATTTGATTGTGAATCGAAACTCACTTTTAAATTAAAAACTCTTAGGAACAACTAATAGATTGTATGCTCAGGAATAAGATATAATTAGCTAGTCACATTTTGAGTTTGAATGTGTGAGTAATGCAATTTTCTCAATTTTATGAGTCAAGGAATTGAGAGTTAAAATTGGAAAAATTAGGCCTACTATTTTATGGATAAACTATAGGATAAAAATAATTCTTGTGATAAAAATTTATGAATTGATTGGGTGAATGCTTTCTTCAATTGGAATTGGTTGTTAGTAAAGTCAAACTCTGATAACACTTTCAAACTTATGTAAATACTTCTTTGCAGCCAATTGTTTGGCTAAAATTATTTTTCTAATTATAATTTAAATTTTTGTTACTTTTATACCAAATTTATGGTCTAAGCAATTCACTGATTATTAATAATTTTCTGTGGAGTCAACTCGATTATACATATCAATTGAAAAATTAAATTGTTTGTATTGCAATTTATCCTTCAACATCATGCTACCATTATAAGCTAAGTCATATAAGATATGACCAACAGCCCTAAACCCTAACCAATTTGTCTATTTTTTTCACTGTTTTCACTTTTCTCTCTTTCCAAAAGCTACCTACATAAAAAGTACCAAAAATTAGTCTAAACTTAACAAAGAAAATTAAAAACAAAGCATTTGTTGTACAAATGCATAAAACACAATAGGGTTTATCAATGATCTTCAAGATTGATCGTAGTTATGTAATTTTCATAAGAAATTGTTTTCATTATCAAATTTTGAAATAGGAGAGAAACCTTTTGATGCATAAAATATGATGGCTTAAGGGTAAGTATACCCTACAAAATAGTAACAGTGGACTTAAGTTCGGATAACATACCTAAAAGACCAGCAATAGTTCTCAAAAAATTCAATTCAAGTAATAAAAGAACAATGTAAGAACATAATGACGTAGCAAGTATGAGTTCTCGTTCTTTCAAACTATGAGTAGAATGCAAACAGAAAGAGAGTAATACATTTATAAATCAATAGATTAAACCCAAGGGTTGTGATTTCTACTACAATGTTTTTACCCCCCTATTTACTAAGCATTCTCATTCTTGTTATTCAATGATCACCAATACTTTTATTGAAATTATTGTTGTGTTTTTTGTCATTCACATAGACAATTTAACCCTAAAGTGTTTAAGTTTGGCCATGCAAGAATTCACAATTAGGATTGGTTTCTTTTTAACCAATTGGAGGTGCGCCCGATAAATTTGATCAATTTTATCAGAATAACAAGCCTACTTGCTTCACATATCAATTATTCAAATATCAGTAGTTATGATTATTCAAATAATTAAGATGTTAACAAATAAAATAGTGAATAAATTAATCACTAAATAACATTGAATGATAATCCAAAGTACAAGATGTGTGAATCACAAAGAGTTTACACCACAATCCTAAAAAAATAGTATTACTCAAACATGGGTAATGAAAAACCAAACATCCTAAAAAGTACGCAGTACATCAATAGAGAAAGAATTACTAATATGGAGCATTGTGAATCAACTTAATCCAAAAATTTCTTGTCGTTCTTTGCCTCTAGATCTAACTCTTCATTTGAGCCAAAACTAGTCCCCTTTTGCTTCTTATCTTTTGGTATTTATAGTAAGAGTTTAGACATCTTTTTAGCAAGGATGTGTTGCGGAAAACATGATTGTGTTGTTCTGGCAGACCTCTTGAAATTCAAGTAGCACGGTCATGCTACTAGTTAGCATGATTGTGCTCGTAGCTGCTAAGATTGAAGCACGACCATGCTACGAGTTAGCATGACCGTTCTTGTATTCAGAGTAGAAATGTTGAAATCATAGCATGGTCATGCTAAATTAAGCATGATTGTGCTTTTTCTAGCTAACTTTTGGGTTGAGTTGTCTTGGATTTTCGACAATTGCTCTATAAAGGTCCGATTTGCTACTTTTTTTATTTCTTATGTATTGTTTAAAGTGAGAATAAACATAAAAAGTGAGTTTAGTTAATAAATATGCATTTCTTTTCTTACAAACAGACATTAAACATGATAAAAATATGAGTTAAAAATCGGTTTATCACCTTCTCTTTTTTCTCATTTTCAAAATACCGAAATAGGGAGAAATGATAAATTCTATCATTTTCAAATTTTGAAATAAGAGAAAACCTCTCTTTGTTTTCAAATTTTTAATTAAGGAGAATTGCTCTTTTTTCTTATTTTCAAAAGAGAAAAAGGATTGTGCATGGTCAGTGTAAAAATTTTTTATACTGATATTCAATCACAATATTCATTTATGGTAAGTTTGTTGACTTTACTAATGAATATTTTAAACATCTTTTACACTATAAATGAAGAGTTGTGATTGAACATTAATGTAAAAATCTTTTACACTATCAATACATACAAATTAAACTCTTTTCAAAATACTATTGTTTTATTTTGAATTTTTGAAACAAGGAAAAAAGCTTAATGCAATTGTTTTTAAATTTTAAAATAGAGGAAAACACTCACTGTTTTCAAAATGGAAATAGAATGACAAGTTTTTCACAGTTCTAGACACATGTCAAAATTTTAAATGAGAAAAAAATAATAATATTTATACATTATTATTTTATTATATAAATATTAGATTAAACATGGTGATGGACAATCACATATGTTAAAGTTACGTAAAATATTACAACGAACTATTTTATCAAACTTCTTAATGATATATAAAGTCTATGAGTTATTAATGTCAACAAAACTACTCATTAAGTTAGGATAATTTATCTTTTTTTTAAAAAATTTTGAAGAAGAAAATCGTGTATTTTTTTTTAATAACTAAAACGAAATTGAATGCATTTTTGAAGTAAAAAAAAAAAGTATTTAAGCCAAATTTGATATGATTTTTTATTTTTTTATGACAAGATTTTATGATGCCCGTAACATTGTTAGAGACGTCAGAGTGAACCTCAATGTTGGCGTTTATTCCATCAAATAAAAAATAAAATCTCTTAATTTATTTTTATTCAATTATAATTAATTATATAAAAGATATCTCTCTTATATTCATTCAAATTGAAAACATTTTTGTACTTTGTACTTAATTAAAAAAAAAAACATGTAGTGTGAACTAATCATTATATATTCTCATCGACAATGCATGCAATTTTATACAAAATCAAATTTTCATAAACAAACAAACTACATCAAACTCTAATGAGCTTTGGGTGTATATATAATATATTTCCAACCCTGTTGTTAATTTCTTCTAAGTTCTCAGATAAAAAAAAATACAGTATAATAAATAAATAAAACCCTAAACCCTAAAAATACATTATAATAAAATTCTTTTGTTTTAGGAATGGATGATTGTTATTCCATAAATGATTATGAGCTGCATGATGTATTTGACTTTGCTTTTCTAAATAAATTCTTTAGCAATGAAACGGATATTAATAACACAACTGAAAAAATGGATTGTCATGACTCAATGCTGGCATGTAATGCATTTGCTAGTAATACATTAGATGTTGTGAAGCATTTTGGTGATAACCAGCCACTCCAGCATAATTCAAAAGGTGAAGCAACAAAATGGATTAGAAGAAGAAGATTTAAAAAAGGTACTGAAGAGTATATTCTCTGGAGAAGAGAGGTTAGGCTCAAAAATAGAATTTCAGCCAGAAAATCAATTGAGAAGAAACAGGTTTGTGCATCCCAAAAAAGAAACATATTTCACAAAAAAATAATTTTATAACTTATATATCTCAAATATATTAAAAATCAATAAATTTTTAAGCCAAATTAAATGATGTATAATTTTTGAAAATTACTTTTGTGATCACATTGAAATTATATATATAACTTAAAAATTTGAGTGCAGGCGTATGTCCGAGAGCTTGAAGCCAAAATTTTAAAGTTGAAGGCAAAGATAGATATGAGAAAAAGAATTATACAGGTGACCATCTTTCTCGTGGTTTTTACTTTTTTATCTCCAACATTTTTCATGTAGAATCACTCATTATTTCTAAAATAAACTAATTCAAAATAAATTATTTTTAAGTTATAAAATTACAAAATACTCACAATAATCTTATTAACTCATATTCAACCAATCAAATGTTCAATTAGTGTTTTGATATGGGTATTTAGAAAAAAGAAAACTTTGCAAAATGCATACATCTTTCAAATATTATGTTAGTTTTTGTGCACATTTTCATCAAATAAATATATAATAATTATTTTTTATAAATAAGTATTAGTGGTTAATATATTAATTTTTATTAATTAATGAATTTGAATAAACAATCTATTTTCATATTTCTATTTTAGGGATAATTGGTCATTATCAATTTTATAATCCCAAATATATAATGATTGTGAATAATCACTCTCTTCAACTTTGGTTTATTAATTTCACTTGTATAATTGAAATTTATTCAACTATTTTCATATTACAATGAGAATGTCTTGTATGTGTGTTTAAAAGATTTAATGATCGAGAAGGCAAAAGCACTTCATTTGCTATTCAAATAAATTTAATAAAATTTGGATTTGAGATGCTGAGATACCAATAATTCATGTCATATATATTAGATGTTTGCTATGTCAGTTTAGAAATTTTATACTATCAATTAGTGAAATTATATTTTAAAACTATTATTCATAAAATTAACAATTTATTATACAAGATTATTTTGCAATTTAATAATAGTGGAACTGCTTGAACTATTTTTTCATTAATATTTTTTCAAAAAATATTTTTCAATTGAATCCTCACTCTTTTGTAGATTTTTTCAAATTCTAAACCATATGGTCGATTATGCAGACTAAGAAGGACTTTTTCCACATCTGATCTTTATTCCCCAACTCAGGTTAGTCTTTAGTGACAACATAAATCTTCTCTTGTGTATTACTAGCCAGAATATAGCTTAGTTTCAAAGTTTAGGAGAAATTAAAATGAATAAATTTTCAACATTAGTCAAATCATAATACTTGATTTAAATCATAACTACTATATATATATATAACGTAAGTATGCAAGAAGCCGCCGTAAATTAGTGGGTGCATAAGACAAAATAATATTTTCTAATAATTTTTTAATATGAAAAAATAAATTATTCATTGTTAAATATTAAAATAAATTGGTCATTAGAAAAATTAAATTTTTTAAAAAAATTATAAAATAATAAAGAAAATAATGATTTTAAAGGACTTATTATTTTATAAATAATATTTGTAATTTCTATCATAATAAAATCATTTTAATTTATGATACTAATTAGATTATTTACGACATTTAGTATAAATATTTCAATCAAAATTTAATTACATTAAATTACAACAATTAATTATCTCATGATCTTTTTTAAATAAATTTGTACTCTCTATACATTAAATTATTTTCAGGATAAGTATTTTAGTAAAAAAACTATTAAAGAACTTGAATAAGATTTTATTTCCCATAAATACAAATAACCTTGCGTAAGATTTTATTTCCCATAAATATTACAATAATATTATAATCTATCATAACTAAAACTATTTAATATTTTATGTATTGTATTTTAAACTATTTTTCAGTCTTATTTTAATTAATATTTGATGAGAAAAACATTCACTTATACATTGCTAATTTATAAATTTTTACTTTAATATTTAATCACAATGGTAAGTTTGTTACCACTAATTAATATTTAAAAGTTATATAAACGAAGAATTATTATTGAATGTTAATGTAAAATTTTTTTACATTGTTAATCCATAGGTATTAAATTTACAATTTATTTCTTTGTATGTTATTGAGACTTAGTTTTACATTTTAGATGTCTTTTTATTTTATTTTAAAAATTGTTATATTTTTTATATTGCTGTTTTGTAGGATATAAAATTTTTGGGTTAAAATTGTTCACTCTCTTAAAAGTAGGGAGTTTCTCATAAATTATAACCATTCATACGAAGAGTTTAAGAAAAAAGTGTTAAAAAAAGTTTTGTTAGTATTTATTATAGTAAAATAAAAATTAACCAAATATTTAATATTGGAGAAAACAAATTTGTGCATTAAACTTTGTGATGGTCTTCAATTCCTAACGGGAAAAAAACAATTAAGTTTTTAACAAAATTATATAAAGTAAAAAAAAATTTAGTATTAATATCTCAAAAAAGCAAAATAATAAATTAATGATGTTGAACATACTTTTTTCTCCTTAAATAATATTTATAGTTTTTCTCATAATTAAATTATTTTAATTTATTATATTATTGACTGAAATAATAAGAATAACAAATAAAAATTCAATAACATAAAAGAAGGAAGAAAGAAGAATTTAAAAATATATTAAAATAAAAATTAACAAACAACAGACATGAAAAGAGAAAAATATATATAAAAAAGCACGTGTCACATATTAAAAGAAAAGGATAAATTAGTCTTTAATATAATTAAAATTACTTTAATATATAATATATTTAATATATTAAGTTTATTATATTAATAAAAATATACCGAAAGAAAAAATAATATAAAAGATTTTAAATAAAAGAAAGAAATTTTAGAAGATGCAGTGCATGCCAAAGGAGATTTTCAAATTCCAATATGCCCCTCAAGATGACAAATCTCACAAATGTAAAAAAACTAAAAATTACACAACCTAAATCATTTTTATATATATAATATAAGTGTTTCCATTTATGATATTATTAGCTAATTATATTTTTAAAAAATAATATAAATATTTCAAAACAGTTATAAAATTATTACCTTAAATTATATAAGTTAATGAGCACTGATTTTATCTTTTGTAAATTATATTTTTTCACAAAAAAAATATTTTGTACTCTTTATTCTAACTAAAATTATTTTAATTATGATATTATTAACCAATTATACTTATACTATTTTTAGTAAAAATATTTTAAAAAATAATAATCAACATAATTTTTTTTTCATAAAAAATATTTGTAGCTTCTGTCGTAATATTATTAACTAATATTATTTAAAATTTTATTATAAATATTTTAAAAAAATTATAAAGTAATACAAAAACTCATGGTATTGAGTAAGATTTTATCTCCATTAAACCTTTATACTAACTAAAATTATTTTAATTTATAATATTATTAAATAATATTATTTATACTATTTTTAATAAAATATTTTAATGAAATTAATTATAAATTAATAAAAATAGTAAATAATATTTCTAGTTGCTATCATAAATACAAATATTTAACATTATAATGTTCTTAAATAATTTTAATTAAATTTTTATTCTAAATATTTCAAAAGATAAATTATAAATAATATAAAAATTCATGGTATTGAGTAGGATTTTATTTTTCATAAAAATATTTGTAACCTTTTTACTAATTAAAATATTTTAATTTATAATATTATTAACTAACCATTTTTATATTTTTATCGTAAATAATTCAACAATAAATATGATAAATTAATAAAAAGGTAATGGCTTTGGCATGATTTTAGTTTTTATAAATAATATTTGTAATTTATATCAAAATTAAAACTATTTAATATTATAATATTATTATTAATTTTATTTAAATATTTTAATAAACATAAATATAAACTAGCATAGAAATTAATGATGTTAGGTAGAATTTTATTATCAAATAGAAAATAAATATAAAAAACATTTTTAAAATTAAAAAAATTAAGATGAAAAACTATGGAAAGTCAAAAAATATATAAAAAATGTGTTGCGTATTAGTAAATGGTAAATTGGTAGTTAACATATTAATAAAATATATAAAATAAAAAATAAAAAAGATAATGAATATTTCAATAAAGATAATAAATAGAAAATTTCAAAATAAAAAATAATAAAAATTAAAATTAAAATAATTTTTTATTTTGTAATTTTATACTAATTGAAACTTTTTAATTATGATAAATGAAAATAGAAAAGAAGAGGTGTCAAAAAAATTGTCAAAGATTGGTATACTCCTCAGTTTGAAAAAATATAAGAAATATAAAAAAGCTATAATAGTAATTTGCACAACTTTAAGTCATCATTATGTATATAAAAGATACTTGGTAAAGTCAAACTCATATTTACTGTACTATCATCATGATTTTTAGAATATTTGAAAAAAAAAAGACAAAATACATCTATGTAAAATTTTGGTATAATTAACTCTACTGATGGAACTTTTGCACTGTTTTGAGAAATTTACATAAAATTAAAAAAATTAAGATAAAATTTTTTAAACATACAAGATTTTTTTTTGGTGTGTTCATGTAGAAGTGAAACATTAGTCAAAGGTTTTATATAATTCAAATACCTTATTTTATGGTGTAAGTGATATTAGACTTATAAAGTAAGTTGTTAGATTTAAGACTTGTGTATAGAAAAAAAACTTAATTGAAAAGGAGAAATTCTACTAAAGTGATTAGAATAGTTTCTCAATATTCTTAGTTAACGTTTTATGTCAAACAATGTTAAACTACTGACACAGTTAATTAATAAAATTGTAAATAGCTCAAAAACAATTCTTAGTAAATTCTTTTAATTTTTTAAATTAAATTAACATTTTACTAGACTTAAAATTATAATTATGTAAGTATTTTAAATATAACTTTTTCATCCAAACAATATTATAGCATCATCTTTGGTGGAGTTTCTTCTCATTTTTTCAAGTGAAGTAATATTTGTTTACCATTTGAACGAATCTATATGATACAACCAGTTGATTGAAGTCGGGATTGGACTGTTTGAGAAAAAAATAGTTACTTGTCATTAAAATAATATATATAATATGAAACCACCTACCACAATTAATGAGTAAAAAAAACTATAAATAGTAGATTTCTTGGAATTTGTCCATTTGAGCTAATTTGTATTTGTTGCTTAATGCTGACATGATACTATGAGCACCATCTAACATAATTTTCAATATATGAAGCATCTTAAATAAATTGTTATGCTCTTAATTAATGTCACCTCACTATTTAAAAATCATTCTCAAATACATTTTTAATACTCATTTTTTAATGAAAATACATTAAATTCTATGTATATAATTTATTGTTAAAATTTGATTTTTTACATTAAACTAATATTAGATCAGTTTGTTTAAACTTATAAAAAACAATTTTTTTAAAAAATTATTTTTAAGAACATGTGAAATTTTCTTCTTAAAATATTACAAAATCAATTATTTTTTTAAAGCAAAAACCATTTAACATTAAAGATATGTTTTTTTACACTTAATAAAATAACTTCTAAACAATGTTTTTAAACCACAATAGCAGAAAAAGCTTATTTAATCAAACAAATGATTTTTCAAAGAAAAATGCTTTAAAAAAGACATCAACAAATTTATTGAGGCAAACATCACCAACACCAGTCACTTGAGACACACCATCATTACTCATCTTCATTACTCAAAAATCACTAAGATGTCAAGAACTCTTTTCCTTGGTGTAACATGCACTGTAGCACCACTATCAATGATCCATATGTTCTCATTTGATACAAAATTAACTAACTCATTGTCACGGAGGTTAACAAGATCACCACAAGTAGCAGTAACGACATGATTATCATCATTATGATTCTTCTCTTTATGCTTACCCTTCTTATCTTTGTTCTCCTTTTTCCACAGAAAATAATATTTTGTATGTGCTCTGTCTTATCACAATAATGACACTCCACATTCTTGTATCTAGACTAGACTTACTTCTGCTTTTTTCTCTACTGCCCTTCAATTCCTTTATTTGACTTCTCCCCTATTTTTTATGACAAATATTTCAGGCTGAGATGAAGAACCTTGTATATTCTTTTTCATCTCTTCATTAAGAGCACCACTCTTCGTTGCTTGCAAAGAAACAACACCATTAGGGACTGAGTTTGTAATGGAAACTCAAAATGTCTCCCAAGACTTAAGTAAAGTATTAAGTAGTCATAATCTCAAAACTTTATCCTCAAATTTGAAAATACTCATACCGAATAACTGATCTAGGAGCCCTTGAAATTCATTCAAGTGATTTGCAATAGAAGAACTCTCCCTGTACTTCAAATTATCAGATAGTTCAACAAATACAATTTAGGCTAAATTATCACTTGTACCCCTCTATTTAGGGAGTAGTTCACTTTGTGTCCCTCTATGTAGGGGGTAGTTCAAAAGTTTAATTTAGGCTAAATTACCACTAGTGCCCCTCTATTTAGGGGGTAGCTCACTTTGTGCCCCTTAATTTTTTTTGCACACTTTAATTTTCGTTGACTTACGTAATTGCTAAAGTTGAGTAAGGCTGGAATTGAACCCAAGTCTAGAAGTTTAATTGCTAAAGTCATACCACTAGACCAAAAACAATATTAGTTTTTTTGTGAGATTCAAATTTAATTAAACTAATCATGTGACAACATTAATTTTATATTAAAATTGGACAAAGTAAGATTTGAACCAAGGACCCTGTGAGAGTTGTAAGATGATATCACTAGATAGTAAGTCAATTTTGGTTTTATTGTTTCTTTTCCTTTGTTTTGGTTTACTATTCTTGGTCATTTATGTTGTAAATTTTTTAAATAAAGAAACTTTTTTAAATTATAAAAACTACTTAGTTTAATTTTATGTTAAATCTATTTGAATAAGTTTATTTTTTTTTAATTTTTAATTTTATATTTAAGTTTTAGTTGTTACTTTAATTTATAGTTTTTAACTTTTAATTTAAATTTTAATTTCTATCTTTTATTTTTAATTAGATTTTATATTTTATTTGTATATTTTAATTTTAAATCTATTGTAGGTCATTTTATGTTATATATTTTATTTGTGATTTTGAAACTAAAATTAATAATTAAAAGATGAAATTAAAATTTAAGGGTTAACAACTAAAACTAAAATTTAGTTATATTAACAATAATATAAAATTTAAAATCTAATTAAAAATAAATGCATAAATTAAAATTGAGAATTAAAATTTAAAATTAAAATTTCTCCATTTAAAAAAGTTGTAAATTTTAATATATTTTTAAAATTAATCTTGCCACGATTAGTTTAATTAAATTTGAATCTCACAAGAAAATTAATATTGGCTTTCTGTGTTGTGGTATGCCTTTAGTATTTAAACTTCTAGACCTGGGTTTAATTCTAGCTTTTCTCAAATTTTCTATATTTTTAAGATTAACATTGCTATTGATTAGTTTAAATACATTGAAATTGCAAAATAAAATAGATTCTTACCTTTGATCTAGTGGATTGGCTTTAGCTTCAATTCCTGCTATGTACGTGTTTTTGATATTTTTAAAATTAACATTTTCAAATAATTATTAAACTTTAATTAACTCCTAATTATAATAAGTCAACGTATCAAAGCAACCAATCTTGTATTTGTCTCCATCATTCAAGCAACTCAAATAGTCCCTAGAATAAAACCAAAGAGCTTTGATACCACTCTAATAGGAGCAATAAGATAAGTTTGTAAGACACCAAGATTTAACATGAAAAACCTCTCAAAGCAAACAAAAGAGTCTTAATAAAATATCAACAACAATATCGATTTCAACACTAATTTCAAACAATATAAAGCACTAAGTTTACATGAAAAACCTCTCAACTCAGATGTCTTATCAATAATTTGAATTGTCCAGAACGAAAAAACATACATTTTGAACGTGCTGTTCAAAAATCAGCTTATATGTTCCACTTCACTACAAAATTGAAGAATTGTGTCTCGTCTTTCTGGTTGTATAGAAGTTCCTTTATAGCCTCTTTGTTTACCCTTTGAATGAGTACAAGTTTGTCTCCCAAACACTTGAAGTTCATAATCTCTTTTAGTCCCAATTTAGAGATTCTGGTAGCATATATGCTAATTTTTTCTTTTTGAGGTGGCCTACCCCTTTGACTCCATGTTCACCTTCGCTTCACAGGATCTTGTTTGCCTTGTTGGTCTCCACGTGCCCCGGTTCTTTAAGGCTCATTTCTTAACAATTTGTATGTAAGATGGTTGTTGAGCTATGTTTTTGGCCCTAGATGCTCTGTTTTCCCTTCCTAATAACTCTGCTTCAATTGTGAAATGCTAATGCTGATTGGTGACCCTTGGATTCACTAGGTTCTTTGCGCTTCTTACTTACAATTCCATATCTTGCTGCCCAGATATTTATTCTCCTCCCAATAAACACCTCACAAACCTGACACCATTTGATGAAGATTCTCACATCTCTTCTTCGAAGTCGTCCAGAAATTTTGTGAAGTAGAACTTCGTCACCTAACATCTGTTAAAGCCTACTTTCCCAGCTTGTATTCTCATAGTTTCTTTTGAAGTCCCTTGATTGGTTTCCCTTTGCGAGTCTTTGTGTGCTTCAAACTTATGTTTCCTGTACTGAGAATACTTCCAATGGTTTCTTGGCCCTTCTTCACCCACGCGCCTGACACTGTCCACCCTTTTGCTCATTTTGGTTTTTGTATAGGGTAATAACCATCTTAACCTAGCGGAACCATTATTTTCTTGTCTTTCAAAATTTGAAATTAAAAATACTTATGAAATTTTTAACGGTTAAAATAATAAATTATAATTAAAAATAATGAATTGAATTACTTTTCTTCTACATCCACGCCCACACTTTCTTCATCTTTGTTTATAAAAAAAAAAATATTCTTCATCTTTCCCACCCACCCACCACTCGCTAACAATCCCACTCCACCATCTTGCTAAATGCCAATCCACTGAATTATCATATACTATAAATAAAATAACAAGATTCAAGAAATCTCATTGTTAAATAAATTAAATAATTTTTAAATTTATCTTTTCATTATTCTTACAAAATTAATCTATTTTTAAAACATTAGTGATATGTTATAAATCAATTAATTTAAAATGTAAAAAATATTATTTAATTTTAGTGTTCCAACCAACTTAATTCAAAATACATTAGTTATACATTTTAAATTAAGTAATCTAAAACCATTAATTATATATTTTAAATTAATTAATCTAAAATATATAAATTAACTATTCCAAACAATTTGAAGTAAGGGAACTGTTGTTATTATGCAGATACCATATACGGATATATCCCTTCCTCTACAACTATTGGTCCAAACATATGATCTAAGATTTGTCATTCTTGCTCTAACGAGAATGAGACAGATATTCTACAGCAACAACTTACCGTGACAATAATTAGAAAATAAATTTTTAAAATATTCTTGCTAAAAACAGTAAAAATTTAGTTAATATATATTTTTTATTTGTAAATTTTTTATAAGTAAAGATGAAAGTTGAGACAAATGATATTCTTCAGGTGGATACATATATAATATATAATTTCTCTTCTTTAGAGCCACAACACAACCCCTATCATTTTTTTCTATGACAGAATGCACTTAACACAGACATGAAATCTGGGAAAACCTTCCACCGAAGAGGAGCGTAACTGGTCAATATAAGACACGGTACACACATGCTCCATCGGCAGCATGTGATCCTCTTCACTTGTGTGAATACAAATTTGCATTAGATAATATGAAGAAGGAGCTACAGGAAGAAACTCAAAATAATGGTATCAGAAGAAACCAGAAGAGAAAAAAATTAAACTTGTTTTTTACTTAAGAATATTTGAAAGAAGTTCTGGGAGTTCTGATAGAAATTCTCCAACAGTTGTAAAAAGTTTTGTTATAAATAATACTACCACGTCAAATTGTGGTTCATTAATTCAATTTTTAATGTGCCAAGAGGAGGAGTATTTTTCCCTCTTTTCTCCTCTTACCTATCTTCTTGTACCGAGAAATTAATTCTTGAAGTTATTGGTGTCAATTATTGAAGCATAAATTGCTGTAACACAATTATCTATTCTATTTCCTAATTGGTGTCAACTTAAATGGGTTTATTTAAGAGTGCTTGCTTAAATTAAAAAATTGTTTTATTACAAAAAAGGAAATCTATTGAAGTGAATATATGTGATGCGAAATTTTCTTATTTTAGATTTCTTATATAAGGAGCTGTTTTTTAATAATAAAATTATTTTTTTTGTCATTATCCATTATGTAGAGATCCGTGAAAAAACAGAAAAAAAGTGTGTTTCTTAATATTTCTTACCATTTTGAGCAAAAAATTATATAAGTTTCTTAAAGTTGGTGTTCATAAAAGTAACTTTTGTTAGGTTAAGAAAATCACATAAGAAATTATGGTAGGAGATTAAATTTTTTTTATAAATTCTTGAATTTATTTGCTAAAACTAAATTGATTCTAGAACTGAGGAGAAAGGTGCAAAAGGTAAATCTTAAGTATAGATTTGAAATTTGTATGGCTAGGGTTTTGAATCCAAAAAACCTAACCACAACTGTAAATATTTCAGGGATGTTTGGATAATTGATTTTAATTAATTTTGAGGCAAAATAATTTATGTTTGGACGTTTATTATTTAACGCCACATCCATCATGCAAAGATGTTGGATATTCATAATTGCAATTGAATTCTGTATGCTATAAGTTATTAGCTATTGATAAAATTACATAAACCAATTAAATTGGAATTATGATCTACATGATTAATTGCATAGGTGAAATTCTAGCAAAACTGATACGGATAACCTTTTTTTTTTTTTTTAATGAATCACTTTATTCTGTCTGCCTTCCAACGGTTTGATAAAATCCTAAGTAGATGTTGTTAACATTTCCCCCTCTTATTTTACGTCGTTGCACTTCACACAAGTCTAATTAGTGAAATAGTTCCATATGTAGTTTATTATCATAGATCTTTTGAAAAACGATACTCTACTCATCAAAATACTATATCAACGTTGGTATGCTTGTGAATACTTGAACACACTTTACATGATATAATGCCTTTAAGCACAAGTATTTATAATGAACTAGACACAACAAAAGAATCATGCAGCAAAGTCGCTTGCATATTTTTAACTCCATCAAAACAAAAAAAAAAGCGAATTACAACTACATGGTTTTAGATTATGTAGAACATCTACCATAGTTAATATGTTGTTGGCTGGAGGAATACAAACTATTTTCATAAATGTTTTAAGGAGAGATGTTATCCAAATTCCTTACTGGCAGTTAAATCAGATGTTGGTTGGCTGGAGGGAGTTCAGAATATTCGGGATCATGTGTTAAATCATTTCACAAGGTTCTTTAATGAGGAACGAGAGACGAGAACAAAGATGGATGGGGTGCCTTTCAATCAGTTGAATGATCAGCAGAGACAAAGCTTAGAAGAGCCTTTCTCAATGGAGGAAATAAAGGAGGCGGTTTGGGCTTGTGAGGGAGGGAAGAGCCGGGGCCCCGATGGTTTTGGCTTTCATTTTTATAAAGCATGTGGGGAAATAATAGGGGAAGATATCATAAAGGCATTCCAAGAATTCCATCAGTCAGGCGTCCTACCAAGAGCAGTGACATCATCATTTCTGTCACTCATTCCCAAGGTGGCAAGGCCGGATAGGTTAGCGCAGTATAGACCAATCTCTTTAATTTCCAGTATTCAAAAGATTGTCTCCAAACTGCTGTCATTGAGAATGAAGAAATTTATGAGGTAGTTAATCTCTAAGTGTCAGTCAGCATTTTTGCCAGGTAGATCGATCCTGGATGGGGTTTTGGTAGCGAATGAAATAGTTGATTGGGCTAAGAGGAAAAAGAAACCATGTTTCATGTTTAAGGTGGATTTCCAGAAGGCGTACGATTCAGTAAATTGGGATTTTTCTGGATTATATGTTGGCTAGGCTGGGGTTTGGGAGCACATGGAGAAAATGGATGTATAGTATTATCAGAAGTAGTCATGTCTCAATTCTAGTCAATGAGAGTCCGACGGATGAGTTTAGGTCGGGGAGAGGTTTGAAGCAGGGAGACCACTTTGATGTGACCATGCCTAGCCAAGGACCTATCACTAGGGCCCTGGCTAGAAGGATTGAAGAAGACCTAGCCCTTGCAGACAAAGGAAGACTTCACCTCCTATGGAGAGTGAAGATATTAGGCTAGGGACTTTAGTTAATAAAATGTAATTTTCCTTTATTTTAATTTTAAAGAGCATTAAGAATTTAATTTGGGGCATGTATTTAGTCCATTTTTTATTTTTAGGAGGTGTCTTAGGAATTTAGAGGGTGGATTTAGCTTTTTGGGTCTTTATGAAGGAAATAAGGGGTAGCCTTGATATCTACACCCCTCTTTTCTACATAAACCCCCTAAGCTAATAAGAAGGAATCTTGACCCTTGGTTGGAGAAACTTGGGCACCAAGTTTGATGATCTAAGGAGGGAATTGTTTCTCAATTCTCCTCTCTTAGATCTCTCCTTTTAATCTTAGCCCTTCTTTTTTAGGTTATCTTGTTTAAGAGGTTAGCTACCTCTATAAATAGGAGCTCCTCCCTCACTTGTATTTTTTACACTTGAATTTAATCCTAGAGACCATATTGGTTGAGGTTCTTACCTTTGAGTGTCCCCCTTTCTCCTTTGTGAGAGCTTTTAAGAGTTATCAAGGGACCCCTCCCTTGTGGCCTCTCCCCTTTGGCTTATCAAACCTAGTATTTGTGGCGTCTCACCCCATTCCTTTCCTCTCCATAAATCCATTTCCCTTCCAAGTGACCTTAGAAAGGATCCTTTGGGCACGTGATCATCAAATATCACATCAAGTGGTATCAGAGCAGGTTCTAAAGGTCACGTTCTTTCTCAATTTTTTTTTTGCTTTGTTGTTTATTTCTTTGATCTCTTTATTTAAAAGTCCTTCATTTTTTGTCATCTCTATTTCCTTTATTTTCTAGTAGTATAGCTTTTTATTCTTGCTATTATATGCGCTTTTGTTTTCTATCTACGCGCCTATGTTCCATTTAATTTGATGCGATTTTATTTGTCCCTTTTTTTGCATCTTATTTTTGTGTTCAAGTTGCTTAATTTTCCCTTGGTTTTTTATGTTAAAGTGTGCCTAAGAAGTTGTGACCATTAAACCCACATGGTTGAGGATTTTTCCACACCATTGTGGTGATCAACTTTGGCTACTTTGTTGTGTCTTTTGTTTTAAGTCTCTTGCTGAAATTTTTGCTCTATTTTTAGGTGTGTTATTTTTTCTTAATCTTGTGTTTTGTCAAATACTAGTCATGTTAGTTTCCTATTTTGTCTCATTTAAATTCCATAGTTTTTAGCCTCTTAAATTTTTTACAAAAAAGCCTTCAAAAACAGTTTGAATTGAGCTCCTAAGAGGTGAACCTCTTGTTGAGTCTCTTAAGTCTTTTATGCTTTTAGTTCAAGCATATTAATCTCTTTGTTGTTCTTAAATATTTGCTCAATTCAATCTTTATATATTTCTTGTTTTATGTTGAATTATTAGTAGCTTTTCACTTGGTTTACCTTCACTATTAGTGCCTCTTTATGGAATTTTAGCTTGGGTGAATTGTGTTAGTAATTTGAGCAATCAATTTACTTCAAAATCAGCCCTAAATCATTCCTTAAGCACCATTAGTTCAGTGGTATTTGGAACTACTAAGTTGTTTTGCCTTTAGTTGCATGCATTGCTTGAAAATTGTGTGACCTTACTTTGTGCTTATTCACTCAAGTGTTATTATTTCAAGAATCCTCATTAAAATTTCAATTCAACAAGCTATTAGGTGCAGCAAAATGATTAGAAAAAGTTAAAAAAAAATAGAAAAAGTTCAAGTTAAAAAAAAAAAAAGATAAAGAACTCAAAAGAAAGACAAATTTGAAGTTGTGTGCCTAATAGTAGAAACATTTGATATGAGGAACCAATTGTGATTCAAAAAAAAAAAATTACTTGAGTAAGCTTTTTAGTTTTTGGTCACTTAAATTTTATTAAGTGTGCAACTATTGGTTTCATTTTTTTTGTTTGAGTGTTTTTTCATCTCTACTCTTAGAGCTAATCTAGGAAAGTTATTTGTGTGCTACCTTCCTTTATGAGCCTTATGTTTTCTTGTTTGTCTTCTGTACTTCTTTGAGTTTGTCATTGTTTAATCTATCCACTTGGATTTGTGAACCTTGTTTTGTTATTCACCTTTGTTTGTTGTCTTGTGTTATATTTGGCCTTGGTAAGGAAAGGTTGGGAAAGGTTCCATATATAAAATTTTGGCAAGTCCAAACAAGAGGAAACAAGGGTAGCATTCTTGGGGTGAGTTGATGCAACTCAAAGGGGCTTGATCAAAAGGAGACAAACACCAAAAAGCTTGGAGTGAAGACTTTGTTTTATTTTTTTTTTTATTCTTTGTATTGTGTATACTTAATTTTAGATTGGGAGTTTGAGTGCCCTTAAGGCCCTCCCTTGGTTTGTAATAATTTTGGTTAATTTTAGCATAGTTCCTCGTTAATTAGGTGAAGAAGGGAGAAGTGGTACACTTCCTTCAACACCTTAGGAGCACGATTAGAGCCCTTTCTCTTTTACATTCTTGCACTTTTATTTTATTTTATGTTGTATTAAAAAACGTATACAAGCTAAGAGTTCCAAAGACTCATCAAGCCACCTTAGGTGAGAAAAAAAAAGTTTTTGGCCTACCCTTTAGTTTTTAGCATCCAAGCACCATGACTTCCCACACACATTCTAGTGCATATAGTTGTTCATCAAGTAAGAGTGTCAACCAAAGAAAACCTTCCAAGGGAGACACTCTTGAAAACCTTAACTTAGAATTTAGGGAATGGATGGCTAAAGAACAAGAAAGGAGAGAAGAAAAAGAGAGAAAAAAAGAAATAAAAGAAAAGAAAAAACAAAAAGAGAAGGAAGAGTTAAAAAAAGAGATGTTGGAAATGAGAAAAGAGAAAAAAAAAGCGAGAAGAGAGAAGGTAAAGAGAGAGAAGAGAGGATGAAGAAAGGAGAAGAAGGAAAGAACTAGAAAGAAAAAGAGAAAAAGAGGAAGAAGAGAGAAGGAGAGGAGAAGGAGAGGAGAAGAAAGTAAGAGGAGATATGGGAGGGAGAGTGATAGAAAAAATAAAGGAATTCTCATAAGATCCCCATCTAGGCATTTTAGCTCTAGTGAAGAAGAATACTATAGAAATCAACATAAGCATCACTTACATTCATCATACAATCATCATTCTCCTCAAGAGAACATAAATCATGCTAGGGAACCAAAGGTAGACCTACCCCATTTTCATGGTAGGGAAGATGTTGAGACTTACCTAGATTGGGAAGTCAAAGTGGAACAACTCTTTCGATGCTATGAAATTAGTGAAGAAAGAAAAGTACCTTTGCCTCCCTTAGTTTTCAAGGTTCTGCCTTGCATTGGTGGGATGGGTTAGTCAAGGATAGGGCCCGTAAACAAATGCCTGACATTCGCTACTGGAATGATTTAAAAACTTGTTTGTGAAGAAGGCACATTCCTTCATATTATGAAAGGGATCTTTTGGATAGGCTCCAAAGACTTAGGCAACATAACCTAAGTATTGAGGAGTATAGACAAAAGATGGAGCTTCTCATACTAAGGGCCAATATCATTGAGGAACCCAATGCCACCCTTGCTAGGTTTTTGTGTGGATTAAGCTCTAACGTTAGAGATAAGGTAGAGCTTCTTTCATACTCAAACCTTGATGAGTTGGTAGAACTTTGTGTAAGAGCTGAGAATCAACTCAAGAGAAAAAGCTTTAAAAAAGATTTTCCCTCTTACTCAAAGAGAGACCAACTTAAGGGAAACTCTTTCAAGGGTTTTTCCAAAGAGGAACCCAAGCATTTTCAAGATACAAAAGCACCTCATGTAGAGAGAAAATCCCCTACTACTAAGCCTACTGAGAGGCAAAGTAGTATCAAATGCTTCAAATGTCTTGGGAGAGGCCATATTGCCTCTCAATGCCCCAACAAGAAAACCATGATCATAAGGGAACAAGACATTTGTAGTGATAATAACTCATCTTCCTCCTCTAGTGAGAGTGAGGAAGAAAAGGGACATACTTTTGAACAACAGTGTGAGGAAGCTTTTCCTTATGAGGGGGACCTCCTTATGGTTCAAAGGCTTCTTGGAAGCCAACCTCTAGAGCTTGACCAGTCACAAAGAGAGAACATCTTCCATACAAGATGTAAAGTAAATGACAAAGTATGTTCTCTCCTTGTTGATAGTGGCTCCTGTTGTAACTGTTGTAGCTCTAGGTTGGTTGAAAATCTAGCCTTGACTACCATGCCCCATCCCAAACCTTACAAATTGCAATGGCTCAATGAGCAAGGGGAGATGGTAGTCAATGAACAAGTTATGGTTCCAATTTCCATAAGATCTTATAATGATGAGATTCTTTGTGACATAGTTCCTATGGAGGTTGGTCATATCCTGTTGGGAAGACCATGGCAATTTGATAAAAAAGCTATTCACCATGGTCACTCCAACCAAATAATTCTCACCCATAATGAAAAGCGCTTCAAATTGTATCCTTTGTCACCTTCTCAAGTAGCTGAAAATCAATTTGAGATGAAAAATAAAAGAGTTGAGGAAAAAAAAATACAACAAGCTTTACCCTTAAAGCTTGAAAAGGGTAAAGAGAGAGAGTCGGAAGGTGATGCCCCTTCAAAAGGGAATATTAGTAAAAGGAGCCTATTTGCTACTAAACGTGATTTAAAAGAAGCTCATTTGACTAACAAGCCCTTTTATCTCCTCTTTTGCAAAGAAGCATCAAATCCTTCTCCCATTTTGTATTCTTCTGCTGAGAGCACTGCCATAGCCCATGCACATGAGCACCTTCCTCAAGGGGTTCAAGATATTTTAAAAGAATTTGATGACATATTCCCTAATGAGGTTCCAAAAGGACTTCCTCCCATTAGGGGTATAGAACATCAAATTGATTTGGTACCTGGCGCAAGTCTACCTAATAGACCTGCCTATAGGACCAACCCCATGGAGACCCAAGAGATTGAGTCTCAAGTGAATGAGCTGTTGGAGAAGGGTTGGGTTCAAAAGAGCCTAAGCCCTTGTGCTGTGCCAGTCTTGTTGGTGCCCAAGAAGAATGGCCAATGGAGGATGTATGTTGATTGTCGTGCAATCAACAACATCACCATCAAATATAGGCACCCAATCCCCCGTCTTGATGACATGTTGGATGAATTGCATGGGGAAAAAATATTTTCAAAAATATATCTTAGAAGTGGTTACCACCAAATAAGGATCAAAGAGGATGACGAGTGGAAAACTGCTTTTAAGACTAAATTTGGTCTTTATGAGTGGTTGATTATGCCTTTTGGGCTAACTAATGCCCCAAGCACATTCATGCGCTTAATGAATCATGTACTGAGGGATTGCCTTGGTAAATTTTGTGTAGTTTACTTTGATGACATTTTAGTTTACTCTAGGAACCTAGATGATCATTTAGGACATCTAAGGCATGTTTTTTCTCTTCTTAGGAGTAATCATCTTTTTGGTAACTTAGAAAAATGCACCTTTTGTGTAGATAGTGTAGTTTTCCTAGGTTTTGTAGTTAGCACAAAAGGGGTTCATGTTGACCCCGAAAAGATAAAAGCTATTCAAGAATGGCCCACCCCAAAGAGTGTGACAGAGATCAAAAGCTTTCATGGTGTCGCTGGATTTTATAGGCGCTTTGTGCCTACTTTCTCCACGCTCGTCGCACCAATAAATGATTTGGTGAAAAAGGAAGTTCCTTTCCTTTGGGTGAGAAACAAGAGAAAGCCTTCCAGCTAATTAAGCATAAACTGACCCATGCACCAGTCTTGGCATTACCTGACTTTTCTAAAACATTTGAACTTGAATGTGATGTCTCTAGTGTAGGTGTGGGGGCTGTCTTGTTGCAAGGAGGGCCCCTCATTGCGTATTTCAGTGAAAAACTCAACGGTGCCCCCCTCAACTACCCCACCTATGATAAGGAGTTTTATGCTCTAATTAAGGCCCTTCAAACTTGGGAGCATTACCTTGCTCCCAAGGAGTTTGTCATTCATAGTGACCATGAGTCACTAAAATATTTGAGGGGTCAAGGTAAATTGAACAAAAGGCATGCAATGTGGGTGGAATATCTTGAATCCTTCCCTTATGTCATCAAGTACAAGAAAGGAAAACAAAATGTGGTGGCTGATGCTCTTTCTAGGCGTCATGCCCTTTATTCATCCTTGAGTGCAAAAATCTTGGGATTTGATGACATTCGGGCTATGTATCAGTCTGATAAGGATTTCGGCTCCATATTTGCTACCTCTGCATTTGCATTTGCATTAAAGGCCCATGATGGGTACTTCATCAGTGAGGGGTACTTTACAAAGGGAGTAAGCTTTGTATACCCCAAGGATCAATTAGGAACTTACTTACAAAAGAGAGTCATGAAGGTGGGCTCATGGGGCATTTTAGGATTTCAAAAACCCTCATGCTTTTACAAGAGAAATTCTTTTGGCCCCATATGCGTAGAGATGTCCATAGACATTGCTCTAAATGTATAGCTTGCTTGCAAGCAAAGTCTAAAGCAATGCCTCATGGACTATACACACCTTTACCTGCTCCTTCTGCACCTTGGGAGGATATTAGCATGGATTTCATCCTTGGACTCCCAAGAACCCAACGAGGTGCAGACTCCATATTTGTGGTGGTGGACCGATTTTCAAAAATGCCCCATTTTATTCCCTGCCAAAAAGTGGATGATGCGAGCAACATCGCAAGAATTTTCTTTAAAGAGGTTGTCCGATTGCATGGTATACCCTCTTCAATAGTGTCAGATAGGGATGTGAAGTTCCTTAGCCATTTTTGGAAAACTCTTTGGGCTAAGTTGGGAACTAAACTTCTTTTTTCCACTACCTGTCACACTCAAACTGATGGGCAAACAGAAGTGGTGAATAGATCTTTATCCAATATGCTGAGGGCTCTCCTTAAAGTCAACCATAAGTCTTGGGATGAGTACCTTCCCCACATTGAATTTTTTTATAACCGGGTGGTTCATAGAACCACCAAGCATTCTCTTTTTGAGGTGGTCTATGGCTTTAATCCTCGTACTCCTCTAGATCTTTTACCTCTTCCTCTTTCTGTTGTTGTGCATAAAGAAGGAGAGGCAAAAGCTATTTTTGTAAAACAATTACATGAGAAGGTTAAAGTTAACATAGAGCGCCAATCCTTGAGAGATGCTACTTTCGCCAATAGGGGGAGGAAAGAAGTCATCTTTGAAAAGGGAGACTGGGTATGGCTTCACTTGAGAAAGGATAGATTTCCATCTCAAAGGAAGTTCAAACTTAGCCCTAGAGGAGATGGACCTTTCCAAATCCTTGAGCGGATCGGTAATAATGCCTATGTTTTAGATCTGCCTGAGGATTATGGGGTAAGCACCAGTTTTAATGTTTCTGATTTGTCTCCATTTGTAGGTGCTGAAAATGACGAAGACCCCATGGATTTGAGGTCAGATCCTCTTCAAGGGGGAGGAGATGATGTGACCATGCCTAGCCAAGGACCTATCACTAGGGCCATGGCTAGAAGGATTGAAGAAGACCTAGCCCTTGCAGACAAAGGAAAACTTCACCTCCTATGGAGAGTGAAGATATTAGGCTAGGGACTTTAGTTAATAAAATTTAATTTTCCTTTATTTTAATTTTGAGGAGCATTAAGAATTTAATTTGGGGCATGTATTTAGTCCATTTTTTATTTTTAGGAGGTGTCTTAGAAATTTAGAGGGTGGATTTAGCTTTTTGGGTCTTTATGAAGGAAATAAGGGGTAGCCTTGATATCTACACCCCTCTTTTCTACATAAACCCCCTAAGCTAATAAGAAGGAATGTTGGCCCTTGGTTTGAGAAACTTGAGCACCAAGTTTGATGATCTAAGGAGGGAATTGTTTCTCAATTCTCCTCTCTTAGATCTCTCCTTTTAATCCTAGCCCTTCTTTTTTAGGTTATCTTGTTTAAGAGGTTAGCTACCTCTATAAATAGGAGCTCCTCCCTCACTTGTAGTTTTTACACTTGAATTTAATCCTAGAGACCATATTGGTTGATGTTCTTACCTTTGAGTATCCCCCTTTCTCCTTTGTGAGAGCTTCTAAGAGTTATCAAGGGACCCCTCCCTTGTGGCCTCTCCCCTTTGGCTTATCAAACCTAGTATTTGTAGCGTCTCACCCATTCCTTTCCTCTCCATAAATCAATTTCCCTTTCAAGTGACCTTAGAAAGGATCCTTTGGGCACGTGATCATCAAAGATCACATCCCACTCTCTCCTTTTTTGTTTCTAGTGGTAGCTGAAGCATTAACTGGTTTGTTCAGGACAACTGTTGGGAAAGGGATGTTTAAAGAGCTCAAATTTGGGGCTGAGGCAAAATTCTCAATTCTGCAATACGCAGATGATGTTATCATGATGGGGGAAGCTGATCTGCAATCAGTATGGTATTTGAAGGTTATTCTTCGTGGATTTGAGCTGACATCGGGGCTAAAGGTGAATTACAGCAAAAGCCAATTTTTTGGTTTAAATGTAGATGATTCACTTACAAGAGCTGTAAAAAATCTCTTGAATTGTGTTGTTTCATCACCGCCATTTAAATTTTTGGGAATTCCGGTGGGAGCGAATCCAAGGAAGGTAGAAATGTGGGCACCAATCATCGAACAATTTCAGAGGAAGCTGGCAGCGTGGAGGGCAAAACACATGTTATTCGCAGGAAGGTTAGTTATGATAAATTCAGTATTGTCTAGCCTCCCACTGTACCTCTTCTCATTTTACAAGGTGCCCAAGAAAGTCCTAAAAGCCATTACCGGTTTACAGCGGTCCTTTTTTTGGGGAGGAAATGATCAGGAGAATAAAATTGCGTGGGTCAGTTGGGAAGATGTGTGTCGGCCCAAGGAGGAAGGGGGCTTGGGGGTAAAGTGTCTATGGAGCTTTAATTTGAGTTTGCTTGCAAAGTGGAGGTGGAGGATGTTAACAGAGCAAAATGCAATATGGGCGAGTTTGCTGGAGAGTAGATATGGCCAGACATACAAATTCAATCAAAGACAACAGAATCTATCTACAGCTTCGCAGTGGTAGAGGGATCTATGGGATATTGATGGGCCAAAAGCGGTGATCCCAGACTGGTTTGGGAATAATGTCATTAAAAAAATAGGGAACGGAAAGAATACCTTTTTTTTGGAACAGAATTGGACAGGAGATGGACCCCTTAGCTTAAAGTTTCCCAGGTTATACGGGATAGCGGCAGATAAGGGCACCACTATTAACCAGAAAAAGGAAGTATCAGAGGGGTGGAGATGGGTATGGAGGAGGGAACTCTTTGTATGGTAAGAAGATCAGCTCTGTCTTTTACAAAGCGCGATAAGCCAGTAGTAATTGTGGATTACAGGTTGGATAGATGGAGTTGGAGGTCTACTAGGGATGGAGGTTTCTCAGTGGCTGAGGCTTATGTGGCACTGTGCACGCAACAGACCTCAACGAGACTAACCGAGGTGGAACCCAAGGATTTGAGACGAATGTGGAAAGATAGACTACCCTCCAAGGTAATTGCTTTCTCATGGAGATTATTGTTAGATAGATTACCAACCACTGATAATCTATTGAAGAGAGGTGTTGAGATTCCAGGAGACGGTGCTATATGTGTTTTTTGTAAAAGTGCTATGGAAGGGAGGAACCATTTGTTCTTAATGTGTGCCAAGGCCCAATCTGTGTGGAACAATATCATCAGCTGGCTGGGAATCCAAGGACCTATTCCGGGGGATTTAAATCAACTTTTTCTTTCATCGTCAGCATGGGTGGTCGGAAAGAGAAAGAGGAGATGCAGGTATGTTTTCTAGATGACTGGTTGTTGGGGTATCTGGATTACTAGAAATCAGATTGTTTTTTATAACATACCGGCAAATTCAGTAAACATTATGATGGTTATAAAGGTAATCTCGTGGAAATGGCTATCATATTCCATTGGGTTTAATAGGGGGTGTGTGTTCTCGGATTAGTACGCTAATCCTAGAATATGTTTATTAAATATGACATAGGTGGATAAGGTTTAACATGCTTCATTAGAATATGGAGGAGTATGTAATTCATATGTATTCCAAGAAACTCTTTGTTTCTTTATTGAATATATTCTTAGCTTTTAAAAAAAAAAAATTAATATGTTGTTGACTGTATAGAAAGTTTTCTAGATATAGATGTACTGATGCAACTAATTCTTCCATCGTAACGCCAACTTATTCTGTGTGCATTTTTTTAGTGTCAAGACTTAGGGCATGATCCATTTGTTATCAAGACACGTATCTAAGTTGATGCCTTCGGTGGGCCTACGTCACAGTTCTGATTGTGCTTTTGAATTTTGAAAAATAGTTTACTTGGAAATGTGAGATAATCTTCACGCGGTACTCAGGCACCCAAATTGTTGACAATAAGAATTTCTCTTACAATAACCAAGTTGACATTTTTGTCATCTATACTTTGGCAGCAAAGAAAATAGTAGCTAGTCACAATACACATGATACATGACCTTCATTAGGAAGATGTCAAGTTATCATCTAAATAGTGACAATACACAATAAATCCAAATTTGGATTGCTAGCAACTGCTGATGCAATTTGGAGTATCTTCTGTAGAGGCTAAATCAGTTTCAGCATCATTTACGTGTGATTTTATTGCCATTGAGAAAAAGCAAAATCTATCAGAGTTAGATCTTGAATTCATGTTTATATAACATCACTGTCATGCTTGCTCCAACTGTTGTTCAGAAATAAATACGTAGTTTGAAATTTTGTTGAATGATATTAGGCAATCACAAATTTTCTTGAATGATATTCAGGAGTATTTTAAAAAATTTCATAAAATTTGAGGAACAATCTTTGTTAGATGAAATGTTAAAGGAATGTTTGGAAACATGGCTACAAAAATCTATATTGTGATGGAGCTGTTAGAATATCAAATACCTTTCCTAATTTTACAAGGTTAATTTCAGTATGAGAATTCATTCGTTATTTAGCCGAAAACTCCTTCTCAACTAGACAAAATGTCAGCTTCAAACGTTCTTGCAGATTTTTTAAGATGTTCTTTGTAATCCTTTTCTGGTGTTTCGTACTTTTCAGCCATTCAGTTCCAAACAACACCTGTACTTTGCAACCCTTAACCTTTGGGGACAAATCCTCAATTTGATAGCGAAGGTGCAACTGTAGAACATTATTAGAAGACAGACAAGTCAATGGTACAGAAGATAAAAATTAACGGTAAGATGACAAATAGGTAAATGTAGAAAACAATGATATACAAAATAGACCGTAGAAAGTCTATCAACAAGCTATATTTGACTTGCTTACATTGAAAAAATCACCAAGGGGAACTCCATGGAAGTTCATAACTTCTTGCAAAAGCCAACCCTTTCCTTCCAAAGGAGATCTTTGTTGAGTGCTCGTTACTTCAACTCTGTAACGTGAAATACGCTTCTCAAACTTGTAATATACTGCCCTCTCATATACATCACTCTTCTCAGATACCCAAGGGGTATAAGAATAATTAATACAACCAGATTTTTCCATAAACATTCGATCCAACTCGCCCCCACTAAATAGCTCCATGAAGAAACTAGCCTAAATTAGTTAAAAGATAAGAAACAACAATTAACCATGATCATTGCTCCATTTGTACAAAAAATTGAATAACGAACCATTAATTTTCAGAGAGGGAGAGAGAGATTACAGGAACTGAAAGAGCACAAGAATGAGCCTCGGACATGTTGACATCACCAAGACCAATGAATGACCCACTCTCCTCACTTCTAAGGCTTTTAGTTTCAGAGTCTTCTTCAACTAATTGGACCTTCTGCTCAGGACTCAAGGACCTGGCCTTCCAGAGAGCCATGATAGTCCTATATTAGAACCAAACTAGCTTTAGACTAAGTAATATAGGATATATATTGTAATGTAGTCTGTCACCATTAATTTTACAGAAAATTTCTTGAAAGCTCTTATGACAAGTTGGATGACTCAATGTTATAGTTCCACGTAATGCTATAACATGACATTTTATATGGTGGAATTTTGATAACCTTGGGATGGCCAAGCCTCCAACAACAGGCATTTCTTTTTAGGTGGTCAAAACATTAACACAAAATCTAGTTGGAGAGTAGGGGCATTTGGAAAATAACTACATCAGTGTCAAAAAAACAGTTAACCAATCATAATTGGAAGAAAATATTATTAGATTATGAAACCAAATCTTGATCAACATGAAACAAAAATAAAAAATTAGCATATTTTTCTTCCTCCGCCATGTGTAAGCTTGTATGACTAGGTAATGAAAGAAATCTACACACATACACATTATTTTTCTAGTTCCCTGAAATTACAATTGGATGTCAATTTAGTTACAAACTAATCTACAAGCGATCATAAAGTAAAAAATTTCTATCGTTTTTGAGTATGTTACAATTACAACAATGGAAAATATTAGAAATTAAAGGTTCTCTTTAGAATATCAAGATAGGTGTTTATCAAAAGAGTTGCAATTGTGAATTGTCAATATTGACATCTTTAACATATCACATTCAAAGATATTGAATTTAGAGGGGAAAGAAAGACAGAATAAAAAGTTTGAGAGAATTCAGCATGAGAATGATTTCTTATTCAAAAGAACATATACATATACACATAGCATCCAAATATATAGTCTCTTAACAGGCTTGGTAGAGACTATTTCCTATATTAATATTAATTCAACCCAACTTACTAAATACTAATTCCCATGAATACTAAATCCATTTTATCATATAAATGTGATATAAGATAACATGAACAAACTAAATATTAATTCAAAATGACACCGGTGTTGTTATAGACCTAAAATTTAACAAGGTAAACAAAATAGGTAAAACAGAGAACATGGAAAAAAATTATAGAAGTAGCAGCAGTCTTGCATATATGTAGATAATCATATAGAAGACACAAGCTTGTTACAATAACATGAAATGTCCCCAGTCTACCTGTTTGCAACATTGAAAGACACAAAGGACTGGAAACGAAACTTCAGTCTGCCTTCTTCATCTTGTGTTTTAGCACCATGCCTTGCATCCCCACCTCTTCCTGGCCAAAGAGTAATGACAATTATTGGGCTTCCCATGGATGAAAATGTAGGAGGAATGATTTGGATGTCTTCAATATCCTCCCAAAGCAAAAAGAATTTTGTCTTATGTCCAAACAAATTTGCATGAAATCCAATTACTCTTGCTGAAACAAATAGGCGGCCCTACCAAAAACAATTGGCAACAACTTAATGAGAAATACAAAAGAAACATCATCCCAATTAAAATCAAAATAGAATTTGACCATGGATTTCAACAACAAATAACAGACCAACCACACCTGTAGGGGCATTTTTCTTTTCAAATGACAGGTGAAGTCATTGATGAGAAATTCCTCAGGTGGAAGCCCAAAAAGTTTCTGAAAGGCTGAATTTGTTTGAGGAGACCGCAAATTAATCTACAATTTTGTAAATAGGAAAAGAAAAAATGTAGAAAGGTGATAAAACAGAAGTACAAATAATAATAATAAAAACAAGTGCCTGACAACATAGATAGATCATTACCTTCTTCCCCACCTCTTTCTCCATTTTACTTAAATAGTGTTTTACAACATCCCCACCTCTAGTGTTGTTCAAGAAAATTTTTAAGTGCAACTTAGATTGACATGCCAAAGCCAACTTTCCTTCAAGAGAAACCCATATATCAGCAAGATCTGAGATGTTTGTTTTAAGGAAATTGATTTCAACACGTCCTAGAGATGCAACTTCATCAAACGGCCCATCAAAATCATAAACTTCCACTTCTAGCACAGAAGGAGGATCGTCCATCGCATCAAATTCAAATATTTCTACAAAGATAGAGTTTTTTCTTAACAAAGAATACTTTATAATACAATAATCCAGATCAAATGGGAAAATTAGACCTATGTGCTAGATCACTAGAGTTTCACGTTAATAATAAAGTATCATATTTCAAATATATTCACCATTCCATAAAGGATCAGATTTCCTGAACTTGATTGAGCTTGTTCTTGTTTTCCCATTGCAAGTAAAGAGCACATATGGATCACAAAATGCCTTAGAATCAACAGTAGCCAATTTGCTTCCTTCAATTAGGGCCACAGTTAGCATCCATCCATCTCCTTGTGCCTTAATTCCATGATCACTACCTAATATTAGAGTACCTCAAAAAAAGCATGTCAGCAAAGGCATACAGACACCAAATAAAGTAAAGAAGGGATAAATAATTAAGAAACAAGGGATAACATTCATGGACACCCGTAAAGAAAGATACATCAGGTCAGGTGAAAAAAAAAAAGCAAAATCAATTAATTCAAATAAAAAGTAACTGGATGAAATTTCCGGGTTCATACTACCTTAGCATTTGCCAAGCCTGTATTGCTTCCTCCATACAAAGAAAAGGATAAAGTTTTAACAATAAAAAACAGGAACTCCATTAACTCATATCCAGTTATTATACTTGCAAACATATCTTTGATAGCAGTTATTCTGGGAAGCTAATGATTGCGTGAAACATTTAGGCTATCATTCAGCCTGTCATACACAATAGGTTTAACACAATTCTTTTCCATGAGCATAAGATGCATCAGGTTTTATTTCCTAATGTTTGTGTTATATATTTCTAGAGTTCAAGAATAATTGTTGTTTTTTAGGTATAATCCGTGATTTTGGAATAAACCATTTTCTTTTTTTTTTTTTTTTACCAAAAGAAGGTTGTCCAGATACTTCAAAGCATTTTTTATATGTAGGGATGTTTTCTTAGTCCCATGTTTTTAGTTTTGTATATTTAGATTTATTTGTTATTATTTTATATTATTTTGTACAACTATAAAAGTTTATAAAACAATAATCTTTACTTAATATAATCCAAAGGGGCAGTGTCTGAGCAAAACATGAACTCCATTCTTCACCTTTGGGTTTAACTGTTTCTAGGAAGAAAGCTATTTCTCAAAAAGTGCAAGGCCTTATGGAATTCAATTCTGTATGCATCAATTCCCAAATGCATTTTAGTTTACGGCTCTCAAGAGAACATCCTTGGTAGACTGACAAACATAGGATATATAAATAAAATATATATTGTTCTTTGCTGCTATTAGAAATAGTAAATTTGAGTCTAACTCAATCTTACAAAATCAGCTTATAAAGTCAGATTTTCAAGATCTCCAACAGCTGCAATTTAACTGGTCTTGTTTTTTTTTTTTTTTTCCTCTTTCATAAAAGTACATGTGTTCTCCAACTTCTTTTTTTTTCTCTCTTAAAGGCACTATTCTTTGACCAATAGAGAAAAATCAAAATTTTCATTTTCTCTTATAAGAAACCATTCAGATGAGTGTTTAAAATCAAGCAAATTCTCAAATTAAAGGATCATTAAAAAATAAAGGCTAGGGATTACCCTTTCGTGCTCTGGCCTGAATGAAGCGCGAGATTATGCCAAGTGCTCTTTCGCCTTGAAGAGCCAAGACAACACATACAACAAGTTCCCCAATAGAATCTGGTAAATCAAGCCCAACAAACTCAAGCCCTTGAATTCTGCCATGTGCAGCCAGCCAAATATGTACTAGCACATATGGGACCATTAAAAATATTAACAAGACAGTGAAGTTAGCAAAATACTGCAGTGCCAACTTCCAGTCTGATTGAGACTCTGGTTGTAATGTTGCCAAAGCTTGCTCCTTGCTAGAACCAAGGTCCTTTGAGACAACAGGCTTTACAGTCTGACATAACAAAATTGCATATTGATCAAAGCTTTCCTTCATACCTTGTCGAGCGCCACCTTCTATCATTCCTTTCATCATGGTGCTCTGTATAAAATTCATTCGCCAAGATATCACCAGACGCGAACATTGTTCCCCTGAGGGCAACTCTGGTCCTGGTGTGATAACATAAAGTACTTCTACCCTAAAGGTACTTCCATACATAACATCTGGAGTGCTAACGCTGGCCAAAACAGCAAAGTTCTTCCCATCAGCTTTTAAATATGTCTGGTCCTCATAGCCTTTGACTGACTTAATTAATTTAGTGGCAGCCTTGACATAAGTAAATGATCTTTTCAGGGTTTCCCCGCCATTCTCAAACTTCCAAGGAGGATTTTGCAGTTCTGTAGTACCCTGTACATCTGCTAATGACTTGGGAAAATTAGAATCAGGAGAAAATAGTAATGCATTCAAGTCTCCAGGGGCAACAATATATAATTGATCAATAAGGACTCCTCCAGATAAATTGTTAGGAATTTCACTTCCTTGATCTGCAGACTGTATTTTTTTCATTGCTTCTTCGAAAGTCTCACTTGAGGATTGATCCTCCTCAATCTTGATCTCAGCAACTTCAACTTTGGTTGTTTCAGATTGTTCCGAGTCAATACTTCTGCTGGGTGACACTGAAGGCACATCAGAACCTTTGTTAAAAATTTGAGCAAGTCGGCCAGCAAATGATTTTTGGTGTGTACAATATTTCTCCTCCTTAGAACTAGTAGATGCAGTTTCTTCCCTAATAGGAGAAGACGAGTTTGAAAAGCAAGTGGAAGACATTGAAGGAGAATTGGTAATTGCATCAGGACATTTTCTTGGAGGTAATAACTGATCACCAATGTCATTTGACTCCCCAGAGGCATTATTTTGGGAAATGAATATACACAAATGAATCTCACCTGCCCATAAAAGGAAAGCAATTGTCACAATTTATGTTCAAGAGCAAGATCCTCATATGAACACAATATCATCCAAAAGGACTTGATGCAGATGGCCCTTCAAAATGGACACAATACCATTTACACTCCATGACCAGCCTTCTATATTATCATGAAACCAATTTAACAACATCATGAATTTCACATAATAAAATAAACAAACAAAACAATTGGATAAGGTCGAGGATAGTTTAGTTGGGCAGTACAATATACCACATTGCTTGTTCTTGTACTTCTTGTTTTTGGATTTCAAAGAATACCAAACAGTGCCAAGGGATTTAATTTCTTCTTCAAAAACAAGTGAGATAGGCACCTTAAGCCTTCCCACATAGTCATAATTAAAGAACTTATCTTCATCCATCACAGAGATAACAAGCGAATCTTTTAGGTCGTCAACCCAAAAAGCAAATTGTTCATCCCATATTGGATTTAAACTTCTCACCACTTTGGTCTTGAACTTTTGTTTTCCCAACTGTACCCGCACGTACAGATCACATAACCCATTATTGGAATCCGTTGCCAAATTTTTTGCCTCAATCACACGAACCACAAGCTTCATTTTTATATATAACCACAGTTTTCAGCCAAAAAAGTCAACTTTTTTCTTTAGCACAGCGCAACCAGAAAGGTATTTTAAAAGGGCAATGCAGTGCATATAGAAGGAGAAGATTACTTATTATCAAACAACAATAATAATAAAGGAACAATTGGATTTGCAAAACCCAGAACCAAATTGATCAAACGCATGATCAAAGGAAAAATATACGCAGAAATCTGACAGAAGCATGTACAAATAATAATGATTCTGTCAGAAAATTAAAAATAAAAATAAAATCAGAATTCAATTCATTTTTTGTTACAAATTCATCGCTGACGGTTTGGAAAAATGAAGAACATTGCAGGAAAATTGGGCCATCACCCGTCAGCATGGCAAGAAAAAAAAGAAATGGGAAAGAAAAAGGTGAATTTTAAAAGCGGGTGAAGGGAGAAACAAACCCTAAAAAAACACAAATCAATTGAAGGGTCAGAAATAAAGAAAGAATATTCATTAATGGACAATTTGAATATCAAAATTAGAAAAGGAGGGAGACGCGGAAACATTAATAATAACACACACTCTCTCCCTTTCCTGTGTTTTTCTTGCTTTCCCATTTTGTAGATGCTATTTGACCTTCCAATCATCAAAATCTAATATGTTTTGCTATGTGCCAACATTCATTTTTCTATTCACAAATTTTATTATTAATTAATTATTAACTAACATAGGCATTCAAAATATGTCATGGTTATAAAATTTAGTGTGTATTTTACCTGATAACTATCACGTTACCTTTGTGCCATATGAACCCGCTCTCATGCTTGGCAAAAATTTGTTACGTTTTTATTACAACGGTTCTTTCACGTAATATGATAAGAATTTTATAAAAAAAATTACTTAAAGTTTTGTGATAGTGCAAATTAATTAGAATTTAATTTAGAGAACATGGTTAGCTTGTTAAGAATAATTTTTCGATTTAAGCTACACATGTATCATATTCGAGTCTTGTGAAATCATTTTGGATGACAAGTTTTTTCTCCTAAATATTTAACTCAAGATCATTGATTAACGTGAAACAATCACATGTCATTGATTTATGCATTAAGTTATTAACATACTTACCATTTAAATTATGTATATAAAAATTTAAATTGAACAACCCAAACATGTAAACAACATAATACAATTATGTCACTCTGATTCAGTACTCTCTAGTTTCTAAACTCTCACGCTCAATAGACGATGATTGTATGCTTAAAAGAAGAGCAGGTTCACGTGACAAAAAGGAAAAGCAAAACACTCATTTTATAGAGGAGTTTTGGCCATCACAAAACTTTCTTATGTGCAAAACATGGGCTAGTGGGATGTAACCACCGTAGATAATGGTCACATGATGGACCACATTAGTGGCAGTTTTCCTTAAAAATAGGCAACAATTGCTTGTTGTTGCAAACCACTCACTAAATGGAGCAGCAGTTTTCTATTTTTAAGGGAAAACTGCTGACATTTGTCTCATTTGGTCGATCTAACCAATTAACTATCAGAACAAGAAACAAAATTTATGGATCATGGTGACAAGTCCTCTAATAGTGAGTATTATCTCCCATGTATCACAATATATCAAGTCTCTTCATCACAAGCTTTTAACTTAATGAATAAATCATATGTTTACTCTAGTCAAAACTACATGATATTTCTCTAAACAAACAAGTATGTGCACAAAACAAATGAGAAACATCAAGATTAATAAAAGCTTCGTAATAACGTACTTACAATGATTGCCACATCATGGAACCAAGTCCCATTTATGTTACATGATCCTTAAAAGTCTTTGGTTGCATGCCTTTAGTTAAAGGATTAGCAATCTTTAACTTAGTGCTAGTATATTCAATGACAAATTTTTCATTTTTAACACGTTCTCTTATGGCTAAATATTTCATGTTTATGTGTTTACTTCCACTTCCACTTTTGTTGATTTTAGCCGTGAATACTACAACAAAGTTGTCAAAGTGCAACTTTAATGGCCTAGAAATAGAGTCAACTATTGTAAGCCCAGATATGAAACTTTTCAACCATACCCCCATGTGAGATAGCCTCAAAACAAGAAATGAACTTGGCTTCCATAGTAGAAGTAGCCATCGAAGACTACTTTGCATCCTACAAGATATGGCTCCATTAGCTAGCATAAAGATGCAACCAAATGTTTATCTCCTAGTATCAATACAACCAGCATAATCTGAATTAGACTAGCCAATCACTTCTAAATCACCATTTTTTCTATACATGAGCATGTAGTCTTTTGTACCTTATAGATATCTCATTTCTTTCTTTGCAGCTTTCCAATGGTGAACACCTGGATTACTTTGATATCTTCCCAGAAACCCAACTACAAATGCAATGTCATGTCTGGTGCAAACCTGAGCATACACAAAGCTTCTGACAGTAGAAGCATATGGAATATGTCTCATGTGTTCCCACTCAAAATCATTTTTGGGGCATTGATTTAAATGAAGTTTATCACCCTTCATAATGGGAGCTACACTTGGTGAACAATCCTTCATGTTAAACCTCTCTAGTACTTTGTTGATATAGGTCTCTTGAGACAAGCCCAAAATGCCTTAACATCTTTCTTTATGGATCTTAATGCTAATGACATAAGATGTTTCTCTCATATCTTCTATATCAAAGTTCCTTGAGAGAAATTATTCCACCTCATATAGCATACCCTTGTCATTAGTTGCAAGCAAAATATCAACCACATATAAAATATGAAAACAAATCTTGTTGCCACTAACCTTTTGGTATATACATTGATCCACAATGTTTTCTTCAAAACCAAATGAAGAAATAGTCTCATGAAATTTTAAATACCATTGGTGAGAGACTTGTTTCAATTCATAAATGGATTTATTAAGTTCGCAAACTATATGTTCACCAACCGTAGAGAAGAATCCTTCAAGCTGTTTCATGTAAGCCTCTTCTTCTAGGTTACCATTAAGGAATATTGATGCAACTCAAAGTAAAAATGAGCTACTAATGTCATAATTACTCGGAGAAAATCCTTTTTAGATATATGAGAAAAGGTTTCCTTGTTATCAACTGCTTCTTTTTTAGTGAACCATTTTGCAACAAGTCTTGCCTTATGTCTCTCAATGTTGCCTTGTGAGTCTTTCTTTGTTTAAAGACTCATCTGAATCCAATGGATTTTACACCATCAAGCAACTCAAGGAGTCCCAGACTCAGTTATATGCCATAGAATTCATCTCATCTCTCATAACATTGTACCAAATCTGACTCCTTATAACTCATGGCTTGTGAAAATGCCTCAGGATCATTTTCAACTCCAATGTTATAGTCTGATTCTTGCAAACACACAACATAGTCACTAGGAATTTCTGATTTCCTAACTCTAGTAAATCTTCTTAATGTCATCTCATCATTATTTTGAGGGACTTGTTGTTCAACATTATCTTGTTGTTCCTCTTCAACAACTTGATCCACATTATCATCTTCAACAACTTGATCCACATGATCATCTTCAAGAACTTGTGGAACTTCAATTATTGATTGTCTATCATTCTCTTGATCTTGAGGGGTATGAACAACTAACAACCTGTCACTTAATTTAGAGGGTTGAGGCTCATAATGATCTTTCTCAAAAGTATTGTCTTGAAATCGATCACTCTTACTAAGCAAGTCATTTTCAAGAAACTTTGCATTTATTGATTCCACAATTCTAGTGCTATAAGATTGACAATAAAACCTATGCCCTTGGACTTTTTAGCATATCTAATGAAATACCCACTAATAATCTTACGGCTTAGTTTCTTCTATTGTAGGTTATAAATTCTCTCTCTAGACGAACATCCTCAAATGTGTATATGTCTCAAACTAGGTTTCGAACCTTTGAATGACTTGAAAGGTGTCTTTGAGACAGTCTTAGTTGGAACTCTATTTAGTATATATGCAACCGTCTTAAGCACTTCAATAGATAAGAATTGAGGAAGTTTAACATTACTCCTTACCATGTCCATTAAGGTTTGATTTCTTCTTTTTGCCACACCATTCTGATTTGGAGAACCAGACATAATGTATTGGGCAAAAATCCCATGTTTTTGAAGAAATTTTGCAAATATACTAGGTGTTTATTTGCTCTCTATGTATCTATCATAGTACTTTCCACCTTTATTTGATCTCACAATCTTAATTTTCTTTCTGCATTGTTTCTCTACCTCAACTTTAAAATTTTAAAGGCATCTAAAGCTTCATTCTTAGAATAAAGTAGATAAAGATACATATAACATGAGTAATCATCCATAAAAGTGATAAAGTATCTCGATATGAATTATTTCCAATAGGTTTGAACTCCTCTTTACACCATTTTTAGACTTATTGGTTTTGTTGCCCTTAATGCAATCCACGCAAAGTCTCAAAATCAATAAAGTCCATAGTACTAAGTACCCCTTCATTTACTAATTGCTTAATTCTCTCAATGGAGATATGTCCTAATCTCCGGTGCCATAACATAGAGGAATCGTCATTTACAACACATCATTTTAACCTAGTAGAAACATGTATATGTTGAAAACTCTGATATTATTTTTTAATGGAAAACTTTGTGAAAATATTTTACAATCTATTCTATCCCCATTTCTAGATTCCCCCTTAGGACCAACAATTGGCATCAAGAGTGAGATCTTGAGAAATATTAAAGATTATATCAATCCATTTTTTTTAAACATGTCAGGAAAATCAACTTGTTGGTCCCAAGGGGGAATCTAGAAGAGGGGGTTGAATAGATTCACCAAATTATTTTTCAAAGAATTCTTCAAGAGTATTAGAGTATTTTCAAAAACAACCCCTTTTTGAAATTTTCAAAATCTACTTTCTTTTACAAAAAAATGGGTTTTCAAGAATTCATTCATTTAGGCAAAGCACTAATCAATTTATTCCTTCAATGATTTCAAATAAAGAAGATGAGAAACTTAGCAAGAATGTTTAATCAACTAATTCAGAATCAAAAGAGAGGAGTAAAAAGAGTAAAAATCAAACCCACAAAATATGGGTCAAAAACCCAAATTTAAAGTCAAATCATTATATATCAAGAATTAGATCTGCAGCAAGAAATCTAAATGAATCAAACACAGCTGCAAAAACCCAAATGTTAGTGCTCTAAAAATTCAATAAAGACTGAATTTAAAGAGTATAAGGAAGAGAGAATTTGCACAGCGATTTATACTAGTTCGGTCTAACTAACCTACATCTAGTTTACAGACTTAGCCTTCCATTAATCTACTTTCCACTAAAATCTCAGTATATGCACACCACACAAACAGATTTTAATCCCAGAAAGATTTAAATCACAAAAAAAGAGACTTCCTCTTGTACCCCACAACAGTTTGCTACACCATGATACCCCGTCACTCACAACGCCTCACTTGCAACACCCCGCTACAAGATTTTCCCAAAATCTCAAGAAAACCTCAAGAGATTGATAACCTAGTGCAAAAACACAGATAGGGTACAGAACAATATCACCTGATGTGAAGAATACCCAAACGGAAAGATTAGAACTCAATAGAGTCTCTTCCGTTAATCTTGAATTGGAAGCACCTTCAAACCATAAAAAATGGGTATGAATCATAGAGAGAAGTCTTAGAAATTGTATGTGAGAAGCAAGCACTTGATTGGACTAATCAAAAGTAGTTAAATCTGTTTTCAAAATGCTTTTATATAAGTTTTTATGCAGGGTAATCGATTACCCACTTGATTACCTGATATCCTGCACAAAGCTTGACCAAAGTGTTTGTTCTTGGGAGTAATCGATTACTGAAATCAGGTAATCAATTACCACAGAGAGCATCAATTTTAGTTCTCGAAAATTCTTGCAGGGAACGATTACCATTTTTAGGTAATCAATTACCTTACCTAAAAATCCATTTTTTTGAAGATTTTTCAGCATAACCCAACCTATGTAATCTATCTAAAACATCCCAAACACATTCTCAAACCTATCTAAAACACACAATACAAGTGTCACACCTATAAACATGTTTGGTACCATAAAATTGATTTAAGAGCAAAAACAAAGAGAAAAAAGCAAAATCAAAACTTCATTAATCTTCAATGTAATTCCTTTGGTTCCAACACAATTACCTTTCAATGAGAGTGCCTTTACTAACAGACCTCCATTATTCATTGGTGAAAATTATTCCTTTTGGAAAATAAGGATGAAAATCTTTATGGAATCTGTAAATCGTGGTATATGACAAACTATTATAATTGACTATAAAATTCCTATATGTATGGTTGACAATGCAATAGTAGAAAAACCCTATGAATTGTGGACTCATGATGAAATAAGACGTGCTGAAAATTATTATAAGACTTTGAATATTATACATTCTACTTTGAATAGTGATGAGTTTTTCAAGGTCTTAACATGTAGTATAGCTAATGAAGTGTGAGATCTAATCCAAGTTACCCATGAAGGAATACTTTAAGTGCAACGTGCTAGAAAGAACACACTAATTCAAGAGTACGAAATGTTCCAGATGAATCAAGGTGAAACTATAGTGGATGTACAAAAGAGATTTATACATATAGTTAACCATTTGAAAGGGTTAGGAAAGCAATTTGAAGAAGAAGAGTTGAATATGAGGATACTCAAGTTTCTCAACAGCAAATGGCAACCCATAGTGACAGCAATAATAGAATCCAAGAATTTAGCTGTTATGTCTAGTGCTGAACTATTTAGAAAGCTCAGAGAATATAAGATGGCCATCACTAGGATGGTAGAAGAGGAACAAAAAGAAAAGCAAAGGCTTAGCATTGAAATCAAATGAGAAGTCAAATGATGAAGAAAGCACTAATAGTGGATCATCAGAATTTGAAGACATGAGTCTCATGGTCAGAAAATTTTGAAGGTTCATGAAAAAGAAAAAAGGCAAAGGAAAGTACTCAAATGGAAAAAAGTAATCAAAGAAGGCAAACACTACTCCTTCTAAGTTCACTTGGTTTGAGTGTAACAAGACGGGTCATATAAAAGTTGATTGTCCCTCTCTATCCAGAAAACAAAAAAATGAAGAGCCCAAACCTAAGTTCAGAAAGAACAAGAAGAAGAAGGCCTATATTGCTTGAGAAGACAAAGCTTCCATCACCACCTCAAGTGAGAGTGAAAATGACCAAGAAACCAACATCTATTTAATAACAAAAGGTGAATAAGAAAGTGAGACAAATGATATTGACTCTTCTTGTGATTGTGGCTATGATAAACTTCAAGAAGATTTTGTTGAGTTGCATGATGAGGCTAAAAGAATAAATTTCCTTAATGGTGTTTACAAAAAGAAGGTCAAGGCATCTTAAGCTAGTATAAATGATTTGCAAAAATAAATGGAAGCTTTAAAAGATGAAATTCTGAATTTGAAAAACATTTCTTATTGCAATCATGCTTCATCCTCTAGTTGTTCAAATTGTAAAGAGCTTGAAGCTAAGGTAGCTTACCTTACAAAAGCCTTATCAATGGTATGAAATGTTTCGAGACAATGGTATGAAAGGTTAAGTAAGTTTCTTTTGTCTTAGAATTTTGAAAGAGGAAAGATAGACAAAACTTGATTCTTTATGAGATCTTCCAAAGATATTTTGTTGGTTCAAGTTTACGTTAATGATATTATATTTGGTTCAACTAACACCTCCCTTTGTGAGGCCTTTGTTTCCAAAATGCAGAGGGAGTTTGATATGTCAATGATGAGAAAACTACACTTTTTCCTAGGATTGTAGGTTATGCAAATGGAGAAAAGAATCTTCGTACATCAGACCAAGTATACAAAAGAGCTACTCAAGAAAATTGAAATAGAAGTTAGGAAAGCCTCTAATATTCCAATGGGAACCAACTGCTATCTAGATGTAGACTTAAAAGGAAATCCTATTGAAATGTCAAAATATAGGGGAATGATTGGTTCTTTATTATATTTAGCTACAAGTCAACCTGACATTATGTTTAGTGTTCTTTTGTGTGCTAGGTATCAGGCTGCACCAAAAGAATCACACATGAATGCAGTAAAAAAGATCATGAAGTATCTTAAAGAAACACTTGATGCAGGATTATGGTATCCCAAAGGTACAAGTCCTGTATTAATTGGCTTTTCTAACTCAGACTTTGCAAGTTGCAAGTTAGACATAAAAAGCACAAGTGAAACCTGTCATCTATTTGGCAACCCTTGTGCTTGGACGAACAAAAAGCAAGCTTATGTTTCACTATCAAGTACTAAGGTATAATATATAACAGCTGAGAGTTGTTTGCTCAATCACTATGGCTAAAGCGACAACTTGAGGACTTTGGAATCACAATCAATAAAATACCTCTCAAATGTGACAATACTAATGTAATAAATTTGACAAAGAATCCAATTCTTTATTCAAAGAGAAATCACATAGAGATTCATCATCACTTTTTTAGCGATCATGTGGGAAAAGGGGATTGTGACATTCAATTTGTGGAAATGGAGTCTCAACTAGTTGACATATTCACTAAAACTTTTCTAGGAGAAAAATTCTACAAGCTAAGTTGTGCAATCTTCAAAAGGCATGATGCTCCTTGAGAAACGCTCTCCCTTGATCTTTCCCATATAGGTTCCAAGAGGTAGAAATAGAGGTGGAAGACTAGGAAATGAAGGAGAAATATTGCGCAACTCTTGTTGAAGGAGATAAGCCAACGGAGGAAGGAGGCTAACCACAAGGGAATGAACCCTTGATAATAGCATGAAGGACTCTCACTAAGGAGAGAATAGTGAACACTCCTAGAAGAAGAGCTTTCAAATTTGGAGAAGATAATTTCATTCAAATAAGTGTTAAGAGCTTTACAAGAGGAGGTGCTTTCAATTTATAGAGCAACAACCTAAGCTATGGGCCTAGATGCTAAATGAACGTCTAACATGCTTAAACAAGGGTTAGTTGGCTTAATTTAGTGTTAATTTAGCATGTTCTCAATTAACACTAATTTAATCCAACTAAAGATCCAAAACATGGCCCTAAAAATATGGATTTATGTTTCCTCTAGTTTGAATTTGAATTTTGGAGGGAAATGACATGACACCTCTAAAATTCAAATTAAAATTGGAAGGAATAAGGATCAGCCACATAGGAGTGAAAAAGCACATGTGGAGTGAAACAAGGGGACAAGAGGGCACACATGTCTCCTACATGTTTCATGTGTTGGTTAGAAAGATGTTATAAGCAATTAGGGGTATGGTTAACAAGTCCACACATCCAAACCTTCTAACTAAGGCCTAACTAATTAACACACTCAACAAAAGATACTAAATACACCTCCTAATGGAAAAACAAACCTATAGGCCAAAATACAAGGCTGAAAATTAAACTAACTATACCCCTAAAATCCTAAGGACATAAGGGTGCAAACTATGAGCCTAAAAATGTCTAATTATTTACAAATTAATGGACCATGGCCTAAACTAAGCTCCTTTAAGCTTCATCCAAGTCATGCTTCTCTTTTATTGGTCCTACCTTAATTCTTTGCTAGGCGGGATTGCATCACTGAGAAGGGAACTTGGTATACGAAGTGCACACAAACTATGATTATGCTTGATTTTTTTTTTTTGAATCTATGCATAAATTTCTTGAATTTGATTGCATTTTCTCATTTCCCATTCATTAGAAGCATAACATTGTGATAGGTTTGAAAGAAATAGCATGAAAATCACAAATAGAAGCATTTTACATCGTGGTAATCCATTAAACCCAAGGCTGGATTTTTCAGAATCTAAACTGGGCCTTCTGGTAATCTATTACCATCGAATATTAATCAATTACATGCATTGAAACATCTTTTCTAGTTTAAATTGGAAAAAGACTCATGTTGATGCATGCCTCCCTTGATCTTTTTCTAGAGGTTTTCTTCTTTGATGAAATGGTTTATGGAGAGGTAAGAAGTGAGGGTGTTAAGCGCCACTTAAGGGTAAGATAAGCCTAATAGGGGAAGGTTTGCCACAAGGGATGGAACACTTGATAAAAACCTAAGGAATTCTCAAAGAGAGAGGGAGGGACACCAAGAGAATTTTGGACAACTTAATGTTTTTCCATTCAATAAAGTGTAAAAAATACAAGAGTGTGAAAGAGCACATTTTTATAGAGGGAGCTAACCTCTTGGACAAGTCAAGAAGGAAAAGAAGGGCTAGGATTAAAAGGAGTCATCCAGGGGAGAAGGATTGAAGCCCAAAGTCCAATCAATCCCCTCCTTTAGATGAGAATTGGTGCCCAAGCTACCTCATCCAAGGGCCAAGATTACTCCTTTATTAGTTTTGGGTTTTATTTAGGAAAAGAGGGTGTAGTTATCAAACTACCCCCTTATGTCCTAAATAAAGACCTAAAAGCTAATCTTACTCCTTCTTATTACTAAGACACCTCCTAGAAAAATAAATGGACTAATACATGTCCAAAATAAAATCCTAGGTTCCTAAAAGAAAAATTACAAGTAAATAAGTCATGGCTTGCAAAACTTGATGGTCATATGGAGGTGAGATCTTCCTTCATCTACTCTAGTCATGTCTTCTTCTATTCTCCTAGCCATGGCCCTAGTGATAGGACCCTTGCTTGGGGAGCATGCATGACCTGTTCTATTCATTCCATACCTCTATTCCTTGGTTCCTTAAGGGTTTTTCTATGAGAAAGGAGAAGAAATTGCTAGGGTTAAGGGTTACCCACTTCAATTGAAGATTCTAAAAAGAGTATTGGTGAGTCTTTTTCTCAATTTCAAGCTTCAAGACCTCTTTACAAACCCTACTACTAAACCCAATGGAAGAATGCAACAGTAGTAAAGGTAAGACGGTTAAGCACACTAATATTGGAAGGCAGTCGTCCCAAACTCACTCCAGTGAGGAAGCCCCCTGCTGCAAAGTGCCCTACCCAAGGGCCACCCACAAAGGTTAGGGATTATCACACAAGTGGTTCTCCAATCAGGAACAACATAGGATTTTATGTAGGAAAAGAGGTAAACTCTCCCAAAGTTTTTATTTTCTTATGGTTGACTGAGAATGGATTTAGTTTCCTTGATGATTTGGAATTTCAAGGTTTATAAAGTTGTCCAATTAAAGGGAAAATTTTATCCTGACTTAGTGAGAGTTTTCTTTTCAAATTTGAAATATGATAATTTTGGGAATTTGGTATCTAAAGTGAAAAGAAAGAAAATTGTGCTGACTGATGACATTTTTCTGACTATTGGTTGAATTGCTAATGATGATATTGATATGAGTGCTGATGATTTAAAAGAACATGGTGTTGAATATAAAAAGCTTGATGTGTTTAAGTACATGCTAGTGAAACCTATGGATTGTGAAGAAGGAAGAAGTTCTAAGAGAAATGCACAGAAGAAGATTGTGTTCAATATTGGTGGCATGAAAGTAGATGATTGACTTCTTCATTATTCTATTGTGTGGATATTGGCTGCTAGGGGAAGCAACCACGCCCAAATCATGGAAGAAGACATGATATTGCTTTGTGCCATAAAGAACAACATTAAGGTGAATTGGTTGAATTTCATCAAGGATACCATGATGAAGGCCAGAAGACTTGATGAATATAAATGTCCTTATGTTGTCTTTATCTCCAAAGTGCTTGAGAGATTTGGTGTGGATACATCAAATGAGGCTAGAGAGGTTACTAGATATGTCCACTTTGTTAAGGAGAGGGTACTCAAAATGATGAAGCTTGTGAAAACCAATTAAGGCTAAGAAAAAATAGTAGGGAATCTAAGGAAATATCTGCACAAATGCTGCAAAATTTTGCACTTAAACCAACAAAATTCTGCACTTAAAAAAACTAGCAAAAAAATATGCACTATTTTGCCTCAAAATTCTACAAAAAAAAAAGACTAAAAATGCTGCAGAATTCTAGCTTCAATTGCCTTTAAAAAAATCTGCAAAATTCACTTAAAGTTTACTAACCTCTATTTTCCTTAAAATAGGGTACAAATCAGCTTAGAATAGATTCAAAATTGCAAAAATTTCATACACAATTTCACATCAAAAGTTAAGCTTCATTGACCATCATAGAATAGTACAATACTAAACATGGCAGTACATAGATCAAAGCTTAATCGTTGTTCAATTAAAAAATAAAAGTCTGAACAACTTCTAAATGAAACTTGAAACACCTAAGCAGAAATTTAAATTAAGTAACTAAATGCAAACAACCAACAAAATGAAGTCTTATATGCCTGAGAGCTAAGATGAAAAGTGCATTGAAATTCTCTTAGTTTCCTGGAAAAGGAACGTCCAGAAGGTACAATCTCTCAGAAATTGTCTCCAGAGAGTCCTTTACCCAAGATAGAGGAGGACATGGCTAGATTGGATAGAGGAAGACCTCACCTCCTTATGCGCATAGAAGCTTCACCTTAGTCCTCTTGTTTTTACCTTGTATTTAGCTTTATTCTTTTCCTAAGTGGAGTAGTCTACCCTTCCTCTTGTTGGCCTTGTATTTGACATATTTTTCATAGGAACATAGGGTAGGAGGTATGCTTAGTCTAAATGTGGAGTGTATTAGCTAATTGGGCCTTTAGGGTGTTTAGTTAGTACATGAAATATTGAGGAGACAAGGTAGGGCCCTTGTTCCCCCTTAGATGTGCCTTTTTCTCTTAATTGCCACATGGCACTTAGTTAGTTCTAAGATCCATGATTTTAGGAGCATGTGGTAATTATTTGAATTTTTTCTCCTTTTAAATCTCCTTCCTTTTTACACGGCCAAAGCAACTCTCCCCCTCCCTATAAATAGACCTCTCCACTCCTTTGTATTCTTTACACTTGAATTTGAATGAAAGTTGAGAGTTCACTTCTTCTTTGAGTGTCTTTTCTTCTCTTAAATTGAGAGAGATCCTTAGCTTTTATCAAGGGTTCCTTCCCTTGTGGCAAGCAACCTCTCTGGAGGCTTATCTCCCTTAGAGTGACGTCTTCCATCACCTTTTCCTATCAATACACCTAGTCCCTATTGTAAAAATTACACTTGATTGAATGAAGTAAGCTCTATTTGAGCTATTATTCTTGAGTGTCATTTTTGAGAAACCTCTCTCTTGAGGATTCTCTTCCTTTAAGCTTTTATTAAGGGATCTATCCCTTGTTGCAAGCCTCATAAAATTTTTTACTCATCTTTCTCCTTGGAGAAAGTGGCGTCTCCCCTCCCATTTCCTAGCCTCTCCATCCTCCATCTTCTTAGAGGAAGGAACCTTGGTTGAAGAGATCAAGGGAGTGCATCAGTTTACAATATGACTAAATCTTTTTTTCACATCTCTATTGTTTTTTCCTTGCTTCATTCTGAAAGTTTCATACTGTTGGATTAAAGAGTTCTTCCTTGATCTTCTTATTTGCTTTGTTTCTTCATGCGCCACTTGAATTAAATCTCACATTTCTTTGGCGGTTGTACATGCAAAAATTTGAAATAATTCATCAAAGTTTAATGTAGAATGTATAATATTTTTTTCTCTAGAAGCCCACTGATCTTTTCTAATTTCCTTTGGAGTCCAAGACTCAAAGGATTTTTCTTCACGAATTCCATTGACAATTTTTTTTGGATGTTTGTAACCTTCCTCTACAGCTTTCCAAATACCTCGATCAACGGATTCCATAGAGATTTTCATGCAAATTTTCTAAAAAGGATAGTTAATACGACAAAACATAGATAGCCTATTGATCGATGCACTTTCAGCGAATGGAAGCTGATTTCTACTCATTGTTGCACTTGGATTCAAAAAAAAAAAAAAAGAAACTTGTGTAAAATATAAGAACCGGGTTCTTGATACCAATTGTTGATTTCAAGTGTAACAAGATAGAATATAGAAGGGGTGAATCGATTCTTGAAAAATTATTTTCTTTAATCACCAAAAATGTTTTTCCATTCAGACCACAAATCAATCAAACTTTCAAATCAAACAATTAATAAAATTTGTCAAAAAGAGAAAAGAGAGAGCATGCACAAGAGTTTGTACTGTGATGCAATCCTACCTAGTAAGGTCTCTTGGTTAGGAGGATTGAAGAGAAAACTTGGCTAGGAAAGAGTTTCATGAAGATTTTAGGCCATAGTCTTAAAAATACTTGTAAATATTGTGCAGTATTTTGGTAGGTGCTACTAGTAATTCTTGGGCCTTTGTATTTCGATCATTCCCCCTTGTTTTCTTTTTTTTTAGGCATGGGTTTCATTAGTCATTTATGTAGGGTGTATGGTAGAAAGTGGGCCTTTTCGGAGCAAGAAGATGTGTAAATTTTTAATTCCTTCACCCCCTTGTTTGTTTTCCACACCTCTTAACATACACGTGCATGAGAGACAAGTGGGACCCCTTTGTTCCCATTCTAGGTGCCATTTATTCTCTCTCTCCTAGGTGGCCTTTTTTAATTCAAATTTGAATTTGGAGGGAGTCCAAATAGCACTCTCAAATTCAAATTTGAATTTAGAGGGAACATAGATCCATATTTTTAGGGGCTTGTTTGGATCTTCTATTTTTCCTCACTTTTAGCTAGCCTTGGATGTCCAAGACCCCTCCCCACTATATAAATAGCACCTCAGGCTCTCTTTGTAAGAACCTTTGATCATTTCATACAATTTAGAAATTGTAAGCTCATTTGTGAGGGTCTTTTTCTCTCTAAACTTGAGAGTGCTTCTATGGCATTTATCAAGGGTTCCTTCCGTTGTGGCAAGTTTCTAAAAACCTAGGTTTATCTCTCCCTATAGTGGCGCCTCCATCCACCATCTCTACATTTTCCAAACTTCATCTTCTTCACCATAAAGAACCACAAGAAGGAAGATCCTTGGAGAGCAATCCAAGATTACATCACACTGTTTGGCATAAAAAGGCCTATATCCAGTTTGATTTATCCAGACTAGATAAATCTTCCACTAATCTTTGTGTATTACAAACATTATGCACACACACAAAAATTAAACGTTATTTTCACTCTATCCTTGAACCCTATAAGGAAAGATAAGGCTAAACCTTGACCAAACCCTATGATCAAAAGCCTAAATGCAAACTCTATGCATATCCTTTACAAGAACAAAATTAAAGATTGAATTAGAATACATCTGATTTGTGCAGATAATTCACTTTGACACTTTTCTAAAAAATTTCTAAATCAAAATTGAAGAACTTTGATCTTTGTGGACAAAAAGTTTGTTTGCTCTCAGACTTGTTCAGAGAATGTATAAAACTCTGAATGACTCACAAGTGTGGCCATGTTAGTTTTTTTTAACAAACGTAATATGATTAATTGTAAAAGAAAATATATTTAAATAACTCTACACAACTATATATGTGTTGCTTATAATTCATCTAGCAAATACAATATAAAAATTTGGCTAGTTAAATGGATAATTATCATGTCATATTTTTCTTGTTCTATATCATAATACATGCTAAATGCACAATCTCTATTGAAAATTGTATTAGGTGGTCTTTATAATATCATATCAGCATTATGCAACTAAAAAAAAACTCCAATAATAATAAACTTCAAGAAATTCACCTTTTATACTCTCCTAGACTTATATATAAACAAAAATACCTACTTTCACACAAATTAAAAAAATAGTTATAATCATTTAATTCACTAATATCAAATACAAAATAAGATTATTTTTTAAACACCCTTCATTAAAATTTGATTTCGTGAATAAAAAAAGAGTCATATTGTAATTAAATGAAGGGTGTTTTAGGAATAATAACATTTAAAAAGATAAAATTAGTGGGAATTGCTTATTGTTTAAGTTCACCAAATAACTCTGTTTTTTTTTTTACTTATTTATGAGTCATAGGAAGTCTTTTTATTTTCTCTCATTAATTATGTTAGGTGATTTTCATATTAAACTTATTATTAATATCATTAAGCAACTCAACCTTAACTTAAGGAATTGATTATCTCAAGTAGATGTGCTTAAAACTGTAAAAAAAAACTCATTGATGGCAACGGGGCGGGGCGGGTGCGGGTTTGACCCTTCCCATCCCCGTCCAGCCAAAGTGCAGGGTGGGTTCGGGTATAAAAGGGCAAGTATGAAATTTTAATCCTCATCCCCGTCCCCATCAAGTATTTTCGGGTTCAGGTATACTTGCGGGTACCCGTAATATTATTTTTTATAATTTAAATTTATTTATTTATTATTAAATAAATTATATTATTAAGTTATTAATTATATTCTAATTTAAAAAGTATATAAAGAATAATTAATAACAAAAAATTATAAATTAAAGTTTAAGAATTAAAATTTTTAATTAAATATATAAATTTAAACGTATTATATAATCATTAAAATTATAACGCGACAGGTATGGATTCGGGCACGGGGTGGGTAGTCACATACCAATACCCGTACCCTACCCGATTTAACACATTGGGTAATACCCATACCTGGTCAAACCGGGTAATACCTGTCAAAATCAGGACGGGTACCCACGAGCATGAATATTTTTGCCATTCCTAATTGAGTATACTCTAAAAGTTTTCTATATTTTTAAAAATTAATTTAAGCTGCCTAAATATCAGAAAAAGTGGTAAAAAAATAAATCAATCTTTTATCGTAATCATTAATTTTAAGGAATGGTTTTCAACTATCAATAAAATATTATTATTATAAGTGGATGCCAGTGTGTCGAGAAATTAATTTCTTCCAAACTTTCAAGTTGAATGAAAAAGCAGATACAACTTTCGGAATTTGGAGCCCAGGGATATGGATATGGACTATATATTATCACTTCACAGTCTCACGTATGAAATCAAATCCATCTTAATTGTTAGGTCAGGTCGTGCCATCGTGGAGGTGATAAATTATAATCAAAATCCCAACTAAACTTGAAACAACTTTTTTAATTTGGTCCATCCCTTGAATGAGAAGCAGTGTGTGGAACTTGATTATTTCAGTTCTATAGTTTAGGATAGGATATGGTAAACTTCATATGAGGACATGTGTACGGTACCAAGGTCTAGTACACACACAATCATTATTGCGCACACCAAACTATTAGAAGCCATATAAATTGGGTGTTTGCAACCGCGCCTCTTATTCTTAAAATTTTGTTGATTAAAAAAAATACACACAAGAATGAACTAATAGCGTTTATGTTGACATAAAACACCGCATTCTAATTTCTAAATGTAGAAACAAACACACGGTAAGATTATGTTGGATTCTATGAAAGATAAAGAAAATTTAGTGCAATGTAAATTAAGATAATGTTAAAGGTAAAGAAAAGAAATTGCAATGAATGAAAAAGAAAAAAAAAGAAATCAAACAAAAATAAAATAAAATAAAGTAAAAATTGTAATTGTTCGGTAGAGAAAAAATAATATAAAAAAATTATAAATTAAAATTATTACGATTATAAAATTACTCTTATATTTATTATTTATGAAAATAAAATAGGGATAATTTTGAAAATACAAATTTTTTTTGCACTTTTTTTACTTTTTTATGTATATTTTGAGTAGAAATAAAAATAGGTAGAAATCATAATTGTTAAAATCTTTCCTTATCATTTTCTTTGATACCAAATTAAAGAAATACTTTTTTTGTTCTTTCCCTATTCTAGTAACTTTCTATTCTTCAGTTTTCGTATAACAAACCTAGACTAAAACCCATAATATAAAATATGTTATTAAGGATTTCACTCCTTTTCTTTTCATATTTCTCTACAGTGACAAAAGAGAAAATTTTCACAATTCCCATATTCCAAGCCTTTAGATAAAGGATTACTATTTTACTAACATAGTGTAATATGATAGGTCGATAACTTTTTATTGAACATGTAGTAAGATTTGATTCCTAAAGTAGAGATATTAGTTTTGGTCTTTTGACTCAAGAATAACTCCAAAAAAAATTACTTTTTTTTTTCTTGTCAAAAACAACCACTAAATCAAATATTAATTTTGCTAGTCGTGCCTGATTGCTTGGTTGTCCAAGATAATTTTACATACACACGCGAAATCAAATGCGGGATTTGCTTAGCTAAATATGCTGTTCTCCTTCTTCCACATGTGAATGAAGTGAATTATTATATCAAAGCACCAATCTGTATGTGCATCACTTGTTTTTGAAGTCAAATATGATTTAAAAGTCACAATTGACAGTGTCAAACAATTTACAGTACTATTATTCAATTTTACCTTACCATTTGTATAATTTTTATGACATTTATTCTAAAAAGTAAATTTTCATACCATAAATTTTGGACAAAAATAGAAATTTCAAATGACTAATAAAAAAATAGGTTATAACATTAGGAAAACTGCATAAACATAAAAAAAAAATCATAATGAGAAAATTTAAAAATTCAATTTTTGTGAAATTAAAAAATATATATAATTGAAAGCGTAGCAATAATACTTCTAGTTGCCAAAACAGCTCAAATGTTCAATGGAATAACTCTACTTAAATTTCTAAGATAATGTCAAATTATATAATAAACCATGATAAATCTTATACTTTCCTCAACTCGTCTACTTCATTAATAAGGAAATATTCATTATGTATTATGTAAATTAGAAATTTCAAAAAATTAGTTAAGTAACATGATAATAACCAAGAAAAATGTACTTTTATATAAATTACAGAAAAAAATTAAAAAAAATTATTTTTTCTAATAAATAAAATGTTAATGTAATGTTTAGTAAATTGTTCCTTTCTGAAAGTATTTGTGTATATTTTTAGAAAATTTTAAATGATTAATTTTTTTTATAAGCCAAATGATTAAATTGTTAAAATATACCATATCAATTTTTTTTTTCAAAAAGTAGACTTGATTCAATTTTATTTGAGTTAATATATATATATATATATATATATATATATATATATATATAAGTCAAAATGTTAATGGTTGTACTATCATGAGGTGCTGACATAGTATAAGAATAATTCTAGATTTTTTAAGTAATAGTAATAATAGTATCTTCAATTTTATTTGGAATTGTAAGAGATTGGAAGTTGGAAATATATTGAATTGAATTTATGAAAGGAAGGAAAGATATCAACACATATGACATTTGAAAATTTTAAATATGGAAGATGATACTCTCTGTTCTATTTTATTAATCCTTTAAGGTTTTTCACACAAAATATAAATATATATAAAGACAAATAATAAATAAAGTAGTTATGTTAATGTAAGTATTTATTTAAAATAATATTAAAATAAACTTATAATTATGATTTTGAAATAATTTAATTTAAAAAAAATATATAAAAAAACTAAAACACTAATAAAATGAATGGAGGTTGTATAATTTGCCTACTAGAAGATGCAAAAGTTGTTTAAGTTCTAAGTATTTAAGTAGAATGAATAAATACCATAGAAAATAGGTAAAACAATTATTTTAAGTAGATTGAATCAATTCAACACCGTTTAATAAAAATTTTTCATTTATATAATTTTTAAATTATTAATTGATAAAGTTAATATAAATGAAGGATGCAATTAAATTGAATGTTATAAAATTTTTTACACACATACTAATTAATTTTTTTATTAATGCCTCTTCCAACAACCATTAGATTAAATGTTTCTCACCTTTATTAACATTTTATATAATTAAGTAACTTAATTTAAATAAGATATATGTAATAATCATGCCAACTTGCATATTACATTAAACACACTACTGTCACACTATTAACCATTTGAATTTAAATTCTCTCTGTATTAGATTTTTTAGCAGGTCATTGCATCACAAAATGACACATGACAAAATTTTCTTCCAAGATGATCTGATATTGTTTTATAGATAGTTAGATAAATAAATTTATTTTTAATAATTTATATGTTAATTTTATTTTTTATAGATGATTCCTTTTGCTGAGTATTTAAGTGTGTTATAAAAATTTTTAAGGTAAAATAAACTTTAATTTTGTAGTAGATTAAAAAAATAATTTTCATTCTTTTGAATTGACAAAAGTATTTAATTACTGTAAATGAAATTTTTACTCAAATTTATTCAATAACAACAAATTATATAATAAATAATTATCAATATGATTTTTTTTAATTATTCCATTTCATAAAAAAATATTCACCCAATGATATGTAAAATAATATGTTGAATAAGTTGGTTTTTAATGAAATAATAGGTTAGTTAAGTCAAATGATAATAATAAAAAGTACTTATATTATTTTGAATGATAAATTAATTAAATATTATTTTACTTGAATAAATTAAATGTAATTGTAATTTAAGTAAACTGATCCTTTCTGTAAGTATTTATTTATATTAGAATTTTTTTAAAGAAATTAAATTGTAATTCATAAGCTAGGACAACTTAATTTGATGGAGTCTACGTGATTATCATTTTATTTCATCATTTATTTTTCAACAAATTATTAATGAATTAAGTCAATTTTTTTGTTATAAAAGAAAAAACTTTTAGTTAAGTTCTTCAAAATTTGAACTTTTGTTTTGTTTTATGAGTTTTATCTTGTTAAAAGTTTTAAAAAAATTCAAAAATTCACGCAGAATAAATTTTTAAATGTAATAAGTTAGAAAAAATAATACCAAAAAAATTATATTTTATAATTATATATCTGTCATATTTAATTTAGATAATAATTTTAAATGATATATAAAAGTAATATAAAATAATATAAAAAATTGTTTATATATATAAATAATATATTTTTAAACTTTTTGGTCCCACCATTAGTAACTTTTTCATTTTAGTTTTTTTTTTTTCCATCTATTACAGTAAGGAAAAAGATGATCAACCAAACAATAAGGGGTTTTAACTAAATTACCTTTTTTATCTCACTTTCTTTAAATAGCTTTAATGTTATCTTTATATTCAAATTTAGTTTACAGTTCTTTAAACAGTTTCAAGTTACCTTTTTGGCAAATTGAAGTTAATATGGTAATACAATTAATGTCTACACTTTTTTTAAATAGTTTCAATATCTTTTTATAATAGTTTTTTATTGATAAAATTGTCATTAATGGTAAATATTAACATGTTATCATGCTCTCTTAAATCTAATGAAATGTATGACATTGAGCTATTTAAGAATTAGACAAAATTGAATATAAAAATAATAGTAAAACGAAATTAAACATTTTAAAAAAATAGTGAAAATGAAAATATAATTAAGCCACTTTATAGTGACTAAAAATCATATAAAGTTATCTTTTAAAATTAAATAAGTTAAAAAATATGTCCCTATCATCTCTTCCACACCACTTATAACCTTTTTGCACACAATTAAATTTCTCATCTTTAGGATTTATTACAATATTCTTGATAAGAACCAATGACATTTAGATTCAATAAATAGAGAAACGAACAATAATAATATCATAACTCAAACATGAATGAAATAATCAATCCTTTTTATTATTCCAAAATTTTTTTTAGGATATTAGAAGTCTTGATGTGATATTTGATGATCACGTGCCCAAATGATCTTTTCTAAGTTCACTTAGAAGAGAAATGGATTTATGGAGAGGAAAGGAATGGGGTGAGACGCCACAAATACTAGGTTTGATAAGCCAAAGGGGAGAGACCACAATGGAGGGGTCCCTTGATAACTCTTAGAAGCTCTCACAAAGGAGAAGGGGGGACACTCAAAGGTAAGAACCTCACAACCAATATGGTCTCTAGGATTAAATTCAAGTGTAAAAAATAAAAGTGAAGGGAGGAGCTCTTATTTATAGAGGTAGCTAACCTTTTGAACAAGATAACCTAAAAAAGAAGGGTTAGGATTAAAAGGAGAGATCTAAGGGAGGAGGATTGAGAAACAATTCCTTCCTTAGATCATCAAACTTGGTGCCCAAGTTTCTCAAACCAAGGGCCAAGATTCCTTCTTATTAGCTTAGGGGGTTTATATAGGAAAAGAGGGGTGTAGATATCAAAGTTAACCCTTATTTCCTTCATAAAGACCCAAAAAGCTAAATTCACCCTCTAAATTCCTAAGATACCTCCTAAAATAAAAATGGACTAAATACATATCCCAAATTAAATTCCTAATGCTCCTCAAAATTAAAATAAATGAAAATTACAATTTATTAACTAAAGTCTCTAACGTAATATCTTCACTCTCCACAGGAGATGAAGTCTTCCTTTGTATGCAAGGGCTAGGTCTTCTTCAATCCTTCTAGTCATGGCCCTAATGATAGGTCTTTGGCTAGGCATGGTCACATCATCTCCTGCCCCTTGGAGAGGATTTGACCTCAAATCCATGTGGTCTTCATCATTTTTAGCACTTATAAATGGAGACAAATCAGAAACATTAAAATTGGTTCTTACCCCGTAATCTTCAGGCAGATCTAAAACATAGGCATTATTACCGATTCACTCAAGGATTTGGAAAGGTCCATCTCCTCTAGGGCTAAGTTTGGACTTCTTTTGAGAAGGAAATCTATCCTTTCTCAAGTGAAGCCATACCCAGTCACCCTTTTCAAAGATGACCTATTTCTTCCCCCTATTGACGAAAGTAACATCTCTCAAGGATTGGCGCTCTATGTTAACTTTAACCCTCTCATGTAATTGTTTTACAAAAATGGCTTTTGCCTCTCCTTCTTTATGCACAACAACAGAAAGAGGAAGAGGTAAAAGATCTAGAAGAGTACGAGGATTAAATCCATAAACCACCTCAAATGGAGAATGCTTGGTGGTTCTGTGAACCACCCAGTTATAAGTAAATTCAATGTGGGGAAGGTACTCATCCCAAGACTTATGGTTTCCTTTAAGGAGAGCCCTCAGCATAGTGGATAAAAATCTATTCACCACTTCTGTTTGCCCATCAGTTTGAGGGTGACAGGTAGTGGAAAAAAGTTTAGTTACCAGCTTAGCCCAAAGAGTTTTCCAAAAATGACAAAGGAACTGCACATCCTTATCTGACACTATTGAAGAGGGTATACCATGCAATCGGACAACCTCTTTAAAGAAAAGTCTTGCAATGTTGCTCACATCATCCACTTTCTGGAAGGGAATAAAATGGCCCATTTTTGAAAATTGGTCCACCACCACAAATATGAGTCTGCAACTTGTTGGGTTCTTGGGAGCCCAAGGATGAAATCCATGCTAATATCCTCCCAAGGTGCAAAAGGAGCAAGTAAAGGTGTGTATAGTCCATGAGGCATTGCTTTAGACTTTGCTTGCATGCAAGCTATACATCTAGAGCAATGCCTATGGACATCTCTACGTATATGGGGCTAAAAGAATTTCTCTTGTAAAAGCATGAGGGTTTTTGAAATCCCAAAATGCCCTATGAGCCCACCTTGATGGCTCTCTTTTGTGAGTAAGTTCCTAATTGATTGGGGTATACAAAGCTTACTCCCTTTGTAGAGATACCCCTCACTAATGAAGTACCCATCACGGGCCTTTAATGCGAATGCAGATGCAGAGGCAGCAAAGATGGAGCCAAAATCCCAAGATTTTTGCATTCAAGGACGAATAAGGGGCATGACGCATAGAAAGAGCAGCAACCACCACATTTTGTTTTCCTTTCTTGTACTTGATGACATAGGGGAAAGATTCAAGATATTCTACCCATGTTGCATGCCTTTTGTTTAATTTACCTTGACCCCTAAAATATTTTAGTGACTCATGGTCACTATGAATGACAAACTCCTTGGGAGCAAGGTAATGCTCCCAAGTTTGAAGGGCCCTAATTAGAGCATAAAACTCCTTATCATAGGTGGGGTAGTTTAGGGGGGCACCATTGAGTTTTTCACTAAAATATGCAATGGGGTGCCCTCCTTGCAACAAGATAGCTCCCACACCTACACCAGAGGCATCACATTCAAGTTCAAATGTTTTAGAAAAGTCAGGTAATGCCAAGACTGATGTGTGGGTCAGTTTATGCTTAATTAGCTGGAAGACTTTCTCTTCTTTCTCATCCTAAAGGAAAGGAACTTCCTTTTTAACCAAATCATTTATTGGTGCGGAGAGCGTAGAGAAATTAGGCACAAAGCGCCTATAAAATCCAGCGAGACCATGAAACCTTTTGATCTCTGTCACACTCTTTGGGGTGGGCGATTCTTGAATTGCTTTTATCTTTTCGGGGTCAACATGGACCCCTTTTGTGCTAACTACAAAACCTAGGAAAACTACACTATCTACACAAAAGGTGCATTTTTCTAAGTTACCAAAAAGATTATTACTCCTAAGAAGAGAAAAAACATGTCTTAGATGTCCTAAATGATCATCTAGGTTCCTAGAGTAAACTAAAATGTCATCAAAGTAAACTACACAAAATTTACTAAGGCAATCCCTTAGTACATGATTCATTAAGCGCATGAATGTGCCTTGGGCGTTGGTTAGCCCAAAGGGCATAACCAACCACTCATAAAGAGCAAATTTAGTCTTAAAAGCAGTTTTCCACTCATCACCCTCTTTGATCATTATTTGGTGGTAACCACTTCTAAGATCTATTTTTGAAAATATTTTTGCCCTATGCAATTCATCCAACATGTCATCAAGACTAGAGATTGGGTGCCTATATTTGATGGTGATGTTGTTGATTGCACGACAATCAACACACGTCCTCCATTGGCCATTCTTCTTAGGAACCAACAAGATTGGCACAACACAAGAGACTTCGGCTCTTTTTAACCCAACCCTTCTCCAACAGCTCATTCACTTGAGACTCAATCTCTTGGGTCTCTATAGGGTTGGTCCTATAGGCTGGTCTATTAGGTAGACTTGCGTCAGGCACCAAATCAATTTGATGTTCCATACCCCTAATGGGAGGAAGACCTTTCGGAACCTCATTAGGGAATATATAATCAAATTCCTTTAAAATATCTTGAACCCCTTGAGGAAGGTGCTCATGTGCATGGGTTGTGGCAATGTTCTCAACAGAAGAATGCAGAATCGGAGAAGAATTTGATGCCTTTTTGCAAACAAGGAGATAAAAGGGCTTGTTAGTTAAAGGAGCTTCTTTTAAATCATATTTGGTAGCAAATAGGTTCCTTTTACTAATATTCCCTTTGGAAGGGGCATCACCTTCCGACTCTTTCTCTTTACCCTTTTCAAGCTTTAAGGGTGAAGCTTGTTGTTGTTTTTTTTTTTTTTTTCCTCAACTCTTTTCTTTTTCATCGCAAATTGATCCTCAGCCACTTGAGAAGGTGACAAAGGATACAATTTGAAGCACTTTTCATTATGGGTGAGGATTATTTGGTTGGAGTGACCATGGTGAATGACTTTCTTGTCAAATTGGCATGGTCTCCCCAACAAGATATGGTCAGCCTCAATAGGAACTATGTCACAAAGAATTTCATCATTATAAGATCCTATAGAAATTAGAATCATAAATTGTTCATTGACTACCATCTCCCCTTGCTCATTGAGCCATTGCAATTTGTAAGGTTTGGGATGGGGCACGGTAATCAAGGCTAGCTTTTCAACCAGCCTAGAGCTACAACAGGAGCCGCTATAAATAAGGAGAGAACATATTTTGTCATTTACTTTACATCTTGTATGGAAGATGTTCCCTCTTTATGACTGACCAAGCTCTAGAGGTTGGCTTCCAAGAAGCCTTTGAACCATAAGAAGGTCCCTCTCATAAGGAAAAGCTTCATCACACTCTTGTTCAAATGTATGTCCCCCTTCTTCCTCACTCTCACTAGAAGAGGAAGATGAGCTATTCTCACTACAAATATCTTGTCCCCTCATGATCATGGTTTTCTTGTTGGGGCATTGAGAGGCAATGTGGCATCTCCCAAGATATTTGAAGCATTTGATACTACTTTGCCTCTTAGTAGGTTTAGTAGTAGGGGGTTTTCTCTCTACATGAGGTGCTTTTGTATCTTGAAAGTGTTTGGGTTCCTCTTTAGGAAAACCCTTGAAAGAGTTCCCTTTAAGTTGGTTTTTCTTTGGGTAAGAGGGAAAATCTTTTTTAAAGCTTTTTCTCTTGAGTTGATTCTCAGCTCTTACACAAAGTTCTACCAACTCATTAAGGTTTGAGTATGAAAGAAACTCTACCTTATCTCTAATGTCAAAGCTTAATCCACACAAAAACCTAGCAAGGATGGCATTGGGTTCCTCAATGATATTGGCCCTTAGTATGAGAAGCTCTATCTTTTGTATATACTCCTCAATACTTAGGTTATGTTACCTAAGTCTTTGGAGTCTATCCAAAAGATCTCTCTCATAATATGAAGGAATGTGCCTTCTTCACAAACAAGTTTTTAAATCATTCCAGTAGTGAATGTCAGACATTTGTTTACGCATCCTATCCTTGACTAACTCATCCCACCAATGCTAAGCAGGACCTTGAAAACTAAGGGAGGCCAAAGGTACTTTCCTTTCTTCCCTTATTTCATAACATCGGAAGAGTTGTTCCACTTTGACTTCCCAATCTAGGTAAGTCTCAACATCTTCCCTACCATGAAAATGGGGTAGGTCTACCTTTGGTTCCCTAGCAGGATTTATATTCTCTTGAGGAGAATGATGATTGTATGATGATTGGGAGTGATGTTTATTTTGATTTCTACAGTATTCTTCTTCACTAGAGCTAAAATGCCTAGATGGGGATCGTATGAGAATTCCTTTCTTTTTTCTATCACTCTCCTTTTCATCTCTCCTCTTATTCTCTTTTTCTCTCATTCTTTCTTTTTCCTCTTTTTCTCTTTTTCTTTCTAGTTATTTCCTTCTTCTCCTTTCTTCATCCTCTCTTCTCTCTCTTTGCCTTCTCTCTTCTCACTCTTTTTTCTCTTTTCTCATTTTCAACATCTCTTTTTTTAACTCTTCCTTCTCTTTCTATTTTTCCTTTTCTTTTATTTCCTTTTTTCTCTCTTTTTCTTCTCTCCTTTCTTGTTCTTTAGCCATCCATTCCCTAAATTCTAAGTTAAGGTTTTCAAGAGTGTCTCCCTTAGAAGGTTTTCTTTGGTTGACACGTTTACTTGATGAACAACTATGTGCACTAGAATGTGTGTGGGAAGTCACGGTGCTTGGATGCTAAAAACTAAAAGGTAGGCCAAAAAGTTTTTTTTTTCAAGCAACATTTCTCTCTTTTTTTGTTTCCTCACCTAAGGTGGCTTGATAAGTCTTTGAAACTCTTAGCCTCTACACGTTTTTTCAAAATAAAATAAAAGTGCAAGAATGTAAAAGAGAAAGGGTTATAATCGTGCTCCTAAGGTGTTGAAGGAAGTGTACCACTTTTCCCTTCTTCACCTAATTAACGAGGAACTAAGCTAAAATTAACCAAAATTATTACAAACCAAGGGAGGGCCTTAAGGGCACTCAAACTCCCAATCTAAAATTAAGTTTACACAATACAAAGAATAAAAAATAAAACAAAGTATTCACTCCAAGCTTGTTGGTGTTTGACTCCTTTTGATCAAGCCCCTTTGAGTTGCATCAACCCACCCCAAGAATGCTACCCTTGTTTCCTCTTTTTGTACTTTCCAAAATCTTGTGTATGACACCTTTCCTAAACTTTCCTTACCAAGGCCGAATACAACACAAGAAAAAAAAACAAAGGTGAATAACAAAACAAGGTTCACAAATCCAAGTGGATAGATTAAATAATGAAAAACTCAAAGAAGTAAATAAGACAAGCAAGAAAACATAAGGCTCACAAAGGAAGGTAGCACACAAATAAATTTCATAGATTAGCTCTAAAAGTGGAGATGAAAAAAGACGCAAACAAAAAAAATGAAACCAATAGTTGCACACTTAATAAAATTTAAGTGACCAAAAGCTAAAAAGCTTACTCAAGTAATTTTTTTTGAATCACAATTGGTTCCTCGTATCAAATGTTTCTACTATTACGTACACAACTTCAAAATTGTCTTTCTTTTGAGTTCTTTATCTACTTTTTTTTTTTTTAACTTGAACTTTTTCTAATATATTTTTTTTAACTTTTTCTAATCATTTTGTTGCACCTAATAGCTTTTTGAATTGAAATTTTAATGAGGATGCTTGAAATAATAACGCTTGAGTGGATAAACACAAAGTAAGGTCACACAATTTTCAAGTAATGCATGCAACTAAAGGCAAAACAACTTAGTAGTTCCAAATACCACTAAACTAATGGTGCTTAAGGAATGATTTAGGGATGATTTTGAAGTAAATTGATTGCTTAAATTACTAACACAATTTTCCCAAGCTAAAATTCCATAAAAAGGCACCAATAGTGAAGGTAAACCAAGTGGAAAGCTACTAATAATTCAACATAATACAAGAAGCATATATTTAAGAACAACAAAGAGATTACTATGCTTGAACTAAAAGCATAAAAAACTTAAGAGACTCAACAAGAGGTTCACCTCTTAGGAACTCAATTCAAAATATTTTTTAAGGTTTTTTGTAAAAATTTTAAGAGACTAAAACCTAAGGAATTTAAATGAGACAGAATAGGAAACTAACATGACTAGTATTTGCAAAACACAAGATTAAGAAAAATAACACACCTAAAAATAGAGCAAAAATTTCAGCAAGAGACTCAAAACAAAAGGCGCAACAAAGTGGCCAAAGTTGATCACCACAATGGTGTGGAAAAATCCTCAACCATGTGGGTTTAATGGTCACAACTTCTTAGGCACACTTTAACATAAAAAACCAAGGGAAAACTAAGCAACTTGAACACAAAAATAAAATGCAAAGAAAGGGACAAATAAAATTGCATCAAATTAAATGGAACATAGGCACATAGATAGGAAACAAAAGCGCATATAATAGCAAGAATAAAAAGCTATACTACTAGACCATAAAGGAAATAAATATGACAAAAAATGAAGGACTTTAAAATAAAGAGAGCAAAGAGACAAACAAAAAAAAACAAGTAAAAGTTTTTTAGAAAGAACGTGACCTTTAGAAAGTAGCTCTAGATACTACTTGATGTGATCTTTGATGATCACGTGCCCAAAGGATCCTTTCTAAGTTCATTTGGAAGGGAAATGGATTTATGGAGAGGAAAGGAATGGGGTGAGGCGCCACAAATACTAGGTTTGATAAGCCAAAGGGGAGAGACCACAAGGGAGGGGTCCCTTGATAACTCTTAGAAGCTCTCACAAAGGAAAAGGAGGGACACTCAAAGGTAAGACCTCACAACCAATATGGTCTCTAAGATTAAATTCAAGTGTAAAAAATACAAGTGAGGAGAGGAGCTCCTATTTATAGAGGTTTGAACAAGATAACCTAAAAAAGAAGGGATAGGATTAAAAGGAGAGATCTAAGGGAGGAGGATTGAGAAAAAATTCCCTCCTTAGATCATAAAACTTGGTGCCCAAGTTTCTCAAACTAAGGGCCAAGATTCCTTCTTATTAGCTTAGGGGGTTTATGTAGGAAAAGAGGGATGTATATATCAAGGCTACCCCTTATTTCCTTCATAAAGACCCAAGAAGCTAAATCCACCCTCTAAATTCCTAAGATACCTCCTAAAATAAAAATGGACTAAATACATGTCCCAAATTAAATTCCTAATGCTCCTCAAAATTAAAATAAAGGAAAATTACAATTTATTAACTAAAGTCCCTAGCTTAATATCTTCACTCTCCACAGGAAATGAAGTCTTCCTTTGTTTGCAAGGGCTAGGTCTTCTTCAATCCTTCTAGCCATGGCCCTAATAATATCATAACTCAAACATGAATGAAATAATCAATTCTTTTTATTATTCCAATTTTTTTTAAGATATTAGAAGTTTGAATAATGTTAAAAGGAAATTAGAAAAAATACTAAGCGTATGAGCTAACTGCGTTTCACCTTTCATTTCTAGCAAAATGACAAACATAGTGTGGTTTTGGTCTATAATTCCCAAAGTGGGGTTCTTTTGGCCAAAATTACCAAAATGTTGTAGTGTGACCCATCAACGTAGGTCATGCCAAGTGAGATGGCATGTTGTCATCATTGCATGCTACATTATGTGACAATAACGACCTTTGCCGTAAACAACAAACCAACCACAAGGTCTTTGAGGAGGACATGATGGTGCTCGTCAACAATGCACTCTTTGCGTTCGCATTCGAGCGAAGACGTGCCTCCGTCATGTATGGTTCATGTAGTAGCAAAGTTGGTAAAATATATTGACACAAAATGGCTTGTGGCAGGACAAGTGAAGGATATAGATTCAACAATGATGTTGAATATGGGTTTGGAGAGACTGAAGTTCATTAATGTGCATAAAATGAAAACATTGTTGGAAGTTGCAGTCGTGTTAAGGGAAATAATGGGAGGTGACTCAGACCAGGAGGTTGAGAAATTAAGAAATGAAATTCTTAATGTTAGGAAAACCTAGGAGGAATTTGGAAAGACGACGGGGTAGGATTTGGTGGCAGTACAACACGTAATTTGTATTTAGATGGCGGTGAATACATGTTGGTCACGTCATCTCACTTGATGTAGCTTGCATTGATGGGTTCAACTACACTATTTTGTGATTTTGGCCAAAATAACTTCATTTTGGGAATTATTGGCCAAAACCATACTATGTGTATCAAATTGCCTCATTTCCCTCATTTTCAAACAACCAATCTTTTGAAAAATGACCACCATTGCTTCAAAACACTTTATTTCATATTTCACCATTGATAAGCCTCATAAGGGTGTGCTTACGAGCAAGGCAATGTTGATCATCACTGAGGACTATGCTTGCTTGAGCTTCCACAAGTTAGGGTGCTCATTAGTCAATACTAACCTTTAAGTTGGAGTTGATAGTGTGTAGTAGAATGTTTTGCGATGCAATTTAAGGGTTTTTACAATAGAGTTTGAAATGAGTTTCATGGGAGATTTTATGTGGGTTTCAAGGTGGGGGTTTTGATAATTTACAATACAATTCAAAGGACAAAGTTTGTGATTGAGCATACGGTAAGTTTCGATGGGGTTCACGATGATTTATAATGTCATTCACAATAGGGTTGAAGTAGAGACAACAAGAAAGTGGTGACAATTGGCAAATAGTATCTTTTTAAGATAAGATAAAGAAGAAATAGAAGTGAGAATGAAAAAGAAAGACAAAGACAGTCAAGGCAAATAGACATAAAATAAAGAAAATTAGAAAAATCTTATCCATTTACTTATAAAATAAGTAAATATAAGGATAGAAAATTATTTTTCATATAGATAAATATAACACTTTTTGGCAGGTTTTAGGCACACTAAATCATTTAATATTTAATAAAAAAATTTCAATATAGATTTTGCTGTTTTTATTGTAAACAAATTTTAATCATTTGGTGTGTTGCATTTTTTAATAAACGACAATGATTAAAATTAAATAAAGATTGAAGAGAAAAACTTGAGGAATCAACATTGGAAAAGAAAAAATATAGGAACAAAAGAAAATTAGTGGACTAGGGTCATGCGGATAACAACCTTATCCCCATAATAACATGACTATGCACCAAAGCTCCCACGATGGTGACCTGACCTTCATGATGACACGTTTCCAATTCCTCCGTGACCCATTATACCACGACCTGCATGGATAGGGAGGATATCTCTTAGATCGAGAGGAGAGATGACCACAACCCTAAAGTCTATATAAAGAGGAGAGAGCCAAGATTTAGGACGTTCAATCCATTTTCAGCACAAGAAATTATTGAAAGGACAACCTCGCAGACTATTATAGTGAACAATTTACCATGTCAAATCACAATAAGATTCATAAATAAACTCCTAGACTTGTAAACATCCGGATTGAAGTAGAGACATCATCAATATGATGACAATTGGTAAATAATATCTTCTTAAGATAAGATAAAAAAGAAAAAAGAGTAAGAATAAAAAACAAAGACAGAGACAATCAAGGCAAACACACATAAAATAAATAAATAAAATTAACAAAATCCTATCCATTTACTTTTAAAATAAGTAAATTTAAGGATAGAAAATTATTTTTTATATAGATAAATATAATACTTTTTGGCAGGTTTTAAGCACACTAAATCATGTAACATTTAATAAATATTTATCAATATAAATTTTGGCTATTTTTATCGTAAAAAAATTTTGATCGTTTGTCGTGTTACTTTTTTTTAATAGACACGATAATGATTAAAATTAAATAAAAATTGAAGAAAAAAAAACCCTTAAGGAATCAACATTGGAAAATAAAAAATATACGAACAAAATAAATATTTAATTTAAAATTAGGAAGTTTTCAATCGTACGGTCCGCAATCATTTTTAAAAGTTATTCACATTGTTTCATAATTTCTTCATTCAAAAAATCTAGCGAGTGAACACGAATATTAGTAAAAAAGTGCATCACTGATAATTTTAAATAGCTATTATTATTATTTTAAAAATTATATATAGTTTAGTTTTATTAGCTGGCGATAAGTGGTCAGCAAATCTGTAAAACGAAGAAAACTATATAAATATATTTGAAAAATGTTAATAAGTTGGAATATTAAAGTGTATTTAAAAATTTTTAAAAATTAGATTATCTTAATAATCAATTATCTGTTTATTCCATTGCAAATATAATTCATTTTTGTTTACATAAATTTATTAAAAAGTAATTTAAAAATATTTAATTTTATTTAAATGTAACGTTATAAAATAAAAGAGCGTGAAAACAATATGAAAGTTTTAAAAATAATCATAATCTATAAACATATAGTTTGGGGATGACAAGTATGTATGCTTCAGCGGGTACCATCCTATCCCCACTTCGATTTTGATGGGAAAAATCTATCTCGTTGGTCTCTGTCCTGTCACTGCCTTAGATAAATAGAGATGGGGACAAATGTGAGTTTGTTAGTCCTTGCTCCGTCCTCGCATATGCTCCGTCTTGCTTCTATGTTTTAGATATAATGATACAGAATCTCACATTACAAACCTTGTAGACCATTAAACTCAAATATAATTAATGACTTAGTATATAATTTATTTATAATTAATAAATTAAATATAATTTAAACGTAACATTATAAAATAAAAGAGCGTGAAAACAATATGAAAAAGTTTTAAAAATAATCATAATCTATAACCGTATAGTTTGGGGATGACAAGCATGTATGCTTCAGCAGGTACCATCCTGACCCTTTTTCGGTTTTGATGGTAAAGCGCGTGTCGTTGGTCTCCGTTCTGTCACTGTCTTAGATAACCAAGGATGGGAACAAATGTGAGTTTGTTAGTCCCTGCTCTTCATCCTTATATCTACTCTGTCTCGCATCTATGTTTTAGATATAATTATATGTTAAATAGAATCTCACGTGTTCGTGTATAAATTATACCCAGTAGATCATTACAACTCAAATATAATTAATGACTTAGTATATAATTTATTTATAAAATAAATTAAATATAATTAATAAATTAACATATAATTTATTTATTAAATTATAAGTAAATTTTAATACAAATTATAAAGAATAATATAACAAAGTACCCAAAAATATTGAAAGAAAATGAGGACTAGAATTAAAATTTTATACTCGTAATGCATTTTCCGGGAACGAGAATGGGAATGACAAGTCTGCCCCCACCCCCACGTTGCCATCCTAGTATAGTTTGTTTGAAACAATTTATTTTTTTTTCTAAATTTAATCTAGATTTTTAATACAAAACTTATATTTTAAAAGTTATAATGCGAAAAATAGATTATAATGTATTTTATAATATTTTGAAGCACGGTCATTGGGATGTTGAAAGAATAAACATGGGCGTGTGTGCATAGATAGAAATTAATAATGTGGAAAGGGAAAGCGTGGGAGTCAAGAGAGCACGTGCGATGTTGTTGCCATAAAATTTGCAATTGCAGCCAGTTTAGTTCCCCCTGCGTCTTCATATAACGACAATCTCCAACCTAACGTAGCACTAAAAGCTACACACTACGTGTTCTCATCCTATTGGTTAACTGTTTCAGCTGTTGCCTACTTAACCCGCTTCCATCTCTTCATTGCTTTCCTCTTCCTTGTTCCTCACTCTGCCTCGCCACTCCCCTCAGATCTTACCTCTCCTGTATGGCCCAAAAGGAAAAGGTATTCTTATAATTTTCTCTTAAACATTTTAATACTCACTTTCTAAAGTTTTTGTTTTTTCTTCTTATTCTTACTTTCTTAACTCAAATGTGCTGTTGCTTCAATTCAATTCCATCATCAATCTTCAAACTTTTATGAATCCATCACGATCAGGTCACAATAATGAGGCTCGAGGTTGATCTTGAGTGCCACAAATGCTACAAGAAGGTCAAGAAAATTCTCTGCAAATTCCCTCGTGAGTGCCTAATTAATTCTCAATCAATTAGAGCTTCCATTTTATAGCTCTCCTCTGCTACTGGAAATTTGCATGCAAGTGCTAAATTAAAAAGAGAATCAAATTGAGTATTCAATTTTTTTGTTAACAAGAGAAATCCGAGACCAGGTGTACGACGAGAAGCGCAACCTCGTGACCATCACAGTGGTATGCTGTAACCCTGACAAGTTCAGGGACAAGCTTTGCTGCAAAGGTTGCGGTGTTATCAAAAGCATTGAAATTGTTGAACCTCCGAAGCCCAAACCACCCGAGAAGCCAAAGGAGGCCGAGAAGCGGCCCAAGGTGCCAGAGAAGCAGAAAGAAAAGCCCCCTGCCCCGGCCCCTGCCCCTGCCCCTGCCCCGGCCCCTGCCCCGGCCCCTGCCCCTGCCCCTGCCCCTGCCCCTGCCCCTGCCCCTGCCCCTGCCCCTGCCCCTGCCCCTGCCCCTGCCCCGATCCCAGCCCCGGCCCCGGCTGCTCCGAAGCCGAAACCTGAGTGTCCTCCTCCTGTGGCGGCGTGTCCGCCACCGATGGCGGTTCCAATTGGGGTATGCTGTGTGCCATGCTACGAAGGTCGGCCAGGTGGGCCATGCTTTCATGGGTACGGTGGGCCCCCACCGTGTTACGGAAGACCTATTTATGATAGTTACGGTGGGAGCATGCCTTGTTACGTGAGCCGTTGCGATGAATATTTCTGCGAAGACAACACCTCTGCCTGCACTATTATGTGATCATCACATCGCATTCACATTATTATTACTTACTCCATTCATCCTCTCCATGCAAGCCACTTGGAGCTTGCTTAATTTCACAACCCTCATGCTCATATCAATTAATTACAAGGAATAATCTTTGTTTTTTGTGAGTACAAATTAATTACAACGTTTCCTTCGAAGACATGTATGATACTATACTGTACCAGAGGCTAGCTGAAGAATAAGGGTTATACTGTAATGCATGTAAACTAATAGTCAAAAGTTAATGAAGTTTGTTTGCGTTGCTAGAGCTATCCAACTAACTTTCTGCGCCCTGCACTGCTTTGGTACCCGTGGGACGTGGCAGCTAATCCCTATATAACAACGGCTCCACGTTGAATTATTTTCTTAACAAAACTAAAAAGCTTTTCTAACAGCAATCACTTCACCAATTAATATTGTTTAATTACATCATTATCATGATAAGAACTCTCAATTTTTTGTTCATACAAAGTTCATTTCTGTATATGATCCTTAATTATAGAATAGAAAGTGATGGAATGTTAAATTCCTTTGTGTTGTTATTATTTTCTCATTACAAACTTAATTTGCATACATGTAAACCAAACGGTGAAAAAAAAAAAAAAAAACAACGGATCGACACACCAATCTACCTTGTAGTTATTTTGGTGAGGGAATTTTCGGTTAGGAAGGTGACAATTAAATAACCTTATATCGGTACTGTCCTTTAGACAAATTTGAATTAGCTTTGCCTGCTCATGAGTCATGCTTTAGTGGTTATTGGTCAATGACCTCAGTAGACAATGACAAGTTGACAACCATGATCCTCTTCTTTCATATCAGCAACTTACCTTTTCCAGCCTTGTCATTGATCCTTATACATAGAATCACCAATAATAATACATGGGGAAGAAATTACTACAAAGTAGTAACTTCCCAAAAATATTAGGCTGTGTATCCGAACTAGACATGTCTAGCTAGGACTAAGCCGCCCAAGGTTAAATAAACTCGTCGATCTATACACAAGAAGTTACAACAGAATATCATAGCAGCCGACATTAATTTTAATTTTGCCTCTTTAACCAGAGACGAAGAAAAGTGAAACTTGAAGAAATGGTTTCTTATGCCAGAAGTGAAAAGGACTTGACAATCTCCATTCCGGATATAAAAGTTGCTTTCATCTGAAGATATAATGTTTAGTTTATGTCATTCACTAGTTCATATAATTCAAAGCAAAACCAATCAACATTAAATTATTAGCTACCAAAATGCATATATTATTTCCTTTCATCCTCCTTGTTTCTTAATCAGTGCCAACTTTCATCTTTTCAAGCAATGGGTTAGATCCATAAAATATTAGACTATCTTTATAAACCTTACTGTGAACTTCACACTCCCATTTCGATCTCAACAACCAAAATATAATTATTTTCGTTATTATTTGAACATTGAATCAAATAGTTAATTAAACCAGTAGTGTTTGAACCTAACAAAATAGGAGCTAGTTTGGTAACTGACTGATTAAGATTCAAGTATATTTATTTAGAAAAGTGTTTTACATTCATTACTGAGTTATATCTCCAATATCCAAAAACCTTCCCCCTAAGTGAAAGTCTATTTCCTTTTACAGTTTTTTTTATTCTCTTTTTCAAACGCTGATAAAATATTCCATATAATGATAGCTTTTAGGCTTTTGGACTTTTGCGAAAAAGCAGAACATAAGAATTTTAAAAAACTTTCCAATTGGTACGGTTTACCTGTACAGGATGATTAATAATTTTCAAACAATCGTAAGGTTACCTGCTCTTCTTCGAGAAGTGAAGACTGAATCTAATAATTTGTCATCAAATTATTAACGGAGACAGTAAATTAGCAAATGACAAGCATGCATGTAAACTAAATTAGAGTAGAAATTAAAGTTATTCAACCTTTCCTATTAGACTGTTGGTAAGTCATACTGGATCTATTTTATTTTATTTTTTACTAAAATAGAAATTGACTTATTTAAGTTGGTTCCAGGTAATGAAATAAAATATCAATCCTATAAATATTAAGATAATATAAATAAATGTAAATTGTACTTATCGGAAAACGGTGAGTGGGTTCTTCAATAAGTCCACCACTTTAATGCCTAAGTCCTTTGAGAATGCAAAGCGAGAGATACATGCAAAGAACACTGTAACGCTCAAGTCAGTTAAGGTGGTTTAGTATTAATTCTGAAAATACATTTTTCCTTGTATGTACCATTGAGACATCATCAATGTCGCTTTAATTCAGGCTTTAATTACTCATTAATCACTGTCTTCATTGTGTTGTAATGTTGGTTTGTGGCGGCTATAATAAGTTCTCCGAGGTGATCATTGGGATGTGATGTTGTGCCCAAAGGATCATTTCTAAGTTCACTTGGAAGAGAAATAGATTTATGGAGAGGAAAGGAATGGGGTGAGACGCCACAAATACTAGGTTTGATAACCCAAAGGGGAGAGGCCACAAGGGAGGGGTCCCTTGATAACTCTTAGAAGCTCTCACAAAGGAGAAGGGGAGACACTCAAAGGTAAGAACTTCACAACCAATATGGTCTTTAGGATTAAATTCAAGTGTAAAAAATACAAGTGAGGGGAGAAAGTCCTATTTATAGAGGTAGCTAACCTCTTAAACAAGATAACCTAAAAAAGAAGGGCTATGATTAAAAGGAGAGATCTGAGGGAGGAGGATTGAGAAACACTTCTCTCCTTAGATCATCAAATTTGGTACCCAAGTTTCTCAAACCAAGGGCCAAGATTTCTTCTTATTAGCTTAGGGGGTTTATGTAGGAAAAGAGGGGTGTAGATATCAAGGCTACCCCTTATTTCCTTCATAAAGACCCAAAAAGCTAAATCCATCCTCTAAATTCCTAAGACACCTCCTAAAATAAAAAATCGACTAAATACATGTCCCAAATTAAATTCCTAATGCTCCTCAAAATTAAAATAAAGGAAAATTACATTTTATTAACTAAAGTCCCTAGCCTAATATCTTCACTCTCCACAGGAGGTGAAGTATTCCTTTGTCTACAAGGGCTAGGTCTTCTTCAATCCTTCTAGTCATGGCCCTAGTGATAGGTCCTTGGCTAGACATGGTCACATCATCTCGTCCCCCTTGGAGAGGATTTGACCTCAAATCCATGGGGACTTCATCATTTTCAGCACCTACAAATGGAGACAAATCAGAAACATTAAAACTAGTGTTTACCCCATAATCCTCAGGCAGATCTAAAGCATATGCATTATTACCGATCCACTGAAGGATTTGGAAAGGTTCATCTCCTCTAGGGCTAAGTTTGGACTTCCTTTGAGAAGGAAATCTATCCTTTCTCAAGTGAAGCCATACCTAGTCACCCTTGTCAAAGATTACCTCTTTCCTCCCCCTATTGGCTAAAGTAGCATCTCTCAAGGATTGGCGCTCTATGTTAGCTTTAACCCTCTCATGTAATTGTTTTACAAAAATGGCTTTTGCCTCTCCTTCTTTATGCACAACAACAGAAAGAGGAAGAGGTAAAAGATCTAGAGGAGTACGAGGATTAAAGCCATAGATCACCTCAAATGGAGAATGCTTGGTAATTCTATGAACCACCTGGTTATAAGCAAATTCAATGTGGGGAAGGTACTCATCCCAAGACTTATTATGGTTGCCTTTAAGGAGAGCCCTCGGCATAGTGTATAAAGATCTATTCACCACTTCTGTTTGCCCATCAGTTTGAGGGTGACAGATAGTGGGAAAAAGAAGTTTAGTTCCCAGCTTAGCCCAAAGAGTTTTCCAAAAATGGCTAAGGAACTTCACATCCCTATCTGACACTATTGAAGAGGGTATGCCATGCCATCAGACAACCTCTTTAAAGAAAAGTATTGTGATGTTGCTCGCATCATCCACTTTGTGGCAGGGAATAAAATGGGCCATTTTTGAAAATCGGTCCACCACCACAAATACGAAGTCTGCACCTCGTTGGGTTCTTGGGAGCCCAAGGATGAAATCCATGCTAATATCCTCCCAAGGTGCAAAAGGAGCAGGTAAAGGTGTGTATTGTCCATGAGACATTGCTTTAGACTTTGCTTGCAAGCAAGCTATACATCTAGAGCAATGTCTATGGACATCTCTATGCATATAGGGCCAAAAGATTTCTCTTGTAAAAGCAGAGGGGATTTCGAAATCCCAAAATGCCCCATGAGCCCACCTTCATGGCTCTCTTTTGTGAGTAAGTTCCTAATTGATCCTTGGGGTATACAAAGCTTACTCCCTTTGTAGAGATACCCCTCACTAATGAAGTACCCATCATGGTCCTTTAATGTGAATGCAGATGCAGAGGCAGCAAAGATGGGGCCGAAATCCTTGTCAGAAGGATACATAGCCCGAATGTCATCAAATCCCAAGATTTTTGCACTCAAGGATGAATAAAGGGCATGACGCCTAGAAAGAGCATCAATCACCACATTTTGTTTTCCTTTCTTGTACTTGATGACATAAGGGAAAGATTCAAGATATTTCACCCACTTTGCATGTCTTTTGTTCAATTTACCTTGACCCCTCAAATATTTTAGCGACTCATGGTCACTATGAATGACAAACTCCTTGGGAGCAAGGTAATGCTCCCAAGTTTGAAGGACCCTAATTAGAGCATAAAACTCCTTATCATAGGTAGGGTAGTTGAGGGGGGCACCATTGATTTTTTCACTAAAATACACAATGGGGTGCCCTCTTTGTAACAAGACAACTCTCACACCTACACCAGAGGCATCACATTCAAGTTCAAAGGTTTTAGAAAAGTCAGGTAATGCCAAGACTGGTGCATGGGTTAGTTTATGCTTAATTAGTTGAAAGGTTTTCTCTTGTTTCTCACCCCAGAGGAAAGGAACTTCCTTTTTCACCAAATCATTTATCAGTGCGAAGAACATGGAGAAATTAGGCACAAAGTGCCTATAAAATCCAGCGAGACCATGAAAGCTTTTGATCTCTGTCACACTCTTTGGGGTGGGCCATTCTTGAATAGTTTTTATCTTTTCGAGGTCAACATGGACCCCTTTTATGCTAACTACAAAACCTAGGAAAACTACACTACTTACACATAAGATGCATTTTTCTAAGTTACCAAAAAGATGATTACTCCTAAGAAGAGAACAAACATGCCTTAGATGTCCTAAATGATCATCTAGGTTCCTAGAGTAAACTAAAATGTCATCAAAGTAAACTACGCAAAATTTACCAAGGCAATCCCTCAGTACATGATTCATTAAGCGCATGAATGTGCTTGGGGCATTGGTTAGCCCAAAGGGCATAACCAACCACTCATAAAGACCAAATTTAGTCTTAAAAGCAGTTTTCCACTCATCACCCTCTTTGATCCTTATTTGGTCGTAACAACCTCTAAGATATATTTTTGAAAATATTTTTGCCCCATGCAATTCATACAACATGTCATCAAGACAGGGGATTGGGTGCCTATATTTGATGGTGATGTTGTTGATTGCACGACAATCAACACACATCCTCCATTGGCCATTCTTCTTAGGCACCAACAAGAATGGCACAACACAAGGGCTTAGGCCCTTTTGAACCCAACCCTTCTCCAACAGTTCATTCACTTGAGACTCAATCTCTTGGGTCTCCATGGGGTTGGTCCTATAGGCAGGTCTATTAGGTAGACTTGTGTCAGACACCAAATCAATTTGATGTTCTATACCCCTAATGGGAGGAAGTTCTTTCGGAACCTCATTAGGGAATATGTCATCAAATTCCTTTAAAATATCTTGAACCCCTTGAGGAAGGTGCTCATGTGCATGGTATGTGATAGTGCTCTCAGCAAAAGAATGCAGAATGAGAGAAGGATTTGATGCCTTTTTGCAAAAGAGGAGATAAAAGAGCTTGTTAGTCAAAGGAGCTTCTTTTACATAACGTTTAGTAGAAAAAAGGCTCATTTTACTAATATTCCCTTTGGAAGGGGCATCACCTTTCGAGTCTCTCTCTTTACCCTTTTCAAGCTTTAAGGGTGAAACTTGTTGTGTTTTTTTTTTTTTTTTCCTTAACTCTTTTCTTTTTCATTGCAAATTGATCTTCAGCGACTTGAAAAGGTGACAAAGGATACAATTTGAAGCGCTTTTCATTATGGGTGAGGATTATTTGGTTGGAGTGACCATGGTAAATGACTTTCTTGTCAAATTGCCATGGTCTCCCCAACAGGATATGGCCAGCCTCCATAGGAACTATGTCACAAAGAATCTCATCATTATAAGATCCTATGGAAATTGGAACCATAACTTGTTCATTGACTACCATCTCCCCTTGCTCATTGAGCCATTTCAATATGTAAGGTTTGGGATGGGGCATGGTAGTCAAGGTTAGCTTTTCAACCAACCTAGAGCTACAACAGTTACAACAGGAGCCACTATCAACAAGGAGAGAACATACTTTGTCATTTACTTTACATCTTGTATGGAAGATGTTCTCTCTTTGTGACTGGCCAAGCTTTAGAGGTTGGCTTCCAAGAAGCCTTTGAACCATAAGGAGGTCCCCCTCATAAAGAAAAACTTCCTCACACTCTTGTTCAAAAGTATGTCCCTCTTCTTCCTCACTCTCACTAGAGGAGGAAAATGAGTTATTCTCACTACAAATGTCTTGTCCTCTCATGATCATGGTTTTCTTGTTGGGGCATTGAGAGGCAATGTGGCCTCTCCCAAGACATTTGAAGCATTTGATACTACTTTGCCTCTCAGTAGGCTTAGTAGTAGGGGGTTTACTATCTACATGAGGTGTTTTTGAATTTTGAAAGTGCTTAGGTTCCTCTTTAGGAAAACCCTTGAAAGAGTTTCCCTTAAGTTGGTCCTTCTTTGGGTAAGATGGAGAATCTTTTTTAAAGCTTTTTCTTTTGAATTGATTCTCAGCTCTTAAACAAAGTTGTACCAACTCATCAAGGTTTGAGTATGAAAGAAGCTCTACCTTATCTCTAATGTCAGAGCTTAATCCACACAAAAACCTAGCAAAGGTGGCATTGGGTTCCTCAATGATATTGGCCCTTAATATGAGAAGCTCCATCTTTTGTCTATACTCCTCAATACTTAGGTTATGTTGCCTAAGTCTTTGGAGCCTATCCAAAATATCCCTCTTATAATATGAAGGAATGTGCCTTCTTCACAAACAAGTTTTTAAATCATTCCAGTAACGAATGTCAGACATTTGTTTACGGGCCTTATCCTTGACTAACTCATCCCACCAATGCAAAGCAGGACCTTGAAAACTAAGGGAGGCCAAAGGTACCTTCCTTTCTTTCCTTATTTCATAGCATCGGAAGAGTTGTTCCACTTTGACTTCCCAATCTAGGTAAGTCTCAACATCTTCCCTACCATGAAAATGGGGTAGGTCTACCTTTGGTTCCCTAGTAGGATTTATATTCTCTTGAGGAGAATGATGATTGTATGATGATTGGGAGTGATGCTTATTTTGATTTCTATAGTATTCTTCTTCACTAGGGCTAAAATGCCTAGATGGGGATCTTATGAGAATTCCTTTCTTTTTTCTATCACTCTCCTTCTCATCTCTCCTCTTATTCTCTTCTTCTCTCCTTCTTTCTTTTTCCTCTTTTTCTCTTTTTCTTTCTAGTTATTTCCTTCTTCTCCTTTCTTCATCCTCTCTTCTCTCTCTTTGCCTTCTCTCTTCTCACTCTTTTTTCTCTTTTCTCATTTCTAACATCTCTTTTTTTAACTCTTCCTTCTCTTTCTGTTTTTCCTTTTCTTTTATTTCCTTTTTTCTCTCTTTTTCTTCTCTCCTTTCTTGTTCTTTAGCCATCCATTCCCTAAATTCTAAGTTAAGGTTTTCAAGAGTGTCTCCCTTAGAAGGTTTTCTTTGGTTGACACTCTTACTTGATGAACAACTATGTACACTAGAATGTGTGTGGGAAGTCATCGTGCTTGGATGCTAAAAACTAAAGGGTAGGCCAAAAACTTTTTTTTTCAAGCAACACTCCTCTTTTTTTTTCTCACCTAAGATGGCTTGATGAGTCTTTGGAACTCTTAGGCTCTACAAGTTTTTTGCAAAAAAATTAAAAGTGCAAGAATCTTAAAGAGAAAGGGTTCTAATCATGCTGCTAAGGTGTTGAAGGAAGTGTACCACGTATTCCTTATTCACCTAATTAACGAGGAACTAAGCTAAAAATAACCAAAATTATTAAAAACCAAGGGAGGGCCTTAAGGGCATTCAAACTCCCAGGCTGGAGGACTTTTTCAGATTTTCAGATTTACAGTTTTTAGATTTTCAGAGTTTGTAAAGTTTTAGAGAACTTTTGTGGAAGGAAGATTTTCTCTCTTGGCTTTCAATTGCAATTTAGTTTCCATTCTAGTTTTCAACTTTGCTCTGAGTTTGTGTTCTTCCCTTGCCTCCTCTCTATTATGCATCATTCTTTATCAAGAATTAGCATTTTCCGTGTAATTGATTGATTGCATGCATGCTAGGGTAGGTATAGGAGCAATTTCATTTCTATTCTTGCAATTTTCTGTTCTGCAATTTCATTTCTATTTCAGAAAAATGTATTTCTTTTAGTTTCTGCAATTTTTCTTTCTTGCAAATTTTCCTTTCTTGCAATTTTTCTTTTCCTGCGAATTTTCAACTTTCCTGCAAATTTGTTCATAATTTCTTGCGGATTTTCTTTCATTCTTTCTTGCTTGTTTTCTCATTTCTTTCCTATGATTAAACCACCCCCTTTGTTGTTAATAAAGAAAAAGATTAGAACTAATTTGAACAATCTCTTTGCATGTTTCCTTGTGATTCAATCTTGGGTCAACCCTATAGTACATTAAGGGAACTTTGTATGTTTTTTGCAAAACCTAGGGCGACTAGGGTTTTGTCAAACTGGCGTCGTTGCTGGGGAGACACTTTGCTTGGATTATGCCTTATGCCTGTATTCTCAATTTTCTATAATCTGGTTTGTTTTTGTTCTTTTTCTTTTTTTTATAATCTTTTGTGTTTCTTTAGAGCATATTGGTAATCTTTGATTCTGATCTCTACTGCATGATATATAGAAATTGTTGTTAATGCAAATTGAGTGTTTCTGTTTCTGTTTCTGATTCACTTGTGTTTAATACGGATTGCATGTTAGATCCTTGAATTAATTCTTGAATTGTAGCTGAGTTTCCAGGTGTAATTCTTGAATTTTGATCTGTGTATGTTTCTTTGGTTTTCCCTAAATTGTAGCATTGGGTGTTTCATATTGCTTCATCATTGCATGTTGCATATTCTTTCATGCTTACATTGATAAAATCTGATTCCTATACGTCTATGTATTTTGGTGCATGTTGGATATAGCAGTTTTAGTTTTTGCAGGAAAATCCATGGGAAAATTCGTGTGAAGTCTGATTTCATACATTCTTGCCATTAGCCTATTCTGATTTCATGCATTCTTGCCATTAGCCTATTCTGATTTCATGATTGCATTGCATCATACCCATAATTGAATCAAAACAGCATCATTAAGCTAAAACAGAACATGAAAACAAAGTAGTAGTGGAAATCAACAATCAACATTGCATTTTAATGAATTTTGCATGAATAGTGCATGAATAGTGTAGTGAATAGTAGCTGATTTTAGAAATTCCTAATAAAATAGTTAGAGCTTGAATTTTGAGTCCATTTTTTTGTGCATGCTTCTTTTAGTGTCTAGTAGGTGGTAGAGTCATTTCTTTGTCAAGAATAGTTGTGAAAAAAATAGAAAATTAGGTGTGCTAAGAAAATTTGAGAAACTTAAAACTGGCATAACTTGGGCTCTAGAACTCAGAATTTGACAAATTTTATATGTTTTTGGGGTAGGAAAAAATTTCTAACCCATTCCAAGTTGCTCCACCAATTTGGGCTTCTCGGATTTTCAAAAATCGCTTGTTTTCTATCTTTTTTCAATTTTTTTCATTATTTGATTGATTTTTCCAATTTTTAGGCCTTTAGCATAAATACCTCCTCTAATCAGAAAATTCCAAACATTTTTGTGGTGTATTGTCTTACCTATTAGAGATTTTGTCATAGCATTACAACTCTATATATTGCACTTCCTTGATACTTCCTTTATAAACTGACACTATTCACCCATTTAGTGCATATTACCTTGCTAGTCTAGAATTATGTTGCCCTTTTTGCATGACCAGGTCCAATCCAGGCTCGTTATACTCCTTGGACCTTGAGATTAAGAGGACAACAAGAAGGCTGCTTAAAGAGCATAGTTCCAGAAAAGTCCAACCTTCAGCTTACCTTGCTTCTCACACAAGCAACATGGCAATAAACCATGAGAGGACCTTGAAGGAGCTAGCTGCCCTTGATGTTGGATATCAGCCACTCTGCTTCCAAGTTCCACCATTACAAGAAGGTGCAGCCAGTTATGAGCTCAAATCAGGCCTGATACACTTGCTTCCCAAATTCCATGGTCTGGAAGGTGAGGATGCACACAAGCATTTGATGGAGTTCCATGTAGTCTACTCCATCATGAGACCTGTAGATGTGCCTGAGGACTTTGTCAAGATGAAGGCCTTCCCCTTTTCATTGTGTGACACAGCCAAGGATTGGCTGTAACGTCCATCGTTACAGTCATAACCCATAATAAAAATAGTGAAGAATATAAAGAAAATAATAAATTCTATATTTAAATACATGAATTCTTACATAATATTAAAATATAATCCTCAAATCTAGACCTCTTGAAAACGAAAATATTTACAAATACATCATATTCTAAAATTGTTACAAACAAATACTACTTGATTAATAGCAAACTAGATGCTTGTTTGGCAACAATTTTATAAAACTGTTTTCAGTATTTTAGTTCTTAAAAACTAAAAAACTTGCTTGGGTAGTGTTTTCTGAAAACAGATTTCGAAAACAGTTCTGGTTTTTTAGTTTTTAAAAACTAAAAAACTGGAATAGCTAAAAGTAGTTTTGCTTTTCAGTTATCTGTTTTTGTTTTCAAAACTCAAAATACAATCAGAATATGTTGTTTTTTGCTTTTCATGAATGAAATTCTAATAAACATGAACAATTTTTTTCCATTTTTACATCTTCAAAACAGTTTTTAAATATCACTTGCCAAACAAGTTTTTTTTTTCTTCCCGAAAACAGTTTTTGAAAACTATTTTTGAAAACTCTTTTCAAAAACTAAAAAACAAAACCAAATATTTGATTTCCAAAACTTTTCCATGGACCTCTAAAAACAACATTTTTAATCAGATAATAATCTCAGTGAATAAAACAAGTTTTTTAAAAGAGGTTCGCAATTAATAATGTTCTCAGCCGACGTAGAATACAGAAAAACAACCATAGTACCCGTAGTAATAAAAAATATCTTTATTTATATATAACTAAAGATTTATCCAAATAATTTCTAGCAATAATTATAAATACGATAAAAATAGTTTTTGATGCAAACACACAATCCACAAATTATCGTGATACTCATGATCACTCACTCACACTTTGCGATTACCAGAACCAGGTTTTCAGTAGATTCTTCAAAATGGTCTATCAGCTCATATTCCATACAATGGCGTCCCACTGCCTTCCCCATGCTATTATGGAGGTATCCAGAATCTCTTCTCCATCCCGGATGAAGGCATCTAAAACCTCTTCCCCGTATGAAACGAAGGTATCTCATACATCCATCCCAAATGAATGTACCTCAAAATTCAACCCCATTCCAAATGGAGGTATCTCAAAACAATTATCAAAGTAATTTGCAAATATTAAACGCATTAAGAACAATTTTTAAAACCATACCATGGAGGGTTAAAAACAGACGTTTTACTCACCTCTTAAAGCGAGATCCTACCACTTTAATTCTTTTACTCCTATGTCCCTATTTCTCAACCCTAGAAGAATCAACTAATCTATGATATTCTGAGGGAACTAGTTAACCCTATATATATTAGTTTAGGGTTGGTTTTTACCCTTTCTATATTTTTCTATAAAATATTGATTTTTCCATATTAAATCCAAAATAGTATATTTATTTTATTTTATTTCTATTTTAAAGGGAATATTATCTGAATCTTGTTATTCAAAGTGATATCAAATCTTTTATTTGTTTTATCTTATTTCTATTTTAAAAGAAATATTATCTTAATCTTGTTAATTCAAAATTTCTAACAGTTTAATCCTTTAATTAGTTTTTTTTAACAACTTAATCTATCTTCTATTAACTAAATTATTATTCGAATATTTCTATTTTAAACTTTGGGATGTTACATTGGCTCTACTTGCAGGAAACACTAATCACCACTTGGAATGACATGAAAAGGAGATTTCTTGAAAAAATTTTCCCTGCATCAAGAACAGCAACCATAAGGAAAGAAATCAGTGGAATTCGCCAACTGCAAGGAGAGACTTTATATGAGTACTCGAAGTGGTTCAACAAGCTTTGTGCAACTTGTCCAAATCACCAAATTAATTAGCAGCTTTTAATACAATAATTCTATGAAGGATTGCTGCCTATGGAGAGAAGCATGATTGATGCAGCAAGTGAAGGAGCTCTGATGGATAAGAACCCAACAGTTGCAAGGTATCTGATCTCCAACATGGCAAAAAATTTGCAACAATTCAGTTCTAGGAATGTCATTAGGTCAGTGCATGAAACAATAAGCAAAGATGTTGCTGCAGTTGATAATCAAAGGATGGAAAACAAGCTAACTGAATTAGCATCATTGGTGAGGCAGTTGGCCATGAACCAAGTAGTGCACACTCCAATAGCTCAAACATGTGGCATTTGTGTAGCTGACCGTTACACTAATACATACCCCCAATTACAAGAGCCAAGCAGTTCACCTTTTCAAGTTGTAGCAGGGATACATCCTCCATTTCAGCAACAATAGCCTCAATATAACCCTTTTTCAGCAACATATAATCTAGGTTGGAGAGACCATCCTAACTTGAGGTATGGACCACCTAGACCTGAGCAGTAGCACCAAAGATACACCTACCAGCCTCAGCAAAACACACACCCCCCTTTTCAGCAACAAAAATATCAATCACCTCCTTTTAGACAACAAGCAGCACCACCACCACAACAACCATCACAGCAACAACAACCCTTGGAGTCGAATGCTGGATCTTCTCTAGAGGATTTAATGAAGTAAATGGCAACACAAAACTTGTAGTTCCAGCAACCATCCAAGACTTGCAAACACAAATTGGACAATTAGCCGCTTCAGTCAACAAACTGCAACAAGGGTCTGAAAATTGCCTTCTCAACCTATGGTGAATCCTTATTTGAGCAATGTTAATGCATTCTTGTTGATGCCTTTCCCAAGATCACCTTTTAGCTTGGTTCCTTTGGAGAATAGTGGAAGGAGAAGGAATGGTGGTGTAGGCACCACTCATGGAGAGATAAGTCTGTGAAGAAGCTTGCCACAAGGGAAAGAGCCCTTGATAAAAGCCATAGAACTCTCAAAGCTAAGGAGAGAAAGAAGACACTCAAATAAACTCACAAATAATTTTTATTCAATATCAAGTGTAAAATGAACATAGGAGGGGGAGACACCTATTTATAAGAAAAAGAATGGACTAAGGGAGGGAGAAGAGTGACGTGCAAGCTAGGGGAGATTAGGAGAGTTTAATCAAGTGTTAACTGAGCTAGAGCCAACTAGCACTTGATTAATCTCTAAAAAGATCCAAACATGCCCCTAACTTTAAGATCTTGGTCCCCTCTCATTTTGAATTTGAATTTTGGAGGGAAGCCACATGGCATCTTCAAAATTCAAATTCAAAATGAGAGCACATAAAAAACATGTGGAATCCACCTTGGAGGAGAGAGAAGGTTCCGTCCAAGTAGAGGGGAACCAAGAGGTCCCACATGTCTCTCATGCTTCATGTGTGAGTGGGAGGGGTGTGGAACCAACTTAGGGGGTGTGGTTCACAAAAGCCACACTCCTAAGCTTCTCCAAAAAGCCCAAACTACTCAACACACTCTACAAAAGAGACTAATCACACCTCCTAAATTAAAAGAACATAAAAGGCAAAATACAAGGCCAAAAATAAAAATAAAAACACCTCCACACTCCTAAAAAGAAAACGTATACATGAAGGACTAAGAAGAAGACTATGACCTATTTTCTATCATCTTGATCTCCATGAGAAGGTGAGGTCTTCTTCCCTCCTCTCTTGCCATGTCTTCCTCAAACCTCCTAGCCATGGCCCTTGTGATAGGACCCTTGCTAGGGAGGATGCATAAAATGTGAGTGCCATCACCTTGAGAAGTGGCATGAAGTTGAATGATACATCAGATCAGCAAAGTCCACAAATAATACCTCATGTTGTAGTTCAACAACCAACCATAAGCAAAAGTAAATTTCTATAGCAATAGCAACAGCAGCAGCAACAGATCCCTCTTCCTTTCCCTTCAAGGAATTCTGCACCAAAGAGAATGGAAATAAATCAGGAATTGCTGGATACCTTCAAAAAAGTGGAAATAAATATACCCTTGCTAGATGCCATCAAACAGATCCCAAAGTATGCAAAACTTTTAAAGGAATTATGTACTTATAAAAGGAATTTGAAAAAGAGACAAGTTCAAACAGTTTCAGCCTTATCCCAATCCAGCTTGCCCAAAAAATGTGATGATCCAGGCACCTTCTCCATACCCTGCACTATTGGAGAATCAACATTTGCTAATGCCTTGCTGGACTTGGGAGCTTCCATTAATGTCATGCCTTTAGCCGTGTACAGAATGCTTCAGTTAGGAGACTTGAAGCCAACCAATGTGATCATTCAATTAGCAAACAGAAGCACAGTTCAACCCTTGGGAATCCTTGAAGACGTGTTGGTAAAATTCAATCAATTAATTTTTCCAGCTGACTTTTACATTCTTGATATGCAGAAGGAGAGTCATTCACATAGGTCCACTTTAATTTTGGGAAGACCATTCCTGATGACTGCTAGGACCAAAATAGATGTTCATACAAGCACACTCTACATGGAATTTGGAGATGATATGATTCAATTCAATATCCTCGAAGCCATGAAGCATCCAGTTGAACACCATTCCATCCTCCATGATCATCATTCGGTTTTTCTACTTGACATCTTAGGAGATGGTAATTTTGATGATCTTTTTACTCAAATGGATGTAAATACGTACATTATGGATATTTCTAGATTTTTGGAGTTTTCGGATTTGGATTGTGATTATAATATGCCTGGATGCACTTGTGAGGATGGCATGTGTGCCATCTGTACTAAAATTAATACCTCAATTTGTTCTGTATCCTCTGTCTCATCTTCCATTTCAAGTACAGATTCAGACTTAGCAATAGTAGCAGCTGAAGCTTTACTACCTCCTTTATTAGAGCTGAAACCTCTGCCAGATCTCTTGAAATATGCCTATTTGGGCATGGATCAAAGGCTTCCAGTAATAATCTCTAGCCACCTGCTTAAGGATCAGGAGGAGAAGCTGCTACATGTTCTCAGGGAGCACAAAAGAGCAATAAGTTAGACTTTGGATGATATACCTGGCATTAGCCCAACTATATGTATGCACAGAATTCTTCTAGAAGATGGGTTCAAACCAGTAAGGCAACCCCAAAGAAGACTCAATCCTACCATACATGATGTAGTAAAGAAGGAGGTGACTAACCTACTAATGGTTGGAATCATCTACCCTATTTCAGACAGCACATGGGTTTCACCTGTTCATATAGTTTCGAAGAAGCTTGGGACTATAGTTGTGCAAAACCAAGAGAATGAGTTGATCCCAACAAGATTTGCTAACAAATGGAGAGTATGCATAGATTATAGGCAACTCAACCAAGCTACTAGAAAAGTCCATTTTCCCTACCATTCATCGATTAGGTAATTGAGAAGTTGGCAGGTAAATCCCATTATTTCTTTGTAGATGGATTTTTTTGTTACATGCAAATACACATTGCTTCTGAATACCAACACAAGACCACTTTCACTTGTCCTTTTAGCACTTTTGCCTACACAAGGATGCCATTTGGCCTATGCAATGCGCTGACCACATTTCAAAGATGCATGCTTAGGATTTTTTTTTTATTTAATTGAAGAATGCATGGAAGTGTTCATGGATGATTTTACTGTTTATGGTTCCTCATTTGACTCGTGTTTGCATAGCTTAACTAGAGTATTAGATAGATACATCGAGACTAACCTTATGCTTAATTATGAAAAATGCCACTTTATGGTAACTAAGGGAATAGTCTTAGGTCATTTTGTATCTGAGAGAGGAGTACAAGTAAATAAATCTAAAATCGATGTTATTACCTCTCTATCTTACCCCGTGTCAGTGCAGGAAGTGCGTTCTCTTCTTGGGCATGCAAGATTCTATAGATGATTTATTAAAGATTTCAGCAAAATGGCCCTATCTTTGTCCAAGCTTCTACAAAAAGACGTGCCTTTTCTATTTGATGATCCATGTAAAGAGAGTTTTGACGAGTTGAAGAGGAGACTCACAACATCACCTATCATGCAGCCACCCAATTGGGAGCTCCCCTTCGAATTAATGTGTGATGCCTCCGATTATACGCTTGGAGTTGTATTGTCGTAAAGAGTAGGTAAAATTCCGCATGTTATAGCCTATGTCTCGTGGACTCTTAATTCAGCCCAAGTAAATTATACCACCACTGAAAAGGAGTCATTAGCTATTGTGTTTGCATTAGATAAATTTCATCCTTATTTGCTTGGCTCCAAATTAACTATCTTTACAGATCATGCTGCATTAAAATTCCTGCTAAAGAAGTCCAATGCTAAGCCTAGATTAATCAGGTGGGTGCTTCTCCTATAGGAGTTTGATATTGATATAAAAGACAGGAGTGGTGCGTTAAATCAGGTTGCTGATCACTTAAGTCGTATTTAAGGGACCATTAATCCCTTACCAATTCGTGATAATTTCCCTGATGATTGTTTATTTACTTTTTTGGTGCAATCCTCCCTAGTAAAGGTCTCACCACAAGGGTCATGGCTAGGAGGATTAAGGAAGACATGGCCAGAGAAGAGCAAGGAAGATCTTGATGAACTCCCTTGATCTCTTCAACCAAGGTTCCTTCCTCTAAGAAAATGGAGGATGGAGAGGTTAGAAACGGGAGAGGGTTGACGCCACTTTCTAGGAGAAAGATGAGTCTAAAAATTTTATGTTGCTTGCCACAAGGGAGAGGTCCCTTGATAAAAGCTTTAAGGGAGAGATTCCTCAAGAGAGAGGATTCTCAAAGACACTCAAGAATAAATTGCTCAAAAAGAGTCTTACTTCATTCAATCAAGTGTGATTTGTACAAGAGAGACTAGGTGTATTTATAGCCCAAAGAGGGAGCAAGACACTCCAAACTAGGCAATGTGGGACTTGGGCCTAATTAGTATTAGGAGCACTAATCCCTCTTAGGCCCACTAAAAGTGGTGGCTAGCCTTAAGCTAGGGAGTGTCACGGTCTAATCAAGGGGGTGTGGAAAGAGATCCACACTCCTTTGTGTTATTAGGCCCTTTACTCCCCTCACCTCCCTTCCTAAGCTAATTACACCCTAAACTCTAGAAACTAAAATAAATGGCCAAAATACAAGGCCTAAAAGGGAATTAAAAGCTAATTAATATTTACAAGAGGAAAACTAAGGACTATGGCCTAAAATATCTGTCTCCATCATGAGTTGGGGTCTTGATGAGTCTTTCCGGGCCAAGTCCTCTTCAATCCTCCTAGCCATTGCCCTAGTGAGAGGGCCTTGATAGGTAGGATTGCAACATCTCCTCCCCCATCGGAAAGATTTGTCCTCAAATATGAAGGGTCGTCATCTTCCATGTCAGCACCTAAAAAGGGGGTAAGCTCACAAACATTAAAGGTGGTGCTAACTCCATAATCCTCGCGAAGGTCTAACTTATATGCATTATTATTTACCTTCTCAAGGATTTGGAAGGGACCATCTCCTCGAGGGCTAAGTTTGTACTTCCTCTTAGAAGGGAAACGATCCTTTCTTAGGTGAAGCCAAACCCAATCGTCCTTTTTAAAGATGACTTTCTTCCTCCCCTTGTTGCTAGATGAAGCATACCCCTTAGATTGGGTTTCAATATTAGTTTTGACCCTCTCATGTAATTTTTTGACAGAATCAGCCCTAGTTTCCCTTCTTTATGAAAAATTCAGGTGTTAGAGAGTGGTAACAAGTCCAGAGGGGTGAGAGGATTAAAACCATATACAACCTCAAAAAGGGAGTGCTTAGTGGTTCGATGAAGCACCCTATTATATGCAAATTCAATGTGGGGGAGATATTCATCCCAAGACTTGTGGTTGCCTTTCAAGAGTGCCCTCAACATAGTGGATAGGGATCTATTTACTACCTCAGTTTGTCCATCTGTTTGAGGATGACAAGTGGTAGAAAATAAGAGCTTAGTTCCTAGCCTTGCCCAAAGAGTTTTCCAAAAATGGCCAAGGAACTTAGCATCCCTATCAGAGACTATGATTGAGGGTATTCCGTGCAAGCGGACAACCTCATGAAAGAAAAGCCTTGCGATGTGACTCGTGTCATCCACTTTGTGGCAGGGAATGAAATGTGCCATTTTACTAAAGCGATCCACTACCACAAAGATGGAGTCTACACCTCGTTGGGTTCTTGGGAGCCCAAGGATAAAATCCATGCTAATATCTACCCAAGGTGTAGAAGGAGTGGGTAAAGGTGTGTAAAGTCCATGAGGCATTACTTGGGACTTAGCTTGTAAACAAGCTATGCATCGCAAGCAATGTCTTTGGACATCTTTTTTCATATGGGGCCAAAATAATTTTTCTTTTAAAAGCATTAAGGTTTTATCAATTCCAAAATGCCCCATGAGCCCACCTTCATGGCTCTCTTTTGTCAGCAATTGCCTAATGGATCCTTGGGGTACACAAAGTTTGCCCTCTTTGAATAAGTACCCCTCACACATGTAGAAGCCATCTTTGGCTTTGGAAGATGAGGCAGTATAAATGGTTCCAAAGTCTTGGTCACAAGGATACATTTCTTTTATGTCATCAAATCCCAAAATTTGAGCACTGAGGGTGGCAAGGAGAGAATGCCTCCTTGAAAGAGCATCGGCCACCACATTTGTTTTTCCTTTTTTTATATTTGATGACATAAGGAAAAGTTTCAAGAAATTTAACCCATTTAGCATGCCTCTTGTTCAACTTTCCTTGCCTCCTCAAATACTTAAGTGACTCATGGTCACTATGAATGATAAATTCCTTGGAAACAAGATAATGTTCCCAAGTTAGGAGGGCACGGATCAAAGCATAAAACTCCTTGTCGTAGGTGGGGTAGTTGAGGTGGGCACCATTGAGTTTTTCACTAAAATAAGCAATGGGGTGCCCCTCTTGCAACAGCACAACTCCTACACCTACTCCCGATGCATCACATTCTAGCTCAAAAGTTTTCAGTCGGGGAGGGCTAGAACGGGTGCATTAGTGAGTTTATCCTTGAGCAGTTGAAAAGCTTCTTTTTGTTTTTCACCCCACAAGAAAGGAACTTCCTTCTTCACCAAGTTATTGAGTGGTGAAGCTAGTGTGGAGAAGTTAGGCACAAAGCGCCTATAAAATCCTGCGAGACCATGAAAGCTCTTGATCTCAGTCACACTAGTAGAGGTGGGCCATTCTTGAATGACCTTGATTTTTTGGGGGTCCACTTGGACCCCTTGGGCACTAATGACAAAGTCCAAGAAAACCACACTAGGAACACAAAAAATGCATTTTTCTAAGTTTGTAAATAGTTTATTCATTCTAAGGACAGATAAGACTTCCCTAAGGTGTCCTATATGTTCTTCTAAAGACCTACTATAGACTAAAATATTATCAAAATAAACAACTACAAACCTGCCAATGCAATCCCTAAGTACATGATTCATGAGACGCATGAAAGTGCTTGGAGCATTGGTGATCCCAAAAGGCATCACCAACCATTCATAAAAACCGAATTTGGTCTTAAAAGCGATTTTCCATTCATCTCCTTCTTTGATTCTTATTTGATGGTAACCACTTCTAAGATCAATTTTTGAAAATATTTTGGCTCCATGCAATTCCTCAAGCATATCATCTAGCCTAGGGATTAGGTGCCTATACTTAATGGTGATGTTATTGATGGCACGACAGTCCATACACACCCGCCATTTTCCATCCTTTTTGGGCTCCAACAAAACAGGAACCGCACAAGGGCTAAGGCTCTTTTGAACCCAACCGTTCTCCAACAAGTCTTGAACTTGAGACTCAATCTCTTTGGTCTCAACGGGGTTTGTCCTATACGCGGGTCTATTGGGCAGACTTGCGCCAGGAACAAGGTTAATTTGGTGTTCTATTCCCCTTAGAGGTAGTAATCCCCTCGGAACCTCTTGAGGGAAAAGTTCATCAAATTATTTTAAAAGATTTTGGAAGGGGTACCTCCTTCCAACTCTCCCACTTTACCCTTTTCAAGATTTAGGGATGAAACTTTTTTTTTTTTTTACTTTGAACTTTTTTTTCCTCATCTCTTTTATGTTTCACGATGAGTTGATCCTCAGCCACTTATGAAGGTGTGAAAGGAGTCAACCTTATTCTTTTACCCTTACGAGTGAGGATTATCTCATTAGAGTAGCCATGGTGAATGACTTGTTTGTCAAACTGCCAAGGCCTCCCTAATAAGATATGGCCAGCCTCCATTGGAACTATATCACATAAGATCTCATCTTGATACTTTCCAATGGAGAACGGCACCTTCACTTGTTGGTTTACAACCATTTCCCCTTCCTCATTAAGCCATTGGAGCTTGTAAGGTCTAGGATGAGGAATTGGGTGTAAGGCTAGCTTCTCTACCAACCTTGAGCTACAACAATTGCAGCAAGATCCACTATCCACAATGAGAGAACAGGTTTTGTCTAAAACTTTACAACGTGTATGAAAAATGTTCTCTCTTTGGGAGTGGTTAAGCTCAAGGGGTTGGCTTCCAAGAAGGCGCCTAACCATTAAGAGGTTTCCATCACAAGGATTTTCAATAATGTCATGCTCATGATGCTCATGACCCCTTTCTTCCTCGCTCTCACTAGAGGAGGAAGATGAGCTACTCTCACTAAAAATCTCTTGGCCCCTCATGATCATGGTTTTCTTATTGGGGCACTGAGAGGCAATGTGGCCTCTCCCAAGACATTTAAAGCATTTAATACTACTAGTCCTATTGTTAGAACTAGTAGGGGGGTTATCTCTATGATGCATGGGTTTATGTTCTTTATGCACATGCTTGGATGGTTCCTCTTTAGGAGAGCTCTTGGAAGAGCTTCCCTTGCCTAGGTCCCTCTTTGCATAATTGTAGGATGGAAATTCTCTTTTTGCTCCACCTTTTCTTTTTAATTGATTTTCCACTCTTATGCAAAGTTGGACTAGGTCATCTAGATTATTATATGGTAAGAGCTCAACTTTGTCTCTTATGTCAGAGATCAAACCACTTAAAAATCTAGCTTCAGTGGCCCTTGGTTCTTCGGTGATGCCCGCTCTCATCATGAAAAGCTCCATGGTTTGTCTGTACTCCTCAACACTTGAGTTGTACTATTTTAATCTTTGGAGTTTATCCAAGAGCTCTCTTTCATAATAAGAAGGGACATGTCTCCGCCTCATAGCCCCCTTGAGATCATTCCAATAATCCACCGGAGGTTACGAAGGCGGCGCCTCTCATTGACCAAGGAGGTCCACCAATACATGGCATGCCTTTGGAAGCTAAGGGTTTCCAACGAAACTTTTCTTTCTTCACTTATGTTATAACAAACAAAGAGTTGCTTTACCTTCATTTCCCAATCAAGGTAGGCTTCCACATCCTCTTTGCCATGAAAATGAGGGAGGTTAACTTTTTGTTCCCTAGGTTGGGCTTGGGGTTGGTTATGATGTTGTTGTGCTCTCCTTACCCGAGGTCTTTCATATCCCTCACTTTCACTTACTTCACTAGAGGCAGACCTATACCTATGCCTTTCTCTAACTCGTCTTTCTCTTCTTTCTTCTCTTCCACGCTCTTCTCTTCTCTCTTCCCTCTCTCTCTCTTCTCTTTCCTTTTTTTCTTCTCTTTCTCTTCGTTCTATTTCTTTCTCTTCCCTCTGTCTTTCTTCTCGTTCTTGTCTCTCTCTTTTCTCCTCGCTTTCTTTCTCTCTTTTCTCACGCTCTTTTGCCTCTCTTCGTCTTTCTTCTCTTAACTCTCTTTCTCTCTTTTATTTTTGTTTCTCTTCACGCCGCTTTTCTTCTCTTTTCTCCCTTTCTTTTCTTTCTTTTCTCTCTTCTACCCTCCGTTACCTAAATTCACTCACAAACTTATCCATGTTGTTGGTTTTTTCAGAACCTTGTTGATTTACACTACCTTTACTAAATGTGTGTGAGCTTATTTTGAAAGTGATTGGGAAGAACCTATGGGCAACACTCCTTACTCTTTTGTTTTGTTTTCTCCCTAAGTGAATTACTTAAGAGTCTTTGGAACTCAAAAGCCTTTCACACTAAGATGCAAAGCAAATAAAAGAAATTTAAAGCAAAGGTAAGGATCTAAAGGCGTGCACCTAAGGTGGAGAGATGGGGTACCAATTTCTTCTCCCACCTAAACGAGAAACTAAAAAATTATTATAATCAAAGAAATGACCCTTATGGGCATCCAACACCTCAATTAAAATGGTCTTAATAAAATTTACACCCAATTAAACAAAAAGAAACAAAAGGCTTGATGTTTGAAGTTGCTCTCTACTCCAAGTGTTTGCCTCTCTCAAAGTGGTGTTGCTCCCTTGAATGAACCTCTTCCTTAGCTTGCTTCAACACACCTCAAGATGCTTCCCTTGTGGAAAGCTTGGTTTGACCTTTCTTTTCCTTCAACAAAGTGGCGCACCCAAGGAGGAACCAAGAGAGTGCAATGCAATAAAAAAAACAAGAAAAGAAAACTCAAGGAAGGGAGATAAACATCCAAGTGGAAATAATTATTTAGACAAACACAAAGATAACAAAAAAAGACAAGCAATTAAAAATGGTGTAGATAGAAAGATGGTACAAAAAATAAATTCCTAGAATGGGCCTAGAATAGAATGGACTACAAAAAAAAATGACTCAAAAGTTTCAATCATTTGCATCATTTAAAATCAATATGGCCAAATTATTAGCAAGTATGTTCAAGCAAGATTCATTAATTTTTTTTAAATCACTCCTTTTAGTTATTGGGACAATATGAGGTGCACTAAAGATATTTTGTTCTTTTCACTTTTTTTTTTTTTTAACAAATTTTTTTTTTACTAACACGTTTATTTTTTTTTCACTTGTTTTCTTTTTAATTTCTATTTTTTATACAATTTTGCTACACCTCTTAACAAAATTTCGAAGCAAATACGGTGAGGAATCAAAGAATCATAAATGCTTGAACAAAGGATAGGAAATGGCCACCATCATTGATATACAAAAGTGCAAAATTAAGAAACAAAGCAACCTAATATGAACTAGTAATTTTAGGTGATAAAAAAATAAATGGCACAAGGAGAGCTTTATGGAAGTTGAGGCCAACTTGATTACTCAATAATCAGCCCAATTACATACCCAACATGCCTCCCAAAGCCAATAAAACAAAATCACCACAAAAACTAGCACAAAATTACGATACTAAAATTATTGAACAAGTGAATGAAATTTGGAAGAAATTGAGCATTAATTTTTTTTGAAGATTTTTTTTAAGAACATGCTAAGATCTAAATAGCATGTGAAACTCTAAGGACATGGGATCAAGAGTAAGCCTCTTTGATGCTCAATTTCCAATAGAGAAATAACACACTTTTATGGTAAAATAAAAGAGCTAAACAGTAGATTTTAACTGACAATTAAAAGGACTAAACAATACCAAAATAAGACACAACGTAGGAGGATTAAAACTGAAAATAAATGACTCAAAATGACCAAGAATGTGACACAAAAACAGAGAAATAGGGGCTGGAAAAAATAGAGAAATGGGTGCAGGAAAAAAATAGAGAAAAAAGGTGCAGGAAAATAGAATTAAAATGCAAGAACTCTAAATGAAAGAAGCAAAAGTGCATCCAAGGATCAAAACCACAATTGTGTGGCTTCCTTCACAAAGTTTGTGAAGTCATTACTATGATCCTCTTAGGGTAAGCACTAGAATAAGGAAAAATTAAAAAGATGGGTAGAAATTTAAAGAAACAAACCTAAAGGAAACACACAAAGATTCAATAGAAATGAACAAAATAAATTGAATCTAGAAAGAAATAAAGACATGGAAATAAAAATTGCAAGAACTAAAACATAAACTTGAAGACAATAAGGAATTTAAATGACAATAAAGGAAGCAAGAAATAAAGTATAAAAAACTGCAGAAAAAAGAAACTAAAGAAAGACACATAAACTAAGGAGAAGGAGGAGGAAATGAACCTTCATGAAGATGGCTCTGATACCAAATGATGCACTCCCTTGATCTCTTCAACCAAGGTCCCTTCCTCTAAGAAAATGGAGGATGGAGAGGTTAGAAATGGGAGAGGGTTGACGCCACTTTCTAGGAGAAAGATGAGTCAAAAAATTTTATGTTGCTTGCCTCAAGGGAGAGGTCCCTTGATAAAAGCTTTAAGGGAGAGATTCCTCAAGAGAGAGGATTCTCAAAGACACTCAAGAATAAATTGCTCAAAAAGAGTCTTACTTCATTCAATCAAGTGTGATTTGTACAAGAGAGACTAGGTGTATTTCTAGCCCAAAGAGGGAGCAAGGCACTCAAAACTAGGCAATGTGGGACTTGGGCCTAATTAGTATTAGGAGCAGTAATCCCTCTTAGGCCCACTAAAAGTGGTGCCTGGCCTTAAGCTAGGGAGTGTCACGGCCTAATCAAGGGGGTGTGGAAAGAGATCCACACTCCTTTGTGTTATTAGGCCCTTTACTCCCCTCACCTCTCTTCCTAAGCTAATTACACCCTAAACTCTAGAAACTAAAATAAATGGCCAAAATACAAGGCCTAAAAGGGAATTAAAAGCTAATTAATATTTACAAGAGGAAAACTAAGGACTATGGCCTAAAATATCTATCTCCATCATGAGCTGGGGTCTTGATGAGTCTTTCCGGGCCAAGTCCTCTTCAATCCTCCTAGCCATTGCCCTAGTGAGAAGGCCCTTCATAGGTAGGATTGCATCAGATCTCACCTTCTTTTGGACATCAAGATCAGGCCATAGTCGTCACTTTTTAGCCTTGTATTTGGCGCCTTTTAGTTCTTGTATTTGGAGGTGTATTTAGTATTTCTTTTGGCATTGTATTTTGGCCTTTTTTGTTTCTTTTAGTTGAAGGGAGGAGTAACTAGCTCTTATGTGGAATGGATGCATTCGTGGGCTTTTTGGGACCATATGGACGTGTAGTTTTGATAACCACACCCCTCTAGCTTATCCCCATACTCGCCTAAGTCACACATGAAGCATGAGAGACAAGTAACCCCCTCTTGTTCCCTAGTCTTCCGTTCTTTCACACTCTCTTTCCTACATGGCCTTTCTTGTTGCTTCATGTTTGGATTTGAATTTTGGAGGGAGATGACATGACATTCTCCAAATTCAAATTCAAATTTGGAGGGAAGAAAGATCCTTGATCTTAGGGCCTTGTTTGGATCTTGTTGAATTAATTAAGTGTTAATAAACCATGAGCTCAATTAACACCTAATTAATTCAACTATCCTTCCCCTAATCACCCTTGAGTTGGACGTCCAACTCAAGGCCCATAGCCTCAAGCTCCCTCTTCTATAAATAAGCACCTCTTCCTCTTGTATCATTTTTACACTTGACTTTTTAATAGACTAGAGAGTTCTACATTTTTTGAATGTCTTCTTCCTTCTCCTAATTGAAAGAACCTTCAATGGATTTTATCAAGGGCCTATTCCCTTGTGGCAAGTCTTCCTTAGGCTTATCCTTCTAAGGTGACGCCTCCAACCTTCATCTTCTTGACTTCTATCCTTCATCTTCTTCTTTAGAGCAACCTCTTGAAGAGATCCTTGGCTTAGCACTAGGAGAAGTGCACCATTTATTTTCTATGGACTCTGCACCTTGGTTTGTGGACATTCTTAATTATTTGGTTACTTCGATTTTACCTCCTAATGCGTCTAGATCTCAAATTGATAAGCTTAAAAGTAATGCCAAATATTATGTTTGGGACGATACATATCTGTGGAAATTTTTTAATGACCAGGTTCTTCGTAGGTGTATTCCTGACCATGATTTTCAAGATATTTTGCACTTTCGTCATGATATATTTGTAGGAGGTCACTTTGGACCACAGAGGACAGCTAGGAGGATATTAGACAGTAGATTCAATTGGCCCACCATCTTTAAGGATGCACACAGGTTTTGCACTAGTTGTGAGATATGCCAAAAAGCAGGAGGAACTATCACCATGAGAAACGAGATGCTTCAACAACCTATCATATTCTGTGAAATATTCAATGTGTGGAGATTTCATGGGTCCCTTTCATGTCTCTTCTGGATATTCTTACATTTTACTTACTATTGATTATGTGACCAGATGGGTGGAGGTAAAAGCCACTAAAACTAATGATTCTAAGGTAGTTTCAGATTTTATCCCAACTAACATATTTTGCAGGTTTGGTGTGCCTATAGTTGTCATAAGTGATCAAGGAAGCTACTTCAGTAACAAGACTATAGCAGCTTTGTTTCAAAAATATTGGGTGACGCACAAAACTGCCACACCATATCATCCCCAAACTAATGGACAAGCTGAGGTATTTAACAGAGAAATCAAACACTTGTTGCAGAAGTTAGTTCGCCCTCACCGAAAAGATTGGATTAAGTTCCTGGATGATGCTCGTTGGGTGCAGAGGACGACTTACCAGACTTCATTGGTCATGTCTCCATTTCGGGTAGTGTTTGGTAAGGCATGCCATCTTCAAGTGGAAATTGAGCATAGATTATACTAGGCCGTGAAAAATTGCAATTTAGCACTTGAGCAAGCTGGGAAAGCCAGGAAGCTTCAACTTTAGGAGCTTGAGGAAATACGCTTGCAGGCTTATGAGAATTCCAGAATGTATAAAGAAAAAGTCAAAAAAATTCATGACATGCAAATTTTAATAAAGGAGTTCTCTGTAGGACAGAAAGTGTTATTATTTAATTCTCATTTAAAATTAATTGCGAGTAAGCTTAGATCCAAGTGGGATGGACCTTTTGTGATTACTAATGTCTTTTCCCATGGTGCAGTTGAAATTCAGGATGAAGCTACCAGCAAAGTCTTCAAAGTAAATGGACATTAATTGAAACCCTTCTAGGAGAATAAATTATAGGAAGAGGTTCAAAATGCATTTGGCCTATCTGTAATAGAGCTTATTCTGATTAAGGTGGTGTCTACATAGGCACCTGGGCTGTTTATTATTTTCATTCATCTTTGACTTATTTTTTTCTCTCTTTCTTTCTTTAGTGTTATGCATGCATTTGCATTCGCATTTTACATTGTCGATTTTCATCCATTCTCACATTGAGGGAAATGTTTCATTCAAGTGTGGGGTGGGGTAATCATGTTTTAGCATAAATTCTTTTTTCTTTATTGGATGTCTTTATTTTGAGTTTGTTAATAGTTTGTGAGTAATTTGTGATCTTTAGTTGGGAATTTTATAGCATGATAAAATTTGCTTTTAGTACTCTTGATCATTTATTTTCTCACAACATTACTTACATTACTTTGGTATTTTAGGGATCCAATTGAAAATAAATTTGTGCTTTGCTTTGTTTTATTTTGTTTTGTTTTGTTTTCTTTTGCTTGGAAGTGCAAAAGTTAAAGTGTGAGGTATTTGATGACTCATTTTATATGCTCACATTTATACTTTTGCTATATCTTCTAAGGTGTTCTTTCTTATTTATTTCATGCATTTAGCATGCGTTTAGGTTTTTATGTATAAAATCATATTTTTGATTAAACATACCTATAAGTTGCATTTTTAGCAAATTCTGCATTAATTCTATCCTGACACTGTCCAATGTTTTGGCCATAACGTTTTCTGTAGACCTTATTTTGGATAATTCTTTTTGCATTGGATTTCTAACTTCCAGGGCTTCAATTTTGATATCTGGAGCATGGGTTTTGGAGTCTGGAGCTATTTTTTAGGATTTTTTGAAGTTCGGGCAGAAACCTGCATCATTTTGTTTTAGGCATTGTATTTTTATGTAATTTAGTTTTAGGCCCATTGACACCTTGCTTGACCCTTTATTCCTGTGATTAAAAACCCAGCCGGGGGTTGAGGACCGGAGGACTTTTTCATATTTAAAGTTTTCAAATTTTTAGAGTTTGTAAAGTTTTAAAGAACTGTTGTGGAGGGAAGATTTTCTCTCTTGGCTTTCAATTGCAATTTAATTTCCATTCCAGTTTTCAACTTTGCTCCGAGTTTGTGTTCTTCCCTTGCCTCCTCTCTATTATGCATAATTCTTGATCAAGAATTAGCATTTTCTGTGTAATTGATTGATTGCATGCATGCTAGGGTAGGTATAAGAGCAATTTCATTTCTATTCTTGCAATTTCATTTTTGTTCTTGCAATTTTCTGTTCTACAATTTTGGATTTCTATTCTTGCAATTTTCTATTCTGCAATTTCATTCTATTTCAGAAAAATGTATTTCTTCTAGTTTTTGCAATTTTTCTTTCCTACAAATTTTCCTTTCTTGCGATTTTTCTTTTCCTGAGAATTTTTAACTTTCCTGCGAATTTGTTCATAATTTCTTGCGGATTTTCTTTCATCCTTTCTTGCTTGTTTTCTCATTTCTTTCCTACGATTAACCCCCCCTTTGTTTTTAATAAAGAAAAATATTAGAACTAGCCTAAACAATCTCTTTGCATGTTTCCTTGTGATTTGATCTGAGGTCAACCCTATAGTACATTAGGGGGACTTTGTATGTTTTTGCAAAATGTAGGGCGACTAGGGTTTTTTCAGGGTATAGAACATCAAATTGATTTGCTGCCTGGTGCAAGTCTACCTAATAGACCTGCCTATAGGACCAACCCGATGGAGACCAAAGAGATTGAGTCTCAAGTGAATGAACTGTTGGAGAAGGGTTGGGTTCAAAAGAGCCTAAGCCCTTGTGCTGTGCCAGTGTTATTGGTGCCCAAGAAGAATGGCCAATGGAGGATGTGTGTTGATTGTCGTGCAATCAACAACATCGCCATCAAATATAGGCATCCAATCCCCTGTCTTGATGACATGTTGGATGAATTGCATGGGGCAAAAATATTTTTAAAAATAGATCTTACAAGTGGTTACCACCAAATAACGATCAAAGAGGGTGATGAGTGGAAAACTTCTTTTAAGACTAAATTTGATCTTTACGAGTGGTTGGTTATGCCCTTTGGGATAACCAATGCCCCGAGCACATTCATGGACTTAATGAATTATGTACTAAGGAATTGCCTTGGTAAATTTTGTGTAGTTTACTTTGATGATATTTTAGTTTACTCTAGGAACCTAGATGATCATTTAGGACATCTAAGACATGTTTTTTCTCTTCTTAGGAGTAATCATCTTTTTGGTAACTTAGAAAAATTCACCTTTTGTGTAGATAGTGTAGTTTTCCTAGGTTTTGTAGTTAGCACAAAAGGAAGTTTTCATGGTCTCGCTGGATTTTATAGGCATTTTGTGCCTAATTTCTCCACGCTCTTTGCACCAATAAATGATTTGGTGAAAGAGGAAGTTCTTTTCCTTTAGGGTGAGAAACAAGAGAAAGTCTTCCAGCTAATTAAGCATAAACTGACCCAGTCTTGGCATTACCTGACTTTTCTAAAACATTTGAACTTAAATGTTATGCCTCTGGTGTAGGTGTAGGAGTTGTCTTGTTGCAAGGAGAGCACTCCATTACGTATTTCAGTTAAAAACTCAATTATGCCCCCCTCAACTACCCCACATATGATAAGGAGTTTTATGCTTTAATTAGGGCCCTTCAAACTTGGGAGCATTACCTTGCTCCCAAGGAGTTTGTCATTCATAGTGACCATGAGTCACTAAAATATTTGAGGAGTCAAGGTAAATTAAACAAAAGGCATGCAACGTGGGTGGAATATCTTGAATCTTTTCCTTATGTCATCAAGTACAAGAAAGGAAAACAAAATGCGGTGGCTAATGCTATATTTAGACGTCATGCCCTTTATTCATCCTTGAGTGCAAAAATCTTAGGATTTGATGACATTCGGACTATGCATCCTTCTGACAAGGATTTCGGCCTCATCTTTGTTGCCTCTACATCTACATTAAAGGCCCATGATGGGTACTTCATCAGTTAGGGGTATCTCTACAAAGGGAGTAAGCTTTGTATACCCCAAGGATCAATTAAGAACTTACTCACAAAAAAGAGCCATGAAGGTGGGCTCATGGGGCATTTTGGGATTTCAAAAACCCCTCTGCTTTTACAAGAGAAATTCTTTTGGCCCCATATGCGTAGAGATGTCCATAGACATTGCTCTAAATGTATAGCTTGCTTGCAAGCAAAGTCTAAAGCAATGCCTCATGTACTATACACACCTTTACCTACTCCTTCTGCACCTTGGGGGATTTCATCCTTGGGCTCCAAAGAACCCAATGAGGTGCCAACTCCATATTTGTGATGGTGGACCAATTTTCAAAAATGACCTATTTTATTCCTTGCTACAAAGTGGATGATGCGAGCAACATTGCAAGGCTTTTCTTTAAAGAGGTTGTCTAATTGCATGGCATACCCTTTTCAATAGTGTCAGATAGGGATGTGAAGTTCCTTAACCATTTTTGCAAAACTCTTTGGGCTAAGCTGGGAACTACACTTTTTTTTTCAGCTACCTGTCACCCTTAAACTGATGGGCAAACAGAAGTGGTGAATAGATCTTTATCCACTATGTTGAGGGCTCACCTTAAAGGTAACCATAAGTTTTGGGATGAGTACCTTCCCCACATTGAATTTGCTTATAACCGGGTGGTTTATAGAACCACCAAACATTCTCCATTTGATATGGTTTATGGATTTAATCCTCGTACTCTTCTAGATCTTTTACCTAATCCTCTTTCTGTTGCTGTGCATAAAGAAGGAGAGGAAAAAACCATTTTTTTAAAACAATTACATGAGAGGGTTAAAGCTAACACAGAGCGCTAATCCTTAAAAGATGTTATTTTCGCCAATAAGGGGAGGAAAGAGGTCATCTTTGAAAAGGGCAACTAGGTATGGCTTCACTTGAGAAAGGATAAATTTCCTTCTCAAAGGAAGTCCAATCCTAACCCTAGAGGAGATGAACCTTTCTGATTTGTCTCCATTTGTAGGTGCTGAAAATGATGAAGACCCCATGGATTTGAGGTCAAATCCTCTCCAAGGAGGCGGAGATGATGTGACCATGCCTAGCCAAGGACCTATCATTAGGGTCATGGCTAGAAGGATTAAAGAAGCCTAGCCTTTGCAAACAAAGGAAGACTTCACTTCCTGTTGAGAGTGAAGATATTAGGCTAGAGACTTTAGTTAATAAAATGTAATTTTCCTTTATTTTAATTTTGAGGAGCATTAGGAATTTAATTTGGACCTTTCTGATTTGTCTCCATTTGTAGGTGCTGAAAATGATGAAGACCCCATGGATTTGAGGTCAAATCCTTTCCAAGGAGGAGGAGATGATGTGACCATGCCTAGCCAAGTACCTATCATTAGGGTCATGGCTAGAAGGATTGAAGAAGTCTAGCCCTTGCAAACAAAGAAAGACTTCACTTCCTGTGGAGAGTGAAGATATTAGGCTAGTTAGTTAATAAAATGTAATTTTCCTTTATTTTAATTTTGATGAGAATTAGGAATTTAATTTGGGACATGTATTTAGTCCATTTTTATTTTAGGAGATGTCTTAGGAATTTAGAGGATGGATTTAGCTCTTTGGGTCTTTATGAAGGAAATAAGGGGTAGCGTTGATATCTATACCCATCTTTTCCTATATAAACCCCCTAAGATAATAAGAAGGAATCTTGGCCCTTGGTTTGAGAAACTTGGGCACCAAGTTTGATGATCTAAGGAGGGGATTGTTTCTTAATCCTCCTCCCTTAGATCTCTCCTTTTAATCCTAACCCTTCTTTTTTAGGTTATCTTGTTCAAGAGGTTAGCTACCTCTATAAATAAGAGCTCCTCCTGATGGAGGACCATCCTTGGGGCATCAAATAGGACCCATCACAAGGTCCATGGCAAGAAGAATAGAAGAAGAGAAAGGTCATACCACATAAAGAGCATTAATGATCATATGTGCGGACTTTGGTGCATCTACCTAGTCTTTTGCTTGTTTTCCTTATTTTTCCCTTGTATTTTGGGGAACCTTAATAACTTAGAATTTCATTGTGTATTTTTATTTAGCCTTTGTATTATGGGGCAAATTAGTTTAGGATTTATTTTGGGACTTAAACCTTGACTTGTGAGGTCAAAAGTCCATTTCTTTCATTTTCTATACACAAGGGTATTTTAGTCATTTAGTGGGAGGGACCTACATTTCATTTGAGGTCCATTTAGGGTTCATTTGAGAGGCATTTAGCTCTCAAATTTTCCTGCAAATGGCCTAGAGGCCTCCCACCCTCTCTTTAAATACCCTAGGTTAGACTACATTGTAGTCACTTTGGATATATTGGATATTTGAGAGAGTTTTCCTCATCATTCCTCTTCCTTAGTCATTTAGGGATCTCTTGGCCCCCTTCCTCTCCTCTCTATCTTAGAAGGAGCTTGGGTCTCCCTAGGATTGACCTTCACCCTCTCCAAGTGAAGTAAGCTAGCCAAAGAGACATCATCCAACCACCACCACCCAAAACACATTCTTTTGTCTCCATTTTTCATGAACCACTTTCACCCTTCATAAGCCCCATTTTCGCACCTATTTCAGCCCTTGAAGAAGATCCATTTCAACATGTCATCTTAGAGAAGAGTTGGTGACACCATGGAGAAGGTAGAGCTATCACCTCCCCTCACTTGTATTTTTCACACTTGAATTTAATCCTAGAGACCATATTGGTTGTGAGGTTCTTACCTTTGAGTGTCCCCCCCACCCCTCTTCTCCTTTGTGAGAGCTTCTAAGAGTTATCAAGGGACTCTTCCTTTGTGGCCTTTCCCCTTTGGCTTATCAAACCTAGTGTTTATGCCGCCTCACCCCATTCTTTTCCTCTCCATAAATCCATTTCCCTTCCAAGTGACCTTAGAAAGGATCCTTTGGGCAAGTCATCATCAAAGATCACATCATAAAAACTCTTTTCAAAAACTAAAAAACAAAATCAAACCAATCAAGCCCTAAGTGTTTATTTGACAACAGTTTTATTTGGCAATAGTTTTCAAAAATAGTTTTAGTTTTTAAAAACTAAAAAAAAAAAGAAGAAAAAACTGTAAGTAGTTTTTCTTTTTAATTTCGTATTTTTGTTTATACAAGGAGAATAAGTTGTTTTTTGCTCTCCATTAATAACATTTAAGTAAATATGAACAATTTTTTTATTTCACATTTCCAAAACAATTTTCAAACAACCCTTACCAAACAAGTTTTTTTTGTTTTCTTCTAGAAAACACTTCTTAGAAACTATTTTTGAAAACTCTTTTCAAAAGCTAAAAAACAAAATCTAACAAATCAAACCCTACATTCTATTTCCTCCAGTCCAAAATGTTTTATCATTTTAGTTAAGTAAATTACAGTAACATCCTCTAAAGTTTAGTGTAATTACATATACAATGCATGTTTTTTTAACCATTAGTTTCACATCTCTAAGAGGGTGTTAGTGTAAGGTTTGAAAGAAGTCTAGTGTAATGTTTTTAAACATATAATATATTATGAAATTTATGTGTAATTTGATGAAAGTTAAGGGGGTGCTAGTATAATATTTTAACTTTAAAATGAGGTTAAGGTAGGAAAATAAAAAAAAGTGAAATGTGTAATTTGATGAAAGTTGAGGAGTACATTTGTAATTTGTTCTTTTAGTTTAGTTTATTGCATAAATTGTGAAATATTTAATAAAACTAAAAAGTGTAGCATTTAAATTAAAATATTTTTATTTAATGTATTATTTTTAAGGTTAGAATCACTGATAAAATGTTTGGTTTGTCAATTCAGCTAGTTGAAAGTTGAAAAGCTAGCTGAAATGTAGCTTAGATGATTTCAGCTTCATTTGGATAGCAAAAACTAGGAGTTTTTTCAAGAGCTACTAGCTTTAAAGAGAACATTTTTAATTTTTAACTGCTAGCTTATTTTATTTATACATGTTTACCTTTCATTCATTAATGCATTGTCCTCCACTAATTCTCTCTCATCACATTATACCATTTCTCTCTTCCATTTCTCTCTTTCATTATGCAATTATAGTCATTTATAATATAAATATATAATTATAATTTAAATATGTAATTAAAATTATTTTAAATACCTTATTGTTGAGCTAATGATCAATGATGTCCTTATTTGTCATTTTACAATTTTACTAGTTGATCAAATAGTTTTATCAAACACTTACAACTAGGTTTTCAGCTTTCAGCTAGCCTTGGCAAATATATGTCAATAGTTATATTTTTTTATAGGTCAAATGTTATTTGTTAGGAGACGTTTGTTTCAAGTTATGATATTATATTCCCAAGAATCTCATTCCTAGGAATAATAAAAATGAAAATATTATACCCAGGTAAATTTAAAGTTATGTTTGGTTATTTTTTATATTCTTTAGAATGTTTTTAAATTTTAAAATAATACAAATAAAAAAAAGAAATTATATATGCATGATAAGTAACTTTTAATATTCCCCGGAGAATATATCTTTCTAACTCCTTTACCATGGGAATAAAAGATAGAGAAATGGAAAGTTAAAACATTTCCAAGAATAAAAGATGATAAGGAATAAAATTTCAAAATTTCTAAGAAACATGAGAATGTTATATTTTCGTGTCTACATGCTAGAGAATGATATTTTAATCCATGAAACAAACTCTCCCTTAATGTGTCAATTTTTGTTAGTAAAAGGATTGAATCGACCATTTCTTTCTACATAGTTTCTCCACTTTAGTACTTACAAACCTTATAACTCATCCATTAATTATATTACATAAGAGTATATTTGTGAATAATATAAATTAAACTTCAAAATTTTAAAGCATAAATTGATAAGAGAAAAAAAAAACTAAAATATTAAAAAATGTTATAATAAATAATAAATACGTCAATTTTTTTTTAGCAAAAAAGGTTTGAACTTAGGAGTTGATTATGCAGGAAAGTCCACGTGGGATTTGCAGAAACGCTATAGTAGACGTTACATAAATTTGGTTCTGATTGACAGAGAGAGAGAGTGCGTGTAATGTGTGCATATTGCATAAACAAAACAAGAGCGTTTCAATTGCTATCTGACTCCCACAAACCACATAATATTAAGATCTGCTTTTAACCTCAGGGCATTGTCTACCTCTCACAGACATGGGTGAAGTAATACTTCTCTTCTACACTCAATTTCACATATATTCTTATTATTCATCTTTTCTCAAGTCTGCTTCTTCCAACTTTCTTTTTGTTTCCCATACTCTATCTCATCTCTACTTATTTAAATTTTAATGCTGTGTTTGCTAAGGAAAAGAAGGATGAAGGAAACAAAGAAGAAGCCAAATTAGAAAAGAAAGAAGAGAAGAAGGATGAAAGCAAGGAGGAGCCACCACCGGAGATAGTGCTCAAAGTTGATATGCATTGTGAGGCCTGTGCAAGGAAAGTTGCAAAAGCGTTGAAAGGATTCCAAGGTCATTTCTCTTTTTCATCACTTCTCACAATCAATGAAGGATCGATCCCAGCTGATTGATACTTTTCTGCTTAAGCTTCGTCTAGTACTATAACTTCTGTTGAAGGGATGAATTAGTCATCCACATGATTGCTTTTGAGTTTCACAAAATTATGATAATATCAAATTTCTCTTAGTTGTCCATTATTCATGTAGAGACAAAAGTTGATCATTGCATCCATATTTAACAAAGGTAAAGGTGTTTTAGGGGGTGGAAAAGATTGATAAAGTGGTATTAAGTGTTAACATTTCTAATCTAACGATCTCTCTCTCTCTCTCTTTGTGAAACAGGAGTGGAAGAGGTAACTGCAGATAGCAGGACAAGTAAAGTGGTAGTGAAAGGAAAGGCAGCAGACCCCATAAAAGTGTGTGAGAGGCTACAAAAGAAAAGTGGCAAGAAAGTGGAGCTAATTTCACCATTACCGAAACCTGCCGAGGAGAAAAAAGAAGAAGCCAAAGAAGCTCCGAAAGAGGAGAAAAAGAATGAGGTAAATGATTATCCTCTTGGTTCTATCTATTCCAACATTGTGAATAATGCTAATTGAAATGAATATTGAGGAAGCACGATAAGATAGTGCAGTAGTGAGTGTAATTTGCGGGTGGTGTTTTGCAACGGAGGGTAAGTGCTAAGTTCTGACACGAAAGTAACGAAACAAAGTGGTGTGCCTCCGAAAGGCATAGGCACACGTAACGAGGGGAACGGCGGTGACAAATGAGAGGGTTTGACCCCACCCCTTTTTGCATGTTGCAACTTGACACCCTGCTCTGCTGTAAAATTGGGTCACGGGTGCAGTACACCTGCTTTTACCTTGTCCCACTTTCATTCATAACTGCGCTAAATCCTTCACACCACCTAAGACCTAACCGTGTGACGTATGCTGGTCTATGCACCTTCAAACTTCACTCTTCAAACTTCAAACTTCAAACTACACGCCCCCTCCATTTTCATTCATTTATTTATTATAATACAAGAATTACTATTATCAGATTCTATAGCTAGAGTAACTTGTCTGATCCAATAATACTATTCTCATCAGTTAGTTATTGACACATTATCAATAGAATATTGGTTTAATACATACATCTAACTTTACATACACCACTTTTATGCGGGAATTTTCAAATTGGGGTCGGTCGGGGAATGAATGACCATAGATTGCTAATGTTTTCTTTTTCGTTTTTTTTTATCCACACTCGAAATGGAAGTTGGAAACCCCACGCCATGGCCCGTACCTGAATTGACAAATTATAAGACGGTGGGACCATCCAGGTGTTGTGTGACAACATGGCTTCACACATACATGATACATATAAAATTCAAGAGAAATCTATTATTTTATTTTGTTTTGTTGTGTTTTTCTGGGGTGGTTTAAGTTTTAAATAATGCATTTGTCTCTAATTGACACTGCTTAAGTAAAATCTGTCAATGTCAAACCGAAGTTGTTTTAAGCCTAATCTAATTCCGACCTTGTGGTTGTTTGAATTGTTCCTCAGCCTCCTCCTGTAGTAACAGTTGTCCTTAAAGTTCGAATGCATTGTGAAGCATGTGCTCAAGTTATACAGAAACGAATCCGTAAGATTGAAGGTACGTACTAAGATTCATCCTCTTTCTCTATTTCTCCTGTGTACTATTTCATTCGAGAACTTAAAAGGACAGCAAATAGGTTTAGAATCAATTCAGCTAAATCCCAGGCCCTACACAAGTTTGTGTTCCAATCATTATTTATTATCATGATTACTAAACTACTGACGACTAACGACAATCCCAACAAAACTGTAGTGCATGATTAAAAGAAAGAATTTAGTTTCCCTTTTATTTGATTTACACCTTTCTCTGCTCAAGTTTACCACGGAATCTTATAATCACAAGAAAATGCTGGCAGTATACTTTTCCTTACTTAATTTTTGTATACATCTTCTATTATTTGATTTTGATAGAATCTCGTGATATTGCCTTTCATGCAGAGTGAGCCTACATTATTAAGTAAGCCTGCAATAATTTTTTATCCAGAAATGAAGTATTTAACAAAGATGTTTTGTGGATGTTATTTATAATTATAAAGTTTATTTTTGGTTTATTTTTATATTTATATCTTTTTACATAAATGTTTTCCAACGGCATCAAAGCCGTTACAGCCCTTAGGGATGTTGTACACAAACACATTATTTTTAATGATAGGTTCACGTGCATGTAATGTTTTATTTTTCCTACGGCATAAGATTCCTATTCTGTGCCGCTAATCACGTTCCTTTTAAAATAAGGAAGCTTGGAAGGTTTTTGACTCATTCAAAAGGAATTCATGATCTTGCTATTATCAATCTCGGCCAAATATATCTTAACTAGTGTATAAAATTAGTATTTTTACCTAAACATGGAAGGAGTATTCCATTTCAATGCTGAAATGTTGTACATAAACTGGTTTCAGTTGCATATTTTAATTTAGCTTTACATAAGTTTTTATCTTTAAAGTTTCACAAAAAATCAATTTTATTCCTTGAAATTCAAAATATTTTTTTAGTTATTTAATTTTATTTTTTTTGTATTAATGTTTTTTTATGTATTTACCTGTGTGAAATTGAAGATTAAGGAGTGAAAATTGAAAAGATAATGATTCATGAACATAAAAACATACTCTGTGTCACTAATTTGTTAGTAGCATTAATCTGAGAAGAAGAATTAAAAGCAAATCAGGAATTTTTTTTTTTTTAATTTTAAGAAATAAAAATATTTTTTTGTGAAACTTTAAGAAAAAAAAAATTATTTAAGCTCTTATTTTAAAATGCCCTTGCAGTTCATTGGCTACTTCATCCTAGAAAAAGAAGTGGAGGGAGAATAGAACTTTGGACATTTATATAAGAGGTGCTACTGTGCTGAACGTTAAACATAATCAAAGCATGATAATTTTACAAACTTTATTTATTTATTTATTTCGTTTATTGCATGCCCTGTATTAAATTATTCATCTAGGGATAACTGTACACTTGTACCAAGTAAATGTTATTGAAAGAATTTGTTTTTAGTGTAACTAGCTAGTGTTTTGCCATGTATTTTAATTTTGAAGTCTTTTTATTGTTTGCCTCTATGTTTTGTTGGTGGTCATGTGATTGTGAATAGCACTTCCTCTGGTTAGTTAGAGATATTTTATGAAAAAGTTTCTGAACCTTGTTAGAAATATTTGATGATATTACATTCCATTGCCCTACTCTTTAACACTCTCAAACTGACATTAATTGTGTGTATGTATAAATAATTGTCCTTACTAATTATGTGTATGTATAAATAATTATACGTGCAGGAGTAGAATAAGTGGAAACAGACTTGGCAAATGATCAAGTCATAGTAAAAGGTGTCATCGACCCTGCTAAGATTGTTGATCATGTATATAAGAGGACCAAAAAGCAAGCCTCTATTGTGAAGGACGACGAAAAGAAGGAAGAAGAAAAGAAAGAAGAGGAGAAAAAGGAAGAGAAAAAAGAAGGTGAAGAAAACAAGGGAGAAGAAGATAGCAAAACGGAAATCAAGCGAAGTGAATACTGGCCATCTAAAAACTACATCGACTATGCTTATGCTCCCGAGATTTTCAGCGACGAAAACCCAAATGCCTGTTCTGTTATGTAAACCAGCAAGTAACTCCGTATTTCAGCTGGCTGAAGTAATTTTCTTTTCAATGTTGTTATAGCTTGTTGTTGCTAAGAATATGTGGCAGTGTGGTTATGCTAAAGGTATATTCGTTCCTTCCAGAGTCCCTCAAAGCTAGATGTCTTATTTCTTGTACTTTTTGTGGTTGCAAGTAGTATATTCGTTGCCAAAGGGTGGGTATAAGTGCTTCAGATAATGTAAGTGTTAACATGCTTCACTGAATTTTGGCCTAAAATCTCTTCGCCCTTAAATGTTAACGTTAAAGTTGCATGCATTCGTTTCTCTTTTTGAGAATTTTCTGAAATAGTCATGGCTCCCTTGAGCATGTAGCAGTGTTTGTAATTCACAAGTCTCAACTTACAAGATTTCAGTCTTCAATTTATAGGCTTTATTGAAATTACCTTATCATCTCAGATCCCTTTTCAATCACCAAAACTCTTTCATTGGTTAATCACAGTTCACCCAAAGGTGAATTGGTTGCAAAGTGACAAATGAATACCAATGGTTTTCAATTTTGACACTGTCGTCATTAAATTAAATAAGGATCACACAACACGAGGGGATCAAAAGAGAAGGTTAGGCTATACAAAGACAAGACATATCTCCTTCACACAATTTTCTATGTTGACTTCTACCAAGTTGGTTTGGGTGAGATTTAACTAGACACTTCAGCCACAAACGCTCAAAATGTTGACACGTAATTGGCAGAATTTGGAAGGCTTAGAACATGTGGCTCGGCTTTGTTCTTGTTGTGGCCTGTTAACTAATACCATTACAGGTTAAGACTTGACACAAAATGTTAATTGGCTTACCTAGTTTCTGTCTGCAACCTGAGATTTCAAGATCCACTTCTCACCTAAAGAAATGACGTTCTTGCATGTTGACCTAAAAACTTAAATCCTGGTCTAGATTAAGATCATAACCCCAAGATCTGACACTTCCTCAGTCCCTTTAGGCAAAGACTAACACCCTACCCCGCATAGCTAAAGCTAAGTATTGGGTACAAGTGGTGATCCTGTGATCACAATATTTGACTTGTCTCATTTCAAATTTCATACATTAGAGTAGACTACTTAACATTACAGTGCAGAGCCTTATGTAGTGCGTGGTATAATCGAATATATAGGTTGATAATGTCAGAGGAAATAGTGCACCTTACCTCTGGTTTTGGGTAGATGGTACATGTACAGTGGACCACAAGGCGATTGCTGAACTACATTTACACAGTAGACAATGAAATCTTCAACTAGCACAGACATACAAAAGGGAAAAGGTGAAGGAGACTGGTTCAAGTCCTAATCACACATATATTGGAGTTGTGGTACTATGTCTCAAGACAGAACAGAATAATGCCAAAGCCAAACTAGGTGTAATGTAATCTTCTCTAGCACGGGCTTAAGCTAGGACCAATAAAAATGGAGCATGACTTGGATGAAGTTTCAAGGAGCTTAGTTTAGGACATGTCCCATTTAATTATATTAATTTGACCATTTTTAAGTTTGTATAAGCACCCTTAAGTTATTAGGATTTTAGGGGTGTAACTAGTTTAATTTCCAACCTTGTATTTTGGAATTTAGGTTCATTTTACATTAGGAGGTGTGTGTAGTCTCTTTGTGGAGTGTATTAAATAGTTGGGCTCAAGAAGGATGTATTTGGATGTGTGGAATTATTAACCACACCCCTAATTCCTTTTAACACCCTTCTAACTAACACATGAAGCATGTAGGAGACATGTGAGTCCCCTTGTCCCTCTTGAGGTGCCACCTCACTTTCTCACTCCTATATGGCATTTCTTGTTGCTTCTTATTTAAATTTGAATTTTGGGGGCTGCTATGTCATCTCCCTTCAAAATTCAAATTCAAACTAAGAGAGAATATATATCCATTTTCTTAGGGCCTTGTTTGGATCTAGTTTATTTAATTAAGTGCTAAATTGGTTTCCAACCAAACTAACACTTAATTAATTAAACTAATCCCCCTAATTAAGAGGTTGGACATTCACTTTCATGCTTAGACCCATGGTTCCATCCCTTGCTCTATAAATAGAGCTTTCACCTCATGTATCATTTTAACACTCATTTTATGAAAGATAGATTTTCTCTACATTAAAAGTCCCTTCTTCTTGAGAGAGTGTTCATGTTCTCTCTTCCTTGAGTGAGAGTTCTTCATGCTATTATCAAGGATTCCTTCCCTTGTGGATAGCCTCCTTCTTAGCTTATCTTCTTCCATAAGAAGTGGCACCTACCTCCACCACCATTCATTGCTTTCCACCTCCATTTCAAAGCTCCAAAGGACCTCTGAGTATGATCCTAGGCAGCATTCTCTTCCTCAAAGATGGCTCAACCATGGCTTGGGGAGGGTTGATGCATTCTTGTTGATGTCATTCCCAAGATCACCTTCTAGCTTGGTTCCTTTTAAAGAAATGAATGGTGGAAAGGGAAGGAACGAAGGTGTAGACACCACTCATGGTGAGATAAGCCATGGAAGAAGCTTGCCACAAGGGAAGGAGCCCTTGATAAAAGTCATAGAAGTTCTCAAACTAGGGAGAGAAAGAAGACATTCTAAATGAATTCACAAGAGGTTTGTATTCAATATCGAGTGTAAAACGAACATAGGAGGGGGAGGCATCTATTTATAGGCAAAACAATGGGTTAAGGAGGAGAGAAGAGTGACGTGCAAGCTAGGGGAGATTAGGAGAGCTTAATCAAGTGTTAATTGAGTTAGAGCCAATTAGCACTTGATTAATATCTAGGAAGATCCAAACATGCCCCTAACTTTAAGATCTTGGTCCCCTCTCAATTTGAATTTGAATTTTAGAGGGAAGCCACATGACACCTTCAAAATTCAAATTCAAAAATGAAAGCACATGAAAAACATGTAGAGGATACCTTGGAAGAAAGAGAAAGTTTTGTCCAGGTGTGAGGGGAATCAAGGGGTCTCACATGTCTCTCATGCTTCATGTGTGAGTTGGAAGGGTGTGGAACTAACTTAGGGTGTGTGGTTCACAAAAACCACACTCCTAAACTTCTCCAAAAAGGCCCAGACTACTCAACACATTCCACAAAAGAGACTAATTACACCCCCCTGAATTAAAAAAGAACATAAACGCCAAAATATAAGGCCAAAAATAAAAATAAAAACACCTCCAAACTCCTAAACAAAAAAACGTATACATGAAGGACTAAAAAGAAGACTAGGACCTAATTTCCATCATCTTGATCTCCATGAGAAGGTGAGGTTTTATTCCTATCTCTCTTGCCATGTCTTCCTCAATCCTCCTAGCCTGAGAGACACGTGGGACATCTTACTAGTAAGAATGCATCAAGGGTTGCATCAAGGTGTTATGCACATCTTAATAGGTTTTCCTTTGTGTCCCAACTCCCAACTTGAAGCATTCTCTGGCTGAAAAGTCCGACCTCCTTTTAGATCTCTCTTGTGAAGATTTTGCTTTGAAAAACAAACCCACTATCTTCTTCTAATTCCTAGTGTTCTGGGGATGATATAGATAAAAGTGGGTTCATTACATTTAATCACTAACCACACATTTTAGTGAAGTAATTGTGTCCATCAAAGGTATAATATTTCTGCCTACCTTAATACACACACAACTTTCAAGTTTGTGCAGAAGTTACCAATCAAAATGGCTACTAATCATTGGTCGTAATCAAACATAATTTATCCATCTTATCATCTTTATATACTTTTCATGTGTTCTAGTATCTCAGACAAATCTTATATCATTTAAAATTTGGGGCCAAGAATTATTTACTAACCTCCTCCATGAATCCACTTTGCAGTCTTTAAAGATGTTCTTGCACATATGTACCAAGCCTATCTCCTTCTCCTTAGACTTCGAATCTCCGACCCTCCACGAGTGGGTACCTGTACATACACTTTGATGCTCAAGTCAGAGGGGGTTGACTGATGCACGGAAAGGTACAATGTGTCAGCAAAAAAATAATATAATAATCTTGTGAGTAAACCTATACAAGTGATTTGCTATTTATAGGACATTGTTCTCCAAGCTTGGGTTTGTATTAATTTTAGGGTTTCTTCCATACATATTAAGGGTAATAAGGTTTTTTCACTTAGTAGATCTCTTTTTTCCACGCATCAACTTATATATGAATCCTGTCTTCAGTGAGCCAGATTTACCTAAGGGTCTGTCCAGCTCCGGTGGCTCATTCTGGTTCAGGGGATGTCCAGTCCCAGAGGGTCCTCTGGTACACAACCCCATCAGCATCGAGCAATAAAGCAAGGAAGACGTTCACGAGGGGATCTTGAAGTTCAGGGGGATGTCCAGTCTCTGCAATTCGCTTTAGTGGGGTATATTCTGTCCTAAAAGGTTCTCCAATACAAAAGAGTTATTGTTTAACTTGTTCTTGAAAGTCAATATTCTAAACGGATTCGTTATATTTAAGTTTGCATATGTTTTGCGAAATTTGTAGAGGCAACCGACACCCTATAAAAATATATAAAAAAAATCTTTTAAAACAAATTTATCTTTGTTTAAATAATTATAAAAACTTTAATATATATATATATATATATATATATATATATTTGTAAAGTCACCACATAATAAGGTCACAAGCAATAATTGAACAAAATAAAAGTGTTTTACTTAGTAGTTAAATCTTAAATGTCATTTCACACTTCTCAAATATAAAATGAAATAGTTCAAATTTAAAATGCACATGAACATGAACAAAATATAAATGCACTAATAATAAATCTTAAATCTTGATTCTTAAATATTACCACAAAAGTATTGAGTTTTTTTTTCCTTTTTACTTATATAAACACCTAATTTTTTATAAGTAATATAGTTTTTTATTAAAAGTTAACTATGCAAAGGCTCGAAGGTTAATCTGCTATACTCACGAGTTTTGCAAATCAAGTCTAAAAAAGCTTGTATATCAAAATGAGTCCAAAATTTTAGAACTTGTGTACTATGCGAGTTGCGAGCTTTGTAGGTTGTCATTAGACTTAAATTCAAATGTCCGCATCTACTGCTATCTTTAGGTTTGAGATTCCTTAATCTTGAGCTAATTAAAACCACCTTACCTGTTTGCCCCAAATGTATGCATGAAGCAAGTTGTGATTAACCTTTTCCTTTAATCATCTCAACCCCCAACACCCTTTTGTCTATTAAATGTGGTGAGTGAAACACTGTGAATTAATTTTGAGGTTAACAGCCTAAGCGTCCACCTAGACCTCTGTCACAGGATAATTGATGTAAGTCATACATATAACCTTGAGTATAATACCAATTATTGGATTAAATACTTACTACTAGTCCAAAAGCTTGATATTCAAAGTGCAACTTTTCCTAACTTGATCATAAAAGCTTATGTGACAATTTGTCTTTGACTTGGTCTACTTAAACTTTATCTAATTTACCTAATTATGATATCAATTATCTTATAGCAAAGTCATTTATAAATGTGTTCCCTATCACATCTTTTAAATTATCAAATATTGTGTCATTTATAAACTTCAAATAACATTAATTATTTTTATTTGTGGTTTATATCAAAAGCAAAGAAGGGAGTAAAATTTTTATTTATTTTTAATTTAACATTATTGCTTTCTTGTAATATTTCTCTTTTTGAGTATTATAACCTTTTCTTTTGTATCCTTAAATAATCAATCTTCAAGAACTTTATTTACAACTTTTTCTTATTACATGAATGGCTATACCCGCAAAACTACAAAGGAACAACTCTGGGAAAGAAATTCCCATGAGTCGAAACAAATTAGAATAAAAAGCAGGAACATTTTCATAAATATATGCAAGTGTCATAAATTAGATAGTAGATATCGGCTTCATTTGCTAAAGCGTTGGACGACTGCGTTAGCTTCTCTGAACATATGTGTATACGCAACGCAACTGTCAGATGGTTAGCTTTAAGATTTGGGACTTTGATAATTATTTCATATACATTTTGATTTTTTATTTAGAAAATAAATATAATTAAGATTTTAAATAATATTTTTCATATAAAATAAATATAAATAGAAGTAATTAATGAAGTTTGACTTTCAGTTATTGCATTATTAATCTGATATTCTTTTTTACTTGAACACTAGAGTGTCCTTTTTAAGTTCTCCACTCTCAGTTTGAAAAAATACGTTTAGGTTTTTATGATGTATGTATGACTGTTTGCCATTTAGAGATATTGTACCTCCACATCTGTGACATGCCCTTGACCAAATAAGAAACCATTATTGTATAGTAAACTTATTTTCAATACCTTTAGATACTCAAAACACTAATATTATGTTGGTATAAGTAAAATTGGGATCCACTCTCTTAAGGTTTTTTATTTGAATTTCATATATGAAAAAAGAATGTAATTGAGAAAGAAATTTCATTTTATCAATAAAAAAAATTAAAATTTAAGTTAGAATCTCCGACAAAAACTTATTTTTTAAAACATATAATCTAAATTAAAAAGTTTGGCATCTAATCTTGTTAACCCACTTGTGCACAACTAAATGTCTCCTTAATTGGTACCGATAGTCATAGGTGTGATACAAATACTAAAATTTGTCTTTCCATAAATTAACGCTCTCACATATTTGAATTCATATCTATTATTACAATTTTTTTAAAATTTCCATTTTATCCTTGATTCCCTTCTCTCGTTATCTCATTTTTTTTCGTCCTCTTTCTCCTTAATTACTTCCTTTACTTGGTCTCTCCTTTCTCTCTCTTGTTACCTCATTTTATCCGCTCTCTCTTTACCTCATTTTCTCCACCTCTCTTTAAATCTACTCATTTTTTCCTTTTCTTTTTCTCCTACTTGTTCTTCTTGTTTCATCTACTTCATTTTTTTCTTCTTTATTTTTTTTAGCCAATATCTCAATTATAGATGCTCGTTCTAATGTTACCTCATTTTGCTTAAAAATCTTGCTGGAGAGTTAAAAAAATTTTAAATTATTTTATAGATAAAATAAAAGATATATAAATATTTTTACATATAAATAAGGTGTCAAGTTTTAATTCAAATTCCAAAGCCATCAAACTTAATTGCATTATGCATCTACTATTAACTTTGTTTTAGGAGGCATCTATTAGTAGCTATTAATTAAGTAGTCGCTTGTTTTTGTCTGACCCAATAATTGATTCTCCCCCGTAGCCCTAGACTTAGACTATACTTCACTCTCTAATAAATCGCCCATACCGTTGTAATTCTTTTTTCTTTCTTACACTTTATTTACGGAAGAGAATCTGATATAAAACTATTATTTTCAGGATTATATTTTTTATCATTTATACTAATATAAGATTTTGTTCTTAACAATCGAACCCTGACCCGTGCTTTTAATTACCATAACTACATATCTAAAATTCGAATTCAAAAGCACAAATGAAATGGCAATTAATTGATAGAACTTAGTGATAAGGCAAGTTGGGGAATTTAAAAAACAGACGAAGAGTTGGTGTTAACAAGTGTCCGTACGTTGTGTACTTGTGTTGTTACCCATAACGATAACAAATTTTCTTTTCTTTCAGAAACAACCTATTAATTTTTCTCTAAATAATGTAACGGAATATTTATTATGTATATGATAACAAGTTATAAAGAAATAGATTAATAATATGTATTTGAAGAAGACATAAAAGCAATGATTGTTATAAGAGAAAAGTCTAATAGGGGACCCGTGGATGAGCCCATGGTTGGTGCAAGGTCATATATGCCTTCCTCGATTAGGACAGTTTTTGGCCATTGGTGTGAAACCAGGGAAATTGTATCTCTCAATACGAATCTTAATCAAGAACCAAATTTCCAGGGAGGTTTGAATCAATTACATGCCGCATTCCATTATCTTGTCTTCTTTTACCATTTTCTAAGGTGAATGTGTATCCTTAAAGTTGATGGCTAATAAAAAAGACGGAACTGATGTGGAACGTTAGTTTGGTTGGCAGGAATATTCAGTAAAGGTCAATTATCCTTGCAGAGTGGCTTCGACTTAATGGTTTTCAGATCTACACAGTTAATAATTATCTTCTTTTCTTACCAATCACAAAACCAGAGCTGATTTAAATCCTTCTATTAATAATTAATATTTATTTATAAAAAAATTATTATTCCTTTTATTGGTTTTCTTGCTTTGGTAATACTTCCTCATACCATCAAAGCTTTTCATAGAAATATAATTTCATACTCATGCTAATATTAATCTCTTTTTTCTTATTTTTTTTAAAGACAGGACAATTGATTAATATTTGTCCAAAATCACAAGACATGTTTCACGCTAAAATTACATGAAAGTCTGATAACAAATAACCACGCGGTCGATAAATCCCATCTTTACTCAACCAAAACATATCTTCTAGGAAGACAATAATACATATAAGAAGTAAGACTCATTGCCAAACATACTAGTAAAATAGTTAAAATCAACACATTAACATTGATAACTTAACAACCGTTTTTATCTCAATGTATATTCAAGCGCTTCTTAAATAATACAAAAACAACTATTTTTGCATGTCTACTAACTCATCACTTATGTAAAGGGATACTCCACCTGCTTAGTTGGTGAACCATGAGGCCACTCTATTATGCTATTATGCTGAAAGTATTGCTTCTACTTCCTTAATGTAATATACATACATGTTAGAAAATAAAAACGGATGATACAAAATAAAAACGGATGAATAAGAGAAATAGGGAGATTCTTATTTACTGACTCAGATTACATGATTTGATACTCATTTATAATAGAGTAATCAACCATTACATAATAACATAACATAAAAACAAATAATGACGTAAAGTCTTAATTAAAAGTGATTACACAAAATAAATTTCTTTTAACATGTAACATATGACTCTTCAACTCATAATTTATTTCTAATTATTATTTCTAACATTCTTCCTTAATTAGAAAACTCCTAACAATTTTTATGCACTTCAAACCTTGCTCTCAATCTACTAAAATATTCTGACTTAAGTGGCTTGGTAAAAATATCTGCAATTTGATTTTGTGTCTTCACATAAACTATCTCCACTTCCTTTTTGCCAATACATTCTCTAATAAAATGATACCTTGTGTCTATGTGCTTGCTCCGCTTATGAAACACCTGATTCTTTGCAAGTTCTAAGGCAGATTCATTATCAACATAAATCTTTGTACTTTGTTCTTTATTCATATTGAGCTATTTCAAAAATCTTCTTAACCAAATAGCATGACATGTGCAAGAGGTTGCGGCCACATACTCGGCTTCACAAGTAGACAATGTAACAATGGCTTGTTTTTTAGAATTCCAAGTAAAAGCACAATCACCCATAAAAAACACAAAGCCAATAGTGCTTTTTCTATCATCAACATCTCCTGCAAAATCACTATCACAAAACCCCATAAGGTTGAACTCATTAGTAGGTGAATACAACAAGGCATAATCAATTGTACCTTTTAAATAACGAAGAATTCTTTTTCTAGCCTTCATATGAGTAGAGGTAGGAGACTCCATAAAACGACATACAACTCCAACCGCATAAATAATATCTGGCCTTGTACATGTTAAATACCTCAAGCTTCCCACAAGACTCTTGAACATAGTAAAATCTTCCTTCTCTCCACCATCAAACTTTGACAATTTTAATTTTCCTTCCATGGGAGTGTTCACCGGGTTGCAATCAAGCATTTGAATTTCTCCAACACCTTTTTTGCATAGCTTTCTTCAGAAACAAAAATTTCATTCTCCATTTGCTTCACTTCTAATCCCAAGTAATAAGACATAAGTCTCATATCTGTCATCTCAAATTCATAAGACATTTTCTTCTTGAAATCTTCAAATAAATTTGGGTTATTGCCAGTAAATATTAAATCATCCGCATAAAGACAAACAAAGAGAATATCACCATTTTCAAAATTTTTAACATATAAAGCATACTCATGTTGACAACTGGAAAATCCATTGTCTTGAAAGTACTTGTCAATGCAGCTATTCCATGCCCTTGGTGCTTGCTTTAAGCCATACAACGCCTTCTTCAATTTTAAAATATTTTTCTCTTCATCTTTGATAACAAATCTCATTGGTTGCTCAACATAGACATCCTCCTCAAGATAGCCATTTAGAAAAGCCGACTTAACATCAAGTTGAAAAATTTTCCACTCCATTTGAGCTGCTAAAGAGATAAGAAGATGAATTGTCTCCATACAAGCAACTGGTGCATACACTTCATCATAATTAACTCCATGTTGTTGTTTATACTCACAACTAATCTTGCTTTGTATCTTTTCACCTCCCCTTTTGCATTCTTCTTAATTTTGAACACCCGCTTGACTACAATTGCTTCATGACCCTTAGGAAGTTTTGACAACTCCCAAGTGTCATTCTTCTTGATAGCATTAATTTGTTCCTATATTGCTTGTCTTCTCCTTTTATCTTCCATTGCTTCATCAAAGGTTAGAGGTTCACTGTCAACAAAGAGACAAAAGAAATCATTTATAATTTCAGTTTCATCATAAATCTCTTCAAGGCTTCTTATTTTTCTTGGTTTTTCGCTTGAGTTCCCTTCAGAAGATGAGGCTTCATGAATTGAAGTAGTCGGTGAAAAAGGTGGAGTAAAAAACTCATTTTGTGGTATATCTTCTTGATCAATTTCTTCAAAATAGAGAAAGAAATCATAATTTTTTCTTCTTTCTCCCAATTCCATGTCTCTTTTTCATCAAATTCTACATCTCTGCTTACAATAATCTTCCCATTGTTTGGATTGTACAATTTGTAGCCCTTTGAATTTGCATCATAGCCAATGAATGCATGTTTCACACTTTTATCATCAAGTTTGGTTCTTCCTTGGTCGGGTACATGAGCAAATGCAATACTCCCAAAGACTCTAAGATGATCAACTTTTGGCTTCACTCCACTCCATGCTTCTTGAGGTGTTTGACCTTTGACATTCTTTGTAGGAGAATGGTTGGACAAATAAACTGCACAAGAAATAGCTTCGGCCCAAAATTCCTTGGGCATAGACTTAGTTTTCAACATACATCTAGCCATATTCAAAATTGTTCTATTTTTTTTCTCTACCACCCCATTTTGTTGTGGAGTTCTAGGAACCGTTAAAGGGTGACAAATCCCATTATCTTTACAAAACTCATTGAATTCTTTTGATGTGAATTCGCCACCTCTATCAAATCTTAGAGCTTTGATTACATACTCATTCTCCTTCTCAACAAGGGCTTTAAAATTTTTAAACATTACAAATGCCTCATATTTTTGTTTCAAAAAATACACCTAAGTCTTCCTACTAAAATCATCTATGAAGAGCAAAAAATATTTATTTTTACCAAAGGAAGAGGATCAGTTGGACTACACACATCAGTGTGTACAAGTTGGAGAGGCTCCTTTGCTCTTGATTCAACTTATTTAGGAAACATTCTTCTTGCATGTTTTCCAAGGAGACATACTTCACACAACTGATTAGGATGATTGATTTGAGGCATCCCTTTCACCATCTTCTCATCTCCTAAGGTCTTGAGTGCTCCAAAATTCATGTGATCAAACCTCATTTTGCTTCATCGATCTTTATGTTCAAAGTAAACATTCTATTTCTTGACATAAAAACCTTAGCAATTAAATTAGAATTTTGGTCTTTAAGCCATAAACAATTATCTTTCATAATAACTTCATATCCCTTCTCAACAAGTTGTCCCAAACTCAAAATATTACTTTTTAGTTTGGGAACATAATAAACATCCTTGATTAATTTGTGAGCACCATTTTTTAAGGAAATTAAAATAGTACCTTTCTCTTGGATTTGTACTTTAGAAGAATCACCAAAGGAAACATTTTCCCTTCACCTTCTCTTCAAGCTCCACTAATTTTTCTTTATAGCCACACATGTGATTGCTTGCTCCATTGTCAAGATACCATAAGCAATTATCATCACCTTCTTCGTTGTTAAGTGCTAGCAATAATGTTGGCTCTTCACCTTCTTCTTTATAATCAACAAGATCGACCCTTTCTTCTACATTGTTTCTACATTCCCAAGAAAAATGACCATATTTATGGCGATTGTAACATTCAACATATGATTTATCATACCTCCTTTCATTTGTTCTTCCATGATTGCCTCTACCTCTTCCTCCTCTTCTTCCACGACCTCTGGTTTGTTGATAACTTCTTTCATTGTTATCAAAATGGTCATGATCTCGTCTTCCTCTTCCTTTTCCATGGTCACGTCCACATCCTCTCTGACTTTCTTCTCCATTTTCTTTCAAAGAAACTTTGGCTTTTAGGACTTGATCTAAAGGCTGATCATGTCTTCTTTTGAACCTTTCTTTATATGCTTGAAGAGAACCCAATAATTGGTCCACAGTCATTGATTCCAAATCTTTTGATTCTTCAATTGCACAAATCACAAAATCATATTTTGCAATTAAAGAACGAAGGACTTTTTCTACAACACAAACATCTTCCATCTTCTCTCCATAACGTCTCATTTGATTCACAACCGTCATCACCCTATTGCCAAAATCTGAAATTGACTCGGACTCCTTCATATGCAAGGATTCAAACTCTCCACGAAGAGTTTGTAGGCGCACCTTCTTCACCTTGTCAACACCTTCAAGGGAAGTTCTTAAAATCTCTCAAGCTTCCTTAAAGGTGACTGCATTTGACACCATTTCAAACATAGCTTCATCTAAGCCCTGATAGATGAAAGTAAGTGTCTTTTGATCCTTCTTCTTCATCCTCATCAAAATCTCTCTCTCATTGAGTTGTAGAGTATCCTCATTTTTAGGTTGGATATAACCTTTCTCCACAATATCCCAAGCATCTTGGAAACCTAGTAAGGCTTTCATCCGACGACACCAATTATCATAATTTCCATTGGTTAGACGAGGAAATTGAAACAAATTCAAGGCATTATTATTTGTCATCTCTCAACTCACCAAGTGTTTCATTCTTACCTCACTAGGTGTTTCACTCTTTTTTTTTTCACTTTTCAAAACCGTAGCTGATGCACTCCTTTGATCTCTTCAACCAAGGTTCCTTCCTCTAAGAGAATGGAGGATGGAGAGGTTAGAAATGGGAGAAGGTTGACGCCACTTTCCAGGAGAAAGATGAGTCAAAAAATTTTATGTTGCATGCCACAAGAGAGAGGTCCCTTGATAAAAGCTTTAAGGGAGAGATTCCTCAAAAAAGAAGATTCTCAAAGAAACTCAAGAATAAATTGCTCAAAAAGAGTCTTACTTCATTCAATCAAGTGTGTTTTGTACAAAAGAGACTAGGTGATGCATGCCCCCTAAGCAAGGGCCCTATCACAAGGGTCATGGCTAGAAGAATAGAAGAGGACATGGCTAGAATAGATGGAGGAAGACCTCACCTCTATATGACCATCAAGATGTGCAAAGCATGACTCACTATTAGCTTAGGCGGATTTCTTTATGCTTTTATTATTTGTAATTTTTCATTTATTTTACTTAGAAGAGCCTAGGATTTTATTTTGGACATGTATTAGTCCATTTGATTTTCTAGGAGGTGTTCTAGTAATATTAAAGGGTAAGGATAACTTTTGAGCCTTTATTTAGGTTATAAGGGGATAGTTTGATAACTACACCCCTCTTTTCCTAAATAAAAACCCCTAAGCTAATAAGAAGGGATCTTGGCCCTTAGATCTACTTGCTTGCGCACAATTAAGAAGCGAAGGGAAAGGATTGATTAGACTTTGGGCTTCAATCCTCCTCCCTTGGATTCTCCTTTTTAATCTTAGACCTTCCTTTCTTTTATGTCTTGTTCAAGAAGCTAGCTACCTCTATAAATAAGTGCTCCTCACCACTCTTGTATTTTTTACACTTTGATCAATAGAAATTTTTCTTTGGCTGAATTCTTTCTTAGTGTCCCCTACCTTCTCTTTTGAGAGTTCCCTTAGCTTTTATCAAGGGTTTCATCCCTTGTGGCAAGCCAACCTTCCTTAGGTTTATCTCCCTTGAATGGCGCCTAAACATTTCATCCCTTACCTCTCCATACACCATTTCACTAAATACTTTAAACCTCTAGAAAAGATCAAGGGTATGCATCAATGGGTGTATTTATAGCCCAAAGAGGGAGCGAGGCACTCAAAACTAAGCAATGTGGGACTTGGGCCTAATTAGGATTAAGAGCACTAATCCCTCTTAGGCCACTAAAAGTGGTGCATAGCCTTAAGCTAGGGAGTGTCACAGCCTAATCAAGGGGGTGTGCAAAGAGATCCACACTCCTTTGGGTTATTAGGTCCTTTACTTTCCTCACCTCCCTTCCTAAGCTAATTACACCTTAAACTCTAGAAACTAGAATAAATGGCCAAAATACAAGGCCTAAAAGGGAATTAAAAGCTAATTAATATTTACAAGAGGAAAACTAAGGACAATGGCCTAAAATATCTATCTCCATCATGAGTTGGGGTCTTGATGAGTCTTTCCAGGCCAAGTCCTCTTCAATCCTCCTATCCATTGCCTTAGTGAAAGGGCCCTTGGTAGGTAGGATTGCATCATCTCCTCCCCCGTCGGAAGGATTTGTCCTCAAATTTGAAGGGTCGTCCTCTTCCATGTGAGCACCTAAAAAGGGGGTAAGATCACAAACATTAAAGGTGGTGTTAACTCCATAATCCTCTGGAAGGTTTAACTTATATGCATTATTATTTACCTTCTCAAGGATTTGGAAGGGATCATCTCCTCGAGGGCTAAGTTTGGACTTCCTCTTAGAAGGGAAACGATCATTTCTTAGGTGAAGCCAAACCCAATCACCCTTTTCGAATATGACTTCCTTCCTCCCCTTGTTGCTAGATGAAGCATGCCCCTTAGATTGGGTTTCAATATTAGTTTTGACCCTCTCATGTAATTTTTTGACAAAATTAGCCCTAGCTTCCCTTTCTTTATGAAAAATTTGGGTGTTAGGGAGTGGCAATAAGTCCAGAGGGGTGAAAGGATTAAAACCATATACAACCTCAAAAGGGGAATGCTTAGTGGTTCGATGAACCACCCTATTATATTCAAATTCAATGTGGGGGAGTTATTCATCTTTTTTCAAGAGTGTCTTTAACATAGTGGATAGGGATCTATTTACTACCTCAGTTTTTCCACCCGTTTGAGGATGACAAATGGTAGAAAATAAGAGCTTAGTTCCTAGCCTTGCCCAAAGAATTTTCCAAAAATGGCCAAGGAACTTAGCATCCCTATTAGAGACTATGGTTGAGGGTATTCCGTGCAAGCAGACAACCTCACGAAAGGAAAGCCTTGCGATATGACTTGCATCATCCACTTTGTGGTAGGGAATGAAATGTGCCATTTTACTAAAGCGGTCTACTACCACAAAGATGGAGTTTACACCTCATTGGGTTCTTGGGAGCCCAAGGATAAAATTCATGCTAATATCTACCCAAGGTGTAGAAGGAGTGGGTAAAGGTGTGTAGAGTCCATGAGGCATTACTCGGGACTTAGCTTGTAAACAAGCTATGCATCGCAAGCAATGTCTTTGGACATCCTTTTTCAAATGGAGCCAAAAAAAATTATTTTAAAAGCATTAAGGTTTTATCAATTCCAAAATGCCTCATAAGCCCACCTTCATGGCTCTCTTTTGTCAGCAATTTCCTAATGGATCCTTGGGGTACACGAAGTTTGCTCTCTTTGAATAAGTACCCCTCACAGATGTAGAAGTCATCTTTGGCTTTGGAAGATGAGGCAGTATAAATGGTTCTAATGTCTTGGTCAAAAGGATACAATTCTTTTATGTCATCAAATCCCAAAATTTAAGCACTGAGGGTGGCAAGGAGAGAATGCTCCTTGAAAGAGCATCGGTCACCACATTTGTTTTTCCTTTTTATATTTGATGACATAAGGAAAAGTTTCAAGAAATTCAACCCATTTAGCATACCTCTTGCTCAACTTTCCTTGCCTCCTCAAATACTTAAGTGACATCATGGTCACTATGAATGACAAATTCCTTGGAAACAAGATAATGTTCCCAAGTTTGAAGGGCACGGATCAAAACATAAAACTCCTTGTCATAGTTGGGTAGTTGAGGTGGGCACCATTGAGTTTTTCACTAAAATAAGCAATGGGGTGTCCCCCTTGCAACAGCACAGCTCCTACACCTACTCCTGATGCATCACATTCTAGCTCAAAAGTTTTTGAAAAGTCGAGGAGGGCTAGAACAGGTGCATTAGTGAGTTTATCCTTGAGCAGTTGAAAAGCTTTTTCTTGTTTTTCACCCCACAAGAAAGGAACTTCCTTCTTCACCAAGTCATTAAGTGGTGAAGCTAGTGTTGAGAAGTTAGGCACAAAGCGCCTATAAAATCCCGCGAGACCATGAAAGCTCTTGATCTCAGTCACACTAGTAGGGGTGGGTCACTAATGACAAAGCCCAGAAAAACTACACTAGGAACACAAAAAGTGCATTTTTCCAAGTTTGCAAAAAGTTTATTTATTCTAAGGACAGATAAGACTTCCCTAAAGTGTCCTATATGTTCTTCTAAAGACCTACTATAGACTAAAATATCATCAAAATAAACAACTACAAACCTACCAATGCAATCCATAAGTACATGATTCATGAGGTACATGAAAGTGCTTGGAGAATTGGTGAGACCAAAAGGCATCACCAACCATTCATAAAGACCGAATTTTTTCTTAAAAACAGTTTTCCATTCATCTCCTTCTTTTATTCTTATTTGATGGTAACCACTTCTAAGATCAATTTTTAAAAATATATTTGGCTCCATGCAATTCATCGAGTATATCATCTAGCCTAGGGATTGGGTGTCTATACTTAATGGTGATGTTGTTGATGGCACGACAGTCCATACACATCCGCCATTTCCCATCCTTTTGGGCACCAACAAAACAAGGATCGCACAAGGGCTAAGGCTCTTTTGAGCCCAACCCTTCTCTAACAAGTCTTGAACTTGAGACTCAATCTTTTTTGTCTCAATGGGGTTTGTCCTATACGTGGGCCTATTGGGTAGACTCGCGCCAGGAACAAGATCAATTTAGTGTTCTATTCCCCTTAGAGGTGGTAATTTCCTTGGAACCTCTTGAGAGAAGATATCATCAAATTCCTTTAAAAGATTTTGAACCCCTTTTGGAAGAGACTCAATTTCATGACTTGTGGCAGTGCCAAAAAGTATCTCTTTACAAAGAAGGAGATAAAAAGGTCGATCAATAAAATGACTCTTTTTCTTAATTACCTCTTCGAAAAAGGTACCTCCTTCCAACTTTCCCTCCTTACCCCTTTCAAGCTTTAGGGTGGAAGCTTTTTTTTTTTTACTTTGAACTTTTTTTTTCCTCATCTCTTTTATGTTTCATAATCATTTGATCCTCAGCCACTTATGAAGGTGTGAGAGGAGTCAACTTTATTCTTTTGCCCTTATGAGTGAGGATTATCTCATTAGAGTAGCCATGGTGAATGACTTGTTTGTCAAACTGCCAAGGCCTCCCTAACAAGATATGGCCAGCCTCCATTGGAACTATATCACATAAGATCTCATCTTCATACTTTCCAATGGAGAATGGCACCTTCACTTGTTGGTTTACAATCATTTCCCCTTCCTCATTAAGCCATTGGAGCTTGTAAGGTCTAGGATAAGGAATTGGTTGTAAGGCTAGCTTCTCTACCAACCTTGAGCTACAACAATTGCAGCAAGATCCACTATCCACAATGAGAGAACAAGTTTTATCTAAAACTTTACAACGTGTATGAAAAATGTTCTCTCTTTGGGAGTGGTTAAGCTCAAGGGGCTGGCTTCCAATAAGGCGCCTAACCATTAAGAGTATCCATCACAAAGGTTTTCAACAATGTCATGCTCATGATCCCCTTCTTCCTCACTCTCGCTAAAGGAGGAAGATGAGATACTCTCACTAAAAATCTCTTGGCCCCTCATGATCATGTTTTCTTATTGGGGCACTGAGAGACAATGTGGCCTCTCCCAAGACATTTAAAGCATTTAATACTACTAGTCCTATTGCTAGAACTAGTAGGGGGTTGTCTCTATTATGCATGGGTTTATGTTCTTTATGCACATGCTTGGATGGTTCCTCTTTGGGAGAGCTCTTGGAAGAGCTTCCCTTGCCTAGGTCCCTCTTTGCATAATTGTAGAATGGAAATTCTCTTTTTGGTCCACCTTTTCTTTTTAATTGATTTTCCACTCTTATACAAAGTTGTACTAGGTCATCTAGATTATTATATGGTAAGAGCTCAGCTTTGTCTCTTATGTCAGAGCTCAAACCACTTAAAAATCTAGCTTTGGTGGCCCTTGGTTCTTCGGTGACGCACGCTCTCATCATGAAAAGCTTCATGGTTTGTCTGTACTCCACAACACTTGAGTTGTAAAATATCTATCTTCATCATGAGTTAGGGTCTTGATGAGTCTTTCCGGGTCAAGTCCTCTTCAATCCTCCTAGCCATTGCCCTAGTGAGAGGGCCCTTGGTAGGTAGGATTGCATCAGTAGCTCTGATACCTTACTATCTTTCCAACATTCGCCTCTCCTTCTGACTATAATGGATATATCAACTATGACCCTTCGTCTTATGTTGCAAGCTACACTTGTCACCCGAAAGTGAAATCAACGTTTGTCTCCCCTTTTGTCTACAATAGGAGACTTCATTTTCCACCTATGCATCTGCCAAAAGGAGTTGCATTTGTGCCTCCTAAGTCTAGTAAGGATCTTTGTCTGCCTCTACACAAATTGTTGCGTGCCTCTCCTACAACTCCCATGCCATCTACAAACCATTACCTTGTGTCTACCTTGAGAACCTATGACTTTCTCCCTTACGTTTGAACAGGGGAGTTTTATCTACTTCTCAACTGGAAATTTCGTATGTCTCACACATCTAGTTTCCTTAAGGAAGACTATGTTTACCTCCTTAAAATCCCCTCTAGAAGACTATATCTGCCCCCAGAATCTACACTAAAAGACTATGTCTGCTACCCTTGCATCTACAAAGAGGAACTTGATCTACATGTGCGTGTGCATGTGTGTTGAAGTTGTGTCCCTAATGTTTATCAGGATAGTTGCGTCTACCTAGAAAAAGTTGTAATTGCTAAGTAAATTTTTGTAATTTCTTTGTCTTTAATTTAGTGTGTGTATTCTAAACCAATTAACAAGTATGTAAAAAAAATTAACAAAAATTTGTGTAGAGTAAAATTATGTCTCTAGTGTCTATCAGAAAATTGTGTTTACTCAAAGGAAAGTTGTAGTCGTTAAGTAATTTTTTGTAACTTCTCCTTCTTTAATTGAATAAACTATATATAGATATCTTATGAAGAAAAATGTCGAAGAATATTGCATATAAGTATTACAAGAACTTAACGCATTTTTTAATAAAAGAAATTAGACATTATTATTTAATGACAACAATTGAAAGATTGGATTCTGAAAAAAGTTTCCACAAACCAAGTACCCAAATCAAATTATTGAAATATCTTGTGAAGAAAAATGTCAAAGAATATTGCATATAAGTCAAATACATTACAAGAACTTAATGCATTTTTTAATAAAAGAAATTAGACATTATTATTTAACGACAACAATTGAAAGATTGTATTCTGAAAAAAGTTTCCACAAACCAAGTACCCAAATCAAATTATTGAAAGTTCAATTTTTGGAAGAAATAGTTGTCCAACATCAATTGGTCCTCTCCATGAGTTGAAACTATTCCAATGTTTGACATGTATAAAGGAAAATTTAAAGTTTTTCTTTCACCCCCATTTGGCTATTAATTTTGTTGCCAAGGCATTACTTTGATCGTGACAGAACAGTGGAGAAGAATCGAATATGACCTATTATTGACTACAACCTCGCTCGTCACAAGTAATTAGGGTATATTTGTCAAAGTGAGACTATTCAATTCATCCGAATCAGTCTCTGGCAGATTAAACTCAAAATAAGTGTTTTTTTTTTAAATAAGTAAAAAGCAAAATAAGTTAACCTATGGAAATCCAGCCAAATTAATGATCACTAAAGTCTAAAAAAGGTGCTTCGCCAAGCCCCAAAAATTAAAAGGGGCAAATGAAAGTAAAAAAAAAACAATTTGAAGATTTTTGTTTCAAACTTCTCGTTTATCATCACGTGACAAGAAAGTTACAGAGTCAAATTATTTTGATCTATTTAAATTAAAACAATGTATTGATTTAATTAATATACGGACTCGTGTACACGTAAGAGAGTTGAACTAAGGTACGGGGTGGGTCTAAGTCTGTTTTGAGATGTATTTTGAAATTTTGAGATATATTTTGAAAATAGAAGGTAAAAATAATTTTGATTTTTTACTTATTTTCAAAACAGATTTCACTCAATTTTAAAAATAATAAAATTTAATTTTTAGATTTCTATTTTTGTTTTTACCTCCCGTTGACTATCACCTCTGATTAGCGGTCACCGTTTGTCCAACAATCACCGGTCGCTACTTTCGACCGGCGATCATCAACCCCCACTTCTGACGAGCAATCACCAGTCATCACCTCCAATCGAGGATCACCGATTATCATATTCAACTGGAGGTCACCGACCATTACCTCCGACCGGTGATCACCGATTGCTACCTCTGATCGACGGTCATCGACCGTCACCTTCGACCGATAATCACTGGCCGCCACCTCCGATCGGCATTCACTGGCCGCCACTTTCAACCGGCTGTCACCGGCCGCACCTTCAACTGACAGTCACCAGCCGCCTCCTCCACACCTTCAAATATTAAATAACTATATTGTATGTTTACTAATTTAAATGTTTTCTTTAATTATATATAATCTCAAAAAATTTAAATCATTTTTACGAAGTTACCATTATTGTCAACCAAACTCTTAAGTCTTAACTTTAAATAAAATATGACATAAAAGTTAAATCATAAATATAAATTAATTAAATTGATAAATATACATTTATTATATTTTATAAATATAGCTTTTTATTTAAATCTCAATATATAAATATAAAATGAAAAAATTGAATTTACTAAACTACAAATATATATATATATATGAATTTAATTAATAAACACTGTTAGTGCAAGAAAATTATACACTAACTATCATTCATGACTTTTTATTTATGTGATTTTTAAAATATTAATGAGTAGAATTAACAATTATAAATGAAAGGTTGTGATTGAATTTTGATGATCATATAATATGACTCTATTTCTGTATATACTAATTGAATTCATATATATATATATATATATATATATATATATATATATATATATATATATGTATTATACTCATAAAAAAGAAAAAATCGTACAAGTGGTGGTTACTGCGAGGCTAACTCAACTATATATTATATGATCTTTAATATTTGAACTAACTAAAATAGTGGAATCAAATGCTTTAAAAATAAGAAAAGTAATATTGAATGAATACAAAATTTTAAAGATGAGGGAGTTTATATTATATGTACTTAATTAAAAATATATTTGAAATTGATTTATCCTTGAACCTATATAATTTGACAGGGTGTGTGTTGATTTAATAATGTTTTTATTATATAAATAAATAAATGCATTGCGTAATGTGTAATGTGTAATGTGTAATGTGTAATGTGTAATGTGGAGTATGAAGGAGAAGCGTGACGAATTGAACTCCTTGCATTAGGGCTTAGGGCTTGGGCACATTGGATGGCGTAGGCATAGCTTAGGTTTAGGGAAAGGGACACAATCAGTTTTCATGTTGAGTAGAATTGGAATTTGGAATTTGGAATTTGGAATTTGGAACTTGGAACTTGGAACTTGGAAGTGGGATCCATATCCATTGGCTTAGCATTATATGGCATTAACAAGAGAATCCAAGCAAACCAAGTGTGGGGTGTGGGGTGTGGGGTGTGGGGTGTGGGGTGTAGGGTGTACTGGTGTAGGGTCACCGCACCCACTTCCATCCCTATCCCATTCCCATCACCTATAACCTATCACCTATCACCTGCACCCTCCACTCCACTCATCACACCTTCACATTCAACCCATCATTTTATTTTTTCACAATAATACCAACTTTTCTCTATACACTCACTTTTCCCTTTTCCATTCTCCTATTTTTCTCTTTCCTTTTCCTTCGTTTTTCCATTTTAAGTTTTTCTCTCACCAAAATAAACAACCATTTTCTAGTTATCCCTCTCTATATTTCCAGTAAATACTCTACTACGTTTAAAGCTGACATTATAAGTTATTAATAAATAATAATACACATTTTAATTTGCTAAATAATATTTAGACTATGCATTAAATATTATTTTAATTTATGATACTCTCCCTTTTTCTTTAAATCCATTCTATTTTCAGAACTCCACTAAAAAATGTGTTGCATGGACATTATTTTTTTCATTACACAGATACCAAATATGTTAAGAATTACATATTTAAAATAAAACTTTATTTCAGCCGCCACTAAAATTAGTATTAGTGTTGCTAATATTATTTTTTATCCAACACTTTAATCATCTATTTTCATTCAGCCCTCTAATTCATATATATTCTACATGAATTACATACTTTATTTTTGGTTTAGTTACACATTTTGATCTTAACTTCTATAAAACATTGTTACCATAAATTTTTAAAATTTTTTAATTTGATATTCTAATTAAATGGAAAAATAATTATTATTAATTTAATTATAATCGGTTATTTTTATGTTACACACTAATCGATTATTTATTTACAATAATCAATTATTTATATAAGGAAATATTTTTAAAGTATAAAATAATCAATTATTTATTTAGAATAATCAATTATTTATTTAGAATAATCAATTATTTATTTAGAATAATCAATTATACAATCAACAAATTAAGTCATTTATAATTAATCTTCAATAAAAAAATTTAAAAGTTGATTTTAAAATTGTCAAAATTTAGCGTCAGAATTCGCATTTACTTTTTATTTATTTGAAATAAAACTTTAGACTCTGGCTCGTTAAATTCTAAAATTCTTGCATTACGCATTTTAAAACCGTCTATTTTTACTATAAGCAATTCAATGACCACTCCTACAATGGTGTCATTGCTGGATTTTACAGTACATGTATAATAAAATGGAACTAATTAATTTATAGTTTATAAAATATGCGTATTTGGACTTTTTTTTTTTTTGGACAGCAAAATGTATTTTATTATATTAGAGGAAATTTCAAAGCAGTTGAAACACAACGTTTCACTCTGCCATACAGTAGAATAGCAACACTCTAACTATGCTCCCCCAATCTTATACAACTATCTCATATTCATCAGACACAATCTAGGGTGGGAACACCAGTCAGAGAATACACACCCTGCATTAAAGCCACAAAAAACAACAGTCACTGCCACGATAACATTTTTATGGACACTAACATGTCAAGTGATTCCACCTGTACCCTTTGGAAAATAACAGCATTCCTTGACAACCAAATGCACCAACATACAACAATCCAAAACACATATCTGCATGTCTTCTTCCGCTTTCCCACCACCCAGTCAGAGGATAACAGAAACAGTTGATTCAGATCTCCCGGAAGTGGTGTCTGCAGCCCTACCCAGCTAATAACTTTATACCACAGCGTTTGTATGACTGGGCAGTGTAGAAATAAGTGATTCTTTGACTCTATCCCATTATTACAGAACCTACAAACAGGATTGGCACCAGGGCCCTGAATCCCTCTCCTTAACAAATTTTCCACAGTGGGTAATTTGTCCCTTAACAATTTCCACGAGAACACCAGTACCTTAGATGGCAGCTTTTCCTTCCACAGCCTACGTAAATCATGGGTTTCCACAAAATTCATACCCAAGTTAGATATTCCTTCATTTAACACTTTATACCCTTCAGCCACCAAATATCCCCCCCAGCAGCTGAATTCCATCCCCATTCATCTGATTCCCGCTCCACCAATACCACTTGAATTAAAGACTCCTGTAAGGTGAGGAGCAGCTGCTCCTCCCATACAAACAACTCCCTCCGCCAAGCCCATTTCCATGATGATAATTGTCCTCCCGAATCACATTTATCCTTTATAGTGATGAGCTTATCTTGTGTCAAAGCATACAACCTGGGATACAATACGCAGAAAGTTGTATCTCCCATCCACCTCTGTTCCCAAAATAAAGTCCCCGTTCCAGCCCTTACAATCCTATTAACTCTAGTTTTGAACCACCCAGGCAAGTCCGCATTAGGTCCATCAACGGCCCATATATCTTTCCACCATTGAGAGGTGTGGATAAAAGACTCAGGCCTCTCCATATATCCATCTACCACCCTGTACCTGCTCCTCAGCAGCGGTCCCCATATAGCCGTATCATCTGACAGAATTCTCCACCTCCACTTTGCCAGCAAACTGATATTAAACTTCTCCAAACACTTCACCCCCAACCCTCCCTCATCTTTTGGCCTACAGACTTTTTCCCAGCTAACCCATGCAATTTTTGACTGGCTCTCATTACCTCCCCATAGGAAAGTTCGTTGCAACCTCTTGAGAGACTTCAACACTGCCTTTGGAGCCTTATAGAACGAGAAGAAATACAATGGAAGAGCAGCTAGTACTGAATTAAGTAATACCAACCTCCCAGCAAAAGTCATATTCCTTGCCTTCCAACCTGACAGGCGCCTTTTGAACTGATCAATAACTGGCTTCCACACCTGTTCCCTCTTAGGGTTTACTCCCACTGGTATCCCTAACCATAAACAACGAAATGACAAAACTTCTCTTTCTTCGGTGGTTACTGTTTTTTCACATAATTTTAATTTTTGAACGTCGTTGCTAAACTAAATATGTCCCACTGTTAGTTCTTTACACTAATAATGTTAATATTATTTTAGTTGACATAGCATTTGCCCTAGTTTGCCATGTGTAATCTAGTAACTAAAGTGTAAAAAAAATTCAAAAAATTAAAAGTTTAATTGATTTTATTTTATTTTTTAGTTTTTGAAAAAAAAATTTAAAAATAGTTTTTAAAAACTATTTTCTAAAAGAAGAGAAAAAAACTTGTTCAATAAGCGTTATTTGAAAACTGTTTTGAAAATGTAAAAATGAAAAAATTATTTATATTTATAAAAATGTCATTAATAAAAATTAAAAAATATATTCTCATTGTATTTTATGTTTTCAAAACAAACACAGAAAACTAAAACGTAAAATTACTTAAAGTTGTTTCTGTTTTTTATTTTTTAAAAACTAAAACTGTTTTCGAAAACTACTTTAAGACAATAGTAACCAAAAGGGTCTTTTAGTTTTTAAATACTAAAATACTGAAAACAGTTTTATAAAATTATTGTCAAACAAGCACTATCTTGCACAAATACTGTAAGAATTGACCATTAAAATATTAGCAGGTGTGTGTAGACATAGGTGTAAGATAAGCACATGCACCTTTACAAGCTTCTTGTGTAAGAAGTCAACTAACCCACAAAAGTAAACAAGTTGAATGCTATATTATGTCAAAGGTGACTAATTGGTGGAAACATTTATTGTTGCATTTAATGTTTGATTAGAAGCTATAAGATAACCAGACACACCTTTACAAGCTTTGTGTGTTAAGACGATTATATTTTGAAGATACCTATAAATAAAAGTGTTGAGGAATGTGAAGAGATAAAATATGAAAAAAAAGACACTCCAATATGCATATTCAAAACTCTAAGTGCCCTTCTTTTGTGATATTTTGTATATCTTTTGTTTCAAAAAACTCTCCATATTTATGTATCTTGAGAGTTAAAGTAAAGCTTGATTATATATCCATATTTATCATGTACACTAGTAAGTTGAGTCTTTCACTTGTAAACCACTAAAAATAATTGTTTAGTAGAGCCTAAAGAGGCTTGATGAAAGAATACTTGGGTTATAGCTAGGAGAGACTAATGAAAGACTACTTGAGTTGATAGCTTAAGAGAGAATTTGAAAGATTGTTTGGATTGATAGGTTGGAGAGACTATGATGCATGCTCCCTAAGCAAAGGTCCTATCACTAGGGTCATGGCTAGGAGAATAGAAGAAGACATGGCTAGAGTAAAGAGAGGAAGATCTCACCTCCCCAAGCATGTCACATTCATAGTCCTATAAGCCTAAATTCAATTTTTTTTTTGTTTAAAAAAAAAAGACAAACCCATTTAGGATTTAACTGCTCTGATACCATAATGTAATGTCAGTGGTTACAGTAATAACCCATAATAAAAATAGTGAAGAATTTAAAAAAAATAATAATTTCTGTATTTAAATACATAAATTCTTACATAATATTAAAATATAATCCTCAAATCTAGACCTCTAGAAAATGAAAATTATTACAAAGACATCATATTCTAAAATTGTTACAAACAAATACTACTTCATTAATAACAAACTAGGTCTTCAAGCCTCTTCGATTTCCAAAATTTATCCATGGACCTCTGAAAACAACACTTTTTAATGAGATAATAATCTCAATGAATAAAACAAGTTTTTAAAAGAGGTTCACAAATAATGTTGTTCTCAGCCAGCGCGGAATCCGAAAAAAACAACTATGGTACCCGTAGTAATAAAAGTATCTTAATTTATATATAAATAAAGATTTATCCAAATAATTTCTAGTAATAATTATAAATACGATAAAAATAGTTTTCGATGCAAACACGCAATCCAAAAATTATCGTGATACTCATGATCACTCACTCACACTTTATAGTTCCCAGAACCAGGTTTTCAGTAGATTCTTCAAAAAGGTCTATGAGCTCATATTCCTTATAATGGCGTCACACTGCCTTCCCCAACATATTATAGAGGTTCACTTACTATACCAAGTTCCCTTCTAAGCTTGTACAATCTTTCCCTTGGTAATGGTTTGGTGAATACGTCAGCTAGTTAAGATTCTGCATCCACGAATTGAACTTCATAGTCACTTTTCTCAACATGATCTTTCAAAAAGTGATGATGTATGAGAACTTAAGGTTGCGCTTGTTTGTACTTGAGTAAAGAATTGGATTCTTTGTCAAGTTGATTGCACTTGTGATGCAATCCCACATAGCATGCATCATGGCTAGGAGGATTCAAGGAAGGCATGGCATGGATGAAAGCTCATTGAAGATTGGAATGCATAGTCTTCATTTTAGCTTGTAAATATTTTATTTTAATTAGTTAAATATGAGCATATTTTTAATTCTTTTAAGGTCATGTAGATTCGACCATCTTCTTTTTAGTTTAGAGGTTATATGTGTCTTTAGTTAAAAATGAGGAGTAAACTTAGAATGGGTGCATAAGTCAAGACATGATTTTGGGCTAGCCCATTCAATTTAAGAGATGCTAATTGCACCCATGGGGGTGAACTTAGGTGCCTAGTCCCACATTACCTAGAAAAGTGTGTCCAAGCTCTCCCATTGGGCTATATATACTCATTCCTCCTCATTTTAAATTTCACCTTTGAAGTTGAATGAAAATAGTCTCTTTGTGAGCACATTCTTAGTAAAAAATCTTGAGGATCCTCTCTCTTGAGGAACCTCTTCCTAGTTGGTCTTTATCAAGGGTTCCTTCCCTTATGATAAACCTAAACATTTTAGGTTATCTCTCTTTGAGAGTGGCGCCCCACCTCCATTTTCTCTCCCCTCCATCATCCATTTCATGGTGCTTGGAACCTCAAGGAGAAAGATCAAGGAGAGTGTAAAAATTTTTTTTTGCATCAACTTGTTTTGTCATAATTTAGAGGTATCTTGCTAACTTTCACTCTGAAGTCTTCAAGTTGTTGTTTGAAGCATAAGGAGTGAGCATAATAACTTATGGTTGTGATATATTCTGCTTCTGCCATAGAGAGCACACTTGTTTCTTGCTAGTCCAAGAGACAATACTGTTGCCAAATAAATGGCAGGTTCAACTTGTGCTTTTTCTGTCCAATTTGCAACCTGCAAAATCTGAGTCAGAAAAGCCTATTAATGAAGGAGTTGTACCTTTGGGATACCACAGACTGACTTCCAACGTCTCTTTCAAATACTTAATATTCCTTTTTACTGCATTCATGTGTAATTCCTTTGGTACAACTTGATACCTGGCACACAAACACACACTGAACATAATGTCAGGTCGATTTGCATTTGGATAAAATAAAAAACCTATCATTGCTATATATTTTGATACATCAATAGAATTTCCTTTTAAGTCAACATCAAGACAGAAGTTGTTTTACATTGGTATGTTAGAGACTTTACTCTCTTCCATGCCAAACTTCTTGAGCAATTCTTTGTTATACTTGGTCTGGTGCAGGAAAATCCCTTTCTCCATTTGCTTGACCTACAATCCTAGGAAAAATTTTAGTTCTCACATCATCGACATATCAAACTCCCCTTGTATTTTGGAAACAAAGACCTCACAAAGGGAGGTGTTAGTAGAACCAAATATTATATCCTGAACATAAACTTGAACTAAAAGAATGTCTTTGGAAGATCTCATAAAGAATAAGTTTTGTCTACCTTCCTCTTTCAAAATTCTAAGACAAGAGAAACTTACTCAATTTTTCGTACCATTGTATAGGATCTTGCTTAAGTCCATAAAGGTTTTTCTTCAGCTTGTAGACATGATGAGAAAACCTATGATCTACAAAACCCGGATGTTGAGAAACAAACACTTCTTCATCCAGTAAACCATTCAAAAAGGCACTCTTAACATCCATCTGGCACAATTTAAAGTCCAACACACACGTGAATGCAAGAGGGAGCCTAGCAGGTTCGAATCTAGAAAATAGGATACATGTTTCACCAAAATCTATACATTCTTATTGATTATAGTCTTTAGCTACTAATCTAACCTTATATTTAGCTATGGTTCCTATTTCATCTAGTTTATTTCTAAACACACATTTAGTTCCTATAACATTCATATTACCCTTATGTGGCATATGCTCACATCATTTCTCTTAAATTGGTTTAGTTAATCATGCATGGCTAAAAACCAGAATTCATCATTCAATGCATCATCCACACAAGATGGTTCAATTTGAGATACAAATGTCATATGCTCACAAAATAGATTTAATGAATGTCTAGTAGAAACTCCCTTTTCAATTTCACAATGAATGTTGTCCAAGGAGAGATCCATCAACATTCTTCATTCTTTAGGTAGAGGTTGAGCTTCCTTTGAGACTTCAGTTCTATATTAGTGTTATACTCAATATTCTCAATTGGGAACTCTGCAGTACTTGTATCATTATCATCACATAGAGAAACTCCCTTTTTCCAGGGGTTAGTATCGTAAAAAACAACATGAACAGACTCTTCAACAGATAAAGATATCTTATTAAACACCCTATATGCTTTGCTACATGCAGAGTATCCTAAAAACACAACTTTGTCCATTTTAGCATTACACTTGCCAAGGTTTTGTTTATTATTCAAAACAAAACATTTGCATCCAAATATCCTAAGGTGAGAAACATTTGGTTTTCTACCTTTGAACAATTCATATGGGGTTAATTTCAAAAATGGGTGGATCAGAATTCTATTTAGAATGTAGCATGAGTGTTCACGGCATCAGCCCAAAAATACTTAGGTAAAGAATTTTTATTGAGCATCGTTCTTGCTAACTTGATAAGTGATCTATTTTTTTTAGGGAATTAGAAGGTTGGTCTAGTGGCAATGTCCACATGTGAGGAGAAGGTTGAAGGGAGAGGTCGCGGGTTCAAACCCTTCACTAACAAAAACTAACATATTAACAACTAGCATTTGCCTATTAAAAAAAAAAAGTAATCTATTTGTCCTTTCTACAACTCTGTTTTGGTAAGGTGTTCTAGAAGCGGAAAAATTGTGATCTATATCATGTTCTTCACAGAAATTCTCAAATTCTGAATTTTTAAATTCTTCTCCATTGTCACTTCTCAAAGATTTTATTTCCAAATCTTTCTCATTTTGGATTCTTTTGGTAATTTTGAGAAAAGCACAAAATGCGTTGTTTTTAACGGATAAGAATGCAACTCATGTAAAACAAGAATAATGATCAATGATTACCAAAGCATATATGTTTCTGCCTATACTTACAGTTCTAAAAAGACCAAATAGATCAATATGCAAAAGTTCAAGAGGTCTAGAAGTAGAAACCAAATTAACAGATTTAAAAAAAAAAAAGTTCTAGACTACTTTCCCTTTTGACATGCATCACAATTCTATCATTTGAGAACTTAAGTTTAGGTAAACCCTTGACAAGATTTCTAGATAAGAATCTATTCAATTATTCTAGATTGATGTGTGCAATGCGTCTATGACTAAGTAATGATAAATCATCCCTAGATGACAAACATGTAATGTTTGATGCAGAATGGTCAATATCAAGACCATAGATGTTATTCATTCTCTTATCAACGGATAAGAATGCTTCTATGTAGTTGTCTACACCGACCAGTCGATTTGACAAATCCTCCACAAACCCAACCTCCCAGTAGGGTGATGAAGTTAGCTATTAAGAGTTGGGGTTACATCAAGACATCATATTTGACAAATCCTCCATAACTAATCTGATAGATCCTTTACGAACCCACTTGTGTGACCTCTTAAGACAACAAAAGCTCAATATTTTACGTGACTATGTTTGACAAATTAGGAGTGTTATTTCTTTTTATCGAATATAAGAGTGTACTTACTTGGAAAAATAGATTTTTACGAAAGGGTTTCAAATCATATGTTAAAAAATAAATTTTTTTTATAAATCATTTTCAAAAATAGATGGAGTTTTAAGGGTGTTCAAACTAGATTATCACTCAAAATTTGAGAGGGATACACCCAAAATATAAGTAAATGTGTTTTATTTATGAAACAAAGTATATCAGGTGTATATTGGGAAATGTAGAAAAAAATATATTTGAAACAAAAAATGTTTTTGTAAAAATATCTTAAATCTTGTTTTTATTTTCAAGTTATTTTTATTCGATCATCGTGAGTCATATAAAACAATTTAAATTTGAATTTAAATTTTAACAAAAAAATTTTGAATCAGAAATTACTTCTTCGTGACTTCAAACCTGTAAATATTCATATTTTAAAACTATTCTAATTACTTTAAACTCTTATTTATTGTTAGTTACCCTTGTTTGTAATGAAGCAAAATTTAAAGTCACAGCTTGCAATGCAAAATTTTTAATTTAGAAAATGAGTATTTTATATTTTGTGTATGCTAGCACTCAAGGGTACAAATTATGTTGCTGCTTCAGCTATTGATCCATTTATTAAAGTACAGAAAGGAGGTCAAAATAAAATCTTACAAAGGAAAGATGATGCAATCATAACACAATCTGTGTTAGGCGCGCCACAAATGGGTGTTTTTATTGTATTTTAATCCCACCACAAAGAAGTAAGTACTTTTACGTGCATTACACGGGCCTTTTAACCCGCGTGGCCTGACATGTATAGTACCAAATCCTACGTGTACTATCACACCACCCCAGCTTTTCTCCTTAGCGTGTCATAAGCATCCAACCTGTGAAACGCACGCTTCATGGTCCTTCAAATTACACTTGTCATCATATCTCTATTAAAACGTTTGACACCTTATAAATAAATTCTTCGCCATCGATACCATATTTGTAAATCATTGTTGCTACTGTTGAGTATTTTCTCAAAATTGTAATGACATAAAATTCTCAGCAACCATAACTCATGAATCATGATCAACTATTCAGAAAAAGAAAAGAAAACTAATCATGAACTCGATCTCTCGATCAATTATATCATATCCACCTCTTTTGCTACACAACACAATATCGTTATGTGACAGCAATTTTTTAAATAAAACTAGATTTCTTCCTATTTTTTTAATACAGGCGTAACTTGGATCATTTTCTGAGAAGCACAAATAAGTTATAATAGGGAGATTTGAAAGTTGAAGAATAGAAATAGAAAGTGCAGAAAACAAGAATAAATTTCTTATAAAACAGAGAACAAAAACATCAATTTCAGGTTCTAGGAACGCAATTGAGTAATTCGCATAATTCTAAAATAATGTAATATTACATAAACACTCAATTTATTTTAATTGGATCACACTCTCTAATTCTCATAAATTAGAAATATAATGTGTTAAAATAGGTTTCAATTGATCACTTAACTTCATGTAGTTAAAAATAATCAATCCAATTGATCACAAACCAATTCATATCAAAATTTAATAACAATTTTGCAAGAATTAGACAAGAGAAAAGAGACATAAAACAGAATTTTAATGCAAAAAAAAAAAATATAAACAAAATCAAAATTCATAGTTTATCAAACAATCCAACAAAGACTTCAAATAGATTCAAAGTTTAGTCTTGTCTAAAGATCTTCATAGAAACTTGGAGAGGAAGAAAGAAAAGAACCAAAATTGAAGATAGAAAAGAGAGAAAAATTGAATTTGGAATTGAAAAATGAATTATTACCGTCATTTATTAGATACTATAATCATTAACGCTCTTCATTACTGTAATAATCCATAGTAAAATAAGTAAAGAATTATTGAAAAAAAAATAAAACTTTCAAAATAATAGGTCTAAAATATTTTCATAATATTAAAATAAGATAAATAACTATAAGAATCCTTACAAAACATAATTCTCAAATATGGACATCTCAGAAACGAATATAGTGAATAATGGAAATAACTACAATGTCATTCATTTTAATATGACTACTAACAAGTAAAAGGAAGAAAAATTTATGTCCCTTCAAACTCAACAACTTCTTCCCTCTTCTATTTCTGAAAACAACATTTTTTATGAGATTATAATCTCAATGAATAAAATAGTTTCCAAAAATATTTACAAATAATGTTGTTTTCAGCAAGGGCAGAATCTAGACAAAACCAATCATAATATCTGCAATTAAATTAAAAATATTTATGCACATAAAAATATAATTTAATTGAAAGAAATGTCTAATAATAATTTATACCCTAGAAGAATATAGTTTTCTTAATTAACACCTCATGATATTTATAATCACTCAATCTCACTCCTTGGTTCCCTCTTCCCACAATCAAGTTTTTATAATTTACAAGAATAGATTCATAAAAGGTCTATAAGCTCATAATTCATACAACAATATTTTATTGTTTTTCCATCCTTTGATGGAGATATTCTAAATCTTTTTCCAATGTGGATATACACTACTAGATACATGTGATTTAGTAACATTAAAAAAATATCGCTAAATCATAAGAAAATGTCACTAATATGATTTAGTAACATTTTATCAAATGTTGCGTATACCCTATGTTACTAATCATATTTAGTAACATTTTTGCATATTAAAGGTAACATTTATAAAAAATGTTACTAAAAATTTTTAGTAACATTTTTTTTAAATAAAATGTAACATTTTATAAATGTTGCTAAAACATTTTAGTAAGATTTTTTAAATAGAAAAGTAACATTATAAAAATGTTACTAAAAACATTTAGTAACTTTTTTTAATAAAAAGATAACATTTCTAAAAATGTCACTAAAAATTTTTAGTAATATTTTTTTTAATATAGACAACATTGTAAAAATGTCACTAAAAATAATTAGTAACATTTTTTAAATAGATAAGTAACGTTACAAAAATGTTACTATTGCAAATGTTTTTTAGTATTTAACAAATGTTATTAAATTGTTTATTTTTAAAATAAAATAAAATATAATTCATAATAAATATTAAATAAATTTTTACACTATAACATAAATTAATATTGAAAGAAATAATTTAGTAATAAAAGTCATGGAGAATGAAAAAAAGATTCAAGAAAATTAAAGCATAAGCTTGTAATTGAAATATTATAGCACACATCAAAATTCATTACATCATAATCAATATGTCTAAAATTCATTATATCGTAATCAATATGTCCAATACATCAAAATTCATTACATTAGAAATTAACAATCCCGTAAACATCATTACGTGCAAGTTTAGCAACCCTGCACTGCATTAATAAAGAGAATATAAGTATCAGTACAAAAGGCAACAGAAGTATAACAATTCCAACTAACTATAAATTACATTTCTTTCCTTGATTAGCTTGGTTCAATTTTTTCAATTGATCGGTCTGGACCTGATACAAACCAACCAAAAACAAACATTGGGTCTATTCCTAGTCCTCCAGGTTGTACATTCTTCGTAATCAATATTTACACATACTAATTACCATAAGCAAGCAACCGTTATCTAGTGTCACACGTGTCAGTGGCAGAAGAAAATAAAACTAGCTATTGAATTATATACATGGCTATGTTGAAGGTGGCAGAATCCGCAAACAAAAGTAGAAAGCATTAAAATAGAAAGAGAAGGCAAAATATTATAAAGCTTTCCAAATGAAGTTAAAGGCATTTTGCATGCAACCAAAGGGGGTGGTGTCTGTGATTTCTAACAAATAAAAGACTTTGACTACTTAACATTTTCAATTGTACAAAGGTCCTACTTCTTAATCAAGTTTTGTACTAACAAACCACTCAAAGTTGATGACACAACAAGGATACTCTATCGATGTTAGCTATTTAAGATTCATAATTAGTGATAATTTTGAATGATCAAAGGATATAAATATTCAAATCATTCACAACTGCTCAAATAAGTTAATTAAGTGTCTCAATTAGCAAAAAGATACTTTATGTATAATATAATGAAAAGTTTGGAACAGTAACTGAGAATGAGATGCCAGCCAACCAGAGTCACTCAAGACCAAATAAAAAAATTGCACTAGGAATTGTTACCCAAAATAAAAAAGAAAGCAATAGTGACAAGGAAAGAATAAAACACTGAACAATAATTATAATAATACAATTAAAACTACAGACACTTTTTATTAATAACATGCAACTGTATTTTTAAACAGAAAAAACTGAATTATACTTATATCCAATTGAAACCCATTGATACACTTAGTAAATATATTGATATTAACAATATTATTAATTGTTTAATTTAGATTTTAGAAACTATTAACATTAAAAAGAAGGAACTGATTACTGAATGAAACCAATTTAAAATTGCAATATATCTAAACTCTACTATTTCTTAAAATGAGGAAAGAATAAGGTGATTCTTTTTCTTTGGTTAGATGTTTCCCTATCTGCTTTAAACCATCGAAAAACAAAACAACGGGCTAAGGAAAAAAAATACAAAATAATGGAAGACTACTCTTCCTATATTTGTAAAAAAGTAAATGAATAGATAACTCTTCAACCCTTATACTTCTTCCCACAAAAAATGTATCGTCAACTCCAGACAGAATCATGCCCCACTTGGAACTTTTCCCTCTCTCAATTTTTCCGACCAATTTAAGCTTGATGACTATTTTTTATTCACAATCCTCTTCACCTTCATTAACCAAGTTAGTTAAAGATTATAATAGAAACTTGGTGGCAAACATCTCATGAAAGTCTTCCAACGGATAAGTTGCTACTAAATAATACTATAATGAAAATGAAGCTGGTTGGTCCACATACAACAAACATCAAAAAAGTAAAAAACAAAAATTCCTGAAATAAAATCCATATGCCTAAAGCAACTACAATGCTAATTTACCATCTCTTACCAAGAATTTGATATTACATAACCCACAATATCAACTCCAAAGATATGCCAACAAGCACAGAAGCAAACAAGGTATCAATCAAGCACAAATGATAATAAGACAGACAAACATCTCATAAAAGAAACTAGAAAGGGAAATAAGAATAGATAAAACAATTACCAACTGTAGCTTGGGTAATTGATGGATTCTTAGCAAAGAGAGCCTGCAACAAGAAAAAATATCAGTAAGACAGTAACTACGAAACAGAGAAAAACAATCAGATCTGAGATTTTAAAATTAATAAAAAAATAAAAACCGTAAGGATCTGAATCGTAAGGTAAAAGAAGGGCACAGCTATTACCATGTAATCGGTGGTGATGAAAGGATCGTTAACGGCAACAAGTTCAACATCGTCTCTCTCAAGAGTCACCCTAGCCACCAAACGGCCAATTCTTGCAAATCCTGTTACATTTCAGTTAATAAACAACGAAAATGGAAAGTAGAAAAATAAGAGAGGAGATCTAATGCAACAGAAGACAGATCGAAGGAGTTACCGTTGATTCCGATCTTGACCTTGCCTGATCCATGGAAAGAAAAGAAAAACGAAGAAAGAGGGAAGAAAAACGTTAGATCAGGAGAAAGGGAGTGGAGAGGAAAAGAAAAAAAAATGGTGGTTAGTTGCATACCCATGACTGCGGAGAAAAAGAGGGGTTTGTTGGAGTAGGAGGAAGTAGCAGAAGTTGAGAATGGAGCAGTGTGTGAGAGTGAGTGAGTGAGGTTAGGGTTTTAATAATGCAAAGAACGAAGCTCGGAGAGTCGAATCGCAGAGAACGCTCGGAAATTCGAATCGCAGAGAACGCTCGGAAAGTCGAATCGCAGAAAATGAACCTTACAGAGCGAAATCGCAAAAAACAAAATGTAGAGAAACGAAAGAAGGAAAACGTAACTTAGAGAATGAAACTTAGAAGACGAAATGCGAAGAAGTGAAATTGCAGAGAACAAACCTTGAGCCAAATTGCAGAGAATAAAATTTTGAAAAAAAAAAAGCAAAACTCAGAGACATCTAAGCTTTTTTATGGTGAATAAAAAAATAAATAAATAAATTTAATAAAATTATTTTTCCACTAGTTTCTATTCAACAAGTTTTAATTTAAGTATTTAACTAGTAAATTTATTAGTTTTAAAATATGGTAAAAATTGAATTGTTTATTAAAATGTAAATAAGTTAAAATTATAAAAATAAAAACATTAAAATTAAATTTATATAAAACAAATAATAACAAAAAGTACTTTTAAAGAAAAAAATAATATAATTAACGAAAAATTTTAATAAGAATGTATTTTTTAAAAAATAAAAATCTTTAGTAACATTTTAAAAAAAATGATACTATAAAATGAATTAATTTCTTCTATAGTAACATTTATTTAAAACATGTCACAATATTATAGTAATATTATCTACAGTGACATTTATTTTAAAAAATGTCACTATAGTATATAAAATTTATCTATAGTAATACTTTTAACAAATGTTATTAAGAAAATGTCACTAAATATATAAAATATAGTAGTGATAGGTATTTAAAATTTCATTCATGTCAAATAAAGGTATCTCAAATTTAATCTCATTTTAAATAGATGTATCTCAAACCATCATTAAATAAATTGCAAATTCTCATGTGTGTAAATTCCAAAATCACATGAATTAAACATTAGAATTTTATAAATAATAATTAATAATTTGAATTATCGTACCCAAGTGGTTAAAATGGACGCATCACTCAGGCCAATTAGTAAATGTAATTTCCAGGCCAGCACAAATATGTGGTCCTGATGCTTGTTATGGTAAGTTGGAATAACTAAATAAACTATATTCGCAAGGTTACATGCTTGCACAATGCAGTCTGCGGTTTCGTTTTTTTTTTTTTCACAAAACTATAATTGAAATATATATATATATATATATATATATATATATATATATATATATATATATATATATATATTTATTGGGATCACCGTAAACTAGGCGATTAAAGTTAAAGTGAATTAGAATAGAAGAAAATGAAAGGTAAGCCAACAACAAGAAGGTAGGTCTCACACCGCATCTTGCAAATTTCATATTAAAAGAATAAAATAATCCTATAGTTGAGTTTAAAATAATAAAGTTTTACTTATTTCTTGAAGTAAAATTTGACAACTTTAATATATTATTTTTTCCTTTTTTTCTTTCACTTTCTCGATTCTTAAGTAATCTGCTAGTCTCTTATTATAAGTATTGCTAATCTATAATTTTTTAAAAAGAACTATTGTACCATATATAAATAGTTTAAAATTTATGTTTCTTCCTTTTTCTTTTAATTCTTTATTCTTCTTCTCTAGTTGTGGCATGTTCTTCTTGTACCTCTATTCTTTCGTTCCTTTGCATGATGACTCATTTGTTGATGGAATCGAATGTTGTCTCTTTTATTACTCATAATTCTGAGAGGTGACCACGTAAGTTTGATCGTAATTTCTCAAATCTTTTTTCATTTGTATTCGATCCTATCGTTCCTTTTGGAAAAATGATTTCTTTGAAAATTGTAATTTCTTAGGTTCCTATTAAAATTGGGTTTCTGTCAAGTTTCTAAGAATTTCCTTCGATTGATCCTTCCATTTTCTGTCGAGTAGGCTTTCGAGCGAAGAAGTAGGTAAGGGAAGTTAAAACATTGATTTTAATTTGAAAGGTTGTTAATTTGTGAATATGGCATCAATGAGATGTAATTTGTTGAGGTTTTGAATTGAGTTTGATTTTATGTAAAGTTGTTTAGGTGATGAAATTGATTATTTTGGTGGTATTTGTTAAAGGTTTGGTGATATTAGATATTTGCTAATAATTTGGGTGATGATGGATATTTGAAGATGATTTGGTGATTGAAATTGTGATGTAATGTATATTGGTGTGATACATGATGATGAGGTGTTTTTTAAATATGTTGAATGATGGCAGTTACAGGTGGTAACTTAGCCTTGGGTGATGTGCATATATTTTTATTTGTCTGATGTGTATTGAGTTGCGGTCGTATCTGAGATCAATGTAATCTAGATACCAAATATGCAAGTGGGAGTAATTTGTAATTTTACATTATGATCCTGGTACCAGATATGCAAGTGGGAGTACGATAAGGATGTACTTATACAATAGTTGTGTGTCATAAGAGTCAAGTAGACCCTACATGATAGTCGTTGGATGAGTATGTTGAGACTTCAGTTGTTGTCAAAGGGGTCGGATAGATCCATGCATCAATTATGAGAGGTTTTAGCCGCCTTGATGTACGAGCTCAATATGAGGTATGAATGAGTCATGTTGAGTATTTATATGGTGTGAAGTACTTATGTTCAGGAGAAGCATAAGTGTGATTGATTGATTGTAATATTTATTTAATGATTAATTGAATTCTTTGTATCATATGCTTACCCTTGCTTTGTGTTTGCCTTTTGTATGATTGTGATGATCATGTTTTGTAAGGAGCAAATGGCAGTAATGATGCTAAAAGACAGGATGCTCTAAAATGAAATATGTCAGACTGTGGCTGGAAGCTTGAATAATGTTATTTTGTTGTTAAATATGTAAATAAGAGAAAGTATATTAGAGATACTATTGTTTAAGTTTTAGAAACATTGTGGTTTATGCTTATTTGAAGATTACGTTTTCTATGAAAGTCTATGCAAACATGTTGTACTAAGCTAACTAAAGTATGATCTATGTGTAAATCATATGATGCTAATCTCTTCAATGAAATGGAGTATAATGTATTAATGATTAACAAATTGCATCTTAAATATGGTTGGATTTGGCAGCAGAGGTTCTGCAATCTGCAGAGTCTCGCTAGACGGCAAGTCTCATCTAGCAATCTTTACCCTCTGTTAGAACTGTTTTTAGTTTTCCGCTTAGCGAGGGGTCTTGCCCAGTACAAAGTTGTCTCATATTGGATTTTTACCCAACTATGTGTCTCGCTGAGCGAGGTCCCTCTACTGGCAAGTCTAATACAAGGTTTTTAGTAGGTGACAATTTTCATTGGGCGAGCTATCTTGGGTCTCACCAAGTCACAAGTCTCTCTAGGCAAGCTGTTTTTGTATATATTATGTTATATTTTGGTTCAAATTTTGAATATAGGAATATATGTATAATATTAGATTGGTTATGTTATGATGAAAATTTTATTCTTCAATCATTTGGGTTACAAAATCATAATAAAAGTGAATTAGATTATTTGAATAAATGACAGATTTTTGGGATGTTACATATAATCATTAAAATTATAATAAGACAGGTACAGGTGAATGCTTGGATAGACAAACTGGTACCTATACCTAATTTTGAGAATCGAGTAATACCTACCCATATACTTGATCTAAACCAGTAATACCTATAAAAATTACACAGTTCAAGGTAGTACTTACAAATATGAGTATTATTGTCATCTTTACCAGTAAGATAATTTCCAATTGGTGGACATTTTCTAAGATTTTCTAAAATTACATATAAATATTAATTTTTCTCTTGTTTAATCCTCGATTTTAGAAGTAAATGGTTAAACAAATTGTTGAATAATTTCACATGAAACACTAGTTTTGTTTCTTTATTGTCTCTTTCTTTTAATAAAATTATTCATCCAATAAAATATATATGGAAAATGCTAATAATAAGTAAAGAGTAACTACATAAACACTTACAAGAGAAGATAATTAACTAAACAACTCTAGACGTAGCAATAGAAAAATAAGTGAAGAAGATTAAAAGATGGTAAGTGAAAAGAATGTGAAAAATAAAATAGAAGTAATTGTCAATTGAATATCTAACATAAAATATTAGTGAAAAATAGGGGATCACAATTTAATTTTAATGTAACAATATAATCATATAAAAAAAGTTAGAGAAGATATTTGACTCATGACCTTTTCCTCCTTCTCTACTATATGTGAATTTTATTACTAAATGTAACATCTCTATTTTTAAAAACTAGATTGTTATATAGTCTATTTGAATTTTAATTTAGAAATTAAAAATAGATATTAAAAACTTAATTTCTACAATTAAATTGATATTATGAATTTTTATCTATTTTGGAATTTTAGTATTGTATTTGAAAAAGTTCAAATAACTTAAATTTAAGTAATATATTATCAAAAAGTAGTAAAATAAAAATATAATATCGGAAGTTTAAAAATTATTTTTAAATTATAAATAGAAACTACATAATTTATTGTAATTTTGAGAATTTTCTAGAAATTAATTGAGATAATTTTTATAAATTATAGGTATATTTTCTAGAAATTAATTGAGATAATTTTTATAAATTATAGGTATATTTTGGACTGCTATAAAAAATTAAATGATCACGTTTTGAACTGAAATTTTTATGAAAAACTTATAAAAATATATAGGAATTTTTATAAACTGATTTTATTTCAAAACTAATTAAAACTAAAAAAGAAAGTCTCAAAGAGACATGATGGTTACAAAATTATAATGACCTTATCTTAAAAGAAGAATTGGTCCAAGTAAATTTTGACTTGACTTTAACTTTATCTCTAGTAATCTATCTTATCTCTAGTAACATTGTCTTATAATCATCCAAACATTTAATTCAAAAATAAATTAATTTTAGCCTATAAATACAAAACTTCATCAATGCATTTCATTACAAAAAAAAAAAATTGCAATTCCTTTCTCTCTCTTGTTTCCAAATTTTGCTTAATACTCTTGTCTCATAAAGTTATTTTATTTCTTTCTTACACCCTTAATTACAAGTCAAGTTAAATTTGTTTAATGAATATTTGATATTATATTTTAAAGCTCTTCAACATTCATTATCGAACTTTTATTAAAGTAAAGGGGAAGTGAGATTTATGCCTCTGTGGTGTTAATCTTAATAATTTTATATGTTTTTATTACTCTTATTATTTTTAATTATTTATAATACTTAATTTTTGTTTATAAGTTTAATTGTTCATTAATATACTAATTATTCTAACCTTTATTTTTAATCATTTAATTTATTGTTCAATAATTTCTAACTATACTAACTTTTAATTATTCTCTAGAAATTATATTATGTCCTATATTATTATTTAATTTATTTTTCATATTTTATCGTCTAGTCCTTATTATTATTTATTATTTAATTTATTCTCTACATACTACAATTTGCTCATTTGTTATTTATTATTTTATCTATCCTCTAGATTTTATAATCTAGTCCTTTTTTATTATTTATTATTTTATTTATTCTCCAAATATTATAATGTGGTCCTTTTCTATTATTTATTGATGTTTTTTTTAAATTTTATTTCTTTCTGTCATGTAATTTAAAATTAAGACTAATTTTGTTTTACACATTTCTATTTTATAAGATCTACCATTCTTTAAATTCATTTATTAATAATCATCTCATTTTTATCATGTTAATTATATTTCATTCAAAATGTTGCTATAAAATTATTAATTATTAAATATTTAAAATGAAATAAAAATAAAATAAAATAATAAAAAAAGTATATTTTTAAAACAATAAAAATATTCAAGAAAATGCATGTAAAGTTAAATTATGAAAATTTCATAATAAATATAATATTTCTAAAAAAAATAACATATATATATATATATATATATATATATAAGATAATCTAAACATGATCTGTGATTGTAGTTTTTCTGATCTTTCACATCAGAAAAGATATCTTTAACTTGAATTTATATTGATATATTATTATTATTATTATTATTATTATTATTATTATTATTATTATTGATTCTGAAGTAAAAACTTTGAATTCAGAAATTAATTTGTATATCTATCTTGTTATTAAAATTATTTTACTATGTTTTAATTCCTTGAGATTGATTATTTATACAATTATAAATTATTCTGTGAATTATTATTGAAATAAAAGTACAATGTAACTTTGTAATCGCAAGTTTAGTGACTTTTAGAACTGTGTTTAGATGTTATGAGATAAACTTAGGAAAATCCTAAGTTCCTTGTAATGATTTGGGACTATGTAGGTACATGAATGTCTATGTTTGGGAAGTCATAGTTTGGTACACTGTGAAATGAAAGGCAAGGACGAAATAAGGTCTAAGAAGATTTTAATTAAGTAAGTGGATATTCAGATAGTACAGATTAACGCCCTAGACTAGGGTATTCATAGGCCAAACCTGAAAAATTTACATACCTGCTCGGTATAACGTTGAGTAATGTATATTTCTATTATTAGATGAAAGATTGTCGGATTTTTCAAAAAAAATTGCTATTATTGTACCAATATTTTTGTTTTGTGAGAAAGATATACCACTATCAACCACTTCTCAAAGAAATCTTTGATGATTAGAGTGAATCATCAAAGATCATATATGAATTCATACATTGAGTAAAGTGAGATGAAGTTGTAGGTCAAATCTTAGGCCCTTGTTGTTTGTTAAATCTATTAAGATTAACATTGATATTTATAAAAATCCTACTCCTTTTTTTTTATGCTTTCAAGTAATTTTAAAAAGATATTTATAACAATTAATGCATTTATATTTCAAGAATCATATGCCATAATATTCTATAATAACTATATTTTAATTCATAATGTTAATAAAATGAGTATATTTTTAATACTAGTTAAATATTTTTTTAAGAAAACATGTCACATTTTAATAAATATATTATTAATATTAAAATTGTTATATTAAACTAACTTTATAACTCTTATTTTTATACATGAACCTTCAGGCCATCTCATTCCTCCACCCTTGATTCGTAGAAGGTTATCCAAAAAACGTAGTGTTAAGTTTTGGCTTGATTGTAATTTATATTCTTCTATTTTTGTCCATCTTTAATTTATGAATCCTAATCTTAAGATTGATATATTTGTCTTTGATGTTAAATTTTTTGCAATTTCTTCCCAAACGTCTACCTGACATTAATTAATTAAAATAATCTACATCATTCGTATTATTAGTGTCACATCAAAATTAACAGTACTAGGTACAATTAATGTTAACAAAATTAACAATAAAGTATTAAGAATCAACCGCGGAATCATACCGCCACCATCATAGCACAAAACCCGAAACCACTTTCTCTCACTCTCATGCATTGCAATACCACTAATGACCATGGAATAGTTGCTCATTGTTGGGTGGATAATAGACGTTGATGATGAATGCATGCACAATAATAGAACTGTTAATGCGTGACTTAATGGACAGTTTACACAATATAAAATGAATTAGGTTGAATTTTAAAAAATATACATAAATAAAAGTAAGTCTTTTTTGTTAAACTTATTTAACCTAATTATGTAAATAGATTTAAGTTGGTCAGATTAAGTGGGTCACGAGTCAGTTTAAATACAAATATAAATACATAAATTTTAAAAATACATATTAATAATATATATATAATATATCGTCAAAAATATATTAAATAAAAAATATACACATAAAATATGTTTGATGTGAAGTTAATTTATACATATTGTTAATATATATATATATATATATAAATTATGTATAAAAGTACATTTAATGTTTATTTAATAATATATTTTCAACAAATAAAAATTATGTTGTTAAAAAATATATATTAAATTAAAATACACATATAAATATATTTTTATGTTATTTTAAACTTATTTATGATGTATTTTGATTGATTTAGTGTGTTGTTTTGAATTTGTATTACAAAATAATTTTATTTTTTATAAAAATTTGAATTTTTGATTTTTTTTAAAAGACCCGTTTTGGCCTAGTGGTCCGGTGGGCCAATATAGGGTCAGACTGGACTTAGAAATATGTAGCCTGAACAAAATATGGGTCAGTCCAACTCATTTTATTTGAAAAGCTTCATTACGCATCCCTTTTTCTACCCTTTATGTGCACGAGCTTAAGTGCCCTTCACTTGTAAATAGTTTTAGTTTTAATTAATATTTTTTTGAAAATATTATTTAAATAAAATCCTTTTGTTATAATTCACTAGGTTGCTAACACATGACGATCAACACCTAACAATCTATGTCTTAAAGTTAACAAAAGGTGAAAATATCATCATTTTAAAATGGTGAAGGATAATATTTCAGAAATTAAAATGAGGCAAAATATCCAAAATTGAAAAAAATGGAGGGACAAAAAGTGCAATTAAGCCAATATAAAATTATTGATTAAGGCATGACAGTTGAATGGGTGGATTTCCGAAATCCTCTCTGTCACTGCTTTCAATTCCTAATAAACCCAACCTTATTTTTATCTCAAGTTAGGTTTTCTTGTTCCTACTAGAGGTGTTAAAATAAGTCTTATTAGGTGTGTAAGCTTGACTCATCATGATTCGAGTCAGGTAAAAAAAAATCAAATGAAAATAATTGGTAGTTTGACTCACTTAACTACAAGGTTAGTTCAGTTGGGACCTAGCAAGCTGAGTTGGCACATGATCTTACTAGGTGACTCATTTACTTGTTTATGAAAAATCTCACTAAAAAAAAGACAAAATATTTTTTTATGAATTGTGTACATGTTTTTTAACATATTATTCGCATAATTTGCATGTTATTTATGAAAAAGAATTCACTTAAAAAAATAAAAAAATGACCTCTAATTATTTTTTTATTTTAAATATGTTGGTCAACCCACCTAATCCACTAGTCTTGGTAGGTCAACTCAAGTGTAAAATTTTGGGTTATCTTTAGGAAGGTGGGTTGGACTAATCTAACCCATTTACGATGTCACCTCACAAACACATGGGTTGACCCGTTTTGACAATATTAGTGTTTGCCATACCTCAACATGTTATTTTCAAAAAGGATAAAATATATTTTTAGTCCATGTAAAACATTAATTTACAAAATTAGTTCCCTCAAATCCTAGCTATAGCCACAACTTGTCTCCCACATATACGATGGGTGTGTCACTTCACTATAGAAGAATCCTTCATGTTGATGCAATATCTATAGCTACAACGTGCCTCCCACATATTTGTGGTGTGTCCAATACTGCTGTGGGAGAACCTCTAATGCATTTTTAGTTATAGTGTGCATCTTAAACCTATGTGGAATGTTTCACATTGGCGTATGAAAATCCTTAATACATTTGTTAGCTATAGCATGTCTCACACACATCTATGAGATATGCCACATTGTTGTGGACAAATCATGACTTTCCAAATATACTTGAATCTTAACAAAACATAATTTCAATTTTAAAATGTTTCATATTAAAAGAAAACTAAACAAAATCCAATTTAATAAAATAAGTATCAAGTTTTAATATATATTGATTTTGATCATCTAGGTTAAAGTTTATAAGAATATAATAATATTTTTAAAACTTTAATATCGTGAGAGGAAGGAGTCCCGAAACTCCATTTCTTTTCAGAAAAAAATCCAACTTCAATAAGGGAATTTAAATCTCACCTACTTCTTTTTCAAAAAACACCTACCGTTTCAATTTTTTTTATTATTTTCGTTTTATCCCTAACCCTAATTTTCCCTTTGTCTTTCCTTTTCTAGTTTTCTCAGTCACCTCTTCTTCTTTACTTCATTTTTTCCTTCTTCTTCTTTGTTTCATCTTCTTTCTCAACTAACTTCAGTCCTCTCTCCTTCCTTATTTCCAGTCCTTCATCTTTTTATTTACTGAAAGTCCTCTTTCTCCCTCTCTCTGTCCTTCTTTATTTTTTGTCAAGTTCCTCTCCCTTTTAACTCTCCAACGAGATATTGCTGAAGAGTTAAAAAAAATTTCAATATTTTTTAACTCTAGGGTGAGATCTTGCCGAAGAGTTAAAAAAATTGAATTTTTTGAAGTCTCTGGAAAGATCTCACCAAAGACTTAAAAAATATATAAAAAAATTATTTTAAATTTTATACAATGACATATAAGTTTTTTTCTGTGAAAGTAGGTGTGAATTCAAATTCCCCTCCGCCAATAATGCTTGATGAAGTCGATTTTTAGTACTGGGAAGGATGAGTACAATACAGTAACCACGAGATGGATTGAATTGTTATATTGTTCTTTAATTTTAGTTATGCTCGTCCCTTTAAATTTTTAAATATTTTAAAATAATGCAAAAATATATTTTAGGTCCCTAAAAATTCTTAAAATATTAAATAGGTCTTCTAAAATATCTTATATTTATTTTATTTCTAATTTTAAAATACACGGCATTTGAATCTTTAAGTATTTTAGATAATATTTTTAAAGAGATAAAAAATTGTTTAAATAATATTTAAAAGATAAAAATAATATATTTAAAAATTAAAGTATCAAAATAGAAAAAAAATGGTTTAAAAGATGTATTTAATATATCAAACATTCTTTAGAATACTAAAACGTATTACCTACAATAATTTTCAGACTTTTTAGATGCTATGAGAGATTACTATAAAAATTTATATTTGTGTTAAGAACATATATATATATATATATATATATATATATAAAATAAAATATAAACATTCAAGTTAAGATGAAATGCATAATTTATCGCAAACCAATGGGTGTCATGTTCATAATTAGTTTTCTTTTTTTTTAATTATTACAGAAATTTGTTTGACGAGTACGTTAATACTTTTAATTTTTTATTTTTTATAATTGATTTTTTATTAATTCAACATGTTCTAATATTTTTTATTAACCCCGACCTTATACTAATGAATGCTAGTTTAAGATGGAATGACTAACCAATCTATTTTAAAGGAAATATCCATTTTTACCATAATATATTTAATCACATAGTATTACAGAGTGAGTGATGGATTTATTCTTTTGTGTTTACAAGATGGAAGTTAAGGATGTGTTTTTTTACGTTTACTTTATAATATTATTGTTTGACTTATAAAAAAAACCTATAATATAATTCATTTTTTCTCTTTTGCATAAAAAAATTGAAAAAAGCTAAAACATGTTTTAGGTTCCTAAAATATTTTGATACTTTATTTTTTAAATATATAATTTTTATCCACCAAATACTATATAAATAATTTTTTATCTCTTTAAAAACTAAAAAGTGTTATCTAAAACACTTGGAATACCAAAAGTAATATATTTTAAAATCAAGGGACCAAATAAATAAAAAAAATTATGGAGGACCATATTTAATATTTCAATAATTTTTTAGAGGCTTCAAATATATTTTACCAGCGTTCATGGGTCAATTTGGTTTGTGTTTTTCTTAAAAAATATATTTGAACCAATTAATTTTCATTTATTCGATTTGGTTCAGATTTCATAAATTTTTATGTGAATCGAATAAATGATAATCGTGTTAGTTCATTCCAAAAATTTGATAAAAAATAAAAATATTTTTTAAAAAATAAGATAATTTTTTTCCCAAAATTAATAAGTAATATGATAATTAAATAAATTAAAGAATACAAATATTTAATCTACACAAAATTAAGCTAAATCAAAACAATTATCAATTTAATCCCAAATACTAAAGTATTTAACCTATACTAAATTAACAACATTCACACATATAATTACTTAAATGTTCAACTAAGAAAAGTCATATATAAACACATTGGACAATTCATTAATATAACACAAATGACATTTAAAAGTTCATTTAACAAACAAATAACAATTAAAAATAATAATAAAGAATATATAAATACATGTGATTGGTTCAATTTAGTTTTTAAAATTTTAAATTTATGAACCTATCTAATTAAGATTGAGTTTTAAGTTTGAATCTAACTCGAATAGGAAAATTGTTCATTACTTTTTTTCTTATAAAAATAGTAAGAAATATTTTAAAGAATATATTACAAATGGTTTTTTTATTGTGTAAACGAATAACTTAACTTTTTCACATCTTCTAGTCTTTTAAATTTATCAATATACATAAATTCTTATTTTTAATTTTTTTTATGATACCAGATGCTGTATCTTTATTTTTCCTTTTTTAATTTCTACCACTGAGAAATGCAAGAGAATCATTATCTATTTTAAATGTAATACATTAAAGACCGAACAATGTACGGAGGTCTAAGTTTCTATAACCCTTAACTTGGAAATAAAGTCACAAATAACTACTTACTATACACATACTTGTGTGAATTAATATTGGTTCTATTTATTTATATATAATATATTACTATAACTTTAAAAATTAAAAAAGCTATCAGGACATCGCATCTTATAATAAAACCCAAAAAGAATTACTGTTTTGATCAATATTTGTTTTAAACTAAGTTAAGTAGCTAGTTAGGGTTTGGTATTAAATTCATTGAGTTAGTATAAATTACCTAACAAATATTTCTTCTTAAAAAAAAAACTAACAGACATTTCTAATAATCATACTGAAACTTAATTATTTTTAATTAGAGAAATGGGTCTCGTGAAATTAACTATGATAAAATTTAGTTTACTATAATATTTATAACCTTTTTTTACTAAATCAGCACATATATAGCAAATTATTGGAACACGTTCAACTTTATGTTTCATCACCATACACTTGTAATTGTTACGAGCAAAAGGAAATAACGATTTGGAAACTTCCTCCGTGAATCATTTTAATTATTAACAACTATGCACTGAGCATAGTTATCGGTTTGTTCCAAAATTTTAATTTAAAATGCCTTTCGTCATTCAGTATCTAAAATGACAAAAAAAAAGAAGAAGAAGAAGTCATGATATATAAATGGAACAGGATAATTTCATAAAGAAATACTACTACTTTTAACATTTGTATTTTTTCAGGTAAAGACATGTAACATTTGTATTTTTTTATAAGACGTAAGTGGTGATCATAGTAGTTTTTTTAATTAGTTCCAAACCAAAATCATATCCATTGCATTAATGCATTGATTGATGCAGGGGTTCTTTAGAAATAAATAGAAAGTAGCTTTATAAGAAAAAAACAGAGATAGAATATATAGGTTTATGTATCCGTAACAGTAACATATATGGAATGGACTCCACTAACGTTGAAGGTTTGTCTTTCATCATGCAATAAGCATAGAGCTAGCACGGGTCCAGCACGAGCTTTGCTCGTTATGCTGACGTGGCCCTCGATGTCTTTGCTGATTTGGCGCCAACATGGCCATGTGGGTCCTACTCGGCTCACGGAGTTCAGAAGGTGAGCGTGTGACACTCTTCTAACAACACGCTCTCTCCAATGGTGGACGGAGGACTAAAAACTTAAATTGGTCACTACCTTGACCTTTTTGCATTTATTACGCTCATTAATTAAGTACAGAAAGTTTGCATAGAAGTTTGCCAATTATTTAATTACACCACTCTCTCTCCCAAAAATATTATTTTAATTACACTAATTGACACTATTTCAAAAGTTTGATCAATTTAATTAATAACATTAAAATTATTAATATTATATATTAATTTTTTAAACAATTGAAACTTATAATTTTTTCTTTTTATTTTTTTATAAATAATAAATTATTAATGTATTAGTTTTGTTAATAAAAAATTAAAATTTATGACTTCTCTTTTTATATCTAAATTTTATCTTTATATCAATATTATAATCCTAAATATAAAGTAGATGATTAATAATTTAATATGTTAATTACTCTCCACGTATTCGATTAATATGTTACTCATTTTCTCCTATCTTTGCAGGAGATAATGAATTTATCTTATACTTCAAACGTATTAAATTATTTGCAGTTTTAGCAATTGAATTTTATCCCAAAATAATTAATGTTCTCAATTTATTAATTATTTTTTAAATTAATTTTAAAATATTAATTTATAATGTCAATCAACTTATATATAAGAAGTTGTTATTAGAAATCATGTAAAATTTAGTTTTATTATAAACGTAAAAGTGTTTTTCTCTTTTAATCTAGCCTTCCAATAATTACATTATTTCATAATACATAAATGTATTTATTGAGAGGAGTGACTATTTTTGTAAAATTGTATAAAAATTATATATTTATTGTTCTTTTTAATTTATGTATAAAAGTCTTAAAAGGACAAATATTTTTTACTTAAAAAAAAAGAGAATACTATTTATTATAAAGTAAATTGGGATGCAATTGGTAGGGATTTTTACCGTTCTAACTTTAAAAGAGTTAATTCTACCTCAAGATTTATTGTTACTAATTTTTGGATTTGATGAGTTGGTCAAAAGAGTTAAGAAAAACATAATCTCTTGTGTGGTTGATGAATCAGAAATACAATAGTTTTTATAGTATATGTATATGATAATCAACAAATTCTTCAAGATATCCAATATAGTTCCTAGGAATAAAGTTGTTTGGCTTTTCTCACCAATCATTCTCTTCCTAAATGAGTTATAAACCCAACTTATGATATTGAATAATCGTGATTGAGATATTATGGCTTGACATGAATTATATTTTTTTTATGTACAACATTTACTTCTTACGTTTTCACACATTCCTTCTAATAAAATTTTTAGTTTATAAAAAAAATTATAAAGTAAATTGGGATACAGTGGAAGACCGAAAGAGTTCTCCAATTTAGATTTTCAACAAGATTTCTCACCCTAATGATCCTTTCAATAATTATTAATTTAAAACAAAATTATTTTAAGTTAAAATAATAAATGAATTATTAATTTAAAATATAAATTAATATTAAATAGAAATATGTGGATCAAATTTGAATTTCCAGTGAGTTTGTTGTTAAAGTAAACAATGAAGAGAGTTTCAGTAAAATAGACAGAATTTTTAAAAATATTTTTTGTTTAATGATAAGTATTTTTTAGAAAAATAAATTTAAGATTATTGTTTAAGAGTTTAATTGATATACACGGTCAGCATAAATATTTTTACATCGACATTCAATCATAACCCTTTATTCATGGTAAATTTGTTGACTTTATTTATTACTACTTTAAAATCACGTAAATGAAAAGTTATGAAATGAATGTTAGTGTAAAATTTTTTTACATTAACGGTATATACCAATTAAACTCAGTGTTTAAACCGAAACAATCTGTATGTTAGTTGATTCACATATACGATGACGATATTTTAAAGTGATTTAGAAGTGTAAAAAATAAAAATTAAAAATATATTATTGTGTTTCTAAATATAAATTAAATTCTCTTAAGAGACGTTAGGAGACATTAAACGTGTTAAAATGTTAAAATTAATATGAAAAATGATATATGAACACCTTTTGTACTATTATACACCTAGTGAGAAGAAAAAAAAGAGAGAAATATATATAGGCATGATATGATTTATAATGTAATAGGATGAGAGAGATAGAAAGAAATAAAAGATATTGACAAGATATATAAATTAAAGAGATGTATGTGTATTATTACTCATTTAATATATACCAGTATTTCTATGATTAATTTGAGTTTAATTGGTATACACTGTTAGTGTAATATTTTATACTAACATTCAATCATGATTTTTCATTTTTATGTGACTCTTGAAATAAAATAGTAACAACTAAAGTAAACAAATATACTATAAATAAAAAATTGTGTAAAAAATTTTACATCAAACATACATATATATATATATATATATATATATATATATATATATATATATATATATATATATATATATATAACAATTAAACTCAATTATTTAAGAGTTGAAATATGACAAATCAAATCACCATTTCAATCAACGAATTTTTTATGATTGATGACTATGTATTATGTAATACTATTTACACTGTTAACGTATAATTTTTTAACTCTTAATTTAACTATACGTGTTTTTTTTTTTTTATTGACAAAAGCTGATACATTAGTCACGATCTGTTGTGAATGTTGTCCTTTAAAGTCATTAGATGTAGTCAAATTTAATTTGTGGAATTTAATGGAAAGAGGGAAGTTATATTATTGAATATTTAATAATTATTATATTGAATGTTTATTGTTTTGTCCGTATGTTAATAAATATTGCATTTAATTTTTTAATTTAATTTTTAATGCAATTAATTAAAATTTAACACTATTATGTAAAATTTTACACTCATATTTAATTATAATTTTTTATTTACATAATTTTTAAATTTTCATATTAATATGAGTGTTTTTTCATTAAATTAAGTATTTTCTAGAAAACATTAAATTTATTTAACGTAAAATTATCTTATACCACAATTAAACTCAAATATTTGATATGCCATTAGGTTGACATTGATCTAAACTTAATAATAAACAAATAAATAGCTACAAACATGGTCTTGCTACCTAGCATAAATCTTCGTTTTTAACATGAAAAATAGCTACAAACATGATAAATAGCTAATTTAGGTTTCGAAACTGAGAAATGTATCACTTTAATTTATGAAAATAATAGAGTTGAAAAATCTAAAAATGTAATTTATGACTGCCCTTAAAAAATTTAAAAAGATAGATTAAATTATAATATAAAAAATTATAAATAGTTACATTTAAAAAGTAAACAGCATAAAAATTTATCATAAATTTCTTATTTTTAGAAATTGAAATAACAATAATTTATATTTTCAATTAGTATTAAAAAAATTACATCAATATTTCTGAAATTTTGTATGATTATATATGTATTTTTTATTATTTATTATTATTTTTTATATTTTTAGAAAGATGTTAGTGTAAGATTAAAAAAAATATTTGTATAATAATTATAAACATTGTAGTTAAACTTAAAAAACATTAACGTAAGCAAATAAAAATTTAACAAATATTAGTGCGATCTTTAATTCAGGGGATAAAACTCAAAATTTTCTTATTTTAGAAATTATGTAACAGTATTTTATATTTTCAAATAGTATTGAAATAAGAGGACAAAAAAGTCATTGTGCTGCCTGCTACGGAAGTCTGCAGCATTGCAGTGGTCAAGCAGAGAACGCATATATATAGAAAGTGCATTTATGGAAATGGCAGTGAAAAAGGTCATTTGGATTAAGTAACTTTTCACTTCCTGACATTCTTTTTATTTTAGATTATTAAATTAATTTGTATTCAAATTTTTTATTTATTAAAAAAAATTAATTAATTATTATAATAATTCAGAATAAATGAAAGTTATTAAATCTTAAATTCATTAAATTATGCGTTTTTTTTAGTACACGAAGCACGAGAGCAAATCCATATACTCGTTTTCTGTCAATTTCTCGTTATTAAGCTGATTTTAGTGGATGATGAATATTTTTTTTTTCTTTTCTAATTACCTTTCTTGTATTTAATTCTTTCCTTTTTTGAGATAAGTATTAATTCTTTTCCTAGTTTTGTAGAATCGTTCTCAATGACAAACTCGAAACATCAGTAAGTGGGGGAATAATTCTGTATTAATTAATTCATAGTAGATTATTAACAATTTAATAAACTAGTTAACAGTAGTACCGTTAAATTAAATTAATATTTCATAAACTAATTATTATTTTCGGTCTATAATAGTGTAATTTTGTTGAAGTATTTAAAATGTAAAATGACAAAAACACAAAATATAAAAAATTCTTACCTTATATAAAAATATTAAAAAATCTAATTAATATTGAAGGACTAAGAATGAATAAACATAAAAATAAAATAGTTAAAAACTAAGAATTTAAAAAATACGAAACAATTTTTTTAATACTACTAGGATTGACAAGTAGGAGTTGTTCTAGGCTTCTAACTCAGCTAAATAACTTGCGATTGAGTTTAAGAGAGTATGTCACCCAAAGTCAATGTGGTCTCAAGTAGAGGATACTGATATTGTAATTAAACAAAAAATATCATTTTAAACTAATAAAAAATCAAAAGTGAACTAAAATATCTTTCAAAACATAACAATAGTATTGTCTTTGATCTGCGTTACAAATCACTTGAATACAATTCACACATACAAATAAAAAACATAAATCATTCATCTTACTAATTATTGATCTTTTAGAAAATAAAAAATGAACTAAAATGTCTTTCCAAACATAATCATACTATTTATTAATTTTTAAATAAAATAAATATTATTAATTTTTCAATTTTATTCTTACTAATGATTAATAAAAAACATAAATCATAGAGTACTTAACAAGAGTAATTAATGAAAACGAAAATTAAATGTCACATTAAGAATTATGAAATAGGATAATTAATTCTTTCAAAATAGTTTCTTATAATAAGGACAAGAGATAATATTATTTTAATATTAAAAGATGTAATCACATTATAATTTAAGTCTTTTTTTATTTTGAGTTTTAAACTAATGTTATTAATAAGTTATAATTTTGCAGATTAATTTAAATAAAAAAAACTAGATTTTTAGCTTGTGAAATGTACGAGTTTGTTTAAATTATATTTTTATATATTTTTTATAGTGTATATTTTTATATTACATTTATAGTTTTTAAAATATATTTACAAATAATATAATATTTTTGAAAATATTATGATTATATTTTCTTGTTTTCAAATATATATATATAGTAAAAAACTAAACAGTTTTTTATCCAAACTAAATAATTTACTGTTTTCTTTGTTAAATGAACAAAATATTTTACGAAATAAAATATTAATATAAATACTTCAATGTTAATAATCTACATTTGAAACAAAATTTAGTGTGTAGTGTAATTCTTTACAAGTATTTATTATTAATTTAAAATTTTGATCAATATAGCTAACAAAAATTTGTTTAATAAAAGGCTAACAAAAGTTAAAGCTTTATGTACAAACATATATTTTTCATTTTAAAGGTAACTTAGAAAACATATTATTTATTAATAATGAAGAAAGCATTTAATCACTATAAATAATTGTAATTTCTATTCGAGTGATTTTAATTAAAGATGACAATTATGTCAACTCTTACAGGTATCATTTCATCACCATTCTTATTTTAACAGAAAAAAAATCTAATTGTTGATTCTTGCCTTCATGTCTAAGAAAATTGGGGCTAGAAACAAGGTGGTTTTGTTGGTTCCACCTTGTCCTTGCACCCGCCCAAATCCTATTTTTATGTTAAACAAAAATTTCATACATATATTTTTAATTTCAGATGTCTGTGTACAATCTACACTTTTGTAGACAATTAAAACAAAAATATAATTAATAACTTAACATATATTTATTTAATAATTAAAGATTAAATATAATTAGTAACTTAACATATAATTTATTTAATAAATTATAAGTAAATTTAAATTTAAATTATAAAAATAATATAACAGAGTACTCGTAGGTATATTCGAACAAAAAAATACCCGACAAAAATTAAAATTTCATACCACATCCTTATACCTATCCCCATCTCTACCCCGCACTTTTCCGGAACCGGAATGGGGAGGGCTAAACCCGCTTTTGTCCCATCTTAATGTCATCCCTAATTTTAATTATATTAATAATTATAGTAAATAAAAAATTTATTTGTTCATTATTTTTACATACAATAATGAAGTTAATATATTAATAAAAAATATTATGGTATAATTTTAACATTTGACCAAATTTTGTTGGTTAAAAATATTATTTTATTTATTACTTTTAATAGAATGATACAATTTTAAAATTTTGCTCCACCGATGTTCAAGCTTCCTCTTCTATATATAGTGGAAGAGAGACACTTTGTACCTCTCTTTATATTATTAAATAAAAAAATAAAAGAAAAAATAAAACATAAAAACTGAAAAAAAAAAGAAGCTACATAAAATATTTAATTGGTAGTTAATCTTTTAATAGTTACTTAAGGACAAAAACTTCAAGTAATATATGAACATAATATAAGATATTTCCATTATAATAATTATAGATATAGATTATAGATACAAGATAGATAAATACATAAATAAGTATTTACTATGGACGTATATAAATAAAATATCTAAATTCTGATGCATTTTTTTTGGATTCATATAGAAGACAAAAAAGTTGTATTATACCTTAAACTTAAATATAAATAAATTTAACTAATTTTATCCATTTTAATTTCATTATTCTTAAAATATTTTTTATTCAATATAAGTATGAATTTTTTGACTAATGATATCGTGTTCGAATAAAAAACATTGTAAAAATAACTTTATATTGAAATTAAAATATGACAATTAATTTCTTTAATATGGTAGATATTTTTACTTATATATATATATATATAAATAAAATATCAAGAAAATTAGTTGTTATAATTTAATTTTACCAATCTCAAAAAATATAAAATTATTTTAAAAATATTATTAATTAGAATTTGATATTGGAAAAGAGTGATAATTACAATTTAATGAAAGTTGTTTTAAGAATGATAGCAATAAATAGAGCAAATTAAGGTTTTCAGTTACTAAAGTGACAAACTAAATACATTCTTAAGAATGTGTTTGACAAAACTAATTAAAAGCTTGAAAGTTAGTTGAAAGCCGAAAAACTAGTTATAAATGTTTGACAACTAGGTTAAAGTTGTAAAATAACAAATAATGACATAATTAATCATTAGATCAACAATGAAATATTTAAAATAATTATAAATATTTTAATAATATATATTAATTATATATTTAAATTATAAATTTCTATAATAACATATTTAAATTATAAATTTATGTAATTACATGTATAAACAATAAATTATTATAATTAATATTTAAATTATAATTTTATAATATTAAATATATAAATTTTAAATTACATATTTAAATTATAATTTTCTATAGAGTTTAATTAGTATACACTATCAATGTAAATATAATTTTTTACACTGATATTCAATTATGACTTTTACTATGAATGAAGAGTTGTGATCGAATGTCAGTACAAAAATCTTTACACTAACCGTTATACCAATTAAACTCTTTTCTGTAACTATATATTTATATTATAAATGAGTATAATTACATTAAAGAATGAGAGAGATGGTATAGTGTGACAAGAGAACGAGTGAAATACAATACATTAATTAATTAAGAATAATCATTTAAAAATAAAACCAGCTAATAGTAGAAAATAGAAAGTCTTTTAAAAAAAACTACTTTTTTTTTTAAATTAATAGCTCCTAAAAAAAAACTTATATTTTTACTTTATTTATTGCCCAGCTGAAAATGAAAAATCAATTATACTTTTAGATTGTTGTGTTCCAAGGACATTTTGGGGATCTCAAAGAAAATCTCACAGTCCTTTTATAAGGAGCGTGGAGGGACAATTTGTCAATGTGTTAACGACGAAGCAGGACAAAGAAAAACAGAGCAAGTCTCACTCTCAGAGAAACAGGGCACTCTGTTTTTCTGAGCTTATCTAACTTTTTCCCACACCCATCAGCGTTCACTGAATGGCAGCCAAGAGCAGCAGCACGGACGCCGAGAAGGCGGCGAACGGAGAATCTCCTCCAGAGAGATGTCCGGTGGAGGAGGTAGCTCTGGTGGTGCCGGAGACGGACGACCCATCACTTCCGGTGATGACTTTCCGGGCATGGTTTCTGGGAATAACCTCGTGCGTGGTCCTAATCTTCCTGAACACGTTCTTCACGTTCAGGACTCAGCCACTCACCATCTCTGGCATTCTCATGCAAATCGCGGTTCTTCCCATAGGAAAGTTCATGGCTGCGACTCTTCCCACCAAAGAGTATGGCTTTCTCGGGTGGCGCTTCACCTTAAACCCTGGACCCTTCAACATGAAGGAGCATGTCATCATCACCATCTTCGCTAACTGTGGCGTCTCCTTCGGTGGTGGTGACGCTTACTCCATTGGCGCCATTACTGTCATGAAGGCTTACTATAAACAGTCTCTCAGCTTTCTCTGCGCCCTCGTCATCGTCTTAACTACTCAGGTTTCACTTACTCTGCTTCAAATTTTATTTCTTTTCCTTTTGCCTCTTGCTGGATTTTTTCACTTTTATAAAGTGTTTGGTTGAAATTATTTTTATTTCTTAACGGAAATTTAAAAGATTTTTGCTTTTTCCTTGAGGAAAAGTGCCTTCTAAACACTTCAGTTATTTGTGCTTGGACAAAAGTTTTTGGGAGATGGCCTTGATGGGAAATACATAATTCTGCATGTATATATATAAAAATTAAAATGAACACTAACTTTGAGATCTGTGAAGATTCAAGGTTTTCTCATGCCATGCTTTCTTTTTAATATTAAAAAAAAAATCAGTTTCGGTCTGGATTTTGTTTTATTGTTTGTTATCTATACATATATTTAATTTGTTTTTTGTTTCTGGAAGACAAAAAAGCGTGGAAGAGTAGTTGAATTTACTACATAACTTATTTTTTTCCTTGGAGCATATATTCTGATCAATCTGGTTTCAATTTGGGCGTGAAAATTTACTTTTAAAACTTATTATTCTAAATTATTGAGTTGCAGATGTTGGGATATGGATGGGCTGGGATTCTGAGGAGGTATCTGGTTGATCCTGTTGAAATGTGGTGGCCAGCAAACCTTGCTCAAGTGTCGCTCTTTAGGTTCATTCTTGTTCTTTTCATTCAATATTAAGTTTTAAGCCCTTTCATAGCTGCTGATATTTTTATTCAGTAAGCTTTCACCAACTAGTAAAACCAAGGAAAATTATTAATAACGGAAAAACTCTACAATAATTGTACAGAAGATGCGATAATTTGAAAACAATCATGGTAATCTTTTTCATTGTTAACCAAAGAAAAAAAATCATGATAGTGATTTTTAAAGTAATTATTATAAAAATAGTTAATTTTCTATATACAGTATAAAGATGTTTTCTTAGAATGTTTACTCTTCTCATTTTGGTATCTGCATAATAATTATGTATTGATATTTCTTTTTGCCTAAATAGACCTTGTGCTAAGTAAGCAATTGGAAGTTGGAACTTTCCAATAAACTATAGGACGTATTTGTATACATATATTTTCTAGACTAAAAAGTGCACTTCAACCAAATGAAGGCATGATAGATGCAGAAATTTATTTATATGCTTATTCTAAAAACGTTCAGGGTGGTGTTCCTGCAAAAGAATTTATATGGACTTAAATCAATAAACATAAAGCGAGTCAAGTTTGTCGTTGACTAAATTGACTAGTAATTCCTACCTTGTAATTGGTAAGAAGATTTTTATTTTAACATTAGTGCGCATAATTAATATACCCAAATTGACAGTTGTAATATATACCCAAATTGGCAGTATCAATGCCCTTAAAAATTAATGAAGGCATGGTAGACTTCCCCGTGCAACCATGCTACTTTTACCTTTCTATGCCACAAACTAAGCACATCTTGATGGTGGAAAGGATCACATAATGAGTGGTCTTGTCCGATTGTTGTAATATTCTCTTTGCAAGTGAGCTTAACATTGAAAGTGAAAATGTCAAGTGGAAGAGATATTAAAACTATGCTGTCAGTGTTTCATTGGCTACTGTAGAACTGACATATAGGCAAATAATTAGAATCTTGTCCAAAAGAGCCTACGCAACAGCAGTAACCAATTAATTTATTAAAGGTCTATTTGCTCATTTATTATATGATCTAATGTTATTTTGATTACGTCAGTAACCTTATGCAACAGGGCACTCCATGAAAAGGAGGACAAGTCAAAGGGTTTAACGAGGATGCAGTTTTTCCTGATTGTCTTGGGTGCAAGCTTCTTGTATTATGCACTCCCTGGTTATCTGTTCACGGTCTTAACATTCTTCTCATGGATCTGCTGGGCATGGCCACATAATATCACTGCACAGCAAATTGGATCAGGTTATCAGGGACTTGGGATTGGGGCCTTTACACTTGATTGGGCAGGCATTTCAGCTTATCATGGCAGCCCACTTGTTTCACCATGGTCTTCCATTGCTAATGTGGGAGTTGGATTTATCATGTTCATTTACATAATTGTACCTGTGTGTTACTGGAAGTTCAACACTTTTGATGCCCGCAAGTTTCCTATATTTTCTAACAAGTTGTTCACGTCGAGTGGACATAAATATGACACTACCAAGATCTTAACCCCAGAGTTCGATCTTAATTTGGATGCCTATAAAAAATACAGCAAGTTATACCTTAGTCCACTGTTTGCATTATCTATTGGATCAGGTTTTGCAAGATTTTCAGCAACCCTCACTCATGTGGCACTGTTTCATGGCAGGTAGGTTACTATCAAAGCCTTTAACATAAATTTATCTTACATACGTGCACCAAATCACATGGATATACGATAAGATTTATAATTAGCAGTTTCTGTGTTGACTTCCGAGTGATAGTTGTATATATGAATGAATGATGTGCTAGTATTTGTAAAATTTGCATGTAGTTAAATCACTCAAATACAGTTTCCTATAACTTAATTGATGGGACTCCTTTCGGTTGACACTGAAATGGTTTCCTTTTCACAGAGATATTTTGAGACAGAGTAGATCAGCAATAAGTAATGTGAAATTGGATGTCCATGGTAGACTGATGAAAGCTTATAAGCAAGTACCTGAGTGGTGGTTCATCAGCATATTGTTTGTTAGCATGGCGCTATCCCTGGTAATGGGTTTTGTATGGAAAACGGATGTACAACTGCCATGGTGGGGTATGCTCTTTGCTTTTGGTTTGGCTTTTATTGTAACTCTCCCAATTGGTGTCATTCAAGCAACTACCAACCAGGTACTATCTCCAATATTTCTGTCCCCTCCACTATTATTTTGATGCAAAGTGGGAAGCAATAGAGGTTTAACATTTTAACACGAATTTTCTTTTTTTTGTGGTCACCTTGCAGCAACCTGGATATGACATTATAGCACAGTTCATGATTGGGTATGTCCTTCCTGGAAAACCAATTGCAAACTTGCTCTTCAAGATTTATGGGAGAATCAGCACCGTCCATGCTCTCTCTTTCTTGTCAGATCTCAAACTTGGCCACTACATGAAAATTCCTCCCCGATGCATGTATACTGCTCAGGTCTTGCAGCTAATCTAAAAATCCCTTTTTTCTTGTTAGGATTGTTTTTATTGTTATTACTAAATTGATTTTGTTTTTCAATTCCTAAACAGCTGGTGGGAACTCTAGTTGCTGGTGTAGTGAACCTTGCAGTGGCTTGGTGGATGTTGGATAGCATTAAGGACATTTGCATGGATGATAAACTTCACCATGACAACCCTTGGACATGCCCCAAATACAGAGTGACATTTGATGCATCTGTTATATGGGGTCTGATTGGACCAAAGAGGCTATTTGGACCTGGTGGGCTGTACAGGAACCTTGTGTGGTTATTCCTCATTGGAGCAGTGTTGCCAGTTCCTATTTGGGTGATGAGCAAAATCTTCCCTAACAAGAAATGGATACCATTGATAAACATACCAGTTATAACCTATGGATTTGCTGGAATGCCACCTGCTACTCCTGCCAATATAGCAAGCTGGCTAGTGACTGGAATGATCTTCAATTACTTTGTGTTCCGCTACAACAAACGGTGGTGGCAAAAGTACAATTATGTACTATCTGCAGCACTGGATGCAGGCACAGCTTTTATGGGTGTTCTAATATTCTTCGCCCTGCAAAATGCTGGCCATAATCTCAAATGGTGGGGAAGTGAATTGGACCATTGCCCACTAGCCAGTTGCCCAACTGCACCAGGAATTGAGGTTGATGGCTGTCCAGTATTCAAATAGAGAACAACCCTAAAGGGGGGGTTAGCTTTTTCTTTTTTGTTTGTTTGGGGGGGGACCAAGTTAGGCTGAGAGTATAGCTATAGGGCCAAAGGAATAACCAATTGCTCAGCAATTCTGTACATGTTTGCTTGTCATTTTGGAGGGTTTTCATGTTTTTAACCTCTGCCATAGGCTTCATAACAGATATGCGGTTCATAGGTAATGGAACAAAGTATGACTTGTGAGACATTTTGAGGACTTAAAAAAATTAACCTGCACTCTTCCCACCATCTTTAGAAACTATTTTAGAGATGGAATTGCTATTTTATGGCTTTTGAAGAAAGAGAGCCATGCTTAGTAGTGGCCTGGAATCCAATTCCAAAAAGAATGAGATGCTTGATTGCTTTGCCTGTAATCTAAAATAACATAGCGTGTCGGTGTGGTAACTCTTCCATACTTGTATCCTTCCTTTTTCCCACCATACAAAATTCACCCATGATCAGGTGAAAGGCCTGCGTATTAAAAATACAAAGCAACCAAGATAGGTGGCCTATAAATAGATGTATAATAAGTAAAACTTGCAGAATTAAAACTCCATAACTTGGTTCATTCACGTACAGGGTGTTTTTAGGAAATATGTATCAAATTGGGGTAGTCAATGTCAACACAATAATTTTCAAAATAGTGTAGTTTGACATTTCAGACCATCAATTGAAATGGTGCCAATGGTGCTTTGGGGTAAATAATGGGAGCGCTGATGAAAAATGTCATTTCTTAAATGGAGTTTTCGACGTGTTGACTGACAATGACAACAAATTTGTTAGATTTTTGGTGGAGAATCATACAACGCTAATTGAAATGGTTTTTTGGATGTAGGCTGCAATTTGGAGGGAAGGGAGGGGTGACACGTGTAATGTTTGTGACCAATATGCGAAGTGAAGTGACATTTTGAGTTTTAGGATACACACCCCTATCCTTACCTACAAACATGTCTCTGTAACTAGTCCAAAATGCTAAAGTAAATGGTGTTTTGGATTATAATTTAAAAAATTATTATGTTGTTATAATTATAAATTATAATAAATGAAGCAATAATATCAAAATATAATGTGATATATTTAATGTTATAAATTATAACTATAAAATATAATTATCATTACATATGGAGCAATTATAAATTATAACTATGCTAGCCAAATTAATGTTTTATTATAATCTCAAAAAATAATACATGGAGCCAATAATACTTAAAAATAAATATAAAAATATTATACGGATAATACTTAAAAATAATATACCAATGTCTCTTTAAGAGGATAAGTGTAAAAATAATAATTATAAATCATACTTACTTATTTATAACAAAGAATGTGTTATTATAATCTTAAAATAAAATTTTGTCTACTAATTATTTATTTTTTTCAACTTTAAATTAACCCTAAACATTATTAAATTCTATATTTTTAGCACCAATAAGTATATTTTCAACTGCAAAAATATTTAGTATCCAAAAATTTATAATCAATAAGTATGTTTTTAAAATTAAATCTTAAAAACATATTTTTTTAACTGCAAAATTAAAAAAATTTAAAGCAAAAATAAATGTAATTTTGTTAATAATTTAACTTAGTTGGTAAATAGAAATTACATTCATTTATTTATAAGTATATTGCTTGAAAAAGATAAATATTTGAAAATTAAAATACTAATATGAAAATCAACCAAACACATTTATGAATACATTAGTTTCATATGTAGTAAAATTATTTTCCTTTGAAATTAAATTCATTTAACATAACCAACTGCTGATAGGCTGAATAGTGAAAATAAATTTAATTTAAATACGATTGTCGTTATATCTATAAATATATTGTATTTGGCAAAATATGAGACAAAATATTTGGGATTAGGAGTTTGCATTGGGACAATGATTCCTTCTATGGTCAAATTGTCTACAAATTGAACATCTAACTCTGTTTTGTGGTTGTCACTCTCTCAAATCCATTTCATTTCTAATACGCCAAACCCTCCAAGCAATGTTGGATTTGACACAACAAATGGTCCACTTCTTGGAGGCATTGTCTCTGCATTTCTAAAGGGATTCCATTGCGTGAAATGAGTTTCTATTATTCTTTGTAAAGAGTAAACCCTATCAACGAATTGATGATAATTGATATTGAGATGAGCATATATAGCTCTGACGTGAGAGCAAGAGTAGTGGTATGCCTGGAAAGCTCCACACTCATAGTATTGTTTGTTTAACAACACTCCCCATTTTGTACCTCTTGTTTCCATAGTATGATAGAATGTTTCAGTAACTTCAAACCTTTTTTTTGGGTGTCATACCTCTTAACAATGTGGGTAGATGCAATGACTTCCTTTTCCTTCATGACATCCATTAGTTTTTTTACAATAACGTCTACCTGCCTCGAAGTTAGAACTTGCTTCCACAACTCTTTTTAGAAAATAGTCAACTAAACTGTCATGAATAGATTTTACTAGAGCAGTTATCAGCATATTTCTTGAAACTCGAAAGACTTTGTTAACTACTTCAGACAAGTTAGTTGTCATGTGACCAAATCTTTGGCCTTTCGCATGTGCTATGCTCCACTTGCTAACTTCAATTCGATCAATCCATTCACTTATTTAGGGATTAGTATCTCTAAAATTGACCAACTTCTGGTCAAATTTATTTTGACATGTTTCGTAGCTTGAAAAAAATAATAGCAGTAAAAAGTCAGTAAAAAGCAATGTAATTTGCATGCACAACATATAAACATTAATTATGAAAGATTTTAATTTACCTATTGTGATTAAATCTTGCTTTGGCCTTGTGTTGCTGAATTTGTGATTGAAGTTGCTTGCTATGTGATGGATGCAGAAGACATGATGAACATGCAACAATTTCCACATAAGTGAAGCTTGAACTGGGATTAAAATGTTTTTATGTCGATTTGAGATTAGACATATCCCACTTTTTTGAGTTACATGCTCTCTAATTTTAGCCAAAAGTCATGCCCAAACTCAACGTTCTTCCGTCCATTATCACAAATGCAACTGGGAGAACACAACTATTTTTGTCTTGTGTTATTGCAATTAACAATGTTCCCTTATACTCTCCATATAAGAATGTGCCATGTATCTGGAGTATGGGTTTGCATGAGTTAAATGCGTCAACAAGTTTAAATGTCCAAAACACACGCTTAAATTGTTAGAGTCTTTCTTCAGCAACGTCGTCAACCAAAAACTCCATTGTCTCAAGTTCGTAAGCTGACCGAGGACATTTGATTATTATTCAATCCAACCACCTGCACACCGTGTCATATGATTCTTCCCAGTCACCGTAAATTTTTGTGATAGCCTTTTGTTTACCCAACTATGCTTTCCGGTAAGAAGCTGTGTGTGATAAATCACTCTAGATTCTTTCTTAAATCATTGATATCGCAACAGATGGATCAATTTGAACCATACCTAAAACAATGCACACTTATTTTGTTAGTAAACATAACAATCATATACAAATTTAGGAAAACATATTAGAGTTTTATTATCTAAAATGTAGCTGACGATAATATTAGAAGTCAATTTTGAGTGAACTTGTGTAAAAGTTGCATTTACACACTGATGTGAACCCCCTATTTGGTCACTATCCATTTATTGTCCTTTGTGACAACATGACTCTCATCCTCTAGGGACATCCACTTGTGTGGTTTGAACATTGGATAGAAAAGATTGTCAGCCTGATTTCAACAATTTCGTAGCTGTGATGTGTCCTTAGATAGTGTTGTGAAACAACCAATTTGACTTCATTTTTTGAGTCAAACTCTAATCCCTTAAACAAGTGTTGCCCGTATTTCCGGTCAGAAGAATTATGAAGAGTTGTGATGTTTACATTGATTGAACACTTGAACGTTTGGGGGTTTTCTTCTCCTACACTTTTTCTTTCGTCTCATTTCTTTTGTTTGTTTTTGTAACCTTTTACATTTTTTTTGGTTTACCCTATTCCCTCTTTGCAAGTTCATCTTTGTTGTTTGTTTCTTTTCTCGTCCTTATTTGCTTCGGTGTGTGTCTTTAAGTTGGTTTGTTTTCATCGTGTGTTGGAAAGACATTGCTATTCACTAACTTTGTCTATTTTGTATTTGTGATTGTGTATTTTATTGCTTTCTTTTAATCGTTCTATTGTAGGTTTAGAGTTTTTTTTGTTAATCATGAGATCCTAAATATTGATGATAATACACATTGATGATGCTTTAGAATTGAACAACCAAACCAAAATTTCATTATTGACATCCTAGGTTAAATTCTTTTACAACCAAAACAATTTTAGCCAAAAAATATTGACACAGTGAAAAAAAAGACAAAATCCCATGCTTAATTTCATTAGTTAATACAATTTGTTATTGATTAAATTCACATAATAATACCAAAAATTGTATCATAAATTCCACCTTAAACGTTTGTAAATAATTTATTAATAACACAGTAACATTAGACAATGGACATTTAAAGTATCTAAAAAAAACTAAACCAAGTTTATTTATTACTATTTTGTGTTTTTCAAATTTTATAATAGTTGACCATTCTTTATTTTTAAATTTTAGTTTTCAGGGATCCACTTAAGCAATTTCATTAAAAACTTTTAGAGAACATTTTTTAGAAAATATATTAGTACTCTTCTGAAAAACTTATAGAACATATTTTACTTATTAGATTTTTAACATTATTTTTACATCATGAATTAATGTTATTATATTATTACCGTATACAACCATAGTTTACATAAAGTTTTTTTAAATTAATACGATGAAAAAAATATTTTAAATTTGATAAATAAAAATCATTTTTAAATTTGCGATGAGATATTGATTTTTAACCATGTCAATTATATATATGGTTTTATATAATTTTTTCTTTATTTTTGGAAAAATAAAGGAGGAAAACTTGTTGAAACAATAATTTAATATTTTCAGTTGATCGAAGAAAAATTAAAACTACGGGGAAGCGGATACAAATATTTTCTATTTTTTCAGGAATAACTTTTTTTTTTTTCATACGCGGGAAAGATAAATTTATCATTTAAAAAATTCACATGATTCTGAATATTTTAGCATTGATTATTCATAATAAAACATAAATAAAATTTTTTCACTATCACTGGAAAAAAACCTTTTTCACTAGATATATCCTCCACATAATATACTAGAATATATACTTTTCTAGCTAGTTTTTTTTTTCTAACAAAATAAGAAAAAAATATTTATGCTTTCTGTTTGCAAAATAGATTTGTTAGCCTTTTATTTTTTTTATCATTTTCTTTGTCCTCCGTATTATTAGAAAATGTTGGTAATTAATTTCTTTATATGTTATTTTATAATTTTTATATGTTTTGTTTCTATTTTTTTATATTTTTGGATTTGGAAATACTTATAAGTAACCCATTATATTATTTTTATAATTTTAATTTACTTAAACAATTTTAAATAAATTTCATATTAACTTATTAATTATATTAAATCTATATAATGTATAAAATAATAATAACAAAAAATTAAAAAAATATGTGAATTAATTTTTTTAGTAAATTTATCATTTAATCATTATTATAATTTAAATAATTAAAATTATTAAATTAAAAAATAAAAATAAAAATTAAATTGTGTGTTATTCTTATATTATGTTTTTTGTTTCTTTGAAAATAAAATAAAAAATAATAAAATTTGCACTTTGTTTCAAATTTATAATTTATTTTAAATTTAAATTTTAAAGTTTTTATCATTTTTCATTTCTTTTACTCTAAACCAAACATAATGTTACTTAGCGAAAGAAAAGGAATTTTGAGTTGCACGTCCCTTTGATAGAAAAATAGATCTACAGATTAAAAACAAAAGACTGTTAATTGAATGTTGCAGGATATATCAATAGATCTATTACATTTGAATTTAAATTTAAATTGAGTGTTAATTTAGTGTTAATTTGAGGGAGTACAAGATTTTTAAATTTAAATTTTAAAATTTTAAAATTTGAAGAGTAAGAAAATCATTTTTAAATTTGAAGACTAAGAAAATCATTTTTAAATTTGAGGACATAAAAATCTTCTTTAATTTTGGACAATAAATCATATTGAAATTTGAGGAAGCATAAAATTAAATTTTATTTTAAAAGACTAAAATTAATTTTCTTTTAAACAAATGTCCCTTTCTAAATTTTTCTATAAAACTTACGTAGACGCAAATACAATATTTCAACAAGGTTTTGATAATCAAATATGAAAACCTTACAATTTGATCTTTATAACAAAACTTTACAAATGCTTTTAAACCATAAATATAAAAAATATTATTCAAAACATAATTTCTTAACTCATTTACTAACCAATTTCAAAACTCAAAATTAAGGTTTCAAACTAGTTAACTTTTATATTTATACTAATTTATCTTATTCTACACATGTATAAATAAATAAAAATACCCTAAACCAAAATTTAAAGTTTGACATTCTTATATACAATCATAACATCATGCTAAACTATAAAATCATAACATCCATTTCACTTATAAACTAACATTAGTATGCCAAATAATAACAAATAATACTTTAATTATATTATACAAATAACAACCATAATTTTATCATAAACCCTAAACTAATATCATCTACATTTTTTTTTTATTTTCTAGTTATTTTCATCCTTGCATTGACATTCCAACCTATTTAACATTATAAAAATATTTTTAAAATAACATGATAAAAGTTTAACTATTTAACAGTAACTTACATGCCTATATTAAATTATAAAAATCTATAATATTAATACTAACTAACATATTTACATAAATATATAATAAGAACTTACAAAACTTCTTTTCTAAGGTCCGGGATGGTTTTTGGTTTCTAGTTTTAAAATTTCTAAAAACAAAAACTAGTTTTGGTTTTAAGTTTTCAAAATTTTAAAAACAACATTGTTTTTGTTTCCAAATTTAAAATATTGGTTTCAAATCTTAACCAAAAACTAGTTGAAGGTAGCGATCAAAATAGTTGTTGAAGGTGACAGTTGGTCGGAGGTAACGGCCGGTGACTGCCAATCGGAGGTGGCGGCCGGTGACCGTTGGTCGGAGGTGGCGGCCGGTGACTGCGGTCGGAGATGGCAGCCGGTGACTACTGGTTGGAGGTGGCAACCGGTGATTGCCAGTTGGAGGTGGCGGCCGGTAACCGTTGGTCGGAGATGGCGGCTGGTGATCGCCTGTCAGAGGTGGGGTCGTGATCGCTGATCAAGGTGGCGGTTGGTGACCGCCAATTGGAGGTGACCGCCGGTTGAAGATGGCGATCGGTGACTGTCAATCGGAGGTGGTGACCAGTGAATGCTAATCGGAGGTGGGAGCTGGTGACCGTCGATCGGAGGTGACGACCGATAACCGTCGGAGTGGCGGTCGGTGACTTTTGGTCAGAGGTGATGGTCAATGGTGACAAATGAAGTTAAGTAATGGACTTAAATAAAAACAGAAACAGAAATCTAAAAACTAAATTTTATTGTTTTTAAAATTGAGTGAAAACTGTTTCAAAAATGAGTAAAAACCAAAATAGAACCATTTTTGCCGAACATGTTTCTGTTTTTAAAATACATTTCAAAACAAAAAACCAGAAACTCAGAACCACTCCGAACGGGACCTAAGGTTTTTCTTGTTGGTGCACTCCTTCTCATTCTGCTTCTTTAACTTAACTTCACTTTTCATGCATTTTTTACCTTCTCTTCACATAAATATATATATATACACCTTCACGCTTCGTTCACCTATGTTTTTGCAACTCACACAGACACAACCCAAAATGCTGTTCAGATCGGCATTTTTGTGACACGTGTCATCGCTCCACTGGTCACACAGATGACTCTACCCCTTTGACCAACCAAAATGTCATTTCAATTGGCATTTTGCATTGGCTCATGCTACGTGTCAACGCCCCCTTGCACCAGCTTGCAATATGATGCCAAAATATTATTTCATTTGGCGTTTTTGCCTACTCACAAATATGTCTGTAACTAGGGAGTAGGGTTGTGCAAATTAGTTGCTCCAAAATGCCATTTCAATTGGCGTTTTGAGATTCTACACTGAGAATCGAACGAATCTTTACCACTATCAATGAACCTATCCCAAAACACTATTTCAAATACTATTTCAGTGGTTTGAAAATTCAAACTACAACATTTTAAAAAATATTGGACTAACAGTCCCATGGTAATTATTTCGGACAAAAATTGAGTTTTAGCTCGATAAATTAGACTCATCTCTAAAATTTTAACATCACTAACATGCTATCCTTGGAATTTGTCTGCTGTTATATTGTATTTCAAGGTAAGATCCTTAATTTCTCTAAACTTACATAATATGAAGTTACTAAAGTGTGAAATTTCAAACTTAATTAAACCATATAAGATATAAGTGAAAAACCTTCAACGGGACTTTTGGCTTTGTTAGAAACTGATTTATCATTCTTATTTCCCACTTTACCAAAAAAAGAAGTGACAACCTGATTTTTGCCTTACTTTCCTTATTTTACCAAAAGCAAACCTGAAGGATTAATTTAATGGACTAAACTTATATATCAAATATTTTTTATTGAATAAATGATAGTGTTATTAGTAATGTTAATTTTTGTTAGTAGTTAAGATCAAATCTATGACATTTTTTCATTTTCTTTCTCCATCAACCAACCAAGCCACAAAAATGTATATACTATGCTATTCTCCAATCTCATATACGCTAATATACGTACTATGCTATTCTTCAATTAGATTAGAGTTTTTCTGCTGAGTTTTTTCCTAATTTAATTCTCCTTGTTCTTACCGAAAAGTACCTGAGTACAAATTGCTATGAAATTTCCAAAATTTTTTTGATTAGCTTTGTTGAGTATCCAAGCACCTTCTGAAATAGACAAAAGGGGAGAACCTGCAAGAGAGGACTCTGACTTTCAAGTTAGTAAATGAGTAAGATAGAGAAGGTGCAAAGAGGTTGAAGTGTAATAATTTTTTCTGAATGAGTCCATAACATGTACCTCCTACCTTATATTTATAGTAAGAAATGCAGTCGTTATCTGATGGTCATTACTTGTTTTCCTTTGTGTATTCCTTTTATCCAGCGTGTTTGACTTTTATCCACCAAGTACTTTGTAGATCTTGCTCAGCTTTATTAGGAATAACACTAATCTGTGATTATGTTAATTTATCTTCTTGGTTAACTTAGCTAATTGATTGGTTATTTGTAGGAGCTTAGATTTCGGTGGGCCGAAATCCTTTGAGATTTATTTCCCCTATTTGGAGGGGTTATGTTATATTTTGGATTTTGGCTGTGCCGAAATTCGAAGTCTCCTTAGCTGGCGCTTTTATTCTTATATGAAATCCTTATGTTCTTTCGTTTACATACTTTTCGGTTTTCGGCTATACCGAAATCCGAAGTCTCTTAAGATGATATTTTAGGTTCTGGTAATATGGTGATTTATATACTTTGGTTTTCGGTTATGCTGAAATCCGAAGTCCCTTTATGGCTTTTTAGGTCTTGCTCCTCTTGGTGATTATACATTTGCCCTCAGGTTCGAGCCGAAGAGTGAAGCACAAACGTGGAGTCTTTCCAAAAAGGAGGCAGCTAAGTCTTTGATTTTTTGTTCTGAGGCCAAAATCCCTCGGTATAAGTGGATGGATTTTTAGGGTTTCTAGTTTGTTTCCCGCCAAGTGATACCAAGGGCACGAAAACGAATTCTCTATCCTCGGGTACTATAGCGGAAGAGGAAAATGAACAGTCGTCTATCCTGGAGCGTTGATCTAGATTAGATCAATGGTGTGGGTGAAAGCGGAAAGTTTTGGAGTCGTACTGCTATCTAAGGGAGGAGGGGTGACAAGTTCAGATACACTTTGCCATTTTGCTTTGCCCTCCAATGCCGAAATGGGGTTCCTTATCTAATAAATGTAGCTGAAGTCCAAAATGTCCTAGGACTAGCTATGTGCTTGATTTTGGTTTTAGGTAGTAGGGTTCGACAAAATTGAGGGCCGAAATGGGGTCTTTTAGTTGATACCCATACGTCTTTCATGATAAAGTGATGAAAAGGTCTTGAAAGAGATAGACACACCAAGGGCTTCTTCTCGTACTTTGAATAATGGTTTTGAAGGGTAACGTTGCGTAGGTGCAAACAATAGTGCTAAGTTAAATTTGGTCGAGGTGTAAATGCTAAGATGTGCCTTTCGGGATGTACATGTCAAGATGTACCTATTTTATCTGTTCAATTAATCCGAAGGGTTCATGAATTTGACTTAATGTCCTTTATATGTCGTTTAATTAATCTGGAAGGAATTCGAAGGGTTTATCTAGTATACAGACCCCCCAAGTGTTGAGAAGGATGTGATGAAGAAACTTCCTTTTTAAGTTGAAGTCTTAATGAGCTTAAAAGTTTCAACCAGATGTTAAACCAAAACTTTTTCAAAGTTACTTGAAGGTTTCAACCAAAGGTTAAGCCAAATAGTTAAAGAGTTACTCCAGGTTAGGTATTTATTGAGGGTCGAATTGCTGTGAGGTCATCCAAAGTCAAGAGTTGAACGGTTACTCAAGGAAGAATGTCAAGGGGTTACTCAAGGTTGGGTACTGAGAGCTTTACCTAATGTCGAAAGGTTCACTTGAGGTTGAGTGTTAAAACACATCCTTGCCTAAACCTAGCGCTTGGGAGAGAAACCTTTGTTGGCATCCCGAAATGTTAAAACGCATGTTCAATTTGTTCTCATTGTTAAATAATAACTTGTCATTTTTTATGCAACAAAGTGTTACCTTGGCCGAAGTGTTGAACTTAGGGAGGGTATTCTTTAAGAGATAGGAGACTATTACCTTGGTCTAACTGTAGGAAGTTCAAGAGGGCACTTTTTAACATGGGAAAGCATTGCCTTGGCTGAAATGCTCAACTTTGGGAGGGTACTCATTAAGAGATAGGAAAGTGCTGCCTTGGTCGAACTATAGGAAGTTTGGGAAGACGCTCTTTAAGATGGGAGAGTAATTCCTTGGCCAAAGTGCTCAACTTGGGGAGGGTACTCTTTAGGAGATAGGATAGTGCTGCCTGGGCCGAACTATAGGAATTTCGGGAGGGCACTGTTTAAGATGGGAGAGTATTGCCTTGGCTGAAGTGCTCAACTTTGGAAGGGTACTCATTAAGAGATAGGAGAGTGCTGCCTTAACCGAATTATAAGAATTTCGGGAGCACCCTTTTTAAGATGGGAGAGTACTGCCTTGGTCGAACTGTAGGAAGTTCAGGAAGACACTCCTTAAGATAGTAGAGTACTGTCTTGGCCAAAGTGCCCAACTTTGGGAGGGTACTCATTAAGAGATAGGAAAGTGCTGCCTTAGCCGAATTATAGGAATTTCAGGAGGACACTCTTTTAAGATATAAACATATTATACAAGTAAGATGTGCATAATATTATGGAGCTAAAACATAAAATACGGTGATATGTTTGATAACAAATACCAAAGTGCCGAAATCATATGGGTGTACTACGAGTCCATTGGTTATCTTCTAAAGAATCTTTACCCTACACAATATCTCCATTTGGGAGAGCACATGGTGGAAAAAAGGAAATGTCTAGTAATGTAAGGTGATTGAATTTCCGATGTTATTGAGGTCGAGTTTTTATGTACATTGGTGATATGAAACTTTATGTGTGCTGACACCGTAGAATGGGTTTTGGATACCTCTTGGTAAATAGGTTTGGCTGAGTGCCATATTGTTTGTGCAACTAAGGTGACTTGACAATTTCAAACTTTTTCCTCTAAAGTGAGATAATAGGGACTTTTACTGAAGCCGAACATAAATAATTGTTGAGTTGTCAATCAATTTCATTGTAAATTCCTTGGAAAGACTTCGAGGACGTGATTTTAACTATTCTCGTGACTATGTTGTAAATAAGAGCTCTTTGCAAGATCAAGAATAATAACTAGTGTATTTCAATTGTTGTGCGAATGCATGTCGGCCATAAGCATTTTGTAAATGCATATACAAGTGAAGCTATTACGGCCGAAATATTGCTAGTTTATCTAGGTACAAACAAACTCTCCTGAGAATGTGGTGGCCAAAAGATCTTCATTTCGGTTTTTCCACATATAATTTGGTTGAATTATACTCCAAGAGTGAAGAATGCACTTTTTTCCCAACCGCTTGTGCATCCTGACCATTGGCCAGCACTGTAGAAGGGGTTTCGAATACCTCACGGTAAATAGGTTTGGTTTTAATGCCATACTGTTTGCATAACTAAGGTAACCTGACAATTGCATACTTTTTTTTCAAAGGTGGAAATGATAAGGACTTGTGCCGAAGCTCAGCATGCATAATTGATGAGTATTTGATCAATTATGATTGCCTTGGAAAGCCTTTGAAGACATGGTTTTAATCATTCCCATAGCTATGTTGGCAATAAGTGTTGTGAAGTCGAGAATAATAATTAAATCTATTTCGATTGTTGTGCGAATACATGTCGATAATAAGCATCTTTGCATATACAAGTGAGACTATTATACCAAAAGTTTGCTATTTTGACCGGATACGAACAAGCTTTGCATATTTCAATCATGTTAATAACGCAACATTTCAGCTTGTGTATGACGTTGATGTAAAGAGAGCTATTGCGATAAATTTCCTAACTAGTTACTTGTGTGTAGCTCGGATTATGAAAAGCTTTCAGGTAGTATAGAAGGTATAGGAGCCAAAGTGTGTTGAGTATCCTAGTTGAGATTATGAAAAACTCACTGGTAGTGCCGAAGGTTCCAGAACCGAAATGTGTCGAGTGTCGTAATAGTAGTACCGATGGTGCAAGAACTGAAATGTGTCGAGTGCCCTCTTTCATGATAAATGGGATCCTTGTGACGGTTGAGACTTGTTGCCAATATATTTTGTAATGAATCTTCTACTTAATCCTTTTGTGGTTTCAATTTTCAAATCCGTAATACCAATCACTGTAGTTTTGTAAAGCTAAGTAGGATATCTATACCATCTGTTATCCGTAGTCCTTATTGCTCCTTCAACACAATACGTATGACATTGTAATGTGGGTGACATTTTCAGATACAAAGCAATTAATTATGTTGGGATGCAGACAACTTATCACTCTGAGTTAGAGTCCAATGCCTAAGTTGTTGCGCTCCTTATACTGTGTGCTTATGAACAGAGCATGTGAGATACATTATTGATGGACTTCCTTCACGGGTTGTTTTGTGCTATGCAGCTATGAGGCAACGATAATTTGATGGACCATGTTTAAAGAATTTCGAACATACCTTGACTTAAATTGCCGAGTGACAACTCGATGGATCATGTTCAAAGCTACATTTCTGAATTGACCATGACCGAGGTGTGTACATCTCCATAAGCTTAGTCATGGAAGAAGTGCTTCTAGTCGAAAATTCGAAATATATAAATGTTTATCGCACAACTTCAACATTGCAAATTGGGGCGTGCTTTCAATATTTGAACATATGTATATGCTCAACTCATTATTTCTCAGGTGCCTATATATATTCCCAATTTTGGATGAGCATGGTGTTGCAAGTTAGAAAAGAGTTGACAACTCGGATTAAAAATGAAATTGACTAGTGAATCCTTCTAAACTTCTTACAATAGATATTGTTTTAAGTTGAGTTGTGGTAGTGGTGGACATTTCCTTGTTTTGGGACTCCTTATTAGTGTTAACTAGTTCTCGACTGGGGTTTAGAGTAGCAAACTCTTCTTAGTGTGAGTCTTTCTCCCTTTAGCTATAAGTAAGGTCTTCAGCATGCCAAATTCTGTTTTGGCGCCGAACATCCGCATCTCATGCCTTAGTTTGGATATCTCTTGGACGTGCTGCTGCCTCATCAAGGCTATCTCTTCTTTTAAGAGTTGTACTACTTCTGATAATATTGTTTCATCAACCACTTCCACATGCTTTGCATTGGTTTGCGACTGAGATGATTCTCCTTGCTCTCTTGTGTTGCTCCTTGTTATTACCATAGATGTTGTATGTTCCAAGTGCAATGGGACCAAACGTTTTACTTCGAGCCCCACGGCGGGCGCCAAAATATTCTTACCGAAAAGTATCTGAGTACAAATCACTATGAACCTTCTGAAATGTCTTTGATGAGCTTTGTTGAGTATCCAAGCACCTTCTGAAATAGACAAAGGGGGAGAACCTACAAAAGAGGACTTCGACGCTCAAATCAGTAAATGAGCAAGATAGAGAAGGTGAAAAAAGGTTGAAGTGTAATAAATTTTTATGAATGAGTCCATGACACGTACCTTCTACCTTGTATTTATTGTAAGAAATGCAGTCGTTACCTGGCGATCATTACATATTTTCCTTGGTGTATTCCTTTTATCCAGTGTGTTTGACTTTTATCTAGCAGGTACTTTGTAGATCCTGCTCAGTTTTATTTGGGAATAACACTAATCAGTGATTATGTTCATTTATCTTCTTGGTTAATTTAGCTAATTGATTTGTTATTTGCAAGAACTCGGATGTCGGCGGGGCTGAAATCCTTTGAGGTTTATTTTCTCTCTTTGGAGGGGTTATGTTATATTTGGGATTTCGACCATGCCGAAATCTTAAGTCTCCTTAGCTGGCGCTTTTATTCTTATCTGAAATCCTTATGTTCTTTTGTTTATATACTTTTCAGTTTTCGACCATTCTGAAATCCAAAGTCTCTTAGGATGGTATTTTAGGTTCTGGTAATGTGGTCATTTATATATATTTCGGTTTTCGCCTATGCTGAAATCTGAAGTCCTACGTTTTAAGTCTTGCTCTTCTTGGTGATTATACACTCCTCAAGATCTCGTTGATCATTAGTATTCCACTCTGCTAGTACTTAACAATATCCCAATTCCCATACAAAAAAAAGTTAAGACAAAAATTCTTGAGTATAATACTTGCTTCCAACACTACATAATATGGGTAAGAGTGGAAACTATAGATGTGGAGTCTCATATCTTGATTAATTGCGGAAGACGAAGAGTGAAAAGTTATTTATCTAGAAAAATGAGATGGTTGTAGACGGTAAAGAGTGAAAAGTTACTTGTCTGGAACATTGAGATGCAAGTTACTATTCTTCTAGTTTGATAGTAAAGAAAGTAATGAGGAAAGTGTTGTAAGTTTCATATATTAACTTTCCACTTAAAAAAACATAAAAAGAAAAGAAATTGTTAAGAAAATTGACTTTTTCAAAATTACTTTTGTTTATAAAAACAAGTCATAAATATATGAGTATTATAATTTAATAACTTTAATTTATAATTTTACATTTTTTTCACACCACTTTGTGCACAACCCAACCACTTCAATTATCACTTTGTTTTATTTCTATTTCTTTTCTTACAATTTCTTTCATTGTAACTGAATAGGGGCTATTTAGTCGTGTTTTCTATTTTCCAGTTTTGTTGGAATAGTTTTCAGTCCTTTTTTTAAATTTTCTTTTTCCTAGAAAAGTATAAAAAATTAGAAAAATGCATTTAGATACATTCAATTTTTAAAAATTTTCATTTTCTAATGAAGAAAGGTGGTGACAGTGACAAACAGGTGGTGGTGAATGCAATGACAGTGGAGGTAGAGAGGTGGTGAAGGTCAACGTGAGAGGCACAAAGAAGCGTGAGAGGTAGTGTTAGTAGTAATAAAGAGATAGTGGAGGTTGGGGCGAGAAGTGCAAAAGAAACATGAAATTTGACAATGATGATGATAAAGAGGTAATAGAGTTGGAACAAAGGAGAAGTTTCATATCTGAACAACACATTTTAAGTTTCCATAGGCTTCATTAAATTTTTATAATTTCCAATTTCCAAAATTATGGAATATAAAGCACAAACAAACAAATTCCAGAATAGCCGGTAGTAATTCTCAGATTGAAAATGAAAAGTAACAGCGAGCATCCAGCTTAATTCATATTCAAGGTTGTAATAAACGCTATCCAATAATAGTATGAGTTATGAAAACAAATATAGGCAAATATGAATGCATGTGTAAAGCTACGTAGACAATATATTTAAGAAAATAAAACTCTTCCGGCGTGATTTAGTTTTTTTATAAAAAAAGAGGCCCGTTATACTATCAGAGGTCAATTCAAAGTAAACAAATAATCGGACCAAACGAAGAAAACGAATCCACGGAATAGTGCACCAAACCCAACCGTCATGATAGGCAAGAAAATTAGAAAATAAAAAGAAAACGCTAAAACAGAAAATGCATATGTGGTGATTATCCAAACAAACTGATTTCTCTTCCAACTATGTATGACTAGAACCTGTTATAAATTATTTTCATCCTTCGAATCACTCAACCAAAATTCGTAGAGAAAAGCATCACCAAATATTTAAGAATTGGAACTAAATTGTTTGATAATTGGCCATCAAGCAATTGCATTATATATAATACTATATTACGTGTGACGAGCCTTATGTACCTTCCCATTTCTTTCAGTCCTAACTATACCTACGTGAATCTGTTAGAAAAAAAAAATAAAATTGAATAACCAAGTATTACTTGTCACCATTTGACTAGATGACTTACACTCATTTATAATATACTAACCAATTATTACATAATAACATAAAAACAAATAATGATGTAATGTTTTAATTATGAGTGATCACACAGAATAAATTACTTTTAAGCATATAACACATGACTTTTCAACTCACAATTTATTTATAATTGTTATTTTAAACATTCTCCCTTAATTAGAAAACTCCTAACAATTTTTTCTCACTCCAAGTCTTCCTCTCAATTTACTAAAATATTCTAACCTAAGTAACTTAGTAAAAATATCCACAATTTGATCTTGTGTCTTCACATAAACTATCTCTACTTCCTTTTTCACAATACATTCTCTAATTAAATCATATCTTGTGTCTATGTGTTTGTTCCGCTCGTGAAACCCCATATTCTTTGCAAGGTTAAGGCAGATTTATTATTCACATAAATCTTTGCACTTTCTTCTTTATTCATATTAAGCTCTTTTAACAATCTTCTAAACCAAATAGCATGACATGTGCAAGAGGCTGCTACCACATACTCGACCTCACAAGTAGACAATGTAATAATGACTTATTTTTTAGAATTCCAAGTAAAAGCATAATCACCCATAAAAAACACAACCAATGGTGTTTTTTCTATCATCAACATCTCCTACAAAATCACTATCACAAAACTCCATAAGGTTTAACTCATTAGTAGGTGAATACAACAAGCCATAGTTAATTGTACCTTTTAAATAATGAAGAATTCTTTTTGTAACCTTCATATGAGTAGAGGTAGGAGATTCCATAAAATGACATACAACTTCAACCGCATAAATCTGACATTGTACACGTTAAATACTTCAAGCTTCCCACAAGACTCTTGAATAGAGTAGAATCTTTCTTCTTTCTACCATCAAACTTTGACAATTTTAATTTTCCTTCCATGAGTGTGTTAATCAGGTTGCCATCAAGCATTTTGAATTTCTCCAACACCTTTTTGCATAGCTTTTTTGAGAAACAAAAATTTCATTCTCCATTTGTTTCACTTCTAATCCCAAGTAATAAAACATAAGTCCCAAATTTGTCATCTCAAATTCACAAGACATTTTCTTCTTGAAATCTTCAAATAAATTTGGGTTATTGATCATCCACATAAAAGAGAAACTTAGAGAATATCACAATTTTCAAAATTTTTAACATATAAAACATAGTCATGTTGACAATGGGAAAATCCATTGTCTTGAAATTACTTGTCAATGCGGCTATTCCACACGTTTGGTGCTTGCTTGAAGCCATACAACGCCTACTTCAATTTTGAATTTTTTTTTCTCTTCATCTCTGAAAACAAAACCCATTGGTTGCTCAACATAGACATCCTCATCAAGATAACCATTTAGAAAAGCTGACTTAACATCAAGTTGGAAAATTTTCCACTCCATTTGAGCAGCTAAAGAGATAAGAAGACGAATTGTCTCCATAGGAGCAACTGGTGCATACACTTCATCATAATTAACTCCATGTTGTTGTTTATACCCTTTTACAACTAATCTTGCTTTGTACCTTTCCATCTCCCCTTTTCCATTCTTTTTAATTTTAAGCACTCACTTGACTCCAATTGCTTCATGACCTTTAAGAAGTTTTGACAACTCCCAAGTGTCATTCTTCTTGATAACATTAATTTCTTCCTCCATTGCTTCTCTCCACCTTTTATCTTCCATAGCTTCATCAAAGGTTAGAGGTTCACTATCAATAAAAAGACAAAAGAAATCATTTATAATTTCAGTTTCATCATAAATATCTTCAAGGCTTCTTATTTTTCCCAATCTTTCGCTTGAGCTCCATTCAAAAGATGAGGCTTCATGAATTGAAGTAGTCGGTGAAAGAGGTGAAGTAGAAAACTTATTTTGTGGTACATCTTTGTGATTAATTTCTTCAAAATAGGGAAAGAAATCATAATTGCCTTCTTTCTCCCAATTCCATGTCTCTTCTTCATCAAATTCTACATTCGTGCTTACAATAATCTTCCTGTTGTTTGGATTGTATAATTTGTAGCCCTTTGAATTTGTATTATAGCCAACGAACACATGCTTCACACTTCTATAATCAAGTTTGGTTCTTCCTTGGTCGAGTATAGGAGTAAATGCAACGCTCCTAAATACTCTAAGATGATCAACTTTTGGCTTCACTCCGTTCCATGCTTCTTGAGGTGTTTGACCTTTGACATTCTTTGTAGGAAAACAATTGGACAAATAAACTGCATAAGAAACAACTTCAGCCCAAAATTCCTTGGGTATGGACTTAGCTTTCAATATACATCTAGCCATATTCAAAATTGTTCTATTTTTTCTCTCTACCACCCCATTTTTTTGTGGAGTTCTAGGAACCATAAAAGGCGATGAATCTCATTATCTTTACAAAACTCATTGAATTTTTTTTATGTGAATTCACCACCTTTATCGGACTTAGATTTTTATCACGTAATCACTCTCCTTCTCAATAAGGACTTTAAAATTTTTAACATTACAAATACCTTAGATTTTTGTTTCAAAATATACACCTAAGTCTTCCTACTAAAATCATCTATAAAGAGCAAAAAGTATTTATATTTACCAAAGGAAGGAGGATCAATTGGACCACACACGTTAATGTGTACAAGTTGGAAAGACTCCTTGCTCTTGATTCAACTTTTTTAGAAAAACTTCTTTTTGCATGCTTTCCAAGGAGACATGTTTCACATAACTGATTAGGATGATTAATTTGAGGCACCCTTTTCACCAGCTTCTCATCTCTTAAGGTCTTGAGTGCTCCAAATTTAAGTGACTAAACCTCATATGGCAACACCATGCTACATATTTTATGCTAGTCTTTAAACATTTTGTTTCATCGGTCTTTATGTTGAAAGTAAACATTCTATTTCTTGACATAAAAATCTTAGCAATTAAATTAGAAGTTTGGTCTTGAAGCTATAAACAATTATCTTTCATGATAAATTCATATCCCTTTTCTACAAGTTGTCCCAAACTCAAAATATTACTTTTTAGTTTAGGAACATAATAAACATCTTTGATTAATTTGTGAGCACCATCTTTTAAGGAAATTAAAATAGTACCTTTCTCTTGGATTTGTACCTTAGAAGAATCACCAAAGGAGACATTTCCCTTCACCTTCTCTTCAAGCTCCACAAATTTTTCTTTATAGCCACACATGTGATTGTTTGCTCCATTGTCAAGATACCATAAACAACTATCATCACCTTCTTCATTGTTAAGTTCTAGCAATAAAGTTGGCTCTTCACCTTCTTCTTTATCATCAACAAGATTGACCCTTTCTTTTACATTGTTTATACATTCTCAAGCAAAATGACCATACTTATGGCAATTGTAACATTCAACATTTGATTTATCATACCTCCTTTCATTTGTTCTTCAATGATTGCCTCTACCTCTTCCTCCTCTTCTTCCATGACCTCTGGTTGGTTGATAATTTCTTTCATTGTTATCAAAATTGTCGTGATCTCCTCTTCCTCTTCCTCTTCCATGGCCACGTCCATGTCTTTTTTCATGACCACGTTCTCTTTGACTTTTTTCTCCATTTTCTTTCAAAGAAACTTTGGCTTTTAGGACTTGCTCTAAACGCTCATCATGTCTTCTTTTGAACCTTTCTTTATATACTTGAAAAGAACCCAATAATTGGTCCACAATCATTGATTCTAAATCTTTTTATTCTTCAATTGAACAAATCACAAAATCATAATTTGCAATTAAAGAATGAAGGATTTTTTTCTACCACACGAACATCTTCCATCTTCTCTCCATAACATCTCATTTGGTTAACAATTGGCATCACCCTATTGCCAAAATCCAAAATTGACTCAGACTCCTTCATATGCAAGGAATCAAACTCTTCACGAAGAATTTGTAGGTGCACCTTCTTCACCTTGTTAACACCTTTAAGGGAAGTTCTCAAAATCTCTGAAGTTTGTTTAGAGGTGACTGCATTTGACACCATTTCAAACATAGCTTCATCTAAACCTTGATAAATGAACGTAAGTGTTTGTTGATCCTTCTTCTTCATCTTCATCAAAATCTCTCTTTCATTTGGTTGTAGAGTATCCTCATTTTCAGGTTGAATACAACCTTTCTCCACAATATCCCAAGCATCTTGGGAACCTAGTAAGGCTTCCATCCGACGACACTAGTTATCATAATTTCCATTGGTTAGACGAGAAAATTGAAACAAATTCAAGACATTATTGTTTGCCATCTCTCAACTCACCAAGTGTTTCACTCTCACCTCACTAAGTGTTTCACTTTGGCTTTTTTTTTTCACTTTTCAGAAGTGTAGCTTTGATGCGACTTTGTTAGAAAAAAATGGTAGATGAATAAGAGAATGAGGGAGATTCTCATTACTCCACATCATTTGACTACATGACTTGACACTCATATACATAATAACATAACAATAAATAATGACGTAACGTGTTAATTAAGAGTGATTACACAGAATAAATTATTTTTTTTAAGCAGCATATAACGCATGACTCTTCAAGTGACAATTTATTTCTAATTATTATTTTTAAGAACATCTATAAACTAATAAAAGGAGTTAAAACTTGCCTCTCAACGACTTGCACAACACCACAGTCACGTATTTGGCTAGAAACCGATACGCCCTACCAAGGCCAACCACCTCAGGCTTCCTCTTTCCTTTCTGTGTAAAGATGATTCAGCACTCCACGTTGAGGTCTTGACATAGGAGGTTGGATTTCCATATTTGTTGCAGGCACATTTAGCGGTGCCATTTGCAAAAGTGGAGGTACTAATGGTGGCTCCTTAGAATAATCTTCAGGACTAAGTTGTAAGTTATTATAACTCGAGTCAGGTGATTGAGGAGGCTCAAAACTAGAAATGCTTCCAATGTCTTCAGGAACATAATCCTACATACAGATTAGATAAAAATGCTAAGCTCAGTTTAAATATCAATGGCTTTTAACGGTAAAAAAACGCTGACACTTAATTCTAACCATAGAGGATATATTACAAAATCAATTACTCGCTACCATTTTATGCGTTAATCCAGAGCCACGAGTATTTGAAAAATAAATAGCTATGTAAAAATGAAATAACAGCACTTAATATGGATAACTATTCTACAACAACCATTTTGCCAAAATTGATTCATGCACATGAAAGGTTGCTATCGATGATCAAAGAGTACCAGTTTCCTAGTTGTCAAGTGAAGCAAAAGTACCAAGAAGAGGGTAGAAGTAGAAGAGGTTTCTACCTGTACCTCTTGGCCCTTCAGGAGCACCTTTCTGGATAAATAATAAAAGAAAAGACTCAAAAATACTTGCCATCTAACTAGAAACTGTTAGAAGCCCAAAATAGAGGTAAAGAAAAGAAATATTTTATTGATTGAATGAATTGAACAGAACAAAGGAGAGAAAACTCTCCTTCAGGGGTTTCCCTTTTCATAACAGAGCCAAGGCTCAGTTTACAAATGATCAAATATGTGAATCCCCGCTTTCCTCACATACTCCTATTGATATCATAAACCCCTTATAACTAACTCCTTCAGTCCTTCTATTAACTGACAATCGTAGCTGCCCTAACTTCCAGGGGGGGTAAAATAGGCTGAATGTTACAAGCATGACTAGTGGTCACTTGGAAAGTCTTACCAGGAAGCACCCTAGGGCTTTGTAAATTGAACATCACAATCTTATATATTTACTATGAATGTTACGTTTCCATAATTTACATTGATAATAAATGCAAAATGGTCAAATATTTCATTATTTCTTCTTCCAATTTTAAAGCCTTCTTTTAATAAGGAGTGTGCTTTCTAGTACCTCTCACCTCAAGTCATTAAAAACACCCAGTGCGTTTCACCATTAACTACTTTGGCCCACAGACAGATTCATGAATGTTAGATAATTAACCAAGTTGACTTTTATCCTAGCCGGCAATTAACTCAAGTTTACTATTTATTTATTCTCTTATTCCACTCCACCCCCTTTCTCTCAAAGCTGAATTCTCTTAACGCGCAGAAGATAGATCAGAAATCCATCTCAAGTGGATTCCATGTGTATAAAGTGATCATTATGTATTAAGTAAAAATAAACAGGTATGCTGAATCTAAAGCTTTACAAATTTTGGTTTAGTACTTATATAATCACTGATTATGACTTCAGTAGTCTGTTTGTGTTTGCTAGAAAGGGGAATTAAAATCTTTATGCCCTCTAATCTATAGGTATGGAAACGCATCGTCAAGCAGCGTTAGTATCCAAAAGAAATAGAAAAACACGAGTTATCATCTCACCAGCTCAGCTGACTTCCCTTCTGAACACGGGACTGCAGTTCTGAAAAGGCACTGCTTATATATATTTGGACACATTAAAAAAGTAAGACCCTGAAATGAGTTTTGGATCTGAAACAAAATTCTTGCAAGAACATGCAGTCAAAGACTTAGAAATTGCAGAAAATAAAAGACGTCCAGGGAGAAAACTCAACTGTGGGGTGATGTTAGACCTATAGAGGGGCAGCAGCTCCAAATAAAAAATCGAAGTGCAATAAACAAATTTTTCATACGCTGGTAGGAGAGAAAAGTGAATTGAGGGTCAAGTTAAAGAAAAATAATAAGGCATGTCATTTACAATATAATCCACTGGATTTTTTTGTTTTTTGCACAACTACCTTGCCATGTTGCGAACAAGCACGAAAAAATCATGATATTAAAAATGAGCATTGAGCATGAGAATACCTGTAAGTCCAAGATGTTGTACGCATGATCTTGGGAACAAGGTGAGTGAGGAGCACCATAAAGCTGTAGTGATAAACACCAGATGGAAGTAGCTTGACGACGGCAAAGTTTTTCCTTATCTCAGTAGGGGCATTCTAATGAAGAAGGAAGAGGGAACATAAGAATCTAGGAAGGAGACAATAAATAAAAGAAGATGGAACTATCCAAACCTAGTTGGAGTTCCTACTTCACTGGGAACATCAGGCATTCGCAGCGGAATCTACAAAGGGCAAAGAGAATTGATGAAACAGAAGATGGTGAAAGAAAGAAGCATGAAACCAAGTGGGAAACAATGAATAAAAAGTGGGTAAAATAGTTAATAGAGATAGTTGCCTAAGGAGCCAAGATGAGAGGGGAATGGGAAATGGGTAACCGTGGGAGGCACGGCGTTGGCAGAAGCTTCTTCTTCTTGTGTTGAACGAGTGGCGTTCACATTGCCCATGCTTGTTGGAATATCAAAGAGAAGAGTGGGAGTAGTAAAGAATAAGAATGAGAAGCGAAGCACTCTTGCATAATTATTATAGTAATCAGAATATTATCCCACGAGTTTGGAGGGGTGACCAACAGCATCACCATACACCATTCACTACTGCCTCTTTCCTTTCACGCTGCTTCAAATCTCGACTCATTCACACAAAGGTCTAGCTTTAGGAAATAATTACGAAAATAAATTTTAAAATAATGTAGTCTCACATTTCAGAGAATCAAAATGTCAAATCAATTGTTGTTTTTAACAAAGTCACGTATACATAAGCCAAATATGCCAATTAAAATGGGTCTCTCAGTTTGAAGGTTTTGAATGTACAATAAAATATACAAGGGTCTCTCAATTTGAACTTCAATTCCGGGGGAACTGTAGCAACAACAGTACTACGTGGCCGAAGACGCAAGGTAGGATATATATTTTGGTATTCATGATGAAGCTCATAAATGTGAAAATTGAAACAAAAACAAGTTAATTAACTAGTTCAAAATTTCTTCTGTAATTAACTAATAGCTACAAAAGAATCTGAATTTTGGACAAAGGAAAGTGCTAATAGCTATTCATGATCAACCTCATAAGTGCTGATCAAATTTTATCTAGATAATTCTAGAAATATTTTACTATTTTTGCAAATCTAGTGAGTATATGGAACAACTTCAATTAATAAATACTATAATATAGATATTTCAATAGGTTGGAATCCCCAACCTGAGTACTTTGTATTATTTTCTCTTGCTTATGTTAAACGTATTTTATAACGAAAAATATTAGTTGGAGGGAATAAAAAAAACAATAGCTAGGCATAAACTTAATTCTTCTGCCATTAACTTTGACCTTTGCAACGAATTTCAAACACATCTCTTAATCATAATCTGTATTTTCCTACTGTATGAGTTCTTGGTTAGTTAACTAGCTTAGTTTGAATAGCTAACCTAGCTAACCTTGGTTAGGTTTTTGTTAGCTACAGTTAGTTAGTTATGGTAGTTAACTTCTAACTATCCTAGTTGATTAACTTGTTTCATACTCTTCTCTCTTGTATATAAAAACTTTTCTCTTCGTAATAAATCATTTTGTTAGATTTTGTTAATCAATATCCAATGTTGAGTTTTCTGTTTCTCTGCATTTCTTTCTCTCTGTCGAGTGTTCTGCTTGGAGGTTCTTCTCCGTTTAATTTTTTGCTTTCTCAGTTTTGTTATGATATCAGAACTCTTTAATTGAAGAGCTCTGCTATGTACTCATCATTCAGCTTCTTCACCATGACTTCGTTATCATCGAACATGAGTGAAGAAACGAATCAATTCACCGATGTTCATAGTTTCATGTATTTGCACTCGAATGAAAATTCAGGTACATTTCTTGTTTCAACTCCCCTTGATTCCAACAATTATCACTCATGGAGCAAGACCATGATTACCGTCCTAAGTGCTAAGAAAAAATTGGAGTTTGTTGACAGAAGTGCTCCAGAACCAGAGAAAAACAATCATAGTTATTCAGCATGGAGAAGATGCAATAATATGTTGCATCATGAATCACCAATTCAGTATTAGCTTCAATTTGTCAAAGCATAGTTTGGATGAGCAAAGTAGATAAAATTTGGAGAGATTTGAAGGCAAGATATGCTCTGGGAGATCGACTTCGTGTTTCTAATTTGCAATTGGAGGCATCATCGATTAGGTAAGGGGATCTTAGTGTCATAAAACCAAATTGAGAATCGTTTGGGATGAATTGGAGAACTTCAGACCAAATTTTTCCTGTACTTGTTAGATAAAGTGCTCCTGCGAAGTTTCCAATGCCATCACATAATGCAAGCTCGAAGATCAAGCCATGCAATTCTTGAGAGGTTAGAACGATTGATACAACAATGTCAAGTCATATATCCTCTTGATGGAACCTCTTCTTGAGATCTCCAAAATATTTTATTATGTTGCACAACTAGAGAGACAAATATAGGGAAGCAATTATGTGACAAATCTTAACAGTGACACCAAAAGAGTTTCAATTAACTCAACAAATTCTACTCCTACTTGCAATTTTTGTGATCGAAGTGGCCATACTGAGAACACATGCTATCGTAAGCATGGCTTTCCAACTGGTGATCAGAGAAATAACAAGAATGGTGTTATTCGAAGTGGGAAAACATGCACACATTGTGGCAGAAATGAGCATAGAATAGACATATCTTATAGGAAGCATGGCTTCCCTGTAGGGCATAAAGCTTATAATAAGAATAATTTAGTAAACAACACTGTGACTGGTGAAGGAAAAGTTAGTGATACTGATAAGCTAGTTGCCAATGAGAATCAAGAGGTTCACCTTAATATCTAGTAGTATAAGGCACTCCTAGCTTTAATAATAGTTATCCAGTGGAAGCTCAACTGCAGCTAATCCTAGTTCCTCACATGTCAATCAAATAGGTTCCTTGTCCATTGCTTCTATCTCTCCTCCACCACCAGTAGGTAACCATAAAATTAGAATTTGTGTTGTCAACACACAGGTAATGGCACTCTGGATATTAGATTTAGGGACCACAGATCATGTCACATCTTCACTTTCATGTTTTCAAACATACATTTCCATTGATCCTATAGTAGTTAGATTACCCAAAGAACAACAAGTTTATGCTACCCACTCTGGAACAATCAAGTTCACTGAAACATTTCATTTAGCTGATGTCTTATACATACCTTTATTTACATTTAATCTCATTTCCATTTTCAAACTCATGTCTTCTTTAAATTGTAAGCTAATTTTCTCACGCTCTTCATTTCAGGATATGAAGATCGGGACAATTATTGGTACAGTTGAAGTGAAAGGAGGCCTTGACACAGTTTCTTGTAATACCCTGAACCACTAACTAGTAATGTCAGCCATTACACATCCCATTTGTAATATATTTCTGATTAATCTTAGGCATTTTTGTATGGGTCACTTGTCTATAGAATTTTTACATGCAATAAAACAACAACATCCTTGTATTTCTTCTAATAAAAAAATTTACATGTAACACATGTCACCATGCAAAGCAAAGGAAACTCCCTTTTTCTCTCGTGCATCTTGTTCCATTGAATTGTTGCTTATAGACATTTGGGGTCCTTGCTAAAAAACCTCAATGCATGAACACCATTATTTTCTGACTATTGTGGACGACTATGCTCATTTTACTTGGGTTTTTCCTTTGATTACCAAATTTGAAACCTGTAACCAGATAATTGATTTCATTACACAAATGGAGAACCAATTTAACACAAAAGTTAAAGTCATTTGCATTGATAATGGACTTGAGTTTCTAATGAATCAATATTTTTCTGAAAAAGGTATCATTCATCAAACTAGTTGCCTTCAAACACCAAAGCAAAATGAGATTGTTGAACGAAAACATCAACATCTTTTAAATGTTACCCAAGCTCTCTTGTTTCAAAGAAACCTACATCATCCTTTTTGGTGCTATGCTCTAACACATGTTACTCTTCTTATTAACTATATTCCTACACCACTTATTAATAATAACTCATCTTTTACACAATTATATGGGAAATAATATAACATCTCAATTATCCGTGTTTTTAGATGTTTATGTTGTGCTAGTACTTTGGTTAATCATAGCAAGAAACTTGACCCACGAGCTAGTCCATGCATTTTTCTTGGTTTTAAGCACAACACTAAAGGGTATCTTATTTTCAACTTGCATACGCATAATGTTGACGTATCATGCAATGCCATATTTTAAGAGGATCCCTTTCCATATACTACTAGTACAGACACATCATTATCAGAAAATACACCCCACATTCCAATGCCTTTACCTACAACTATATCTCATATGCATGATGAACCTTTATTACACCTCAACCACATAATAACTAGTCTCCCAGCAGACCTGCATCAGTTACTGTTCCATCTCTAGTTGGTTCCTCCTCCTCCTCAACATCTCATCATGAATCACGACTACCCGTCCCTGTTGTAACATCCCAAATTAATAATACAAAACATACTAGTAATATTCAACCATTTAATTTCCTCTACTTAAACCTGTTTCATACAATCAAATTATACACACACATACTCAAAATTATTTACCAAAATAATAACATACTATTTACATAAAACATTTCATGTCTTTTTCCTACCAAAACATGATAAAACATAACTCATTTAAAACAAATACATAGCCTGTTAATTCTCCATTAAAACTTAACTATTACACAACTCAAATATATAACATAACTTCAGTCAATCCATATATAATGCACCCTCCCCAAGGCAAGATTGAAGACTCCTTGATGAAGAGAATGCTCCCAAGATCCTTGCTCATAGAAGTTCCAAGTTTGAAGAAATAGAGGTGGAAGACTAGGAGATGGAGGTGAGGTAGGGCCATTTATACTTTATAGATGATAAGTCATGAGTGAAGCTAGCCACAAGGGAAGGAACCCTTTATAATAACATGAAGGACTCTCACAAGAGTGACGAGAACATGAACACTCTCTAAGAATAAAGAGCTCTTAATTTAGAGAAAGGTTATTTTCATTCAAATGAGTGTTAAAATCTACATGAAGGAGTGAATGCTCTATTTATAGAGAAAAGCATAAATCATGGGCCTAGGCACTAACATGAATGTCCAACATGCTTAAACAAGGGTTAGTTGGCTTAATTTAGTATTAACTTAGCATGTGATCAATTAACACTAATTTAATCCAACTAAAGATCCAAACATGACCCTAAAAATATGGATCTGTGTTCCTTTTAGTTTGAATTTGAATTTTGGAGGGAAATGACATGGCACCTCCAAAATTCAAATTAAAATAAGAAGCAACAAGAATCAGCCAAGTAGGAGTGAGAAAGCACATGTAGAGTGAAACTAGGGGACAAGGGGCACACATGTCTCCTACATGCTTCATGTGTTGGTTAGAAGAGTGTGAATAGGAATTAGGGGTGTAGAAATGATGCAAAAATGCTTTTGCACTCTCCTTGAGGTTCCAAGCACCATGAAATGGATGATGGAGGGGAAAGAAAATGGAGGTGGGGCGTCACTCTCAAAGAGAGATAAACTAAAGTGTTTAGGTTTACTATAAGGGAAGAAACCCTTGATAAAACCAACTAGGAAGAGGTTCCTCGAGAGAGAGGATCCTCAAGACCTTTTATTAAGAATGTGCTGACAAAGAGACTAGTTTCATTCAACTTCAAAGGTGAAATTTACAATGAGGGGGAATGAGTATATATAGCCAAATGGGAGAGCTTAGACACACTTTTCTAGGCAACGTGGGACTTAAGTGAGGGGCCTAAGTTCACCCCTATGGGTGCAATTAGCATCCCTTAAATTAAATGGGCTAGCCCAAAATCATGTCTTGACTTATGCACCCATTCTAAGCTTACTCCTCATTTTTAACTAAAGACACCTATACCTTCTAAACTAAAAAGAAGATGGCCTTAAAGGAATTAAAAATATGCTCCTATTTAGCTAATTAAAATAAAATGTTTACAAGGTAAAAATGAAGACTATGACTTCCAATCTTCAATGAGCTTTCATCCATGCCATGCCTTCCTTGAATCCTCCTAGCCATGATGCATTCTAGGTGGGATTGCATCATCTCCTCCCCCTTGGAGAGGATTTGACCTCAAATCTTAAGGCCTTTCTCCCTCTTTTTTCAAAGTCTGCAAGAAAATAAGAAAAGCAGTAAGTATATGCAGACAAGTGATTTTAAGAGGAGTGAGAAGTCTATAAGAAGACCTTTTAGGAATGGGATAGTTGAGTTTGGCACTAAGGTTTGAAAATATTTTAGTGTGCATGTGTCTTCACATAGCAGTTCCCTATCCTCCTCCTATTGCACTAGAAACTAGCCTCAAAGGTTTTGAAATAGTAGGCGAGACTAGTCTAGGTGTAATGGAGCACTCATCAAGTTGGATTTGAGGGTGTGCATCAAAGTGCTCAAACGGTATAGGCACAACCTCAAATTCAACTTGTTCTTTTTGTAAGGGTTGAGAGGAAGATTTTCCTATGTAGAGAACCTTCTTTAAAGGAAAAGGTGGATCTTCCTTAGCTTTAATCTTCCTACCAACAACCTTACTTTCATTTTTATCCCTCTCTCTCTTAAGTTTCATGATCCTTCTATCCTCCATAACCTCAGTAGGGGTAAGAGGACGTAAGGTAATCTTTTTCCCCTTATGAGAGAGAGTGATTTTATTAGAGATGCCATTATGCAAAGTTGCCATATCATGTTGTCATGACCTTCCCAACAACATGTGACTAGCTTCCATAGGGACCACATCACATAAAATTTTATCTTGATATTTCCCTATGGAGAAGCTAATCTCCACTTGATCTCTTACTACTACACCTTTTTCATTATTAAGTCCATGCAAATAATAAGGTGAAGGATGAGGAGTAGTAGTAAATGCTAACTTTTCAACCACCCTTGTGCTACAACAATTGCAACACGAACCACCATCCACAATGAGAGAACAAGTTTTCCCTAAAATTTTGCATCGTGTTTGAAAAAAATTCTCTCTTTGTGTTTGAGTGTCTTTACAAGGATGACTTCCAATAAGCCTTTTAACTTTGAAGAGATCATCATATGAATAAGTACCCTTTTCATTTGATGTTCCTCTTAAAGTCTTTTTTCTTTTGGGACAAAACAAGGCAATGTGCCCTTTTTCTAAACATTTAAAACATTTAGGACTTCTAGAACGAATTCTCGAACTAGTGTAAGGGGTGTCACTTTTACTCAAGGGTATTTTATCTATTTTTCTTTTAGATGACTCTCTTTTATTTTTAGAAGGAATGGTTTTATTCTTAAGATGTCTCTTAGGTTCATCTATGTCTTTAGAAGAGATTTGAAGGTCAATGTTTGAGTTAGGCTCTTCTAAGTCCCTGATAGAGGTAGACACCTCACTAAGGGCGCTCTCAAAGGAATCACTCTCCTTTTCTTTCTTCTCTTTTTTTTCTCTCTAACTCTTTTTTCTCTATCTTTTTGTTTTTTCCCTCTATTTCTCTTTCTTTTTCTTTTCTCTCTCTTTCTCTTTTCTCTTCTTTTCCCTCTTTTTCTCTTTGTTCTCTTTCTCTTTTCTCTTTTTCTTTTATTTCCTCCCATTCTTTTATCTCTTTATCTCTCCTTTCTTCCCATTCTTTTCTCTCTCTTTCTCTTCTTTCTTCCCATTCCTTTAGCTCTCGCTCCATTCTTTCTTCTCTCTCTTTTCTCTCTTTTTCTCTTCTTTCCTCACATTCTTTTACCTCTCGCTCCCTTATTTCTTTTCTCTTTTTTTCTCTTCTTTCTTTTCTTTCTCGTCTCTCTTTTTCTTTTTGTTCCTTCTCTCTTATCTCATCTCTATCTAGTTCGTCTTGTTCTCTTTTCCTCTTCTCTTTTTGTTTTCTCTCATTTTTCCAAAATTCCCTATGTTGTTTTTCTACTATTTCCCAATCAACAGAGTATAGATATGTCGGCAAGGTTGGTTTATCACTCTTCTCATAATTTTCTTTTATTCTATTCTCACATTCCTCTCTTTTATTTTCCCTAGTTTTATTACTTCTCCTAACACTTCTAGATGTGTGTGAAAACATTTCAAAGTGCAAGGCTTAGGGAACTAAGTAAAATGCAAGAAACACTCTTCTCTTTTTGAAGTTTTCTCAACTAAAAGTGACTTAAGCCTTTGGAACTTAAGCATTTTCCTAAACATTGAAAGCAAATAAAGAAATTTAAAGAAAAGCTAAAGGGTTCCAACACGCTCCTAAGTATGAATAAGGAGTACCAATTCCTTATCCACTCTAAAACTAGAAACTAAGGTTTATTACACACAAAAGAGGTGACCCTTATGGGCATCCTACACCTCTAATTAAAAAGGCCTTTAAGAAAATACACCCAATTTAAAAATACAAGAAACTAAAAGAAGTCTTGAATGCTCCTTCTTCCAATGCTCCTCACTAAGTGTTTCACTCAAGTCTTGGCCTCCTCTTTAAGTTTTCTCTTCCTTGGCTTAAATCAACACTTCCTAAGGATGCTACCATTGTGGAAGTTTCAACAAGTGGCCACCTAACCAAGAAAGTAGCGCCCAACAAGTACTAAGGGAAGTAAGATTTGAAAGTACAAAAACAAGAAAAGCACTAACAAGAATAGGTACACATCCAAGTGGAAAGAATTTATTTATACAAATTCAAAGAAAGTCAATAAGGACAAACAAAAAATAAAAGGTGTAGAAAGAAAGTAAGGACACAAAATAAAACCTAGAACGGGTCTAGATTAGAGTGGACTAAAAAAATAAAACGACTCAACAAAAATTTCAATGACTTGCACTAATTTAAAAATGATGTTGGTCGAATCTTAAGGAAGAAATTCAAGCAAGTTTTATGCAATTTAAACACTCCTTTTAGTGACTTAAATAAATTGAGGTGCACTAAAATTTTTTTTGCTCTTTTATACTTTTTTTAAACACTTTTTTTTATACGTATTCAACTCTTTTGATTTTTATTTTTTTTCTTTGTTTTTTTTCTTTTGACTTTTGCTACACCTCTCAATAGTTTTGAAAGCAAGAAATAATAAAGAGCATGAAGATTTGATTGAAATAAGGAAAAGAAAACAGCCACAAAAAGATTAAAAGCAAAGTGCAAATAAAAGAAAAAGTAACTTGAAATGTACTAAAATGAATGTGACTTAAAAGTAAGGCCCAAAGAGGAGATTTAGAGATGCTCAAGGCAAGCTTGAATGCTTAAAGATTAAGCCCAAATAACACACCAAAAGGTCTCCCAAAACAGTCAAATAACATCACCCAAAAGCTAGTTCAAAAAAGCTACTAAAACAAGAAGAATAAATTGGACTCTAGGAAAAGAATTGAGCAATTTATTGAGAGAAATATTTTTTGAAACATGCTATGATCTAAAGCATGTGTACTCTAGGAATTATGATCAAGAGCATATACTCAATTCTAAAGAGACTTAACACAAGATATTTAGAAGCACAACACACTTTTTTTTGTGTGTGTGAAAATTTTAAAGGCAAAACAACATGAAATTGAAATAAAATTGCAAGAACTCAAAATAATAGAAGGAAACGTGTATCCAAAGATCAAACCACAAAGTGTGGCTTCCTTCACAAATTTTGTGAAGTCATTACCAATATCTTCTTAGGATTTACAATAGAATAAAAAGGAAAATAAAAGCTAGGCAGGATTTAAAGAAAATAATCCTAAAAACACACAAAGATTCAATAGAAAGGAACAAAAGAAATTGAATCTAGAAAGCAATAAAGACTAGGAATTAAAATTGCAAGAATTAAACTACTAAAACATAAACTTCAAGATGATAAGGAGATTAAATTGACATAATATGAAGGCCGGAAAAACAAGAACAGCAACAAAACTAAGAAGAAAATTTGGGAAAAATTAAAGAAAATTAAGACTAGAAAAGAACCTCATAGAGTTGGCTCTGATACCAAATGATGCAAAAATGCTTTTGCACTCCCCTTGATCTTTCTCCTTGAGGTTCCAAGCACCATGAAATGGATGGTGGAGGGGAAAGAAAATGGAGGTGGGGCGCCACTCTCAAAGAGAGATAAGCCAAAGTGTTTAGGTTTACCACAAGGGAAGGAACCCTTGATAAAAACCAACTACGAAGAGGTTCCTCGAGAGAGAGGATCCTCAAGTCCTTTTACTAAGAATGTGCTCACAAAGAGACTATTTTCATTCAACTTCAAAGGTGAAATTTACAATGAAGGGGAATGAGTATATATAGCCAAATGGGAGAGCTTGGGCACACTTTTCTAGGCATGTAAGACTTAAGGGAGGGACCTAAGTTCACCCCAATGGGTGCAATTAGCATCTCTTAAATTGAATGGGCTAGCCCAAAATCATGTCTTGACTTATGCACCAATTCTAAGCTTACTCCTCATTTTTAACTAAAGACACATATATCTTCTAAACTAAAAAGAAGACGACTGAATATACATGGCCTTAAAGGAATTAAAAATATGCTCCTATTTAGCTAATTAAAATAAAATATTTATAAGCTAAAAATGAAGAATATGGCTTCCAATCTTCAATGAGCTTGCATCCATGTCATGTCTTCCTTGAATCCTCCTAGCCATGATGCATGCTAGGTGGTATTGCATCAAGAAATAAGATCCTAAACATGCAAACTCTCTTGGACCAGCCCAAACTAATTAACACACTCCACAAAGAGACTAATTACACCTCCTAAATAAAAAAAGAATCTATAGGCCAAAATACAAGGCCAAAAATAAGACTAACTACACCCCTAAAATCCTAATGATTTAAGGGTGCTTATACAAGCCTAAAAATTGTGAAATTAATACAATTAAATGAAACATGTTCTAAACTAAGATCCTTGAAGCTTCATCCAAGCCATGCTCCTTTCTTATTGGTTCTAGTTCAAGCCCATGCTTGGCGTGCATGCATAAATATGTTTAGCAATATGAAAACTCTAGCTTATATACATAGACATACTCGAATACATAAACTATTTCAAACACAAAACAAGTAACTCTATTACTGCCGCTAATCCATTGTCAATCCTACTAATTTTGATTTCCATCGCCATCATTGGTATCTGCTCCCTACAAAGCATGATCATCACAATCATACATAATACACAGGCATTGCAAGGGTAAGCATAGTAATACATATTCATAATATAGAAAACTTAAAAATCACAATATCATCAATCAAATCAATCATGCTTATATTCCACTAAATACAAGCATTTCACACCATAGCATGCTCAGACTCAATACATTATGGAATATTTACATTGAGTTTAGACATCGAGGCAGCTTAAGACCCCTTCCAATTAGCAACAAACATCCAAGTTGCATGTGTTACTACCAATTTAAGTCTAAACAATACTCATCTGACAACCACAAACTGATGTCTAGTGTCTACCTGACATCCTATAACACACAGTCGTTGTCTGAGTATATCCTTTAGGCACCTCCTTGCATATCTAGTACCAGGACCACAATGTAAATCACAGAAATATCCCCTTGCATATCTAATACTCTGGATTATATTGACCCTAGTTGTGTCCCTAACATCAATGTACCCCTCCAAACATATCATCAAAGGTTAAGTTACCTAATTGTAACTGCCAGCAACTAATAACATAAATAAATATATCCTTATTATGGATTCCAATCATATGCATTACATCACAATTTCAAATAAGTACATTGTCATTCCAATAATTCAATTTCCGTTACAGAAAATCAATTCAACCAATATCACTCATCAATTGCCACAATAAAAAATTTCACATAACATCCAAAATCAATTCAAAAGTTAAATCAATCACAACTAACAACCTTAATACTCTTAAAATTATATTTTTTCAAAGTTAAAACCAAGAAAAAGCTTCCCTTACCTATTTCTCCTTTTCAAAGATAACTTAAAAGAAAATGGAGAAATCCACCTGAATAAATTTCACTGAAACCTAACAAAAATCTCAAATTGAACCTTAGAAATCAAGATTTTCAAAGAACTTCCCTTTCTAACAGGAACGACAGGATCGAAAACAATCAGAAAAAAGGTTCGTTGATTCAAGATCAGACTTACATATAATATAGATCACTCAACAAAAAGAGCTATGGAAAAGACTGTGTCGAAATATGTCAACCGAAAGCTAACCATGCAAAACATGGAAGAAAATGGTGAGACAAAAAATTGAAGCGGTAGAGAAGAAACAAAATTGAAAAACAAGAAAGAAAAGAAGAAAGGGGAAAGAAAAGAAACAAAAAATAATAAAAGGGAGTGTGGTGAGTTTAGTGAGTTTCGACTTGCTATTCACATCCCCTCCTAAATTGATTTTCGAAAACTCTTCGAAACTCAATCAAAACTCTCCGAAACCAAGATATAATTATTATATTTCACTCCCCAACTCCCAACTATTCTATAAAAATTAATTAAGTAATATTGATATTATAAATAAACTCAATTATTCTCCTACTACTATATTAATCTAAGATAACTAAATATTTAATTCCCTATAACATTTATTTCCTTTCCACTAATAATCTATTAATTAAAATGGTCCTTACATCTGTCACAAAAAATCTAGTAGACCATATATACCACCATCTTATCTTCGAGACTTTTGTTGCACTCTGTATCAATTACTCCTCTAGGTATTCGATATCCACTTGAGTATTTTCTTTCTTATAATTGTTTATCTCAGTCATTTTATCATGTCTATCTCCCTTGCCATTAAGCCAAAAACCTATGTCGAAGCATCCAACCATGATCGTTGGCTTAAAGCTATGGATGTCGAAATTATTGAGGTCCAGGAAAATCACACTTGGGTTTCACCTTCTTGCCTCCTAACAAGACTGCTACACGGTGCCACTAGGTATATAAAATCAAACACAATTCAGATGGGTCCATAGAACATTATAAGGCACACTTAGTTACAAAAGGCTATACTTAAATGGAGGGACTAGATTTTCTTTATACTTTTCCCCGATTTCTAAGATTACTATGCTTCGTTTATTATTAGCATTAGCAGCTGTCAATGGTTGACATCTCAAACAACTTGATGTTAACAATGCATTTCTGCATGAGGAACTACACAAAGAGGTGTTTATGCATGTTCCTCTTGGTTTGCATGTTGAACATGGGCAAGTGTGTCGGTTACAACATTCTGATGCATGCTCCCCAAGCAAGGGCCCTATCACTAGGACCATGGCTAGGAGAATAGAAGAAGACATGACTAGAGTAGATGGAGGAAGATCTCACCTCCATATGAACATCAAGTTGCGCAAGCCATGACTTATTTACTTATAATTTTTCTTTTAGGAACCTAGGATTTTATTTTGGACATGTATTAGTCCATTTATTTTTCTAGGAGGTGTCTTAATAATAAGAAAGGATAAAATTAGCTTTTGGGCCTTTATTGAGGAAATAAGGGAGTAGTTTGATAACTACACCCTCTTTTCCTAAATAAAATCCCAAACTAATAAAGAGTAATCTTGGCCCTTGGATGAGGTAGCTTGGGCACTGATTCTCATCTAAAGGAGGGGATTGATTGGATTTTGGGCTTCAATCCTCCTCCCTTGGATGACTCCTTTTAATCCTAGCCCTTCCTTTCCTTCATGACTTATCCAAGAGGCTAACTCCCTCTATAAAAAGGTGCTCAAGGGTGCTTGATTTTTGTAAGAGTTAACTTGTTTTAACACAAGTTTTGCTTACAATACACGACCAAATTCAGCACATTTACCAAATGAATTTCACTTCAAAAATAGGCACACAAAGCTACTACTACTTCAACTTAGGCTAACACGAATTAGAGAGGAAATTGAGCTAAATGTTCTGAAATTTGAAGTAAGAAAATGTTTGAAATAAAAGCATTGGAGACTCTTAAGAGATTTAAACTTAGAGGTCAACTTCTTAGTAGCTCAATTTCAACAGTATTTCAAGCTTTTGGTAAAAGATAAAGAGGCTAAACTTAAGGAAAATTAAGAGACATTATAAGGACTAAACATGAAATCTATTAAGACAAATACTTAGGAATAAAACACAAAAATAAAAGCCTAAAAACAGAGCAAATAAAATAGAGAATTAAACACAACTAAATAATGCAAGGAATGAGCCAAAGTAATTACCACAATGATGTGATGTTTTCCACAATCGTGTGGGTTTAAGGTGAATCACTTCTTAGGCCAAATTGTTCCAAGCAAAGGAAGCACAAACTAAGGGTAAAAGATAAGATGAACATGGAATTTGGAAAGAGCAAGATGATATGCAAATGAAGGAACAATAAAAATGCATCAACCAACTAACACATGAAATGAAAGGAAGAAAACTATTAAACAAACTAAATCAAGACAAGTAATGGAACTTGTAAGACAACAAGAAAGGACTTAAAAAAAGAAGGAATAGAAAGTAGAAGAAGATGAAAAAAAAAACAAAATCAAAAGGTGTAAGGAAATGAATGTGACCTTGTAAGATACTAGCTCTTAATATCATATGATGCAACCTCTAGTATTGCCTCCCTTGGATCTTCTCTCAAGGTCTTCTAGTCACCAAGCAATGGAGGATGGAGAGGCAAGGAGGAGAGGTGGAGGCACCACTCAGGAGGAGATAAGCCTAAGGTGGAGGAGCTTGCCATAAGGGGTAAGGTCCCATGATAAAAGCTCTAAGGAATTTTCTCTCTAAAAGGAAAGAAAATGACACTCAAAGAATAATGAAAATCTCTCAAAATTTCATTCAATCAAGTGTAAAAATCACAAGTGAGTAAAGAGGAATATTTATAGGAGGGGGAATAGGTTTAGGTCGTGGGAATTCAAGGAGAAAGGAAGCAAGCTCAAATTTGAATTAATGAGCACATGCTCCCAAAATCATGGATCTTAGATCTAACTAAGCGTCATGTAGGACTAATCACACTCCACAAAAGAACTAATCACACCCCAAAGGCCTTAACCTCAAGAAAATAATGCCCAAATACAAGGCCAAAGGAGGGGAAAGGGACTAGACAACTCTACCTACAGAAGAAAAAGAAATACAGTGCTTAAAAGAAACATAGGATTATGGCGTGATCTCTATGTATGAGGAGGTGAGGTCTTCCTCCATCCACTCCAGCCAAATCCTCCTCTATCGTCCTAGCCATGGCCCTAGTGATAGGTCCACTGCTAGGGAGGATCTCATCAAATTGTAATCCTTGCCTTCGAATCTTTTTATGTAATGTTGTAGATACTCCCTACTAGGCACATAATTTTCATCCACACTTTCGTTGATATTGAGCAAGACAGAAATAAGTGTGAGTTTGATTCTAACTCATTGTCACACAACCCGCAAGCAGCTCCCTCACTGTTGACTATCCTACGCTTAACAAAGAAGAGCTTCGTTAGTAATCTATTAGTTGCCAACTGCCAAATTAATACCTGAACTTTTGGAGGTACTTTTTTTGCCCAAATGTGATTGAAAAAATAGTTTTGTTGTTGATGCACTTTGGTTTGTCAAAATCATGTAAGCGGAAGAAACTAAGTAGATTCCCGAATCATCTGATTCCCAAATCCACTTGTCTAATACCCTGACTTTGAAGATAGATTCATTCATTTGTGTCTGTAATTCCTCTACCATCACTGTCTCCAATCAAATAAGCCTTGCCGGTAGTCCTACTTCCAGCTCCTACTCCCTAGGTCCCACCTATCTCTCACCGAACTATTTTGGTTGTACACTAAATGAAAAAGACGAGGGAAAATTGTCTAAAAGCTTTGATCTCCTATCCAAACATCTTTCCTAAAATCAACAGTCCCTCCATCATCAATTTCTCACCTTACATTTGTAGACCATCATCTTGTATGACTGTTTCTCTCCTCGTCAATGGACCCCAAGTCCGTCCACCATCAGGAGCAATGACTACCTATTCCTTCCCACAATCCACCTTCCCATTCGTACTTCGATTTCAATAGTTTCACCCATAAACCTTTTGGTTTCATCCTCAATCTCCACTTTCACTTTTCTAACAAGGCTAAATTAAACTTTCTCATGTCTCTCAAACTCATCCTCCCTCCTTCTTTGACCAACACAATTTCCCCCAAAATCTCACCGACAACATTTCCTATCCACAAAAAATTAGAGAAAATAGAATGCAATGGAGAAATAATACCTTTAAATTCTATTGCGAACCATGTCCATGACTATATTAACATATTTTATAAACACAAAAATATGTTTATATTTGAGGTCATAATTATACAATTTAATTAATTAAAACATTACTAAAATTCATAGTATCATGTCAAGAGTCATAATTTTATCTGGTTAGGGCAAGGGGAAGTTACGGTTGGAGACTGACTACGGGAAAGTAGCTAGACAGGAATTGTTGGTGCGGCATCAAGAGATATATAGTTGGGACAGCCTTGAAAAAACACATAACGTCATAATATAGAAGCTCACCAATATTATGTATACTACGTGTCCATGCTTATTGCTTAGCTTTGTCTGCTCTTAAACTATTTATATTAATGAAAGCCTTTACGATAAAAGTAGGCCACCAACCTAATACCTTAAGTTCCCACCTCTTCCTCAATTTCATCCTCCCGCTTCTTCCTATCTTAATTTATACCTATTTTCCCCTATAATATATCAACCATCGATGAATTTCTCAGAATGACCTCTCTCTCTTTCTTTTTATATAGCTCAGAAGTTGCATATAAATTTTAATTTTGGTCGACTATATAACGTTTTATATATTTAAAACCTTAATTAATTACATTTCCATTTATCTTTCTTTAGTTTTTTTTAATTAACGTTAACTCCAACCAAATATAATTAAATAATAGGTGATGATGTTGTATGTTGATAAAATTTGGTTGTCACAGACCACGTCATATATATATATATATATATATATATATATATAGCATTTGTTACTTTGGAAATAGATATAGATCTGACTAATCACCAAAATTAAAAAAGGATGTAAAATTGATTAATGAGATAGGTTAACTAAAGACGGAAGTAAAAGGTAAAAGGGCAAAAGTGTAATTTGGTAAATATGAAAGGTGAATGGAAAGATGGATTAGATATATAAATGCAAAGGAAGTAACGGTTCATTGGTGTTATATTGTATGTGGATTGCGGAGGGGGTTGGATGAAGTTGAACATATTACGTAAAGGTAAAGCAAAATTGTTGATAAACGAATGAACAGAAAGATGTTTTGCGGGTGCAGCTGGGACACCCTAGGCCTTGCCCTCCACATGCTTCTTTTCATGGTGCTATCAGGAGCTGGAGCTGAGGAGAACCCCTTTTTGGAGTTATTATCAAGTAGAGATGAAGTGGCCAAAATTGCTGGCTATGGAGAGGATAAGCTATCCACAGTCCTCATTACTGGCTCAGTTAATTGTGAGGCATCGCTCCAACCTCATGCTTCACCATCCATATTCCCACTACAAGGTATATTCTATACTTCTTTCTCCTTCACCTAATAATATATATCCATCCTTCATTCGCTACCCATGTTGCATTGACTAAATCCATTTCAAACTAATCAGGCATATATATTACTAATTCATTTTTGGCTCCGTTAAGGTTCTTGCACCCGCAAGAATAAAACAAGCTATTCATGCTAATGTGGCACAACCGAAGATTTGCAGTAGTTGGCAAGCGATAGGTTGTTTGTTAAAATTTCAACTTCAGTTTTTATTAAATCGCATTGGACACTATTGATCTGCCGTCTTTGTTTTGATTGTAGCATTAAACAAATAAATTGATTCCCGACCTAATTGTCAAATATTAATAGTAGGGGAAGGAAAATTCATTTTTACCTCACATTGCAAAAGTTGATTTATTGGGTGCAGGAGCTTGGGTTGGTGTGAAGTGTGGGAGGAAGGAAATGGTAGGAGGGGGTGTAACGGATGAATTTGGAGAGTTTATGATCGACCTCCCTTCCCACCTCCATGCTATTCCCAACTTGGAAAAGCTATGTACACTTAAAATTCATCGGATTCCAAAGGCATCACTTTGTGGCCGGCCACTTCATGTCAGCAAACACAAGGGACTTATCCTCTCTTCCTTTGGGAATGGCATCCGCACCTACCATGCTGGAAACATAAGGTTACACGCAAACCACTTCCACTAGACACTAGTAACGTATCCATTTTGGATCTGCCATTTGCTTTTATACCTCTCTCCCTTTGTAAAGAATTCTTCTGTCAATATACCTGTATATTACTTCTTCATATAATATATCAATAATTCTAAATGTGTCCATTGGATATTATCATAGACATGAATATTCCATATAAGTTGCTATTCATCACATGCTTACCACAATATCCTATATGATTGCACCACGCCATTCAATTCGGTTAAATACTAAAATTGTAAAATATTATTAACATCAATTTTTCTTCACTAATTTCTTTAGAGTACTTTTAGGTACTCATTTTTTCTTCTTTTCACCAAACTAATAATAATAAAATCTCCTATTCTAATATGTTTTTTTTCTTCTCTATAATTGTATATTCATAGCATCTTAACCCATTTCTTGTCATTTTCTTTTCAATCAGTGTCACTCTAAAATTTTCTAGTGTACAATCATTTTAGATTTTTGTCATCCATTCTTCAAACTTCTACGATAAAGTTCAACAATCATTACCATATAGTATTGATGTGCAAATAGAGTGTTCAATAAAACTTGTGTTTGAGTTTGATAGTTACCTTGCAATATCAAATAACTCCTTATGCTTTTGTCCATTTAAGCCATCCTACTTGTATATTCTTATTAAATTTGTCCATCCTCCCGAATAATTGATTCCAAATACTTAAAACATGACCATTTGTGCTATAATTTCCTTTCCTATTTTAACTTATTCTTTGTACAGAACTTTTTTCTTGTTAAATTTGTATTTCCTATACTTGATCGTATCCCCTACTTAAGCGAAAACTCTTATAGTTAGTGTAAAAGAGTTTTAGGTGATGTTCAAACACAATCTTTCATTTATATGATTCTTTAAGTATTAATTAGTAAAGTCAAGAAATTTATTATACATCAAAGATTGTGATTGACTCTCAGTATAAAACTCTTTATACTAGTGCATAAGTTTTTTCTCAAACTCTTAATTTCCAAAGTTGACCTCCAAAGTTCAAGTTTATTATTAATTAGCTTCTCTTGATTTCCCAATCAATGCAATATCATTGGTGAAGAGTATGCAATTAGAAATAATATTTGATATGGCCTTTGTAAGTACATCCATATCACTAGAAAGGACTTAAAATAGAGTTTTGGTATAATCATATCTCATAGAAAAGTTTTTTATATTTTTACCCTAGTTATTACTCCTTTTCTCTATAATCCTAAGAATTTAATTAATATATATTGACAATGTAAAAGAATTTTATGCTAATATTTAATTACAAATTTTCTTTTATATAACTTTTAAAGTATTAATTAGTAAAATTAATAAACTTACCATAAATGAAGATATGTAATTAAATGTTAATATAAAACTTTTTATATATTATACAGTTCTTTTTCTCTAACTCCAATATAATTCATTCACACTCCTTTTCTTCTCAAAAATCCTCTACTATACTTCTCTTAATGACTCATAATCTTATTCCAAGTTTATAAAAAACTTCTTAAAAGATATTTATAAAAAAGTAAAATAAACCAAGTTTCTCTTACAGATTAAAATCAATTTATATATTTTATATTTTAAAAAACTCTTAACTTTAAAAAAATGAGTAAAGTAATTTTAACTTACATAACATATTTGATTGATTTTATTTTTCTCATAAATATTTGTCGAAAAGTTTATTCAAATTGTTGTTTAATATTTTTCAAAAGAGTTATTTCCACTTGCAATATCCATCCGCAACGAAGACCCTAAGAATTTGTGTCTATATATTCTACCAAGAGCCATAAAATTCAACTAAACATTCATATTTACAAAGTTGTTAGACTTAGCAATAACTCGTGTAGCTCAACCACACAACGCCCCACTAAGAATTAAAGTAATTTGAGAAAAAAAATAATAATTGAAAAATGAGGGCTTGCCCATAATTTAATTTATTTTTGGCAGGCACCCTATCCTTAGACTTGACGACATGCTTGATGAGTTGCATGTGGCTCAATTGTTTTCAAAAATTGATCTTAGAAGTGGTTATCACCAAATCTGCATTAAGGAGGGTGATGAGTAGAAAACCGCTTTTAAGACCAAATTTGGGCTTTATAAGTGGTTAGTAATGCCCTTTGGGATTTATATATTCTACCAAGAGCCATAAAATTCAACTAAACATTCATATTTACAAAGCTGTTAGACTTAGCAATAACTCGTGTAGCTCAACCACCCAACGCCCCACTAAGAATTAAAGTAATTTGAGAAAAAAAATAATAATTGAAAAATGAGGGCTTGCCCATAATTTAATTTATTTTTGGCAGGCACCCTATCTCTAGACTTGACGACATGCTTGATGAGTTGCATATAGCTCAATTGTTTTAAAAAATTGACCTTAGAAGTGGTTATCACCAAATCAGCATCAAGGAGGGTGATGAGTATAAAACCGCTTTTAAGACCAAATTTGGGCTTTATAAGTCATTAGTAATGCCTTTTGGGCTTACTAATACCCCAAACACCTTCATGAGGCTTATGAATCATGTCCTTAGGGATTGCTTAGGTAGGTTTTGTGTTATTTATTTTGATGACATCTTAGTGTATAGCAAGAGCCTAGATGAACATGAATATCTCCCCCACATTGAATTTGCATATAATAGGGTGGTTCATCGAACCACTAAGCACTCCCCTTTTGAGGTTGTATATGGTTTTAATCCTCTCACCCCTTTGGACTTATTGCCACTTCCTAACACCTAAATTTTTCATAAAGAAGGAGAAGCTAAGGTTGATTTTGTCAAAAAATTACACAAGAGGGTCAAAACTAATATTGAAACCCAATCTAAGGGGTATGCTTCATCTAGAAACAAAGGGAGGAAGGACGTTATCTTCGAAAAGGGCAATTGGGTTTGGCTTCACCTAAGAAAGGATCGTTTCCCTTCTAAGAGGAAGTTCAAACATAGCCCTCGAGGAGATGGTCCCTTCCAAATCCTTGAGAAGGTAAATAATAATCCATATAAGTTAGACCTTCCCGAAGATTATAGAGTTACCACCACTTTTAATGTTTGTGATCTTAAACCTTTTTTAAGTGCTGACATGGAAGAAGATGACTCTTCAGATTTGAGGACAAATCCTTTTGACGGGGGAGGAGATGATGCAATCCTACCTACCAAGGGCCCTCTCACTAGGGCAATGGCTAGGAGGATTAAAGAGGACTTGGCCCGGAAAGACTCATAAAACCCCAGCTAACGATGGAGATAGACATTTTAGGTCGTAGTCCTTAGTTTTCCTCTTGTAAATATTAATTAGTTTTTAATTTCCTTTTAGGCCATGTAATTTGGCCATTTATGCTAGTTTCTAAAGTTTAGGATATAAATAGCTTAGGAAAGGAGGTGAGGAGAGTAGAGGGCCTAATAACTCAAAGGAGTGTGGATCTCTTTCCACACCCCTTGATTAGGCCATGACACTCCTTAGCTTAAGGCTAGGTGCCCCTTTTAGTGCACCTAAGAGGCATTAGTGCTCCTAATCCTAATTAGGCCAAAGTCCCACATTGCCTAGTTTTTAGTGTCATGCTCCCTCTTATGGGCTATAAATACACATAGTCTCTCTTGTACAAATCACACTTGATTGAATGAAGTAAGACTCTTTTTGAGCAATTTATTCTTAAGTGTCTTTGAGAATCCTCTCTCTTGAGGAATCTCTCCCTTAAAGCTTTTATCAAGGGACCTCTCCCTTGTGGCAAGCAATATAAAACTTTTGACTCATCTTTCTCCTAGAAAGTGGCGTCAACCCTCTCCCATTTCTAACCTCTCCATCCTCCATTTTCTTAGAGGAAGGAACCTTGGTTGAAGAGATCAAGGGAGTGCATCAGTTATGAGTTCAAATTCCTCTTTTGACAAAGTAGTTTATTTTTTAATTTTCGAAATAGTATAAGGGTTGAATAAGTGTTAATAGAAGTGCAAATGGATAGTAGAACAATTATTGATGTTGGATATAAATGGTCTGGTGGCAAAGTTGATGTTTAGGGAAGCAGAGATTATGGTTTCAAATCCCTCTTTTGGCAAGGTAGTTTTTTTTTTTTGTAATTTTCAAATAGGTATAGGGTAGAATAGGCATCAACAGAAGTGCAAATGAAAAGGAAGTACTTCCTTTATATATAGTATAGCTAATTATTATTATTATTATTATTATTATTATTATTATTATTATAGTAATAATAATAATATAAAAAAAATTATTTCCTTTTTGTATTTACAAATCAGTATGAAATTTGTTATAAAGTTGTATGTAATTTTAGCATAGAATAATTTTATCATTTGCATATATTTATGTCTTATCCAATCATTATTTTATGTGTATCAAACAATGGATAGAATAATACAATGTTACCCTAACATGTTGTTTGGTGTACATCTGGATATATCCTATTATATTTGACTTCAAGCCACAACATACATGGAACATGAGTCTTAAAATTTTAGACTCATTTAGATATGAAGATTTTTTAGAATTGACTCCAAAACTTGTGGGTATAGCGAGATTATACTACTTATAAAAAAATATGGTGTCATAAGTATTAAAAAAGAAACAAAATACTTTTGTGCTAACAATTAAGAATTGAGAGTTGAGATTTTAGTTTTAGTGTATTTATATTTTTTTATTTACATTTTAAATTTGAACTATTTTATTTTAATTTGAGGATTAAAATTATGTTTGTAATGACATTTAAGATTTAACTATTAAGTAATAAATAATTTTACTTTGATTAATTATTGTCTTGTAACCCACTATGTGTCACTTTAAATATATTAAAAATATTAAGGGAGTCTAGCTCAGTTGGTTGAATAGGGTGCATAAATTGTTATAAACTCTTTGACACTGTCTTCAACTCCTATCAGGAAGATAAATAAATATATATATATATATATATATATATGTTAAAGTTTTTATAATAATTTAAATTGAGAAAATTTTGTTTTAAAAGACTTTTTTATATTTTTATGCAGGTTAGTCTGTGAGACTCAAGAGAGTTTCTCCCTGCACCCCCATAAGTTCTCCCTACACCTTTATAAATTTTTAAAATAGGAAAACGACCCTTAACGAAAATAGTAAAAAATTAATTACCATGCATCTCTTCTCTTCCTCTTTCTTCTACACCTCTCTTGTTTCGCACCTCTCTCGTTTGCTTTTCTCTCACGACTTTGCTATTCTTCTCCACTAAATAAGTTACTTTCCTTTCTTCTCTGTGCATTTGTGCTCATCCTGTTTGCGTTTATCTTCTCTCGGGTGCATTATGGAATCAAGTTTTTTGCAAATTTTTTACAAGTCTGGACACCCTTGTCCAAACTTGTAAAAAAATGTGCATGTCTAAACACCCTTATATAGACTTGTAAAAAAATTACAAACAAGAAGAGAAGAAGCGAACGAATGGGACAGGGACAATGGTGGCCATAGACAAGAAGATGAATGGAGGTGCAAGGAGACATAGACTTCAGGCAAAGAATAAAGAAGGAAGAAGAAAGAGATGCAGGACACAAAACTCGATGGATAAGTATGGGGTGATAAGGAAGAAGGAATTAAGTTACTTTTTTACCTATGGGTAGTTTAGATTTTTTTTACATTTATGGAGGTGCAAAGAGAACTTATTGGAGTGTAAGGAGAAATTATCAAGACTCAAATATAATGAGCACGTTCAGAATATAGGTCGAATTACCTGCATACTCATCTCTAATATTTTTTCCTATCTTATTGTCTTATCTATCCTATTATATTATGTCCACCAAAGAGACCTTAATTTCTTACCATATGTATATGTTTTCATTATCTATTTTATAAGGCCCAAAGATGTACCTAGACAATACAAATAAATAAAAATACATTTAATATTTATCTTCCTTTTTCATTAGTGTCATGGAAAATACTAATTTTTTAATATCTACACAAAATACCTAATTAGCAATATATTTTCTCTAATTTTTATATCACATATATTAAGAAATACTACTCCAAATCCTACATATACGAAACAATTACCTAATTCATCAAATTAGTTAAGTTGGTTAATATATAAGATAGTAATTAATATATAATTAATAGGTAATATAAGATAGTAATTAATATATAATTTATTGTTTAATATTACATAATAAAATTATTTATAATCAGTATTAAATATATATATATAATCGACAAAGTCAATTAATTTAATTTTATAATTTAAAACATATTTTAAAGAAAAATAAATAAAAACTTAAAACAAAAAGAAATGAAATGAAGGAAGTACTTTGTGAGTACAGACACTTACATGTATAAGAAAGATATAATAAGGAAAATGAAAAATATTGTAGTTGACGAATTTTTTTATAAACACAATTATTTTATATTAGAAATATTTTTATTTATTTCATATAAAACTAATATGAATGACAAACTTTTTTTATTTTAAACTAAAAACTACTGATAATCTAGAACAATTTGTGTCAATACAGTTGATCTATACATTGAATAATTATAGGTGATAGAAAAATATAAGGCTACTATTAAAATGTTGAATTAATGATCATAAAATGATAGTGTAACGTTACAGTTTGTTTTTAAAAATTATGTTATCATCTAAGTATAAATTATTATTAATATGATTTTTAAATATATATATATATATATATAAAAAAAAAATCAATAAATTTATCATAAAATAGAATTTGAATAATTGTATAGAATATTTTATAACTATTATCATAGATAATACATTTTTTCTTGCGTTTAAATTATGTGCAATATATGTGAAGAAGAGATTTAAAGTAATTCATTTATTAAGGATCTTTTACCCAAATAGTTTGGTCGCATTAGGACAGAAAAAAAAAATTCTAATTTAGAGTTTGATTTCCTTAATAAACTGAAATTGTGAGTGCATTGTTTATTTTGATGAGTGTATAAATTGAGTTAGAAATGAGGAAGAAGTGTACATTATATCAGAGAAAATGACAATTTGCAACTGTATCGAGGGTAGAAGAATTGCCATTGGGCTGATGCTTATGCTTGTAATATCATCCATTCTCATGTTCCCTTTTTACATGAACCTCGACCCTCCAATTTTGTTACTTCTCTGGATTTGCTCCATCCCTGCTTTTATTATCCTTTATTCACTTTACCTTGCTTTTTTCGTTTGGTGAGAGTGAAATATGCCGCAATGCAATCGGTTGTGGAACTCATCAACAACTTCTTATATAAATAAAGTTTGAATCAGGTTCCTTGCTCAACATTGCAATTGCAAGCAAAATCAATGTATTAAATCATCAAATCCAAATTGTTAGTGTTATTTTCATTTATTTTTACTCAATTTTTTAATTTTATTTTAGAAAATATTAACTAAATGTAGTTTCATATATGTCGGATGGTGTGAGTGATCCTTGACACAACATAATAATTGCACTTAAAGATTACAAAATAAAAGTAAATTACTTGGATCAATCATTCTGTTTCATATGAATACCTTTTTGTTCCATAAATGGGTTGGCTAGCTTAACCAATGAAAGCAATTTAGATAAATCTAGGAAACGATTTGTTAAAGTAGATATGTACATTCATTAGAGAAAGAAAGATAGTAAGAAAGAATAATTAAGGAAAGGAACTTGATCAATGATGTATAATACATTGAAATTTGTATGTTTTAAAATTGAGGCCAAACTGATTTTATATACATATTTATTAGCATGGTTTTTTTTTTTTTTTTTACTTTTCATTGTTTTAGTGGAAAACAACATAAAGAGTAAGAGAAATCGAGGAACTAGAATGACGAATGAAACTTACTAATTGGCAACTGACTGCGTGTAAAACCTTGTTGATTGCAGACGACGATAAACATTTTCAGATGTTGTTAATTTTTTTTAATTTTTAAAAACTAAAAAATCAAAATTGTTTTTAGATATTTAGAATTTTCTAATTTTTAAATACTTAGATATTAAATATAGTTTTATAAAACTTTTATTAAACGAACAATTCTTGTATTTTATTAGAGTTTAATTAATAAGCGTTATAACAAGTTTTACATTGACATTTAATCACAACATGTTGTTTAGATAAGTTTGTTGACTTTGTCTATTAATAGTATTAATATTTTAAAAGTTATATAAATAAAGAGTTATCATTGAACATCAATATAAAACTTTTTTACACTATTAATACATACTAACTACACTCATTTTATTATGACTATATTTGTTTATCTCTCAATAAAATACACTTTTAAGAGCTCGAAAAATTAGGGTAAATAATCTTATAAGAGGTTGTTAAATATAACAAAGAAAAATATAGTGATAAGATGTTAAATATAACAACAAAAGAGATATAGTGAAATCGTATACGATATTTGCAATGTAAAATTTATAAAGTAGTATAAGTCCATTTTATTGTAAAATTGGTTTGTGATAAAAATAAATATTTAAATCAATAAATTATCACTTCTATTTTAAAAACCAAATAAATTTATATTTATTTGAGAAACTTTTAGAATACAAGGGTGTAACGCATATGAATTTTTTTTTGTCAAATTGATTGTAATTAATTAACCCTCAAAACATGAAATGTTGACTTAGAAGGCATGAAAGTTGATGAAAACATGATTTTGTTCAATTAAGTTCAAAGTTGTTCACAAAAGAATTTGATTTTTAAAGAAACAAATGTGCAATAAAGTAAATGAAATCTGATGTAAATCCTCATAGAAAAACTTCAAGAGTTCTAATTTTAATGAAAGCAATAAATGCTGAAGCATAAACCTCAAAAGGAAAAAACCTCAAAGTTCTAATTCTATTACAACAATAAATACATGAATGTAAAGAAAGAACAATAAAAGAAATTTGTAGAATAAACTGTCCTTTAAGTAGTAAGAACATGCATCTTATTCCCAATAAAAAAACTACCAAAAACTTTTAGTAACTACCCTAATGGATAATAACTTCCCATCCTTGACTTTTGATCCTTATCAATTGATTTGTTGACTCTCGATTTCTTCATAATCTTGCTTCTTCACAAACCTCCTTCCTTTTGAGAATACCTCGATCTTTAGATCTCGATCTCTCTTCCTATATCATATTGCCCGAGCATCTTGATTTCACTATGAGAATTCCTCAGTTGTTGATTTAAACAAACAGCTTATTTGTCTCGCTTCTTGTAGTCTTCACTCAATAGTCACACTTTACACCCTTTCGATCTTTAAGATTTTTCCCTTCTTGTCTCCTTTAAATGTTGTCTCCCTCAATCTCAATATACTCAGCATTTAATGTCATCATTAAATATTATTTTCCTCAGCCTAATATTGTAGTATCTTAAGATATATAAAAATATGGACACAAAATCTCATATTCCCTAAAAATTATTCTCTTTACCTCAACAACTATACAATTTTCAATCACAAATATGTTTTTTACCATATCACAATACTAGATAAACCTTTAACATTCAATCTTTAACACTCAAAAAGTAGAGTTAATTAATAAAATTTGTAATAATAGATGCTCAATTGGCAAAAAAGAAAAACAATCTTTAAATGATAAAAATAAAATACAATAACTTTAAAGTACTAAACTAAAAATTCTTATTTTTCGTGACAAGATTGTTATCTAAGCATATTCAAATCTTTTGATATATTCTTCTAAAGTATTATTTATTATTAAGTAAAATTTATTTAAATCAAACATTTTAATAAATTGTAATTAATGATAAAAAATTAATATGTTAAAGTATATTAAAAAAAGGCATTGCTATTCATCCCAAAAGCCAAACTTTAACTATAGCAACAACCCCAAAACTGAGCTAGCTAGGCATTCTAGTTTCTATACTTCATCCAGTAGTGCAACTCTGAGTAATTTTAAGGTTTAATTATATGGTGCTTAAACTTTATATAAATATTTAATAGGTGTTTGAATTTTATTTTTTTCCTTGAATATTTGCACAATTTTAAATTGAGTTTTCTGTCTAATTATTATTATGTAAAATTCAATATACATAATCCAAAGTTTTGGTGCTTTTGCATTGGTACATAAACAAAGATTGATATTTCTCACAATTATTTGGTTTTATATAAGGTTAAAAGTTTGTATATTTTTTTTTTTAATTATTCAATTGTTCTTTCAACATTGTTTAAAAGCACAGGTTCTTTGCTTGAACATCTAATTAAATGTTGAACGTCTAACTAAATGTCTATGCATAGTTTTTTAATAATAACTATTAGACAAAAGAACCCAATTAGATAAAAAAAAGTTCAAGATTCAATTTTAAACAATAATTTAGATATATAATTACAAATTCAATACAAATTTAAGATTCTTCAGATTCAATTAAAGCTAATTTTAAAAATTCTACTTTATTCTTTTAATAGTGTTTATGTTAGATCATAATGATTATTTTGTTAGTTTTTGAAATTGTGTTAATTTTGGCTAATGCGCATCTTTTCGGCTTGTTACATGTCTCTAAATTTACCAAACTAGTGCAATAAAACAAATTAAATGAAAGATGTATAACTATAAACAGAACACAATTTGTTTTCAAAAAACATTTGGGATTGATGCATTGTTTTGTAATCGTTAAATGATCTTATCTCCTTGTGGTTAAGAAGGACATTTCAAGGAACTAGAGCTTGGAAATTCCCTACTTTAGTTGTCGATTAGGTAAATAAATTACATATTTTGAGTATAGTTTTGGGAGTTGTTTTATGTGTATATATTCATTCTTACTCAACCTTTACAGGGAGAACATATTTGTGTAGGAGCACTGAGAGAGGTTAAAAGAAGAAACAATAGTATGTAATTTGTCTAATCATGAAATTGGATATAATTGACCATATTTACCATTTTGATTCTAAACCAATTTTTTTGGATTCTATTAGTTTCAGGTTTACTCAAAATTTTTGGAAATTAGGGTTCAAGTAGCAGGTTTAAATATCAAAGTTTCATTTTGTATAGATGAAAAGGAACTTCCCCTAGTTTGATATGGAGACTGAAAACTCATCTGTATTAGGGAAGGGAGTAGGAAATAGGGTTTGATGAAGAAAAAATCATCGACTCATATTGTCCTAAATTCTATAGAACAGAAAGATCCTTAACTGTTCACAAACTATGAGCTCCATTTGGGGGTCATGCAAAAGAATTTAACTTGCTAATATTTCCTATGTACATTAATAGAAAAATCACGAATCATGGTTGAGGATTCAACCTCAACAAACTTGAGAATTTAATTTTGTTTATTTATTTTTAGGTTTGAGTTTACAATTTAGATAATTGGGAGTTCCTTTCTTCTTTACTTTTAATATCTGATCAACAGACGTCATATGTCATTCTTTGAGAAGCTAGATCTATTCTTCATGTGCTTGTTCTGCTATATTTCTTCTAGCATTCAAATACAGGATGTAGAGGTTGAGGTTGCACAGGTGCGTATAATCTAATTAAAACTAAGCACTAAGTGCTAATAATAGTATGTTCACCACTTGTTTAAAATGTTCAATCTTTGAAGTTTATGGATCATTAAAATGTCATAATTTCTCTTACACCTTGCATTATTGCACATTTAGAGTTTTCTTTTTTGAAATTATTATACTTTAAACCATACAAGTTTGGTAATAAATTGTATTCCTTACAAGATGACACTCAAACATATATCAATTATTGCCATTATTCTCCACTACAATGGATATCATTTGATGAAACACAACCTAACCATTTATGGAAAAATATGAGCTTATGAAGTACGTCAATGATATATACTTGGCAATGATTGACAATACTCTAAATTCCTGTATCTATTTCATCAAACTTCTCTGAGAAAAAGAGCTATTTTTACCTGAATGTTGGAGGCCTGAACAAGAGCAATTCTTTGTAAGCATCGGCAAAGATTTACACAATTAAAAAGGATTCAACCTCAACAATTGATTGTTATTATCATGCCAATTTATAATGGTCATGTGGTAAATTGACATTATTGTCACATAGAAAATGAACTACAGACCTACAAGTATGTAAATTATGAGTACAAGCTATAAAATGACTTAGACTTCCCAAAGATGAAATAACAAGAGTAAAGGCGAAAATATTATATTAGGCTTCTCAAAAATGCAAAAGATATACTTTAAAGGGCAAAGTAACTATTGATTTATTAAATACAATGTTGATCTACATTAGGTTTTTTTTTTTTCTCAAAATATCTACATAAGGTAAGTTAGCGTAATTGCAATAATTGAATATAAGTTCTAAAAATAAATTGATAATAAGTAAAAGACTAAGCTAGAAACAAGTTTTCTTAAACCTGAACTAGGAAGCTTTTTAATTCGAAAAGTAAACAATTGCAATTACAATCCAATTTCTGTTAAGGACAATTTAAGAAAACATTATGAAGCTTTCACGGCCATTGTGGTAATACATGATAAGATAAAAATAATGATTTTACTATTGTGTAGCGTGAAACCATATAAGATGGAAGATAATTTTTAAGGTATATAATATATAATATATGTACCTTAAAAAATTTGCCAATAATGCTACTTGGTAGTAGAAAATAGAAATAGTAAGGAACTGGAGTAACCATTAAAATACAAATTAATAAAATGTCTAATGTTAAATTTAATATTATAGGATATAGAAAGTTCTGTTAGTTAAGAAATACATCTGCTTTGTCCATATCTTCTTTGTTTTTGTTTTTTTTTTTCTCTTTCTCTACGGCAGGAACAACTAACTCTCACTTTAGCTCTACAAAATAAATTAATCAAAAGACATCATATTATTATTGACATCTAGTTAACAATATTTTCCATCATAAAAGTCAATTTATACACATGATTGTAAAATTGATATGCTATAAAACTTATAAATAAGTTGAAATTAATTTGGATGTCCTCTATTATAGTAACGTACAGAGCAGGAACTTGTCCTACTTCGATGTTGATACTCTTTACTTAAAGTTAAAACTGCAATAGCATGCATCAAGGTTCAGAACTTGAGATGCATTAAACACTTACCTAATGAAGCAGAACAATGATGGCTCAAACTGATCTTCCTTCACTATTGCAAGCCTGAAATTATGATCTGTTAACCATTATCATAAATCATCTGGATTTGGAGTATTAAAGGATTATGGATACAATACTTTGATGACAGCAAACTAAAATAAATCAAAACGTGAGTTTGAACAAGGAGATGAAAATAAATCAAATCAACCCATAAACTTTCCCTAGTCAAAGCCCTCCACACCCTACTACTTCTGCTTCCAAAGTGACTGCGAGAAACTCTTCACAACTCAAAACACCACTATCCATACACAGACCCTTCTTCCTCTTCATCAAAATACAATAAAAAAATTGAGGAAAATGATTTATGAGAAATACAAACCAATTTCGAGTTCCTTGAACGTGTGATTTGGAATTCCTTGAATGAGTGATTTGCGATTCTTTAAACTAGGGCTTTGTGGTTCCTATGCCATTGGGGTTTTGGAGGGTTAGGTTAGGAAAAGTGGATCGCTAGACGCTTCTTCGTTCGTCCTCTTTACTTTCTCTTATTTCAGCTTTTTCAATTAATTATTAATATAAATATATATATATATATAATATTGAAAGTAAATAATAAATATATTAAATAATTAAATATATATTAACTATTTTTAACATTTAATTTATGTGGCCTTCTATATTTATTTAAGAGACTTATTATCTTTTAATTAAAAATTTTCAATTTTTTAACGAGCTCCTAGACCTATTTGATTGACTCCGAATTTGACACGACAAACATGAAGTTGGGTAAAAGCGTCATTTAATTTGAGGATTGGGTCAAGCAGCATTATCATAAAAGTAGACTTTGGTTGGAAAGTCAGTTGGATTGTGTCCCAACCCTAACTATTGCAAACAAAATTAGAAAAGTGTGAGGTTATGCACTATTAAGTAACCAAAATACTTACATTGATCAAAATTTTTTAAAAAAATAGTAAATTTATGACAATTAGATTTATTTTCAGACTTTTAGTATTAAACTAGATTTTAATGTAATTAAAATATTATAAACTTCTATAATTAAAATAATTTAATACTATAATAATTAAAATATATTTTTATCAAAATAAAAGGCAATTTCTATAAAACTCTTCCTCGATAAATACATATATACTACTTACTAGTGTTCGATAATTAGCATATGATTCCAAATAATACATTCTTCCTTATTTAATTATGAATATGAATTGTTCTTCAAATTATATGAAGGATGGTCTTAGTAAGACAACACCTTTTAATTTAAAAAGTCCACTCACCTCAACTTTGGAGCATGAGTAAGTAAAATTGTACTAAAATTATCTATTCAAAACCAATTTAATGTTATAATATATTCTTTACAGCTTAAAACTTAATCTATCTATTTCGTGTAAAATTTATTTAAATTCAAAAAATATCTTAGTTTCTTAATTATATGCTTGTATTGTTTAAGAAATAACATGCATTTAATTAAATTAAAAAAAAAGATACCTTAGTTTTATTTATTTTATAATTCAATCTGTTTCTTAAATTAGGTTGTCATCTATAATTTTAATTAATTTTGTCTGCTGTAATTTCTAAATCCATTATTTTAATCTTCTATTTTAAATTCTGAAATTTTGATTCTTTATTTTAAAATTACACAATTTTAATCCCTTCATCCACTAATAAGTATTAATGATCATTTTACCAGCTAGGCACATTTTATTTTGCCTTGTAGGATTAGTCGACTAATTTGACCCATTTTATTAACTTTGATTAACGATTTCAATTATCCGTAAAGTTAAGAAAATGACTTTGATGGGTTTGTCATAAAGGGTGTTAATCAATCTTATCATATTGCTAACTAGAAAAAATAATTTTAATTTGTATTTTTTTACAATTGCGAGAGTCAATTATTGAGATTGATGGACTTAAGTTGTAAAGATGTGATTCAAGCTTCTCTCAAGTCTCTTGTTAAGTATAGGTTTTGATTTTTTTATTTCAATTCATTTTACAATATCAAACACATTTTAATAAGTGTGGTACTTATATCGATTGATTTTTAGAATTAGGCATGAGTATGTGATTTTAGAGTTCTTATTGCTAATCTTTTCAAGTGCATTTTGAATTCATTTTGTGGTTTCCAAGTTTGGAAAGCTATGATATCAAAATTGCTTATTTAAGTAATGATTTACCTCAAGGATAATGATTACGTAAGTTGGTAATAGATTACATAGTTGACTTAAGAAAGAAAATAAGTGAATTCAAAGTCAGGCTCAAGGAGTAATTGATTACCTATTTAAGTAATCGATTACTTGCAGAACCTCAGAGGCATTCAATTTGCATGCTCTCTAGTTTAATCGATTACTTGTAGAGGTAATAGATTACCACAGAGAACTACATCTATTCTGGACTATTTTAAAGCATTAGGTAATCAACTACCTGCGAATCGTAATAGATTACATAAGTTATAACTAACTTTTAATTGTTTTAACTAACTGCAATTTCAAAAATTAGAAAGAGAGAATTAGATTTTCATGGATAGTGAAATTTTGAGATAATCTTCAAGAAAATCAAAGAACAAACCCAGAATTTGTGAATGTTCATCAAGACTTGCATTTAAAGGAAAAGAAACCAAGAGCATGTTGATCTTACACATTGGGTAATCTCTACATAATCAAGGTATTGTTGTTCTAACCAAATATTTGTTATTTTTTCTGTATTGGAAAAACTCTTGAAAGGTGTTTTAATTAAGATAGGTTGAAATTTTGTGACGGAGTTTTATAAGTGGCCAAATGTTCATGTGATGGGGTGTCATGGAAGAACATGCTCTTGTGGGGTGCCAGAGTCAAGCCTTTGTTTCTTGTTTTAAGTCATTCTTTAGAATTGTGTGTAAGGTGGTGCAATCCTTGATTACTCATCCCATGATCTCGCTTCTGTGAGGTTCTCTAAGGAAGAATATGGTGATGGTGAGGTAAAATGTGGATGGTGAAGACACCACTCCAAGGAGATAAGCCTAGATTCAAGGAAGTTTGCCACAAGAGAATGAACCTTTGATGAAAGTCATAGTAGAAGGTGCTCTCACAAGAAGGAGAATAAGACACTCAAAAGGAAGAACTCACAATATAAGAAATCTATATTCATTCAAGTGTAAAGCGAATACAATGAATGGTGGGCTCTATTTATAGAGTTAAAATGGGTGTGTAGCTTAGGGAGGTTAATTATGTGTTCATTTAGCTCATAGAGTTAATTCGTACATAATTAACTTACCTTGACCAAACATGCCCCTAAAGAAGTGGATCTATGTTACCTCTAATTCAAATTTGAATTTGAATTGTGCCATGTAGGCATCACCTAGGAGAGAGAATGAGATTGGTGTCCAGTGAAGGGAGCATAGGGGCCCACTTGTTACTCATGTTTCATGTGTTGCTATAGAGGTGTGGAAAACAAACAATAGGGGTGTGGGAAGCAAAACCACATGTCTTTATGCTCCAAAAAGGCTCATACTCATGCACACATTCAACATAAATAACTAATGACACCCCTAGCCTAAAATAAGGAGAAAATAGGCCTAAATACATAGCCCTAAAAGATCTTAATTACACCACCAAAATATAAAGCAAAATACAAAATAAATAAAAAATAAATAAACTATGGCCTAGATGTCTTCACTTTAAATAGAAGTTGAGGTTTATCATACTCTTCCCTAGCTAAGTCTTCCTCTATCCTCCTCGTCATGGCCCTTATGATAAGACCCGTGGAAAGCAGGATTGCATCACAAGGTGTTTGTAATTAATTCTTTAGTGAAAGCAAGTATAGTGTGGGGTGTTGAACCTACATTGGATGTAGGTCATTTGATGAGATCCACCTTTGGATGCTCCTCCAAGGATCAACTTCAAGAGGTTGCAAAGATGAAAATGGCATCGGTAGAGAGGAAGGAGATGGAGGTAGGAGGCGCCATTTTAAAGGAGATAAGCCTCAAGGGAGGTTGTTTGCCACAAGGGCAAGGAACCTTTGATAAAAGCTAAAGGAACTCTCTCAAATTTGGAGAAGAAAGGACACTCAAAGATGAAGTAAGCTCTCTAATTCATTTAAAATCAAGTGTAAAGGATACAAGTGAGTGAAGGGCCTTGTTTATAGCAAAAAACAGGGAGCGGTAGTCATGAGAATTTGGAGGGAGATTCAAATAGGAGCCAAATTCAAATAATTAGCACATTCTTCTAAAATCATGGATGATGTGACATGCCTAGCCAAGGACTTATCACTAGGGTCATGGCTAGAAGGATTGAAGAAGACCTAGCCCTTGTAGACAAAGGAAGACCTCACCTCCTGTGGAGAGTGAAGATATTAGGCTAGGAACTTTAGTTAATAAAATGTAATTTTCCTTTATTTTAATTTTGAAGAGTATTAGGAATTTAATTTGGGACGTGTATTTAGTTCATTTTTATTTTAGGAGGTGTCTTAGGAATTTAGAGGGTGGATTTAGCTTTTTGGGTCTTTATGAAGGAAATAAGGGGTAGCCTTGATATCTACACCCTTTTTTTCCTACATAAACTCTCTAAGCTAATAAGAAGGAATCTTGGCCTTTGGTTTGAGAAACTTGGGCACCAAGTTTGATGATCTAAGGAGGGAATTGTTTCTCAATCCTCCTCCCTTAGATCTCTCCTTTTAATTTTAGCCCTTCTTTTTTAGGTTATCTTGTTCAAGAGGTTAACTACCTCTATAAATAGGAGCTTCTCCCTTCACTTGTATTTTTTACACTTGAATTTAATCCTAGAGACCATATTGGTTATGATGTTTTTACCTTTGAGTGTCCCCCATTCTCCTTTGTGAGAGCTTCTAAGAGTTATCAAGAGACCCCTCCTTTGTGGCCTCTCCCCTTTGGCTTATCAAATCTAGTATTTGTGGTGTCTCACCCTATCCCTTTCCTCTCCATAAATCAATTTCCCTTCCAGGTGACCTTAGAAAGGATCCTTTGGGTAAGTATCATCAAAGATCACATCAAGTGGTATCTAAAGCCACTTTCTAAAGGTCATGTTCTTTCTCAAAAAAAATTTACTTGCTTTTTTGTTTATCTCTTTGCTCTCTTTAGTTTAAAGTCCTACATTTTTTTCTCATATTTATTTTCTTTATTGTCTAGTATTATAGCTTTTTATTCTTGCTATTATATGTGTTTTTGTTTCCTATCTATGCATCTATGTTCCATTTAATTTGATGCAGTTTTATTTGTCCCTTTCTTTGCGTCTTATTTCCGTGTTCAAGTTGTTTAGTTTTCTCTTGATTTTTTATGTTAAAGTGTGCCTAAGAAGTTGTGACCATTAAACCCACATGGTTGAGGATTTTTCCACACCATTGTGATGATTAACTTTGGCCACGTTGTTGCGCCTTTTGTTTTGAGTCTCTTGCTGAAATTTTTGCTCTATTTTTAAGTGTGTTATTTTTCTTAATCTTATGTTTTATCAAATACTAGTCATGTTAGTTTCCTATTTTGTCTCATTTAAATTCCGTAGGTTTTATCCTCTTAAAAATTTTACAAAAAAGTCTTCAAAAACATTTTGAATTAAGCTCCTAAGAGGCGAATCTCTTGTTGAGTCTGTTAAGTCTTTTATGCTTTTAGTTCAAGCATAGTAATCTCTTTGTTGTTCTTAAATATTTGCTCAATTCAATCTTTGTATGGTTCTTGTTTTATGTTGAATTATTAGTAGTTTTTCACTTGGTTTACCTTCACTATTGGTGCCTCTTAAGGCAACCATAAGTCTTGGGATGAGTACCTTCCTCACATTGAATTTGCTTATAACAGGGTGGTTCATAGAACCACCAAGCATTCTCCATTTGAGGTGGTTTATGGCTTTAATCCTCGTACTACTCTAGATCTTTTACCTCTTCCTCTTTCTGTTGTTGTGCATAAAGAAGGAGAGGCAAAACTATTTTTGTAAAACCATTACATGAAAGGATTAAAGCTAACATAGAGCGTCAATCCTTGAGAGATGCTACTTTCACTAATAGGGAAAAGAAAAAGGTCATCTTTGAAAAATTCGACTGCGTATGGCTTCACTTGAGAAATGATAGATTTCCTTCTCAAAGGAAGTCTAAACTTAGCCCTAGAAGAAATGGACCTTTCCAAATCCTTGAGCGGATCAGTAATAATGCCTATGTTTAGATCTGTCTGAGGATTATGGGGTAAGCACCAGTTTTAATGTTTCTGATTTGTCTCCATTTGTAGGTGCTAAAAATGATCAAGACTCCATGGATTTGAAGTCAAATCCTCTCCAAGGGGGAGGAGATGATGTGATCATGCCTAGTCAATGACCTATCACTAGGGTCATGGCTAGAAGGATTGAAGAAGACCTAACCCTTGCAGACAGAGGAAGACTTCACCTCCTGTAGAGAGTGAAGATATTAGGCTAGGGACTTTAGTTAATAAAATGTAATTTTCCTTTATTTTAATTTTGAGGAGCATTAGGAATTTAATTTGGGACATGTATTTAGTCCATTTTTATTTTATGAGGTGTCTTAGGAATTTAGAGGGTGAATTCAACTTTTTGGGTCTTTATAAAAGAAATAAGGGGTAGCCTTGATATCTACAGTCTTTTTTTCCTACATAACCCCCCTAAGCTAATAAAAAGGAATCTTGGCCCTTGGTTTGAGAAACTTAGGCACCAAGTTTGATTATCTAAGGAGGGAATTGTTTCTCAATCCTCCTCCCTTAGATATCTCCTTTTAATCCTAGCCCTTCTTTTTTAGGTTATCTTGTTCAAGAGGTTAGCTACCTCTATAAATAATAACTCCTCCTCTCACTTGTATTTTTTACACTTGAATTTAATCCTAGAGACCATATTGGTTGTGAGGTTCTTACCTTGAGTGTCCCCCCTTCTCCTTTGTGAGAGCTTCTAAGAGTTATCAAGTGACTCCTCCCTTGTGGTATCTCCCATTTGACTTATCAAACCTAGTATTTGTGGCGCCTCACCCCATTCCTTTCCTCTCCATATATCCATTTCCCTGCCAAGTGACCTTAGAAAGGATCCTTTGGGAAAATGATAATCAAATATCACATCAGGTGGGTTAGGCTAACTAGACCATAGGTTAATCTAACCAAGATTAGGCTCACTCTAGTTGAGTCACATCTAACCATGATTAGCTAACTATGGTCATGTATAATCAACTAATAAATCTATCCCTAATCTAGTCTAGATACAAAAAGGTGTAAATAGTAGAAAGACGTGGTAAAAAGTAGTCATGCTTAAGGCATGACTAGGAGGTGTGGCATCTAGCAACGAAGAGGTAGGAATAATAGTCATGCCTTAAGCATGCTTAGAGGGGTGCGCCCATAATGAGAGGGGTGACATAACACATGCTCATCTTCTCTAAAAGCTAGCCCATCTTAACAAACTCTAACATGATGACTATAGTACCTTTTATAAAAATAAAAGATGACCTAAAAACTAAAGGGTAACCTAAATACAATGGTCAAAAAGGAAGGTTGACTTTAGGAGTCAACCTACTAAAAAGTCAAAGTCAACAAAATTATAAAAAGTCCTAAATTCTAATTTATTCAATGGAATAAATCTTCTTTATATATCCTTCAAGGGCCTTGAGTAGGATTGCATCAAATTGAGGGCATGCCCTTGGAAGCTAAGGGCAACCTAAGGAACCTTTCGCTCTTCTCTAACTTCAAAACATTTGAAGAGTTGTTCAACCTTAACTTCCCGGTCAAGGAAGAGTTCCACATTTTCTCTCCCATGAAAGAGAGGAAGGTCAACCTTTTGGTCCCTTGGAGGAAGAGGAGGTTGTTCATGCATGGATGAATGAGAATAATGTCTCCTTCTAGGCCTCTCTTCATAGTACTCTTCATGCTCCCTTTTGCCTTAAGAAGGATATCTTCTCACTACTCCCTTCATCTTTCTATCCCATACTCCATTCTCTTATTCCTTCCTCCTTCTCCTTTCTTCTTCTTTCCTTCTTTCTCTTTTTTCTTTCTCTATTATTAACTCTTCTACTCAAATCAAGGGTAATTTTGAATTTTTTTTCATATTTTCTTTTATTTTCATATCTTTTTTAAATAAAAAGTAAAACATGTGAGATTTACTATGTTTGCAATACTTTTCTTATTCTTTTCCATTCTATCTAATTAAATAAAGTGTAATGTTTCTCTTATTTATCTGTTCATACCATTTTCAATTCTACATTTTTTCACTCTACTTAATAAGGGTTAGAAAATATGTTACTAGAATTCTTTTTTTAACTCATAAAAATGTTAGCAATATACTTACACATTCTTCTTAACATATCATTTGTAGTTAGTCAAAATTTATGTGTAATTAAATGTTTCTATTCTAATTTTATAGTTTTTAATAAATTTTAACTATAAATATTATATATTTTGTTAGTATAAAGAAGTTACAAATAATAAAGTGTGTTAGTATAAAGAAGTTACAAACACTTTTTTTTCAACCAATCCATAGTATATAATTGGTGCAACCTTTAAAACTATTGATATAATTTGTTAACTATGTCAATAATTTAAAATAAAAAAATTTAATCCTATTTTTTTTAGATTTTTTTACTCAATTTGTGTACGTTCATTTTCTTTTTATTTCGAAAGTTCTAAAGTCGAAGGTTTTTTTTTTTTTGTGCAGAACTTCAACAAAATCATCCAGTGCGCGATTTGGGATTGGGATCACCGATTAACTAAATATAATTGTGCCAAAATTTAAATGTCCAATCTTTTTATAGCGTTTGATTAAATGATCAACAATCCTCTAAATGTCAAACCTAAAAAGTATGAACACTGAACACTTTTAATTAATGTCGCCCTCTCTCAAACTAAATGGTTGAAAATTTTTTAAACGATTTCTTTTATTGGGTCATGGGCACACGTTAAAATTAATTAAAAAATTTAATTTTAAAATTTATGATTTAAAATAATATATAAATAATTTTATTTTAAATTTCCAAAAAAATTGATTAATTTTTTTTATTTTTTTTAAATTTGTTTAATTTTTTAATTTGTTTTTTATGTATGTATATTTTTCTAAAATATGATTTTAAAATATTTTTAACTTAATTTGTATTTTATTTTGTTTTTCTATGTGTTTTATTTTTATACTGTAAATCTTTTTCATTATTTTAATTTTTTTAAATACTTTTCTAATTTATTTTATAATTTAAAATTTTTAAATTTATATTTTAAATTATTTTGGTAAAAAGAATTTAGAAAATTTAATTTAAAAATTATAAATTAAAAAATAAATGACAAAACGTTTAAAAAAATTAAAATAAAAAAAATATATATATAACATAAAAATTAAATAAAATATAAATTAACTGAAAAAATTTAATTTTAAAATTAATGATGTAAAATAATATACATAAATAAAAAATAAATTTAAAAATTAACTAAAAAAATAAATCGAAAGAAAAAACGCCCTATAAAAAGTTCGCTGTCAAGCAAAAATCAGGTTGAAAAATTTGTTCCTGGCAACTAATTTCTCAAGAGATTATTTTGATGAAAAAAAATTTTGATATATATATATATAAAAAAAAAAAAAGGCAGGAATGGAATAGTGCTGAGGGATGAGGGATGAGTGATGAGTGATGAGTGATGAGGGCGAGGGAAGGAGGCAACCTACGGCTGTCGGTCTTGTCAATGTCCCGAAATCCGAATGTCTGATTGTCTGTTGACCGGCTATTGCCTATTGCGGTGTTCCTCGTTTACATCGCCTTCATCGACACGTTGTTCCCAAAATTTAAGCACTATAAATCTTGACACTTGCCATCGCTTACTTCCACCTTTTCAATTCTCTCTCTTTTACTCTCATGGACCCTGGAGGCTTTCATGGCTACCGCAAGCTCCCCAATGCCTCCTCTGGTAACCCACTCTATTAAATAACACCACCCTTCCCTCTCTCTCTTTCTTACACTCTTTTTTATGCCTGTTTTTTTCCTTCATCATTCTTTCTCATATGCATGACTCGTGTAGGATTTACATTAATATACCCTCTGAAATATTTCTATGTATATTTAATATATTGTAGCTGTCTCGGTGATTCTACCATGCATGCTACCTATTTCTCTTTTCAGTCTTCATCTTTTCTTGCCAAATCCACTGATCACTGCAGCGATGTCATTCAGTAGAATCAGTTCTTTCATTAATTCTAGCATTTAATTTCCCGATCTCTTTCTTTTCCACACAATCTCATATCCTACTTTCAACAATTGTTAGCTTTGCCATCCTAAGGCTTAATCCAAGGTTGAGGCTGAGGTACCTAAATAGTTTCAGTAAAGGAAGGTGTGAAACGAAGATGATGACAATAGTGGGTTATGGCTTTATATTTTAGAATAGAACAAGTGGCACGCATGCATGCATGCAGTTACTGACTTGATAGTTACAAGTGGCGTCCATGCATTTTCCAACATCATATCAGAATACAAGGATCTGTCTCCACTAAAAACCTTTCCATCTTACTTACTGTCTTCTTTTACTCTCGTTCCTCTGGTGTGTTGGAAGGAATCGCCTGTATGTTCCAACACTAACTACTGTATTATTATTCAACAAGCCCTAAGTCCTACCTCTTGAAGGTTCTCTTTTTGTTTTTATACATAATCTAAATTAGTATTATTTCTCTTTGAAAAATGTGGGTGAATTTCTTCTTCTTCTTCTTCTTTTTTTTATTCAAATAAATGTTTCTCCACTTGAGGAGTCTCTCATTCTGCTCAGTTACCAAAGTTTCAAACGAAATGAGTGTGGACCATGTATCTTGATGTGTTATACATGCCCTCTTTGAAATGCGTTCACACTGACGAATGCATGTAAACAAAATAAAGCCATGAAAAAGAGGAGCCTTTATTTGAATTCTTTGGCCCCCTTTAATATTAATCTTATGAGTTGAGAGCTGTTTTTTTGTCCTTTTCTCCGCATTCCTCTTATCAAGAAAAGGAAACTACAAGTTAAATTAAGTCTCACCTTTTTAGTCTTTTCCCTCCCTACTTTGGTCATATCAGTTTCACAGCTTCATTAAAACCTGACGTGTATCCACTAACTTTATCCATCCAGCACCGATTGATTTTCACTTTTAAGGCAGTTTTTTCGGTAACATAAAAGAATTGCATACTATAAGTATAACCTTAATGAAGCTGGAAGGATTTTGACAGGGTTGAAGCTGTCGGTGTCAGACATGAACATGAACATGAACATGAGGCAGGGAGCATCAGAGAACAACCACAGCCAGCACACAGGCGAGGAGAACGAATGCACAGTGAGGGAGCAAGACAGGTTCATGCCAATAGCGAATGTGATAAGGATCATGCGCAAGATTCTGCCGCCGCATGCAAAAATCTCTGATGATGCAAAGGAGACGATCCAAGAGTGCGTGTCGGAGTACATCAGCTTCATCACGGGGGAGGCCAACGAGCGTTGCCAGAGGGAGCAGCGAAAGACCATAACTGCAGAGGACGTTCTTTGGGCAATGAGCAAACTAGGATTCGATGACTACATAGAACCACTGACCATGTACCTTCACCGCTACCGTGAGCTAGAGGGTGACCGCACCTCCATGAGGGGTGAACCACTGGGGAAGAGGACTGTTGAGTACGCCACTCTTGGCGTTGGCGTTGCTACTGCTTTTGTTCAGCCTCCCTTTCACCCCAATGGCTACTTTGGTGCTGCCATGGGGACTTACGTTAGGGAACCACCACCAAATGTTGCCTCCTCTCATCACCATGCTGATCCCAATGCTCGCTCCTTATAAATTAATCACCATTATCATCAGTAAGCCTTCATTCCATTAGGATTGGAAAAAGGATCCAGTTACAATATATATTCCTAATCCTAATTATGTACGTGCATCTTTATCATCCTCATGTTTAATATTGTTTGCTTTTTTCTATATATCCCTTAATTTATGGCAACCTTTTAGCCATGATCCAAAATGGGATACTATTACTTGCTACTGATTAATATAATTAATGCTTTTTTTCTTCTCTTGCTCCCACCTGCAACTTCATTTCTAATACTCTTTAAAAAAATATTAACATTTAATAAGGCCCACCTTAATTGAAGGAAAATTGTCGTTAAAAATAAAAAGGAAGAAATGAAGAAATTGTAAATAGCTCCCAGCGAGGATCGAACTCGCGACCTTTCGCTTACGAAGCGAACGCACTACCACTATGCTATGGAAGCTGACCAGTTGTCAATGTTTATCAACCTATTTAAACAAATTATGCCTCTGTACTGAAAAATTTGACAAGCATGATTCTTTGTGTAGCAAACCGAAGACGCAAGTTTGGTTCTTTGACAAGCGTGACACGTTCTTTACCTAAATTTTTGGTAAATTCATTAATTTTTTAAAATAATTAATAAAGCAACCTTACTCTTAATTTTTTAAATAATTTGTTGCTAAAATTAACATTTTTTTAAAAAAATATTAAGATAATTATTTTGTAAAGTTTTGAAAATTAAAAATGTACATATTTAAATTATCAATATAATAATTATCAATGTAATTTAGTAAAAATGAAAAAGAACACGTACGTAATGACATATAAAATAATTCATAAAATATCATTTAACCGATTGTTTTTACTAATATTATTGATTATTAATTAACTTAAAATGTTAGTTCCAAAAATTTTTACATAGTTATTTCAGTTTAAAATTTATACAGAATAATATTCTATATTTTAATTACTTCCTAAAGTTGTTAATGATTTAAACCTTTGTTCATAAAAAGTTATAAATAATGTTAGGTTTTTTTTTACGTGGAGATTAAAATGAAACATAATGTGTTGTTAATATATATATGTGTATATATCTATATATATATATATATATATATATATAAAAGAAGTATCATTTTTAAAAAATTTAGTTAAATTGGATTTTTATATTTAAATCTTCATAAAAAAATTGCAAAAGGTTTTAAAAATTGTATAATTTAACTAAATTTTATAATCTATTACGTCAATATTTAAAATAAATAATTATGATGTGTCAATTATAAAAATAAAAATAACAAATATACAATTTAACTAAATTTATTTTAAAATTGTTAAAGATATACTACTATTATGTTTCGTATAAAATAATTAATGCAATTTCTCAGATGGGGTAATTTGCGTCATGGCCTATAACCTGTTAGAAAGTACTCTCATTCCTATGGTGACATGTGTGGTGGATGCCAGTCACAATAGAAAAATAGAAAATTAAGGTGGTGTTTTTCGGGACATTTTTTGTTTTATTTTTAAACAAAAAGAAAATAACAATAAAAATATGTTTGATTATAATTTATAAAATATTTTCATTAAAAACAACTAAAATAGAAAAAAGTTGTTAGAAAAAAGTTGTTTTTAATATTTTTGAAAGTTTATATTATCTAAAAAATTAATAATAATATTTTAATTATATAAAAAATAATATATAAATATCTTTTAAACTACATATAAATAATTTATAATAATTTTACTAAAATTGATTAAATTTAACAATATTATTTTTAAAAAATAAAAAAATAGAGCAAAAATAAACATATTTTCTTAATGTTGAAAACTTAAAAATGAAAATAGAAAATATTTTCTCAAATCAAACCGTCACATGATAGTTGAATAAATTTGTTCAACTCTGTATTCAATGGTCATTAATGAAGGTTTAATTAACTTGAAAGCAAGTAGGATTTATAAGATTGGTATAAAAGTATAGAGAGATGGAGAAAAAGACATGATAGGTTCGAATCTCTTAATTAGCAAAATTAACACACTAATAATTAATATTTATCTAAAAAAAAAACTTTCTTGCATGTAATATAGGGATTTTTTTTTTACTACTTAATTTTCTTTTTAATTTACTATCTCACATTTGATTAAGTTTTTAATTGTTAACACCATGTGGTAACTTGGTGCATGTAATCCACAATTCGTATAACTTAATTTGTGAAACTTATTCTAAGCAAGTTTTTTTATATTTTAACCCAATTATTCCACAAAACATACAGGTTCAGTTGTTTTACACGCATTTAAAAAAATTGTTTCACTTTAAACTATTATAAAAACTTTAATAATTATTTAAAGTTACCGCAAAACAAAATAATCATCAGATAAAATATAAATACTTAAATATTAAAGTATACATAAAATGCACTCTTTATTTCAAGTTTTCTTATCACACCCCATTTTTCATTAGTAACCTCTTTCTTAATAAAATATCACTACATTTGAAGGCTTGTAGACCACTCATTAAACCTGCAATTCTTACAAGTTGAACCTACACAACCAACATTCTAAATGAACTCAAATTTAAAAAATAACATATTATGTGGTTTGCGAAGTTTGGGGCTACTCGTGAACCCAAACCCAAATGCCTAATGATGCATTTCATTTTAGATATTTTTAGGTCTCATTTTAATTAGGAATTTATTTATTTCTATTTCATTTAGGCTTAGTCGGTGTATTTTAAGTGTTTTTTTTTATTTTATCATAAAATTTGGTACACTTCTAGATATTTTTGTATTTTAGGACAGGAGTTTGAGGCATTTTTAGACTAATTTGGAACATTGGAGTGAAACTTTGAGTTTTAGAGAAGAAAAAAAATAATTAATGAAATTTAAAGAATTGTACTACCTTTATGCAACTTTTTTGTGTGATCAGTTTAAATTGTTTTATTTTCTTTTCTTTTTTGGCTAAGATATTAGGAAGTCCATTAGTTTAAATAGACATAATGTATATAAGTTCCTATAATATTAATTTGAAATGAAAGATATGAGTAAGACATCATATGTTATAGGAATAGTAACATTTTGTGATGGATCACAAGGATGATTGAGATTGTCTCAAAAGGATATATCAATAAGGTATTAAAAAGAATTAGAATGGAAAAATACTCTACAGGGATTGTAATTCAGGAAGAGGATAAGTTTAGTAAAAGGAAATGTCCTATAAATTATTTGAAACAAAAAGAAATTGAGTTTATTCCTATGCATCAGTGGTTGGGAGCTTGATGTATGCCTAGATATGTTATTGGCCAAATATTAGTTTTGTTGTAGGAATAGTATATCGATATCGAAGTAAACCTAGAATAGAACGTTGGAAAGCTAAAAAAGTTCTTAAGTGTCTACAAGACACAAAAGATTACATGCTCACATACAGAGGTCAGATCACCATGAAGCGATTAAGTACTCTGAGTTAGATTATGCTAAATGTGAAGACTTAAGAACGTCTACTTTTGGGTATATATTTATTTTGGTTAAAGGTGACATATCATGGAAAAGTGCATAATAGTCAATGATTATTACTTTTACCATGGAAACTAAGTTTGTGGCATGCTTTGAGGCTATAATTCAAGCATTGTAGTTGCAAAACCTTACTTCAAGGTTTGATATTACCACCAATATAGCTAGATCATTGAGAATTTATTGTGATAATTTTACAATTGTGTTTTTCTCTAAAAATTGACAAATACTTCACAAGAGCAAAACATATGGATTTGAAGTATTTATCAATTAAAGAAGTACAGAAACATAGAGTGCTAATTGAGTATATTGGTAGAAACTTAATGATAGCAAATTTGTTGACTAAAGGTTTACCACCCTAGACATTCCTTGGTCATGTTAAAAGAATGGTGTTATGGAAAAGTTTTTGTTAATGGTTTAATGTGATGTATATACATTTTGGTAATAATGCTTCTATAGTATGACACACAAATTCAATTATAGTTATGTTTCTGTTTATTATGTTATTTACATTATATATACACATTATGATTTTCTAATATCACATAATGTGTCTTAAAAAGTCATTAAAGTCACGTATTAACTAAGCTTGAGTTGAATTGTATGATTTGTGATGTACATAATAGAACAAGTTTGTTTGCATAATTGGTTACCCCATGATGCTTTTTAATATAATTCTAGATGATGACTTATAATTTCAATTTATGGTTTGTGCTTACAATTTAAAATTCAACTTTCAAGTCGTAAGATAAGTTAAGTGGAAGAATGTTATATTATTTAAATCTAATGAAAAGATGTCTAATGTGATGGTTGTTAGACATAAAATTTGTATTAAATTCATTAAAGTTTGTTTCTTATGTGTTTAAAATAATTCTCTCTCTTCTCCCTTCACAAAGGTTAGCTTTGGCATTAAGAAAAAATAAATTAGAAAAGTAAGTTAGTGGAAGTTATTAGAAAAAACATAAAAGATTAGCTTTTCTTTATCTTTGGATTACTAATTCTCTCCCAAAAATAAGAGTCGAAAGAAAAAGAAAATGCCAAAATCTAAAAGGATTATACAAAATAATAGAGATAACTTAAAAGAAAGTTATAGAAGGGAGAAACATAAGTAGAAATTTTTGCATTGCATCATGGATCTAGCTAAGTCCTCTAGATTCTCTTATAGAATTATGAAATATAATGTTTTTTATAATTACACTATCTAATATCTCTATATTGTAATTTATTTTATGTTGAATCTTAGGAAATAAGGCATGAAAGTAAAAAAAAAAAAAAAGACTCCCTTCTTGGAAACCTACTTTGTGATTGCACAATTTACACAAACATGAATATTAAATAGTCTAACCTGAATTAATTTCGATCTATAGAAGATTGTGTCAAACATACTAGTTCTATTGATAGATATGGATTGTGGTTAATCCTAATCATAGGAAAAGACATTTTTGTCTTTCTTGGGTTGTCATGAAATTCAAGGATATTATTGTAATCTTATGGAATAAGAGTAAGCAATAATTATGCTAGAAGACATTTGAGTGATCTTGTTTGAAGGTTATATCCTATCTTTGTCATGATTACAAAGATTCATTTTCAATATAAACATACTAATGATTTTTTAAATAGGCTTCAATATGTTTAAGATTTTTAATATATAACCAAATTTTGCATTGAATGTCCAATAAATTTTTTCTTTGTTCTAAGTATAGAATAAAAAAATATTTTAGTCTTGATCTCTAATTACTTTCGTTGGTTCGAGCGCTTACATAGTCATTATCTCCCAATATTTGGAGTCCAGCATGTAAGGATTATGTGACAATTTTTTTTAATAAAATTCAATTAAAATTAGTTGTTTTTTAAGAAATTAAATTCAAAATTTTCGTTATTTAAGAATTAGGTGTTTGGTTTTCCTTCTTCACCTTCTTCACAAGAACCAACTTGAGATTAGTTTTTACTTTTCCTTTTTTGCATCTTGCATATCTGTTTTTGTTGTCATTCTCTTATTCAAGAAAACTTAACAATTAGGGTGTGAAGTGTTTCTTGATTTTTAGCGTGTTTCTTCATTCTATTAGGTTTTTGTAGGTTCTAAACAATTACAATGAAGATCAACAAGCACCAAGCAACAATTTTATCGAAAATGCAACTAGATAGTATTCTAAGCAATTACTAGCACCAATTGCTAAAAAAGGACTATTTCTAGTTCCTATGGTGTTTTTTTTAATTTTTTTATTTTAAATTGTTCATACCTTTTGCTATTATTTTGTGGTAGTCTAACCGCTTCTGCATATCTTCAATTACAACAAAGATTAATATTTCCATGTCATTTGCTTTTTACACATTGGGTTTCTTATTTTAAAAGAAATATTAACACCTTTATCTTCTGTATGAAGCACATCTTCATAAAAGAATTATCTTGATTTTTCAAATTTAAAGGATGTAACATAAATATCCAATTTAGTTTCATAATAATAAACAACATAAAAGCCAGGTTGGCTTGAGGAAGTAATTGACTTTTGAAAGAAAATTCTTGAATAGCTTATAATTGTCTAGTAAAGCAATGAAACTTAAATAGTTTAGTCTCTCATGTCTAAAATGTAACGAAAAGAGTGTTCTGGTATCAGTTAAGAGTAGAGAAAGATAACCTAGTGATTAAAATATAGAAGGAAAGAAAAATAAAAAAAGATATAAGGAATTTAAATCTCTCTATAGTGAAAGAAAAATAACAATTAACAAACATTTACTAATAAAAAAGAGAGTTAAATCTCTATTAGTTTTGCCTTAATTTAATTATATTGTTCCGAAATGCTTAATTTAATTGATGTTTTATTCCAAATATTTATGTTAATTACAGTGAAGTATAATTTTAGTCCTTGAAAGTTATAAATGCCAAAAGTGAATTCTTTGGAAAAAAATTTAGACAATTCCCAATGCTCTATTTTTGTGCAATTTGGACTCTAAAGTGATTTAAATTATATGTATAACTTTTAAAGATTAAAATAGTAATCCACATTATTTAATTATTGATATCAAGATTGAAAGATGGAGAATTTAGCAAAAAAAATATTCAAATGTAAATAACACAATTAAATTATGTTAACCAACTTATATGACTAGTTATATGTTTGGATAAACTTTCATAAAATAGCTTATACAAGAACTTTGACCTTATGTGAAAAGCTTTTCTATGTATAATACTTATATATAAGAACTTATAAAATATAATTTTCATATTAAATTATAGAACTATTCTTTTGTAATTAGAATTATATAAAAAATTAAATATTTAAATGTTTAAATTAAATATGCTTAGAAATAATAAACATTTTTTTCGGTTATGGATGTGATGAATATAAACCCAATCTTTGTCACTCTCCTTGCGTTTCATAAGCCAATTTGGTCTAATCAAAGTAAATAACTTATTTTATTCTTTACATACCGTCCTAATGCACTTAACTACAAGAGTGATCCTATATTTAATGGGACAACCCAAAAAATCAACTATAATTATATTTACAAGCAAATTTTAATATTTACAACAAGAAAAATTAAACATCATACACCATAAGTTCAACCAAAGTATGAGTTTAATGATTCATACACTTTCATAAAATTAATGATTTTCAATAAATCATAACCAATCATAAGAAGAATTTTAAAAAGAAAATGTTAAAAATAATTTTATTAACATTTCTCAAGGTAATATCAAAGTTAATGATCATGACATTATTTTATTTTTTTTATTTTCCAAAAATTATATCTATAGTTAGAAAATCTATGTATTATATAGTTGTAAAAAAAATAGATTGTCATATAAATATTATTTAACATTAGATTTTCAAGTATGAAATTAGATGTATACATAAAATAAACCAAATGAATGTGATCATTAAAAAATAACAAGAATTTTAATGAATTAAAGGAGGTCTACCTCAGTGAATAGGTATTTTCTTCAACTAGTATGACAAATAAACATGTACTTGGGGGTAATTTTTGAATATGCCCTGAAGTTGACGAGGAATCGTGATTTTACGAGACATGATATCTGATTTGTTAAGTTGGGGATGAGGATATATATACCCACCCCGTACCTGTCACTCCGCTCTTATTTTAATCACTAAAATATTCATTTATCTCATAAAAAAGAAGAAGAAGAAAATTTTGACATTTAATTAAAAAATTAAAAACTTTGTGTTTATGAGAAAAATTTTGAATTAATATAATTATATTAAAAAATTTATTTTTTACTAAAATATTATTATAATTTTTTTTTGCGGGTATTAGGCGCATATGGGTATACCCGATACTTGACGGGGATGGGACGTAAATCTCATACTTGTTGAGTATGGGGACAAGGATGGGGATGAGTTTAGAAGTAGAAATGAGGATGAGAATGTCATACCTGTCCCCACTCCGCTCCGTTGCCATACCTATCTTTAATTCTTAATGAATCTATTTGAAAACATTATGTGATGCAAATATATTTAATCAATAAATTTAATATATTTATGAAAAAATAAAAAAAAAATTCATTATTATATAAATATTAATCAATAAAATTATTTACAAATTTAATTTATTTTATTTTAATTTTAATATTTTTATTTAATTAAAAATAAAAGGATATTATCTATTTGACAATGCAAGATTCCTGTGGAAGAACAATATTATTACTTGATGATACCATGCACTTGTGGTTTTACACACCAATATTGTAACGTTAAATAATTTTAATTGCTTAAAAAAACTAATTTTAATTAAAATATTATAAATATTTAGAAAAAAAAGATTATCAAGTAATATAGAAATTAATTGTCTTGAGTAGGATTTCATTTTCATGAATAATTTTTTTGGTATTTATTATAACAAAAACTATTTTATTATATTACTAACTAATCATATTTAGATTTTTAATATATATATATATATATATATATATATATATATATATATTTATGCAATCCTACCTACCAAGGGCCCTCTCACTAGGGCAATGGCTAGGATGATTGAAGAGGACTTTGACCCGAAAAGACTCATCAAGACCCTAACTCATGATGGAGATAGATATTTTAGGCCATAGTCCTTAGTTTTCCTCTTGTAAATATTAATTATCGTTCAATTCCCTTTTAGGCCTTGTATTTTGGCCATTTATTCTAGTTTCTAGAGTTTATGGTGTAATTAGCTTATGAATGGAGGTGAGGGGAGTAAAGGGCCTAATAACCCAAACGAGTGTGGATCTCTTTCCACACCCCCTTGATTAGGCCATGACACTCCCTAGCTTAAGGCTAGGCACCACTTTTAGTGGGCCTAAGAGGGATTAGTGCTCCTAATCCTAATTAGGCCCAAGTGCCACATTGCCTAGTTTTGAGTGTCTTGCTCCCTCTTTGGGCTATAAATACACCTAGTCTCTCTTGTACAAATCACACTTGATTGAATGAAGTAAGACTCTTTTTGAGCAATTTATTCTTGAGTAGCATTGAGAATCCTCTCCCTTGAGGAATCTCTCCCTTAAAGCTTTTATCAAGGGACCTCTGTCTTGTAGCAAGCAACATAAAATTTTTTACTCATCTTTCTCCTAGAAAGTGGCGTCAACCCTCCCCCATTTATAACCTCTCCATCCTCCATATTCTTAGAGGAATGAACCTTGGTTGAAGAGATCAAGGGAGTGCATCATTTGGTATCATGAGCCATCTTCATGAAGGTTCACTTCCTCTTCCTTTTCCTTAGTTTACGCGTCTTTCTTTAGCTTTTTTTTCTGCAGTTTTTACACTTTATTTCTTGCTTCCTTTATTGTCATTTACATTCCTTATTGTCTTGAAGTTTATGTTTTAGTTCTTGCAATTTTTATTTCCAAGTCTTTATTGCTTTCTAGATTCAATTTATTTTGTTCATTTCTATTGAATCTTTGTGTGTTTCCTTTAGGTTTGTTTCTTTAAATTTTTGCCCATCTTTTTAATTTTTCCTTATTCTAGTGATTATCCTAAAAGGATCATAGTAATGATTTCACAAAATTTGTGAAGGAATCCACACAATTGTGGTTTTGATCCTTGGATGCACTTTTGCTTCTTTCATTTAGTGTTCTTGCATTTTAATTCTGTTTTCCTACACTTTTTTCTCTGTTTTTACTACACCTATTTCTTTGTTTTTGGGTCTTGGTTTTGGTCATTTTGAGTCACTTATTTTCAGTTTTAATCCTCCTAAGTTGTGTCTTAGATTGGTCATGTATTAATCCTTATTTGTCTCTTAATTCTACATTGTTTTGCCTTTTAAATTTTCACCAAAAAGTGTGTTGTGCTTCTAAAAATCTTGTGATAAATCTATTTGGAATTGAGCATATGCTCTTGATCATAATTCCTAGAGTCCACATGCTTTAGATCATAGCAAGTTTCAAAAAATATTTTCTCAAAATTTGCTCAATTCTTCCTAAAGTCTTCTTGTTGATTGTTGTGTTAGTAGTTTAAAGTTTTGTACTAGTCTTTGGTGAATTGATTTTTTCTGGCTGTTTTGTGATCATTTGGGCATGTGTTTTAGGCTGAAATCCTTGAGAAATTAAGTTGTCCTAATTTCATTAAGTATCTCATTTAGTGCATTCTATGTTCACCGAAATTTACTAGTGCATCTTGAACTATTTTTCTTTCTTTGGTTTGCACTTGATTCCAATTTTTGTGGATCTTTTATTTTCCTTTTTTTCAAGAAAATTCTTGTTCATGCTCCTTATTATTTCTTACTTTCAAAATTGTTGTTGAGAGGTGCAGCAAAATATATATAAAAAAAATAAAGAGAAAAAATGAAAATCAAAAGAGAGAATCATTAAAAAAAAGTGTTAGTAAAAGTGAAAAACAATATACAAAACTTTTAGTGTACCACAACCTTGTTATTTGAAGGAGTGTTTAAGATTATTAAAAACTTGCTTGAAATAGATTCGACCATAAGCTTTCAAATTGTGCAACTCATTGAATTTTGTTGAGTCTTTTATTTTTAGTCCATTCTATTCTAGTGCTAATCTAGGATCATTTGTGTGTTCCATATTTCTATCTACACCATTTTTACTTGCTTGTCTTCTTTGGTTTTCTTTGTGTTTGTCTAAATAATTCTTTCCACTTATGTTTATCTCCCTTCTTTGAGTTTTCTTTTCTTGTATTTTTTATTGCATTGCACTCTCTTGGTTTCTCCTTGGGTGCGCCACTATGTTGAAGGAAAATTGACCAAGCTTTCCACAAGGGAAGCGTCTGGAGGTGTGTTGAAGCAAGCTAAGGAAGAGTTTCATTCAAGGGAGCAACACCACTTTGAGAGAGGCAAACACTTGGAGTAGAGAGCAACATCAAACATCAAGCCTTTTGTTTCTTTTATTTAATTGGGTGTAATTTTATTAAGGCCATTTTAATTGAGGTGTTGGATGCCTATAAGGGTCATCTCTTTGATTGTAATAATTTTTAATTTCTCGTTTAGGTGGGAGAAGGAATTGGTACCCCATTTCTCTACCTTAGGTGCACGCCTTTAGATCCTTACCTTTTCTTTAAATTTCTTTTATTTGTTTTGCATCTTAGTGTGAAAGGCTTTTGAGTTCCAAAGACTCTTAAGTAATTCACCTAGGGAGAAAACAAAACAAAATAGTAAGGAGTGTTTCCCATAGGTTCTTCCCAATCACTTTTAAAATAAGTTCACGCATATCTAGTAAAGGTAGTGTAAATCAACAAGGTTCTCAAAAAACAACCAACATGGATAAGTTTGTGAGTGAATTTAGGGAATGAAAGGTAGAAGAGAGAAAAGAAAGGGAGAAGCGAGAAGAAAAGAGGCGTGAAGAGAAAGAAAAAGAAAAGACAGAAAAAGAGTTAAGAGAAGAAAGACGAAGAGAGGAAAAAGAGCGTGAGAAAAGACAGTAAGAAAGAGAGGAGAAAAGAGAGAGACAAGAACGAGAAGAAAGACGGAGGGAAGAGAAAGAAAGAGAACAAAGACAAAGAGAAGAAAGAAGGGAAAGAGAAAAAAGAGAGGGAAGAGAGAAGAGAAGAGCGTGAAAGAGAAGAAAGAAGAAAAATAGGAGTTAGAGAGAGGCATAGGTATAGGTCCACCATAGTGAAGTAAGTGAAAGTGAGAAATATGGAAGACCTAGGGTAAGGAGAGCACAACAACATCATAACTAACCCCAAGCCCAACCTAGGGAACAAAAAGTTGACCTCCCTCATTTTTATGGCAAAGAGGATGTGGAAGCCTACCTTGATTGGGAAATGAAGGTAGAACAACTCTTTGTTTATTATAACATAAGAAGAAAGAAAAGTTCTGCTGGCAACCCTTAGCTTCCAAGGCATGCCATGTATTGGTGGACCTCCTTGGTCAATGAGAGGCGCCGCCTTCGTAACCCTGCTGTGGATTATTGGAATGATCTCAAGAGGGCTATGAGGCGGAGACACATTGCTTCTTATTATGAAAGAGAGCTCTTGGATAAACTCCAAAGATTAAAATAGTACAACTCAAGTGTTAAGGAGTACAGACAAACCATGGAGCTTTTCATGATGAGAGCGGGCGTCACCGAACAACCAAAGGCCACCGAAGCTAGATTTTTAAATGGTTTGAGCTCTTACCATATAATAATCTAGATGACCTAGTCCAACTTTGCATAAGAGTGGAAAATCAATTAAAAAGAAAAGGTAGAGCAAAAAGAGAATTTCCATCCTACAATTATGCAAAGAGGGACCTAGGCAAGGGAAATTCTTCCAAGAGCTCTCCCAAATAGGAACCATCCAAGCATGTGCATAAAGAACATAAACTCATGCATCATAGAGACAACCCCCCTACTAGTTCTAGCAATAGGACTAGTTGTATTAAATGCTTTAAATATCTTGAGAGAGGTCACATTACCTCTCAGTGCCCCAATAAGAAAACCATGATCATGAGGGGCCAAGAGATTTTTAGTGAGAGTAGCTCATCTTTTTACTCTAGCGAGAGTGATGAAGAAGGGGATCATGAGCATCATGAGCAATACATTAAGACGTAAAAACAAGTAAAAGGAAAATAAAACAAGGTAAGGATCTAAGCACGTGGACCTAAGGTGGAAAGATGGGATACCAATTCCTTCCTCCACCTAAGCAAGAAACTACAAACTTATTACAATCAAAGGGTGACCCTTGTGGGCATCCAACATCTAAATTTAAATGACCTTTAAACAAATACACCCAATTGAAAAAGCTAAAAAGACTAAAGTGTTGGGGTTGTTGAAGTCTCTGATCCAACTTTTAATGTTTGCCTTTCAAAATTTTGGTGTTTCTCCTTGAATGATTTCTTCCTTATCTTAGTTCAACTCTCCTCAAAAGTAGTACCCTTGTGGAAAGCTATTTTTTTTACCTTATTTTCCCTACAAAGTGGTGCACAAAGCAAGAGCAAGAAAGTGCAAAAGAAGCACAAGCAAGAAAAGCTTAAAGAAAGAAAGCACACATCTAAATGGATAAAATATATCTTTTGACAAACTCAAAGATTTTAGAAAGAAGACAATCAACAAGTAAAAGCTATCAAGTAAAGGTTACAACTCAAAAGGAACTTATAAAGGCACTAGAGTAGATTTTGGACCAAAAAAACTCAAAACATTTCTATGGATTGCACAAAAAATAAAGCAAGATGGTTGAACCTTTAAAGGAGATAATTCAAGCAAGTTCTATGAAATTTAAAACACTCCTTTTAGTGACTTAAACAAATTGAGGTGCACTGATTTATTTTTCTCTTCTATAACTCTTTTAAACACTTTTTTTTTCTTTTTATACGTATTTAATTCTTTTGATATATATATATATATATATATATATTCTTCTTTTTTTATTTTTGCTGCACCACTCAAACAATTTTGAAGTGAAATATGATGGGGAGTGTAGAGTCAATATACGCTTAAACTAAAGAGATAAAAACGGCCACCAAAATAGGTGCAAACAAAAGAAATTAAAGTAACTTAACATGCACTAGATTTTAAGTGTTTAGTAGAAAGCATTCAATGAGAGGTTTATGGGTACAGACAAGCTTGATTTTTCAAGTTTTTAAGCCCAAAACATGCGCCCCAAATTGTTCTTAAATTAGTCAAATTAACTCACCAAAGAGACTAGTACAATATTAAGCTACCAAAATGAATAAGAAATATTAAGAAGAAATTGAGCACAACTTTTTTTTTTTTGAAAGAAATTTCATAAAAACATGTTATGAACTAAAGCATGTAGAACTTTTTATATGACTTACTCAAGAGAAAAACTCCTCTTAGATGCTCAATTTCAAGAAGCAATCACATACTCTTTTATGGAAAAAAGATGAAAAAGATAAACAAGAATTTAGATAACAATAAATGGACTAAACATGACAATCTAATAACAAAACAAGGAAGAATAACAACTGAAAAAAATCAAGTGCAGAAAAATAAACAAACTCTCGCCAAACTCACAAGATGAAACGCTCAACAAGAAAAAGAAGAAAAAAAATGGCAAGATAAACACAAAGTGTGATTTCCAAGAGTCTAGACCACCTTGGGTGACTTTTTTCACTAAGATAGTGAAATCATTACAAAGGGTATTTTAAGAAGATCACAAGAGTTTGAACAAGAAATTAAAGGTGATAAAAGAAACCTAAAATATGACAAATGATTCAATGAAAAGGACAAAGATAATTGAACCAACTAGAATAAAATTTCAAGGAAATTATATTGCAAGAATATAAAACTATAAAGTACTACTACAAGACATAAAAAGGAAATGAAAATGACAATAAGGAAAGCAAGAAATAAAGTAAAAAAATGCATAAAAATAGAAGACATTGACGCCTACACTAAGAGAAAAAGAAAGAGGAATGAACCTTCATGAAGATGGCTCTGATACTAAATGATGCATTCCCGTAATCTCTTCAACCAGAGTTCCTTCCTCTAAGAAGATGGAGGATGGAAAAGGTTAGGGATGGATGGGAACTTGACGCCACTTCTTTATGGAGAAGATAAGTCAAGAAAAAATTTACTAGGAGGCTTGCCACAAGGGAGAGGACCCTTGATAAAAGCTAAAAAGAAGAAAATCCTCAAGAGAGAGGTTTCTTAATGACATTTTACTATAGAAGAATGCTCTTAAACAGTCTTATATCAATTCCAAATTCAAGTGTGATGATTACAAGAGAGACTAGGTGTATATATAGCCCAATGAGAGAGCTAAGCACTCAAAACTAGGCAATGTGGGATTTTAGGCTTAATTAGGATTAGATACACCTACTCTAGACCTAAGAGGGGTGCAAAAGCTAATCCAAAGGTGTGGGAAGGAAGTCCAACATGCCTTGGAAAAAAGGTCCCTAACTAAGCTTACCTCCTCTCACTAACTAATAACACCTCTTCTTCCTAATTATAAAGTAAATTCTCAAAATGCATGGCCCAAAAGGAAATTAAGAGCTAATTAATATTTACAAAGGTGAATCTATGGACTATGGTCTAATATGTCTATCTCCATCATGAGTTGAGGTCTTGATGAGTCTTTTTGGGCCAAGTCTTCCTTTATCCTCCTAGCCATGACCCTAGTGAGAGGGTCCGCCCTTAATAGGTAGGATTACATCACTAGTGAAGTTCCGAAAAGGCTTCCTCTTGTTAGGGGTATAAAACACCAAATTGATTTGGTTCCTAGGGATAGCTTTCCTAATAGGCCTACCTATAGGAACAACTTATGGAAACAAAGGAGATAAAGTCCTAAAGTCAAGAGCTATTGGAGAAGAGTTAGGTTCAAAAGAGCCCCAACCCTTGTGTTATGCTAGTTTTGTTGGTGTCCACGAAGAATGGTCAATGGAGGATGTGTATTGACTATAAAGCTATCCCTATATTTGATGATATGTTGGATGAATTGCATGAGGCAAAAATATTTTTGAAAATTGATCTTAGGAGTGGTTATCACCAAATATGGATTAAAGAGGGTTATGAGTGGAAAATCACTTTTAAAACTAAATTTGGTCTTTATGAATGGTTGGTTATACCCTTTGTGCTTACCAATGCCCCAAACACTTTCATGATATTGATGAATCATGTCCTACGGGATTGCTTAGGAAATTTTTGTGTAGTTTATTGTGACGATATTTTAGTGTATAGTAGGAGCCTAGAGGATCATTTAGGACATCTTAGGCAAGTGTTTTGCATTATTAGGGCAAACCACCTCTTTAGAAATATTGAAAAATGTACCTTTTGTAGAGAATGTGGTATTTTTAGGTTTTGTAGTTAGTAGTCAAGGGGTCTGTGTGGATCTCGAAAAAATTAAAGCCATCCAAGAATGGCTCACCCCAAAAAGTGTGATAGAGATAAAGAGCTTTCATGGTCTCGCTGGATTTTATAAGCATTTTGTACCTAATTTCTACACACTTTTTGCTCTAATAAATGAGTTGGTGAACAAGGAAGTTCCCTTCCTTTGGGGTGACAAACAAGAAAAAACCTTTACTCTTATCAAGCATAAACTCACTCATGCCCCAATTATGGCATTACCTAATTTCTCAAAGACTTTTGAATTGGAGTGTGGTGCCTTTGGTGTGGGTGTGATAGCTGTTTTATTACAGGGTGGGCACCCTATTACTTACTTCAATGAAAAACTCAATGGAGTCCTCCTCAACTACCCCACCTATGATAAGGAATTCTATACCCTAGTAGGGCCCTTTAGAATTGGGAGTGACAAAACCCTAATCGCACTAGGTTTTTCAAAAACTACAAAAAGCCCCCTAATGTAACATATGGCTAAACCCTAAACCCTAAACATGCGACAAAGATTGCTTCTATCTCTAGCTAGTTCTAATTTTTTTTCTTTGTTTACAAATTAAGAATGTGGGGGGTTATATTTAGAAAGTTAGCAAGAAAGAAAGAGAGAAAATTCGCAAGAAAAGAAAATTGCAGAAACTAAAAGAACAAAATTATAGAAACTGAAAAATAGCAAAAAAAAATCGCAAAAAATAGAAATTACAAAATTAAAACAAAAATAGAAATTGCGGAATGGAAACAAGAATCGAAACAAGAATTGAAATTGCAAACTTGAAATCAGAATCTGTTTCTACACCTAGCCTAAGTACAAGAATTGCAATTAATCATTAGAATTCTTAAGGTTAACATGTAATCAATCGATTATAGAAATTGCTAATTCTTGATCAAGAATCATGCATAACGAAAAGGGCAAGGCAAGAATACAAACTCGAAAATTGAAATGGAAGACTAAAAAAAACTCCAAGAGAGAAAAATCTTCTCTCTGCAAAATTCTCCAAACTTTACAAAAATGAAAACTGATTAGTGTGTGTGTGGTCCCTCAACCCCTGCTGGGTTTTTAATCACATGAATAATGGGCCAAGCATCGGGCCAATGGGCCTAAAACTAATTTACATGAAAAAAACAAATCCTAATAACAAGTTATATCTTTCTACCCACACTTCCAAAAATCACAAAAATATGGTTCTAGACTCCAAACGCCATGCTCCAGATATCCAAATTTAAGCCTTGGAAGTTCAGAATCCAATACAAAAAGAATCAGCTAAAAATTATATCCATAGAAAAAGTTATGGCCAAAACATTAGACAGTGTCAGAACATAAATAATGTAGAACTTAATAAAAATGTAACTTATAACTATGTTTTATTGAAATTATTATTTTATGTAGAAAAACATAAATGTATGCTAAATGAATGAAATAAATAAGAAATAAATCCTTAGAAGATATAACAAGAGTATAAATATGAACATATAATATGAGTCATCAGGGAGCATTATCTTGCTCCTTAGGAGTTTGTCATTCATAGTGACCATGAGTCACTTAAGTATCTGAGGGGCCAAGAAAAGCTAAACAAAAGGCATGCAAAATAGGTGGAATATGAAGGTTGGCTCGTGGGAATTTTGGAATGAATAAAACCCTCATGCTTTGATAAGAAAAATTCTTTTGGCTTCATATAAAGATAGATATTCATAGGCATTGTTTGAGATGTATCGCTTACCTCTAGGCTAAGTCTAAAGCAATGTCCCATGGAATATACACACCTTTACCTACTCTTCTACACCTTGGCTGGACATTAGCTTAGGCTTTTTCTTAGGCCTTCCTCGTACCCAATAAGGTGCAAACTTTATCTTTGTGGTAGTGGACAAATTTTCTAAAATGACCCACTTCATACCCTGCCACAAAGTAGATTATGCGAGCAATATCATAAGACTTTTCTTTAGAGAGGTTGTCTGTTTGCACAAAAATACCATCTACCATAATGTCAAATAGGGATGTGAAGTTCCTCAGCCATTTATGGAAAACTTTATGGGTTACGCTAGGAACTAAACTCCTGTTTTCCACTACGTGCCACCCTCATACTGATGGGCAAATGGAAGTGGTAAACATATCTTTGTCAACTATGTTGAGGGCCCTTCTTAGAGGAAACCACAAGTCTTGGGATGAGTACCTTCCCCATGTAGAGTTTGCTTATAACCGGGTGGTTCAAAGGACTATCAAGCATTCCCCTTTTTTACTTATATGACTTCAACCCTTTCACACCTTTAGATCTCTTACCTCTCCCCCTTTCTCATTCTTTTCATAAGGATGAGGAGGTAAGATTATATTTTGTTAATAAAACACATGAGAGGGTCAAGGATAATATTGAGCAATAGTTTAAGAGGTATACTTCTACTATTAATAGGTGAAGGAAGGAAGTAATCTTCAATGAAGGGGACTAGGTATGACTTCACCTAAGAAATGATCATTTTCCTACTCAGAGGAGGTCCAAACTTAGCCCCAAAGGAGATGGGCCTTTCCAGATCCTTGAGCGAGTCAATAAAAATGCATACATTTTATATCTCTCTCAGGATTATGGTGTTAGCACTACTTGTTTGTGATCTATCTCTTTTTGCAGGTGTTGATGATAAAGAAGACCCTTCGAATTTGAGGTCAAATCTTTCCCAAGGGAGGGGAGGATATGATGCATTCCTCCCTAGCATGGGCCCTATCACTAGGTCCATGGCTAAGAGGATAAAGCTAGAGATGAAGGAAAGAAACCTCACCTTCTTATGCACATAAAGATTAAGCCTTTATCCTTATTTTGAATTCTTTTTGCCTTATAATTTGTCTTAAGTGGAATAGACTATTTTCCTTTTCTTGGTCGTGTACTTTGGCCTTTATTTTCGTGATTTAGGGTTTATGAGGTATGCCTAGTTTAAATGTGGAATGTATTAGCTAATTGGGCCATATGTGAGTGTTGGTGGGTAGTTTTGTTAACCACACCTCCTTGTTTCTAATTAAACCCAATTAGTTAGCACATGAAGCATGAAGGAGACAAGGTGGGGCCCTTGTTCCCCCCTTGGGTGCCAATTTTGAATGATTGTCACATGGCATCCTACATGCAATTAGTTAGATCTAAGATCCATCATTTTAGGATCATGTGGTAATTATTTAAAATTGAATCTCCCTTTGTATGCACTCCCTTGGATCTTCTTCACCAAGGTCCTTCCTCAAAGAAGATGGAGGATGGAAAAGGCTAGGAGGGAGGTGGTTTTGACACCATCTTCTAGGGGAAAGATGAGTCAAAGTTACTTAAGGCTTGCTACAAGGGAGAGAACCCTTGATAAAAGCTTTTTAGGAAAAGATTTCTCAAGAGAGAGGACTCTCAATGACACGAAATAATAATTGCTCAAAAAAGAGTCTTACTTTATTCAAGTGTAATTAGAGACACTAAACATTACTCAAGCCACTAAACTAACACCTACTCTAATCCTAAGAGGGGTGCAAAAGCTAATCCAAAGGTATGGGAAGGAAGCCCAACACAAAAGGCCCCTAACTAAGCTTACTTCCTTTCACTAACTAATAACACATCTTCTTCCTAAATACAAAGTAAATGGCTGAAATACATGGCCTAAAAGGACATTAAGAGCTAGTTAATATTTACAAAACAAAATCTATGGACTATGGCCAAATATGTATATCTCCATCATGAGTTGAGGTCTTGATGATTCCTTCCAGCAAGTCCTCTTCTATCCTCCTAGTCATGGCTTTAGTGAAAAGACCCTTGGTAGGTAGGATTGCATCATCTCCTTCCCTGTCAAAAGGATTTGTCCTCAAATCTTAAGGCTCGTCCTTTTCCACGTCAACACCTAAGTAAGGAATAAGGTCACAAACATTTAAAGTGGTGATAACTCCGTAATCCTCGGGAAGATCTAACTTATATGCATTATTGTTTACCTTCTCAAGGATCTGGAAGGGACCATTTTCTAGAAGGCTAAGTTTAGACTTCCTCTTAGAAGGAAAACGATCCTTTCTTAGGTGAAGCCAAACCCAATCTTCCTTTCCGAAGATAACTTCCTTCTTCCCCTTATTGTTAGATGAAGCATACCCCTTAGATTGGTTTTGACCCTTTCATGTAACCTTTTAACAATTCAACCCTAGCTTCCTTTTCTTTATGAAAAAGTCAGGTGTTAGGGAGTGGAATTAAATCCAAAGGAGTAAAATGATTAAAACCATATACGACCTTTAAAGGGAGTGCTTAGTGGTTCGATGGACCATTTTATTATATGCAAATTCAATGTGGGGGAGATATTCATCTCAAGACTTGTGGTTGCCTTTTAAGAGTGCCCTTAATACAGTGGATAGGGATCTATTCACCACCTTGGTTTGACCATCCGTTTAAGGATGACAAGTGGTAGAAAAGAGAAGTTTAGTTCCTAACCTTGCCCAAAGAGCTTTTCAAAAATGGCCAAGGAACTTAGCATCCCTATCAGAGACTATAGTCGAGGGTATTTCGTGCAACTGGACAACCTCATGGAAGAAAAGTCTTGCGTCTTCCACTTTGTGGTAGGGAATGAAATGAGCCATTTTGCTAAAGCATTCCACTACCATAAAGATGGAGTCCTACACCTTGTTGGGTTCTTGGGAGCCCAAGGACAAAGTCTATACTAATATATACCCAAGGTATAGAGGAAGGGGGTAAAGACGTGTAAAGTCCATGAGGCATTACTTGGGACTTAGCTTGTAAACAAGTTATGCATCTCAAGCAATGTCTTTGAGCATCCTTTTTCATATAGGGCCAAAGGATATCAATTTCAAAATGCCCTATGAGCCTATCTTCATGACTCTCTTTTGTCAGCAATTTCCTAATTGATCCTCAGGGTACACAAAGTTTGCCCTCTTTGTACAAATACCCCTCACATAAGTAGAAGCTTCTTTGAATTTGGGAGATGAGACAACATAAATGGTTCTAAAATCTTGGTCAAAGATACATTTTCATTATGTCAACAAATCCCAAAATTTGGGCACTAAAGGTGGCAAGGGGAGAATGTCTCCTTGAAAAAGCATGAGCCACCACATTTGTTTTTCCCTTTTTATATTTGATGACATAAGGAAAAGTTTCAAGAAATTCAACCCATTTAACATGCCTCTTTTTCAACTTTGCTTGCCCCTTTAAATACTTAAGTGACTCATGGTCACTATGAATGACGAACTCCTTGGAAACAAGATAATGTTCCCAAGTTTGGAGGGCACGAATCAAAGCATAAAACTCCTTGTCCTAGGTGGGATGGTTGAGGTAGGCACCATTGAGTTTTTTCACTAAAATAAGCAATTAGGTGCCTCCCTTGCAACAACACAGCTCCCACGCCCATTCCTAATGCATCAAATTTTAGCTCAAAAGTTTTTGAAAAGTTGGGGAGGGCTAGAATGAGTGCAGTAGTGAACTTATCCTTGAGCAGTTGAAAAACTTCTTGTTTTTCACCCCACAAGAAAGAAATTTCCTTCTTTACCAAGTCATTGAGTGGTGAAGCTAGTGTGGAGAAATTAGGCACAAAATGCCTATAAAATCCTGTGAGACCATGAAACCTCTTGATCTCAGTCACACTAGTAGGGGTAGGCCACTCTTAGATGACCTTGCTTTTTTGGGTTGGGCAATAATGACAAAACCCAAGAAAACTATGCTAGGAACATAAAAAGTTCATCTTAAGTTTGCAAAAAAGTTTATTTATTCTTAAGATGTCCTATATGTTCATCTAAGGACCTACTATAAACTAAAATGTCATCAAAATAAACGACTACAAACCTACCAATGTAATCCCTAAGTACATGATTCATGAGGCACATGAAATTTATTGGAGCATTGGTGAACCCAAAAGGCATCATAGACCATTCATAAAAGACCGAATTTCTTAAAAGCGGTTTTCCATTCATTTCCTTCTTTGATTATAATTTGATGATAACCACTTCTAAGATCAATTTTTGAAAATATTTGAACTCAATGCAATTCATTAAGCATATCATCTAGCTTAGGGATTAGGTGCCTATACATAATGGTGATGTTGTTGATGACAGGATAGTCCATAAACATCCGCCATTTCTCATCCTTTTTGGGCACCAATAAAATAGGAACCATACAAGGGTTGAGGCTCTTTTAAACCCACCTCTTCTCCAATAAGTCTTGAACTTGAGACTTAATATCCTTGGTCTTAATGGGGTTTATTGATGTGATCCTCCGTAGCAAGAGTCCTATCACTAGGGTCGTGACTAGGAGGATAGAGGAGGACATGACTAAAGTGGATGGAGGAAGACCTCACCTCCTCATGCGTATAGTTATTAAGCCATAGTTCTCTTGTATTTACCCTTGTATTTTTTCCCCTTAAGTGGAGTGGTCTGGCTTTCTCTTTGGCCATGTATTTGGGCACTTATTTTTTGTAGGTTAAGGGCTAGGTGGTGTGTTTAGTCTTAATGTGGATTGTATTAACTAATTGGGCCATTTAGGGGTGTTAGTGGGTTATTTTATTAACCACACCCCTCTTTTCTAATTAAACCCCAATTCGTTAGCACATAAAGCATAGAGGAGACAAGGTGGGACCCTTATTCCCCCTAATAGGTGCCGAATTCACCTAAATAGCCACATGACATCCTACATGATACTTAGTTAGTTCTAAGATCCATGATTTTAGGAGCATGTGCTAATTATTTGAATTTGGCTCCTATTTGAATCTCCCTCCAATTTCATACGGCCACCCCTCCCTTTTTTGCTATAAATAAGACCATTTACTCACTTGTATCCTTTACACTTGATTTTGAATAAAATTGAGAGAATTTGCTTCATCTTTGAGTGTCCTACCTTCTCTAAAATTGAGAGAGTTCCTTTAGCTTTTATCAAGAGTTCCTTCCCTTATGACAAGTAACCTCCCTTGAGGCTTATCTCCCCTAGAGTGACGCCTCTCACCTCCACTTCCTTCCACTCCACCGAAGCCATCTTCTTCATTGCAACCTCTTGAAGTTGATCCTTGGAAGAGCATCCAAATATGGATCTCATCATTTATCTTATAGGCGGGCCTATTAGGTAGACTCATGCTAGGAACAAGATCAATTTGGTGCTCAATTCTCCTTAGAAGTGGTAATCCTCTTGGAACCTCTTGAGGGAAAAGATCATCAAATTATTTTAAAAGGTTTTGTACCCCTTTTGGAAGAGACTCAATTTCTAGACTTATGACAGTGCTAGAAGGTACCTCTTTGCAAAGAAGGAGATAAAAAGGTCGATTAAGTAAGAGAGTTTCTTTAAAGTCCATTTTTGTTGCAAAAAGACTTTTTCTTAACAACCTCCTTGGAAGGGGTACCTCCCTCCAACTCTCCTTCTTCACCCTTTCAAGCTTTAGGGGTGGAAGCTCTTTCTTTTTTTTTTTCTTTTGATTTTGATTTTTTCCCTCATCTCTCTTATGCTTCATGATGAGTTGATCCTCAGCCACTTGAGAAAGTGTTAGAGGATTCAAATTTATTTTCTTTACCCTATGAGTGAGGATTATCTCATTAGAGTGACCATGGTGAATGACTTGCTTGTCAAACTGTCAAGGCCTCCCTAACAAGATATGTCAGCCTCTATTGGAACTATATCATATAATATCTCATCTTGATACTTTCCAATAGAGAATGGTACCTTAACTTGTTGGTTTAAAACTATTTCCCTCTCCTCATTATGCCATTGGAGCTTGTAAGGTCTAGGATGAGGAATTGGTTGCAAGGCTAAATTCTCTACTAATCTTGAGCTATAACAATTGCAACAGGACCCATTATCCACAATGAGAGAGCAAGTTATGTCTAAAACTTTTCATCTTGTATGAAATATGTTCTCTCTTTGTGAATGGTCAAACTCAAGTGGTTGGCTTCCAAGAAGGTGCCTAACCATTAAGAGGTCTTCATCACAAGGGTTTTCAACAATGTCATGCTCATGATGCTCACAACCCCCTTCTTCCTCACTTTAACTAGAGGAGGAAGATGAGCTACTCTCACTAAAATATCTTAGCTTCTCATGATCATGGGTTTATGTTATTTATGCATGCTTTTGGATGGTTCCTCTTTGGGAGAGTTCTTGGAAGAGCTTCCATTGCCTAGGTCTCTCTTTGCATAATTGTAGGTTGGATATTCTTTTTTGCACCACCTTTTCTTTTTAACTAATTCTCTACCTTTATGCAAAGTTAGACTAGGTCATCTAGGTTATTATATGGCAAGACTTAAACTTTGTCTCTTATATAAGTGCTCAAGCCACTTAAGAACCTAGCTTTAATGACCCTTGGCTCTTGAGTGACGCCCGCTCTCATCATGAAAAGCCCCATGGTTTGTCTATACTCCTCAACACTTGAGTTGTACTATTTTAATCTTTGGAGTTTATCTAAGAACTCTATTTCATAATAAAAGGGGATGTGTCTTCACCTCATAGCCCCTTGGCAAGTAAGATTGCATCACCTCCATTTCTCACTGCCAAAACCCTCTATCTCTACCTATAAATAAGTCACTCCACTCTCTTGTAAAGTTTACACTTGATTTTATGAAATAGAGTTATTGCTTTCTAAATTTGAGTGTGTCCTTCTTCTTTCTTTTGAGAGAATTCTTTGGGCTTTTATCACGGGATCTCTTTGGTAAGCTTGATGCATGCCTCCCTTGATCTTTTTCTAGAGTTCTTTGGTGAAATGGTTTATGGATAGGTAAGAAGTGAGGTGGTTTTAGGCGCCACTTAAGGTAAGATAAGCCTAAGAGAGAAAGTTTGCCACAAGGGATGAAACCTTTGATAAAAAACTAAGGAATTCTCAAAGAGAGAAGGGTGGACAGTAAGAGAATTTTGGCCAACTCAAGGTTTTTCCCTTCAATAAAGTGTAAAAAATAGAAAAGTGTGAAGGAGCACCTTTTTATAGAGGGAGCTAACCTCTTGGACAAGTCAAGAAGGAAAGGAAGGGCTAGGATTAAAAGGAGTCATCCAATGGAGGAGGATTGAAGCCCAAAGTCCAATCAATCCCCTCCTTTAGATGAGAATTGGTGCCCAAGCTACCTCATCCAAGGGCCAAGATTACTCCTCTATTAGTTTTGGGTTTTATTTAGGAAAAAATTGTGTAGTTATCAAACTACCCCCTTATTTCCTAAATAAAGGCCCAAAAGCTAATCTTACCCCTTCTTATTACTAAGACACCTCCTAGAAAATTAAATGGACTAATACATGTCCAAAATAAAATCCTAGGTTCCTAAAAGAAAAAATTACAAGTAAATAAGTCATGGCTTGCATAACTTGATGATCATATGGATGTGAGATCTTCCTCCCTCTATTCTAGTCATGTCTTCTTCTATTCTCCTAGCCATGACCCTAGTGATAGGGCCCTTGCTTGGGGAGCATGCATCAAAGCTTCTCCATCTTTGGGCTTATCTTCTCTAAGTAGTGCCCTCACCTCTACCTTCTTGTCCTTTAACCATCCATTTCACAAATTGAAGAACTTCTAAGAGTAGATTAAGGGGCAAGCATCAAGTGGATGCATCAAATGTAAAACTTAAGCGCAATACTTTAACCTCTCTAAATTACTCTAGGTTAATAATAATTGGATTGAACTTTCTAACACTAGATCCAAACTTAACATTTACACTATCTTACTATTTACACTCAGATTTATTTTATTTATTTATTTTATAAAACCAATTCTTAATTTATTCTAATAAACACACATGTTAAATTTATTTAAGTTTATAATATAAATTACACCTTTTATTATTATGATGATTATTATTATTATTTTATTTTTCTTAAAAAAGCAGGATGTTTCACATGTCATAATTAGGGAATTTTCGTTGTCCCAGATTGCAAAGTTATGGTCATCTGATTGTGGTCCTCTTCCGTGATACGATTCAATCTCGACTATCTCTTGAGAATTCTCTAAATATACTAGGCGTACTGCAAGTAATTTTGGTCATCAAATTGGTAGGGACCCACCATACTTGAAAGGTCATTAGGGCTTAATAGGATGAGTTTCACATAAGTCATTGTAAGGTATGACAAATCTACCAAAGCTAATAAGATTTTTTTTAGATATTAGTGGGATAAGGTTGATTGTGACACCACCACCACTTGGAACAAACTCGAGAAGCTCCGACAACCTTGTTTATGGTGGTGACAAGTGTGAAGCAAGATCACTTGCACTTCCCATGATCATCTCCATCCAAGATTCCCAACTTCAAGAAGGTGGAAGATGGAAGACAAAAATATGGTGGCTGGTGACGCCATTTCCTCTTAAGAGAAAGATGATTAAAAAATTATATAATGCTTGCCATAAGAGATAGGACATTCAATAAAAGCTTAGGAAGAGAATCTTCAAAGAGAGGTTTCTCAAAACACTCAATTGATCAAAATGTCCACTAAAGGAGTCTTATATTCATTCATTCAAGTGTGCCAATACATGAGAGTGAGGTAAGTCTATATAGGGGGAGAATAGGCTTGGTCGTGAATCCCAAGGCAATATGAGACTTGACTTAATTAGCTCCTAAGGCTAATTAAGTAAGTCTTACACTCCCTTAATGATTCATGCCTAAACTAAACAATGAGGAGTGCCAAACCAAACTTAGAGGGTGAGGGAATGAGCCCAATGCCCAATCAAGAGAAACCCACAAACTAGACATACACTATTCTAACTAAAGGCACCCTAGAGAGCTAAATTAAGTAAAAATGGCAGAAATACACGGCCTAAAAAATACAAGCAAACTAATATTTACAACGAATTAATTCGAGGATTATGACCTATGATCTTCACTTCAAGCAAGAGTCGAGGTCTAACATGCTCCTTCCTAACCATGTCCTCCTTTATCCTCCTAACCATGACTCTAGTGATAGGACCCTTGGTAGGTATGATTGCATCAAAGTGGGTCTTGTCAGAATAGAGCACCTGGGCTTCATGCTTTAGTGAGTGTGGCGGCACAAGATGGCAATTCTGATGACGCGACTTCAGGCATCTTGGTCGCTGAAAGAGGGACGCACCTTTATATACCACCATTGACCTTAAAGGCGGTGGCATGACAAACGATGGTGGTGCATCCTTGTTTCACTGTTCGCACGGAAAAGGAACATAGCTCCTGAGATTTGAAACTCTAATACCAAGTTGAACTATGCTGGGAAACAAAAATAATTTTATTTATACCAATTACATCCTCAATTCATGTATTTATAATGGTTAATCCCACTATAAAAGAAAATAAAAAATAAAGAATAAATACAATAAGAAAATAAAGAGAAATTTACTAAAATAACCTTTCAATTTTATCCTAATAAATAAGATTATTTCCAATACATAAAAATAAAAAAGAAAAAACTAAGTAATTTTTTTAAAAAGACAAAAAAGAGAAAAATTTAAATCAATTAAAAAATTAATTTAACATGTTTTGTATAATAATATCAAGTTATTTCATAATATATAAAAATATATTTAATAAATTCATTTTAGCATATTAATAAAATATATTAAAAGAATAAAAATAGAGAAAATGATAAAATAGCAAAATGAGGTGTCAACAAAAAATTCAACTAGAAGGAAGGTTAAAATGATTATTTATTCAGTTAAACAAGGAAGGAAGGTTAAAATGATTATTTATTCAGTTAAACAATTTTTATATATAATATATAATGTATAATAGATGTTGACAAATTTGTTGAGGGAAGGAGAGATTTTTTGAAAAAATGAATATTTATTTTTTGAAAATAGATTATGGGTGCGAGTGCAGCAAAGGTTAGAGGAAAAAGGAAAAAAAATAAACAAAGGAAAGATCCGAAAATATCTTACAAAGAATAGAAAAAATATATTTAGGGAAAATATCATGTACGCCGCTTGAGTGTTCAATTATACGTATCCGTATGTAAAACAATAAAAAAGCAGGGGAGAAATTGTGATGAGTTAAGTTCGGTTGGGTGTTCGAAAATCGAAAGGTTAGCGAGTGGCGAGTGGAGTGGACGGAAGAAAACATAAACATAAACGTCTGAGCGGAGCCAAAACCCAAACCTTCTTTTCTTTCTTTTCTCTTCTCTTCGCTTCTAAGTCCATGAAAGAGTTAGAGCACTGAAACGACGCCGTCTAGTCAGCTGAGGAATTATGGCTCAGAAGCCTCACTTGCAACTGAAGGAGCTGGGATCCAAGCTTGAGACCCTTCCCACCTCCAAAGACGCTCTCGTCAAGCTCTTGAAGGTTTGCATTTTAATTCCCCAATTCTCACAAAACCTCGTCATTTTTTTTTACCTTTTCCGATTTAAAAATTTTGTTTCCTCTTTTGTGCTCGTCCTATTCGTTTGGTTGCTGCTGGGAACAAAAACGAAATATGAAGCGGCAATTTTCTCTTTTAAGCTTATTTTTGTTTTTAGGAAAATAGAATTTATTTTAGCTCAAATGCCTTCAATTTGGTGGACTTTGCTTCCCCCTAATTTGTTGTTTCTTATGTTCTTTTATTGAGAAGAAGAGTTAGTAGATTTACCATGTTTGAGGCGAGAGAGATTTATGTTCATTTGGAGCAAGCTTGACGATAATCTTTTTAGTTAGGGTTATTTTTTATTGGTCGTGGATCTGTTTTGAATTTGTGTGCTGCTAACATAGGAGAAGCTGTTTAACCGGCGGTTTAATTTGAGTACTGAGAAATTTGAGTGGGGATGGATAAGGGCACTGGAGATTTAAACATTCAAAATTGGAAAGAAAGAAGTCGAAATAGGAAGGAAGAATTAGAGGCCCTTTTCAAAAGCATTTGGGATTGAGGGGCTTGTTTATTTGAGTTGGGTTATGAGATCAACTAAAAAGTTTTTTATTAAAAAGAAAGAGATAAGAGAGAACGCATGCATAACTGTGATTTGTGAAGGAGGGATTGGATATAGGTTCAGAATTTCAGATACTACTGTTAAGTTGTTCATAAAAATATAGTCTTAACTCTTAAGAAAGTAGTTTGTCATAAAGGTACTAGGTTTTAGTTTTGGTAATTGCTTAATGCTAATCCGCTGTTTTTTCCATATGCAGCAAGCAACAACTTGCCTTGCTGAGTTGGATCAGTCACCTTCAACTTCAACATTGGAGTCAATGAAGCCTTTTTTTAATGCAATTGTTAGGCCAGAATTGCTGAAGCACCAAGATAGGGATATCAAGCTTCTGGTTGCAACATGTGTTTGTGAGATAACTCGGATCACTGCACCCGAAGCTCCCTACAGTGATGAAATTCTAAAGGTGCTTTTCATTTACTCAGATTGTCGAAATATAGTTTGTCTTCTTTTTTTACTACTTAAAATTAAAACCGTTTTGCTTTCTGTTTCAGCCACAAAAAAACTTGGGAACAATGGAACATAATTTACGATTATCCTTTGTCCTGATCTTTGTTGTACCTCCTTGCAGGATATCTTTCTGTTGATTGTTGGAACTTTTAGTGGTCTAAGTGATACCAATGGTCCATCCTTTGGTCGGAGAGTTGTTATATTGGAGACTCTAGCAAAATATAGATCATGTGTCGTGATGTTGGATCTTGAATGCGATGATCTGGTGAATGAAATGTTCAGTATTTTCTTTGCAGTTGCCAGGTTTGTTTATCATTAAAGTCTTTATTGAATTGTGAGATGTGTGTTGGCTCTTGAATACGATGATATGGTGAATGAAATGTTCAGTATTTTCTTTGCGGTTGCCAGGTTTGTTTATCATACAAGTCTTTATTGAATTGTGAGATGTGTGTTAATTTTAAAAGCAACAATTATGGGTTTCCTCCTGGAAGTTTCTGCTATTCACTTCCAAGATCGCATACTAGATAATTTGTAGTATTTTTGTTTTCTGGATCCTGGTTTTACTCTTTGATTGTCATAAAATATTGATAAGTGAATTAAAGATAATTAGACAAACTTTTAGAATTTGGACTTAGGTCTAACTCAAACTTACAAAACTAGTTTGTTAGGTGAGGACTGTCCATACTTTATAAGCATTATTTATGTAATATCTCTAGTTGATGTGGGAGTGTGGACTAAACCATCAACCGGAATGATGCAATTAAGTCAACTCCAAAAAAGACCACAACTAAGGTGGGCCAGGGAGGGTGATCACAATTAAAGTGGCTTTCCAACACTCCCTTCAAGCCTAGTGTTACCAGCTTGGAACGTGGCAAATGCAAGTTACCTAACAAAACAATAGATCTAGGATAAACTTTGATACTATCTTAAAAGGCCAAATGCAGCCTCGCAAAATTGGTTGTAAGGTGAGAATTGTCAACACTTTATAAGCTCTATTTAAGCCACATCTCTACTCAATGTGGGACTCAACCGCCACTATTGAGCTGAAATTAAGGCAGTCCTCAACCGCCACCTAAGAGGTTGCAGTGTGATCACATTTAATCCCCCTCTCCCCCAGGCTATTGGCTTGGAGCATGGAAAATGCAGGTGGCCCAACAATGAATCTAGGATAAACATTGATACCATCTTAGAATTTGGGCTTAGGGCATAACACAATTTCACAAAGTTGGCTTGTAAGGTGAAGACTGTCCAAGCTTTATAAGATCTATGTATCTCATATCACTAGTCGACCTCCTTGATGTTGCAATTAACTAGGCTACCCCAAAAGAGGCTGCAACTAAGGTGGGCTAGGGATGACTCTAGTGAACTCAGCTTTCCATGACAAACTATACTTCTTTTTGTGCTTGGATTGTGAGGTTTTGAGAGGAAAGTCATGTCTTGCTATATAAGTAGTTCACCTAGGTGGATAAGGCTTGATTGTTGTTTTTTTTTTTAAACTTTGAGTGTTAGATACTGAAGTGAGAATTAAGAAGTATGACTTAGCCATTTTCTTGTATGGCAGATTTTCTATGTTTGTTCTTGGTTTAATGATGGTGTCTATATATTTTGTTTCATGCATAGAGATGATCATCCTGAAAGTGTTCTGTCATCCATGCAAACTATAATGGTGGTTCTCTTAGAAGAGAGTGAAGATGTCCGTGAGGATCTTTTATCTATTCTACTGTCTAAATTAGGTCGTGAAAAAAAAGTAAGCTATTTTCATAAATTCATTTTTCTGTTAAATGCAGATAGCTGATTCTCTTGCTGTTGTAATATTATTGAACAAACTTGATGATGTGGAATTTTAATTCCAGGGTGTTAATATGGCTGCAAGGAGGCTTGCTATGAATGTCATACAGCAATGTGTAGGAAAGCTTGAACCCAGCATTAAACAATTTTTGCTATCACTAATGTCTGGAGATAGCAAGCCAGTGAACAGTAAAGTGGAATACCATGGAGTTATCTATGATCTGTATTGCTGTGCTCCTCAGATCTTGGCTGGAGTTCTCCCTTACGTGACTGGAGAGCTACTGGTAATTAGTAATTTAATTGTCTTTCCTAACTGATGTTAGACTGATAGATAGTGGTTCAGGGAATTGGAATTAACAGGAGAAGTAAAAAGAATTTTATTTAACAGACTCTTCTGGATTAGGGAAAGTCAAAGTACAAGGAAGGAACATATGACAAAATATTCTGGGGATTTGAGAGCCTGGTCTCTCCCCACAGCACGATAATCGACTAATGCTTCCCTCTACCCTTTTTTTCTCTATATAATGTCCTAATTATTCTAACAGTTTGAAATGCCCGCTCTCAATTGATTAGCATAGTAAATAGTGGCGTAAGTGACTGACTCCAAAAATTGCTATAGCAGGATGACCACAGTTATGAAGTGTAAATTACTACATATATAAATGTTCAAATAAAAATTTATCTAAAATGAAAGTCATTCATAATTAAAACTCATAATTTTAAACCTAGTGTAGAAGTAAATAACAATGGTCCAAGTAACAAAAAGAAATAAAAAAGCATAGCAAGAGCAACATAAGGCTACCTGTCTGAACAGAACCATCTAAGAATTGAGAGAAAGCAAAACACAAGTCTACTGAAATAAAATAAAATAGAACAACGATTACTCTTTGATGTGAACAGAACAAAGCCAAAGAACATGAATAGAATGGAGACCACAAAAGTGCACTGAAGTGCTGTAGGTTGTGGATTGACTGGAAGTGCACCTTAGAACGCTGGTTCAGATGGTTTACATTGAGATCTGTGAGAGCATTGTGTGATTTAGCTTTTTGGGAAGGGTTTCAAAATTCGAACCCTAACCAAAAGAGGGAGCAATTAGGAAACATAGGTTGTATTGTCAATTGGTCATTGAAGATACAAAATTGTACTTAAACATACATTACATATAACCCTATATACATAAAAACAACATAGATAGCTGGAATAACTAATAAATCACAAAAATTTAACCATACCAATAAACTTAAATTGAAAAATCATAAGTACATAAAGTACTAAAAGACGGAGAACAGAGTGAAAGAGATGAGATTATCTTTGATGCTCAAATCTTAACACAAGGCAGAGATGCAAATGGCCAAAATAAGATCCCAAGGAAGTGACCAGAATGCAGTTGTAGACAATGGCTGAAATTAGCCTGCGAGGCAGAATGCAGAAGGCCAAAGTCTGAACCAAGGGCAGAGATCAGATTGCAGGTGGCTAAGTCAGATCAGAGAAGGCCAAAGTAAGCACTCATAATGTGCAAAGAGAAGGCAGAGAATAGTGAGATGCTCAAAGTCAGAATTTGCAAATAGAAGCCAGAGTAGAGAGAAAGAACAAGGAGTGAGGGGTGGGGAGATTTGAGAGTATGAACAGGGAGAGATCATAAGATTAGGGTTTTTGTGCAAACTGAGATGCAGAACCCAACCCTTAAAACCCAGTTACGGAAGCCAAATTTTCTTGCAAAAGATCAATGATTTCACTCTGATCACACCAACTTACAATTACAGCTGTTTCATGTAGGAGCCCTTAAATACGTACAAGATCTACAATTTTTGCGTCCTTGTGATTCTGACAACATGGTGCAAAATGATGTGATTTGACATGTGAAAGCAGGTGTGACAGCCTGTCTATGAAAATGCCACACAGTAGCTTCCTATAGCTGCCTACCTGCTCCAGCCACATGATGCCACCATAGCATTTGTGTACTATTAACAAATATGCTGACAAGGCTATCCTCATTTCTCCTGTTGGAGACCTTCCTAATTGGGGGTTGGATGCTAACATTGATGGCCCATAGTAGATATAAGGTAACTCAGTTGGTTAAGGAGGAGGGAGGTGGGAGAAAGGTTGTTGGTTCGATTCTTACTGTTAACAAAAACTAACATTATTAACAACACTAACATTTGATCGATAAAAAAAAACATTGATGGTCCATGTCTTTTTGAGCAGTGCCATTTATTTTCATTACAATAATATTATTGCTATGATGGTAATATGAAGTTGTAATTGTTAAAAACACTTTGCCATTTTTATTCCTCATTTATTTTTGTTCATGGGTATAGCAATATAGTCTGGATTCTCACTTGTAATTTGTAAATTTGTAGACTGACCAGCTGGAAATCCGTTTGAAAGCTATGAACTTGGTTGGCGACATAATTTCACTTCCAGGGTCTTCCATTCCTGAAGCATTTCTGCCTATATTTTCAGAATTTTTGAAAAGGTTGACTGATAGAGTTGTTGATGTTCGCATGTCTGTTCTTGAGCATGTAAAGAACTGTTTACTCTTAAATCCTTTCAGAGCTGAAGCTCCTCAAATAATATGTGAGTGCATTAAACAGATGTTCTTCCAGTCAGTTCAAAAGTTTCTTTCTTTCCTTTTATTGTTGTCCTTTATCTGCTGATTTTAATTGAATCAAACTTAGCTGCCCTTTGTGAACGGCTGCTGGATTTCGATGAAAATGTTCGAAAGCAAGTTGTGACTGTTATCTGCGATGTGGCATGTCATGCTCCAAATGCTGTTCCACTTGAAACTGTGAAACTTGTTGCTGAACGCCTTCGTGATAAATCTGTATGTATACCTCTAAATTTGTCTGTTTCTATATATTAATATCTTAATTTATCTGTTCTATAATTTCAGCTACCATATCTCAATTCATTATTTTGCTTTGCATTTGCAGCTACTTGTTAAAAAGTATACAATGGAGAGATTAGCTGAAGTGTATAGAGTTGTTTGTGAGAAGAGCAGTGACACTTTCAATCCTAATGAATACAACTGGATTCCTGGGAAGATCCTTAGATGTTTTTATGACAAAGATTTCCGGTAAAACACTTGTGCTATATTATACATCACCTCTGCCCTTATAATTGCATCATGATCATCTTATTCTTTATTATTGTTTTCTTTCATAACAACGAAGGAAGGACTGACCCCTTTTTTGGAACCGTATTATAGTATCCAAGTAGAAACACTTGTTTAGAAAATTAGTTTGAACTATTTACCAAAAAAAATAATTATTTGTATGAAATAAAATATTTATTCAATCCAACTAAGGCTATGTATTTTAAAGTTTGATTCCCCCAGCTTCTAGTAGAAAATTGAGATGTTTTGTCAATTGCGATAATGGGATGAATACCCATTAATTATCATACCATTACCATGTGAAATTATATGTTAGTTTTTATTCATCAATCTATTTTTTTCATATAAGCAACTTTTTATGTAGAGAAAGCACAAAGCAGAGATATAATTAACATTTCAGCTAATCATCTAACCACAAGTGCCTGGTTTTTAAGGGCAGTTATTATCATACCATCACCATGTGAAATGTATATGTTAGTAAACTTAGTATTAATTTATCAATCTATTTTTTCTATATAAGCAAGTTTTTATTTATAGAAATCAAAGGAATAGTTAACATTTCAAATAATCCTCCAACCACAAGTTCTTGTTTTTAAAGGGCAGAGTTAAGTATATATATGTCTGAAAAATATCTTTGTCCTTTTATTGACTCAATTTCTAATAGGCTCTTATATGATTTTTTTTTTGTCCTTTTTAAATTTAATCCCATACTATTGTTTTCAATTAGGTTGTCACCAGATGTTATATAGTACTGTTTGTTGGAGTTACAATATGATTATAGGGAACAAATTGAAAAAGATTGTCATGTATACTCACCAGAATATATAATCTAGTCCCTATACATAAAATACTTCAATATGGTATATATTCTTCAGTTTTTTCATGCCAATCCACAATGATATAGTAACAGCAAATGATTGAAAACAATTGTAGATATAGGGACTAAATTGAAAACTGTTTGTCATATAGGGTCCAATTAAAAAATAAGTTTCTTGTATGGAGATAAAAAAATATATTTTTTTACAACCTTTATATGCCATGCTGGTCATCCATTTGGAGATAAAAAATTAAATTATGTCTATAATCAATTAGCAATTATATATATAATTGATTATTTTATAATCGATTTTAATTAGTAAACTTTTGTGTTAGATAAGTTTGCTGAAAAATGGTTTGAAAATAGTTAATCTTGTTTGGATGGAACAACAGTGAGCTTTTATACAATAAAAATTGTGAAACAGCTGAGAAAAAAATAATCTGTTAAAAAATAATCATAAGCTCTGAATTTTCAGCTTCTTAAAAATAACTTTTTTTTAAAGATTTTTTTTTTTCTAAATTTTAGTTGGGTTTCCAAAAATCGAGCTTTTTTTTTAAATGACTTATAATTTAAAAAAAAATTATAATATTTTCCAAACACCCTCTTAAATACACAAACAAAAGTCAAAAAGTATATTGATAAAGCATAAAACTCAAGTTTTGTCATATTATCAGTGTATATTAGTATGAGTTTTAAAATCGATATACTGAGTGTAAAATTGGTAAAACAGTAGAAGACTATGGCCCCCATTTTAGTTGTAGTGCTTTATAAAATCAATCTCTTATAATGGTTGGTTTGGCTACATAATTGGATGATTGCATACATAAACTTCACTCAATAGCGGATTCAAATATACTCCTTGTTATATATTCTGTATTTTTTTATTGATTATATTTTGAATTTTATTTGTTTTTTTATGATATTCATTAAAACTATTATGCCTTCAAGAAAAGAACTTGTAATTCTTAAAATAGATGGTGCACTAGGCACAAAATATCTAAGGTCAGTCTATTTTTTAGTGTTACATATGGATATGGTCAATGATTTCATGTTATAGTCTATTTTGTTTTTGTCAATACTCAATAGCATAACTTGTTCCATTTTCTGAATACTTTTCAAGTATAAAATTGATTTTTCTATTTTGTTTTTTTTTTATATCTTTAGGTCTAATTATTGATATTCCTCTTTTTCATTTGTTTTTGCAGATCTGATATAATTGAATATGTTCTATGTGGGTCCCTCTTTCCTGTAAAATTTTCAATCAGTGATATTGTTGAACATTGGATTGGGATTTTTACTGGATTTGATAAAGTGGAGGTAAAGGCTCTTGAAAAGATACTGGAGCAGAAACAAAGGTAAGCTTGATTGATTTTTTTTTTGTCATGGGCTGATGGCTTATACAATTCTGGTTTCTCAACATCATTCAGCAATACCTTATAACTGTACCTATTTGGTAGCAGGCTACAACAAGAGATGCAGAAGTATCTGTCTTTGAGGGTGATTAGTCAGGTATTTGTCATTGTAGATTGAAAAGAAATTATCAAAGGAAATTTGATGAGAAAAAGGAATTGATTCTCATTTAAATGCAGGATAAAGATATTCCTGAGGTTCAAAAGAAGATTCTTTTCTGTTTCAGAGTAATGTCCCGTTCATTTGCTGACCCCATAAAAGCTGAAGAGACTTTACAAGTTCTGGATCAATTAAAAGATGCTAATATCTGGAAGATTTTGACAAATCTTGTTGATCCAAATACTAGCCTCCATCAAGCTCGTGTCTACCGGGTAAAATAACCAAAAACTAGTAGATATGTTATTGGGGGTACTTATTTGGGTAATCATGGTTGCAAATTGTAAGTGCAATCTTTGAATATATATAAGAATTAAATCTTTGAACTTGGTCCTCATTTCTTGTGATATCACTTGCTAACTTGCCACGAATTTGGGTGACCATTAGCTCCATCTATGTCTGATTTCCATCCTTTTCTGGTACTGTCATTAATTGCTGCTATAAATTGTTTGTACTGGCAATAAACTATACCCTTCATGTGTTTTTACTTTTTTGGCCAAGAATTTGGTTAATTATTCATTCACTCTGCTAGTGGACTAGCCATTGTCAACATAGTAATCTAGTACTAACCTGCATTATATAATATTTATTCTTTTTAAGCTAATCTTATTTTGACAATGCCACACAGCTTCATAACTTGTCTTTTGGCATCTAGCTAAACTACAACTAAATAGAAATGGTTTAATAAAATTTGATGTTGATATGTATATGTATATTCTTTCCCGAAACCATTAGAAACATTTCTTATAGGTGCCAAAAATAAGATGAACTGCATATATTCAGTACCATTATTCAAAACAGATATTTACTTTTAAGGGTCTATGATAAGGAACAATATTACAAGTTTCAATATTTAAAAGATAATATCTTTGTTATGATTTTGACAAACTTCTTAATTTTTTATTTATTTTCTTGCAAAGAAAGAAAGATGTAGCTTGTTCTTTACTGATTTACCTAGTTGTTTATTTTTCTTTGCAGGATGATTTGCTTAAAATACTTGGAGAAAAACATCGTCTCTATGACTTTCTGAACACCTTCTCTGTGAAGTGTTCATATTTGCTCTTGAACAAGGAGCATGTAAAAACAATTCTTTTAGAAACTATAGCTAAAAAATCTGCAGATAATTCTCAGCATACACAATCTTGCATGGATATATTGGTGGTAAGTATATGTCATTTTGCTTTAGTTTTTGCCCTGTTATTTAACATTTGTCTATGTTACTAACAAGTACTTCATAGCTTTTGCTTATAATGATTGCATAACAAGTTATGTCTTTACTTGATGCTGGTTAATTGGAATTTGTGAGCTTAGAGTTGTCAAGTGTCAACTCATTCCACAAACTAAGGTCCCTTTTAGGATGATTTTTGGTTTTCAGTTTTGACATGTATAAAACAAAAACTAGTTTTGGTTTCAAGCATTCAAATTTTTAAAAACATTTTTTGGTTTCCAAATTTAAAACATTGTTGTCAAATCTTAACCCCACTAGAATATTTCCTCCTTAGAGATTGACAATCGATGGTCAACGACCGGGAGGTGGCGGTTGGTGTTGGAGGTTGAAGGTGGTGGTTGGTAACCGGTGGCAAGTAACAGATAGTCGGAGGTGGTGACTAGTGAAAGATGGTTGGTTACTGGTGGTGGCTAGTGACTAGTGGTCGGAGGTGGTGGTCGATAACCGACAATCAATGGTTGTGGTTGATGACCAGCGGTTGGAGGTGGTGCCAAGTGCTCGCGAGTGACATTAAGTGATGAGGTTTAATAAAAATAGATACAAAAATCTCAACCAGATTTTATTGTTTTTGTAGTTGGGTGAAAAGCGTTTTGAAAATAATAAAAACCCAATCAAAACCTTTTTTTCCGAACGCGTTTTTATTTTCAAAATATATTTCAAAATAAAAATCAGAATTAAAAACCACCCTGAATGGGGTCTAAGTTGTTAGGAGAATGTCTAGTAATTGTGAAAGCCTTTTAAGCTCAGTGTGAACAAAGCTCAAACAAGCCACCACAGTGGGGTTAAAGTTAATTCAATTGAGAATGAAGGTGACAAGTATTGAACTCTTGGCCTTCAAGAGGCTCTGGTATGATTCTATAGAACCAATTCATCCTGATTGTTTAGGCTGATAGAAGGTTGTTAAAGATGATAGGAGAGGGTCCAAAAATGGTTTTATCGTCATATGAGTTATGATGCTTTTTATTTTTTAGTATCTTTTTCCAATAATTAATGTTATTTAGTTCTGCTGTGAATAGTGGTAAGGCTTCACTTTGGAGATGATTAAGAAGGATGGAATAATATTTTTAATTACTGGGTTACGTGCGCTATATTGCAGATAATTGCTCGGTTCAGTCCATTGCTCCTTCGTGATAGTGAGGAGGAGCTGGTGAATTTACTGAAAGATAATAATGATGCAATTAAGGAAGGTGTTCTCAATATTTTAGCAAAGGCTGGTGGTACTATTTGTGAACAACTTGCTGCTACATCTAGGTGCTACTGTTAAAATTGTTATCCTTCTAAATGCATTTCCTTGCATAATTTTCTTACCATCTCCTTGTTTCATGCAGTTCTGTAGACCTTATATTGGAGAGACTATGTTTAGAAGGCAGCCGGAGGCAGGCAAAGTATGCTGTCCATGCACTGGCTGCAATAACAAAAGATGATGGCCTCAAGTGTCTCTCTGTTCTATACAAGGTTTCAAATTGATTTGTTTATTTTAAAGACGTTTTATTATTCTGATTTTTGTCAAAAGATGAGCCTTGGCAAAACAGTAATGTTTCAGCCTTGTGACCTGGATATCTTGGGTTTTCTAATCCTGGAGACAGCCTCTGTTCTTTCAGTGATAAGGCTGCCTACACATACCTTCTCCAAAGCTTAACCCTCTAGATGGGAGCCTTGTGGATTTTGTTGCTTTAATTCTGATTCTTGTTGCCTTATGTGCAGAAACTTGTAAATATGCTGGAAGATAAAACACATATGCCTGCAGTACTTCAGTCTCTGGGATGCATTGCACAGACAGCAATGCCTGTCTATGAAACCAGAGAAAATGAAATTGAAGAATTTATACTAAACAAGATTCTGAAATGTGATAGTGTAAGCCCTTCAAATCTCCTTTGAATGATGTGCTTGCTTGTAAAATAAGCATGCAAATAATTTATTTTTATCGAAATATGTGCCTTTCTGTTTCAGAAAGAAGATAACATGAGAACATCATGGGATGATAAAAGTGATCTTTGTATGTTAAAGGTCAGTAGGAAGAAAAGTCAGCTTTAATGTACTTTAGGTTATGAATTTGGTTCTGTAATTTGATAAATAAGAAAATGATTGTATTGGCTTCTTTTTTGACATCTTATTCTCTCTGTCTCCTCTTCTATTTCTTACTTTAATGCAGATATATGGCATTAAAACATTTGTAATGAGCTACTTACCAGTCAAAGATGCTCATGTTCGTCCAGATATTGACAAGCTTCTGGATATCCTTAGGAATATCTTATTGTACGGTGAAATATCAAAGGATCTAAAATCAAGGTATATATCAGCTTCAGAGTTTAATTTTTATTAATTAATTAAAAATTTAAAATTGGACTGTGGATTTAAGTACTAGGTATTCATTTATGCTTGCTTGCAGTTCAGTTGATAAGGCCCATTTGAAGCTTGCTTCTGCAAAGGCAGTTCTTCGTTTGTCAAGACTTTGGGATCACAAGATACCTGTTGATCTTTTCCACTTAACTTTAAGGGTATCTGAGGTTGGTTGTCTATCCTGTTACTTAATTTCTTCTTGAGCAATTGTTGGTTTTTCATTGCTTTATTATCAAGATAAAAGACTACTTCTATTCTTATTTAAAGGGAGGAATTAATTTGTTAAAATTTTCATTTAGATGTGGGAATAACTGCTTCTCATGGTCTTCTTTTGAGTTTTGTAGATTAGTTTCCCTCAAGCTAAGAAGATTTTCTTGAGTAAAGTTCACCAATATAGCAAAGACCGCCTTTTGGATGCTAAATATGCATGTGCTTTCTTATTCAACATATTTGGATCCAAGCCAGATGAGTTTGTAGAGGTAAGTTGTTGATCCAATGTCTTTTTTGCAATTGTAAATTTTCTTTGCTTTAACATCAATCTTGTGTTTCTGTGATGACACCTTTCTTTTAATGCAGGATAAACAGAACCTGACTGACATTATTCAAATGCACCACCAGTTGAAGGCTCGACAACTTTCTGTGCAATCAGATGCAAATTCCTTGACCACTTATCCTGAATACATTCTTCCATACCTAGTTCATGCACTTGCTCACAATTTATGTCCCAATGTTGATGAGTGCAAGGATGTTGCAGTGTATGATGATATATACCGGTACCATCTTACCCACACAAGACATCTGTATGCTGGATGCATTATTTGGATACTCTTTTAATAGTGTGAGAATAGATGCTAGAATCAATGGGCATACTATGTTGTGCTTGTTTCTTGGTCTTTTTTTCCCCTTTGTGACATCTATTATTCTAGTGCTTTTGTTATCCTCTTACATTTGAATTTTTCTATTCTCTTGTTAATGAATCCTGTTTATAAAAAATGAGCATGAAAAAAATTGAAAAAGAGATTTAGAGAAGAAGGGATGGAGGAGCTTTGATTTACTTTTTGGTAATTGATAAATGTTTGCAGTATGTCTTATGATTTTATAACATTAATGTAGGGAATGCTCATATTTGCGTTTCTGCAGTTTAATATTGAAAGATACGAAGAGTGCAACATGCTTATTAAATTTAGGCTTTCTAAAAAGTTGCACTTTGTTTGGGTTTGATGCCTACATGTGTCTGCTTTACCAATTTGTTCTACTTCTTAAATGCTTGTTTTTATGCTGATTTGAAATATGAATGAGGATGCAGCCAGGTCTATGCCTAGAAATTTATCAAACCTCAAATAGAAGGTTGGGAGTGCTCATTGTTACTGAATTTATAATTTGTTCTGAATGTTCAGCCAGTTGCACATAATACTGTCAATACTAGTGCAAAGAGATGAAGATGCCAAGTCCGAAGTAACTACAGACAAAGAGAAAGAAATTGTATCTACTATCACTTCTATCTTTCTGAGTATCAAGCATTCTGAAGATATGGTTGACATATCAAAGTCAAAGGTTGAAATTAAATTATTTTTCTGACATGTTAAAAATTGCAAAAGTCAGTGATAAAAGACTAATCTTACATCTGATATCAATTAATGTGCAGAATTCTCATGCATTATGTGACCTTGGTTTATCGATAATCAAACGCATAGTGCAGAAGGATGTTGATTTGCAAGGATTGTCCCATTTGGTTTCTCTACCTCCAATGCTATACAAAGCATCTGAGAAGGAAGATGACACTGAGGTATGCTCCTTAATTTTGTAACTTTTGTAGTTCCTTCTATTATGCTATCTATTCTCATTCATAATGTACAAAGTGCTTTCCAACTGAGACCGTCTCATAGCAGTGGATATGCTTGCGTCATATTAACTTGTACTAATTTTAAATTTCATCATGGCTATGTTTGGATTAAAGGAAGAGATGGAATAGAGATTGGAATCTTATGAAATGAACCATATTGGAATTGAATGAAGTAAAAATGTTATTCTCTTTGGATATTTCATTATCGAATGTATAAGAATTATACATTGTTGTATTGTGTGTCAAGGTCACCACACATCATGCTATTTATAATATGAAAAAGGAATCAATAGTGATTACAAGATCAATTAATAGGAAATCAAATATACTAATAATAAATACAATATTAGGAGTAATATCAAGACATAATTTCACACTCCCCCTCAAGTTGGAGCATACGTATTATATTGTGTCATTCATTGTTTGCGTGTCATGCATAGGCCTTGTTTGGGGCTGCATGTAACGGTGTTGAGTTAGCTGTGCACATGAATGGTGTGGCAGTCTTCATAAAGGTTGCTGGTATAGACTGAAAAGAGGGCAATGTAATGGCTGCCAAACGGGCCCAACGATGGGCATGAGTATTGTTCACCTGCTATGAAAGTTGAGCACAAAATGTATTTGTGCGACGAAATGTTGGTAAACGTCATTGATCTACAAGAGGGCAGTGCGGTGGCTGCCAAATGGGTAGAGCCGTAGAGGTACAATGTGGTACTGTTCACCTTGATGAGGGTTTCATGAGTAAAAGAACATGCATTGATGGTTCTTTCAAGATGTCGTCAATAGAGTAGCATAGATTAACGGAAGGAAGATCTGTGGGTTATTGGTTGGAAAGGTTATGCAGTTCTGGCGATGGCCTTTGGCAGTGGCTGGAAAAGCTTAAACAGGTTATTTAAATGAAGTGGTCATTGGATGGCTCACCAGGTGAACAATACTCATGCCCATCCTTAAGAGAGATGGTTTTTTTAATACCTGAATCAAGAATAAGAATAACCTATTCTGATACATGTGAGAATTATTTCCTGTTGCAATGTGCCAATGCATACTTCACCTCATGCTATTTTTTATTTATAAGCTAAAAAGTACACCTCATGTTATGTATTTATAAAATGAAAAGGAATCAGTATTGATAACAAGATCAATCAATTACTGATTTGTAGGAAATTAAATATTCTAATAATAAATACAATATCAGGAGTAATATGAAGGCATAATTTCATAGAATGGAGTAAAGATCTTATTCCACTGTTTGCAGAAATACAGTAAAATGAGTTATACCTTTTTATTTCCATATTATCCTTAAGAGATTGATTATTAGGTTAAAAGTTGCAACTAAAATGATAATTTTATAATTTGAAAGCTTTGTTCCATCAAGTGCACCCCAAATTTGGCTGGAGGAAAATTTGGGTTAAGCAATGGAATGGATAACGATCCATCTTCCACTATGTTCCAGTCTTTATTTTCCCAACCAAACAATGGAATAACTTCCTCTTCAACCGTCTACCACCAATCTAAACATATCCTTAATCGTTTTAAATTTATGTTCCTTAAGTTGTAGATTTTTTACTTGGACTCAACATTTGATAGTTGTTTTATTTATATTAATTAAATTTGCATGATACTTGAGTTCTGCAATACACATTTGGTTGATTTTGTTACGGGAAAAACATTTCCTTCCAATTAAGCATCTTGCTGCTTAATGGATGTGATTAGGGTGTTTTTCTGTAGGCTTTTTTAGAACAGGCAATGAAGTTGGATTTGTTCATGAATATTCACAGTTTAATGACACTACGGTTCAAGTAAAATCTCGGTTACTGAGTAGACCTAAAAGCAAATTTCAGTTAATGAAGTTCCTTGAATCAGCTAAACATTATTAATATTAATATTAGTTAATATTTTTAACATTTATTAGATCTTGGATAACTTTTAATAAAAATAAAATTGTGCTTATTAATTCATCTTAAATATCTGACAGGTAACTGCAGTTAAAAGCTGGTTGGCTGATGAAAGTGCCTTGACTCACTTTGAATCTCTTGAACTAGAAATGGTATGTCAAAGCAGTGGGAAGGTGACGAGACAATTTTGATTGTTTTTTAATCTTGAACTGTATGATGATTCTTTTTTTTAATGCCAGGTTCAATCCCAATCAGCTGAGAATGAAGCATCAAAGAATGATGAAAAGGACGGAAATGAAATACCTTTGCAAAAGATGTTGAAGAGCTTAAAATCTCAGGGAACGAGTGGCAAAAAGGTGAAAAAGAATAAATCTGTGCCAACTGAAACAAAAAAGGCTGAAATGGATTATGACATCTTAAATATGGTCAAACAAATTAATGTGGATAACTTGGGGACCCCTACCAATTTTGAACCAAGTAATGGTCATGAACATTCTTTGAGTAAGAAGGAACTGAAGGAACCAGAGTCTGCAACTGGTAAAAAGAGGAAAGCTAGAGAAATAACACCTGTTCCAGTGCCAAAACGTAGGAGGTCTTCCTCTGCTCATGGGAAATTGAGACTATCAACTAGTATATCAAAGGCATCTCGAAGAGTTTCAGCAGAAGACTCCCCTCGACCCAAATTACTGCTGGATGAAGTTAACCCTAATGCAGATAACAAAACCACGCTGAGAAAAATGGTTAAAGGAAGTGAGAAAGAATTGTTATTATCCTCATTAAAACAAAAAGTTAAGGGTTCTGACAGTTGCCATAATGATGAGTTGAACGAACATGATGAGCATGACATGATGGTAAAATCTTACTGTCCGCTATATTTATGTTAATTTAGGATCTAATAGATCAATGTTGTAGACTTCTGCTTTTTATTAATTTTTTTTTGCCTCCGATACAGAGTTCTGGTAAGATACAACTAAGTGATAAGACTGTAAGAAGCAATAACAAGTCTTCCACAGGATCTACTAAAAAGGGGAAAAGAAAAAGTATTTCAGGATTAACTAAGGTAAGCTCTATTTACTAGCCTTCTTTGTCATTTGATTTACCCTTGGAATGCAGTTTGATTTGATTTACCATGTGCAGTGCACAGCAAAGGAACGGGAAATTGATACTGAAGATCTAATTGGTTGCAGAATTAAAGTTTGGTGGCCTATGGATAAGAAGTAAGTGCTAATCATAAAATTTTAGTTAGTTAAGTTTTGGTCATTATTAGGCAGCACTTGAAAAAAATATCAGCTTTGTTTGAATAAACTCTAAGTGCTTATAGGAGAAGAAAATAAAACCTAATGTACCCCAATGCTTTTTGAGCTTTAATTTTAAGATTTTTAGCACATTTTTAATGATGAATTTCTTTGCAAATTCAATTTATCCATTTGGATGCTTCCTTCTTGTATTTCTTAGTTTTTCATGCTGCCTCCATTTGCATTAATTTATGTTACATTCTATCTGGCTCTTCATTTGACATGCTTTCTGTAAGCCTTCATAAATTTATTATATTCTCGTCTTCACAGAATTTCTTATTGAAGTTCTAATGTTGGTGTTTTGATCTCTAGATTTTATGGAGGTACCATTAAGTCCTATGACCCATTGAAAGGGAAGCATGTGGTAAGCTGAATGATGCTGAACTTGCCCTTAGAATTTGGTACAAAGTTTTCTTGCTGCTATCTATTAACGGAACTTACAATCATGAAATGATTTTACTGTGTCATGTCATATGGAAGATATTATATGATGATGGAGATGTAGAAATACTTCGTTTGGAAAAGGAGCGCTGGGAGCTTATTGACAAGGGTCGCAAATCTATCAAGGTCTCTTGTTTTCCTTTACTTCTCTGCCTTTCTCTGAAGTATTTTTACATTATCAGTTACCATTAAAATCTGAATAACTGATGCATTTCTTTTTTAAATTTCTTTCCAGAAGATTAAACTGTCTTGGCTTGAAGTGTAAGTATCCCCTAAACATATTGGTTTTATTTTAGTTGTATATTAAATTCTTAATGATATGTTTTCCTATATATAGTAAGACAATGGGTATATACTTAACATTCTGAAAACCAAGTTGAATTGAATACTTCTTGTCTACTTTAGGGGAATTGTTGAATTGTCTGTGTGCTAGCTTATTAACAGTCTTGTACCCAATCTAGTGTGACCTCCATTTTATGTACTGATTTTCTTTATTACTTTCATATTTTTGTAGTTCTGGACAAAAGTGTAAAGATTCAAGTGGCTCACCAAGTAAAAAGGCAAAAAAGATGTGAGTGGAAAAATCTGCATCCTTATTGCACATCTGTGATTTTGCTTTATTTTCTATTTATTATAATTTGTATGATTTTCCTTGTAGAATCAATGGTAAACAGTATCTCAGCAAACCTGTAAAACGTGCATTAAAAAATAATTTCCAAGAGGATGCCAAAGGGAGTTCAGTGATATCAAATCCCGAAGAGGCCATGTACTCTGAAGCAGATGATATGTACTCAGGTAATATATCTTAAAAGTCACGATATGGTTGAATGTTAAATTTGCTTATTTGCTTTGGAAATGAATATTATACCTATAATATCTTCAACTGCAATTAATGCGGAGACTATACTTCCTTATTTTGTGTTAAGACTTGTGCTTCATTTTTGTTTCCTGTTTTTAAATGAATTTTCTTTCCAGGTGGTTCAGGAGAGGAATTAACTCTAGGGTTCAATGAGATCACAACAAAGGAGAAGAATAAATGTAACAAAAATACAAAATCAGTTTCCAGGGTAAAGAGGCTAAAGAAAAAGAAGAATTTTCATTATGCAGAAGAATCAGATGAAGAGAAGCTTAAGAAAGAGAAGAATTTTCATCATACAGAAGAATTGGATGAAGAGAAGCTTGATTATAGTGAGAGGCTTTCTGAAGATAGAGTGTGTGTTCCACAAGAAGAAAGAGTAGTGGACGAATCAAGTGAAGCTTTGAGGGAAAATATTAATGGAGAAAAATCAGATTCTGAAGGTCATCAAGATAACAGCGAAGTTGGCAGTGATCCAAGAGAAATGAAAAAATCCAATATAGAGCCCTCAAGAAGTCCTGATGATGTCGCTGATATTTCTGATGACATGCCTCTGGTAAATAACTTAGCTGTTCACACTCATGTCATTGCAGTACTTGTGCTAAGCTCATAATTTGATATTTGATTGATGCAGAGTAAATGGAATCACAGGACGGGGAAGAAAAGCTCAAGGAAAGAACGATGAGCAGCTTAGCTGTTATTTGTTTGTCAAGATTGCAGCGGAGTCGATGCTGTGGTACAAGTACAGGTGTTAGCGTGAATGATGACTGCCAAATTGGAGATCTTTTTAGTTATTAACACACTAATAAATATGCTTGCTGCTTAGCATGTCTTGTAGCCACCCTGTAGAGTATAATATAAAATCACAGCAGTCATACCCACGTTTAAAAGGAAACAAATGTACACACTTTTGGGTTCTATAGGGCTATGTTCCTGCTAAATGACCTTTCATTAGTTCAGGTGATAGGTTTAACATATGATTTATGTAGGTATCGTTCATACTTCCAACACAATTGATATAATTGACTCTGGACAATCAAATGTGTACAGCTATACGTGGGCATAATTGCATTTGTATCTTTAGGACATCGGCATATAAAATTACCGGATACAAATGAAAAAGGTGACTTCACCATCCTGTGCTTCATTTATATTAAAGGATTTAGTTTCCACATCCATCAAATTGAATTTTACATCCTCTAAATACGCTTTAAATTGTCTTTTCTGAAATGTAAAGGATGGGTTTAAAACCAATTTGATGAGTGCAAAATACACCCAGAGTTTATTTTTTTATATGCAAACTTTAGTTTGAGAGAATATTTAAACCTGCGATTGTTTAGATAAATTTTATCACTTTTAAAGGTCATATTATTACGCAAGTTTTTGTTATCCAGACTATGAAAAAGAAAATTGAGTAACTTATTCATGATAGTTTTGGCGTGTTGGTTTTAGGATTCACTTAAGATTTTAGGTGGAAAATGAATTCATTTTTCTCTCAACGTGTGATAGTGTTTCATCTTTTGTGATTGGATCGTATTTGTTTGCTCACTTATTCTAAATGGAAAAGTGTTAGATTTTTTTTTTTTTTTAGAAAATTTAGTATTTGTTCATGGTCCGGTTAATGTAAACGTAACAGATTTTAACTTTTTAATTTATGAGAAAAAATGAATATTTTTTATGAAGTGTTATATTAAATTAGCTGAGAATATAATGATTTTGAACAAGTAACTTTTTTCCTAAAAATGAGTCAAAACATGCATAGTCAATTCATAATTATTGATTTGACATAAAATAGTAATGACTAATGAGTAAAGTCAACAAATATATCATGAATGAAGGGTTGTGATTGAATGTTAATGTAAAAATCTTTACACTAACAATATATATCAATTAAACTTTTATATATACTAGTTTAGCAACCTGTATTAGTTGCTAGATCACATATATTTAGTATTATAATATAATAATTAAATAATTTATTAATATAAGTAAAATATTGTGTAAAACTATTAAATAAAATAACAATTAGATAATTTACAATAAAAAAAATATAAAATAAATAAGATTTAAAATAAATACTAAAAATTCGGTATTTTAAAATGTAAAAATAACTCCTTTCAATTTGTTTACATACTAACAGTCAAATAACAAAAATGAGTAACAAAACATTTGAACAAAAAAGTATAAGTATCTCATAAGTTAATATGAAATGGAGACTAAAAATGTAACAATGTATAAATCTTAAAATATAACAATATCATGTTTAGTAGATTTTCAAGATTGTTTGAAGTTGAAGTTTAAACTTGAAAATTTGTAATATTAGATTATTTAAGTACTAAAAAATATAAAAAGTTATAATATATTAAATAAATTGGATTTATTTTATACATACCTAGTATAGATTTTGTAATACTTCTTTAAAAACTACATTTTTAATTGTTTTTAGCGGTTTTTTGTCCTTTTCATGAATTAAAATCTTTAAACTATGTTTGTTTTGTTCTTTTGAAATTGCTATATAGAATTGAATATAACTAAAAAATGATTTAGATAAATACAATTTAACATTGACTAATGATTGATCTGTCTTCTATTAAGTTTGAAAAGTTATGAAGATTGTGATGAAGACATTAACTATGTTTGTTTTTTTCTTTTGAAATTGCTATATAGAATTGAATATAACTAAAAAATGATTTAGATAAATACAATTCAACATTGACTAATGATTGATCTGTCTTCTATTAAGTTTGAAAAGTTATGAAGATTGTGATGAAGACATTAACACTCTTAGAATGTAGGTGAGATTTTCATTTTTGTTTGAAGACATCATTGTAGCTTCCATCACATGGTCTGCTAGTCTTGTAACAATGATTTAGATATGACTAAAAAATTATTTAGATAAATACAATTCAATATTGACCAATGATTGACCTGTCTTCTATTAAGTTTAGAAGGTTATTAAGATTGTGGTGAAGACATTAACACTCTTAGAATGTAGGTGAAATTTTCATTTTTATTTAAAGACATCATTCTAGTTTCCATCACATGGTGTGCTAGTCTTGTAACAATGAATTTAGTAACACTGCATAAACTATCAAATTGATATAAATTTTTTAGTTTTTAAAATTTTTTTTTACAAATGTAATATATTTATTAGATTTTATTAAGAAGAAGTATTTATTAGATACCTATATATAAAATATGAAAGGAAAATAATTTGATTTTATAATATTATAATTTATAATTTTTTATCAGGATTTTTTTAATAATTTAAAATATAACATTTCTTATGTTATTTTAATATAAAAAATATTATAATTTGATTTTATAATATGATAATTTATAACCTTTGGTTCTTAATAAATTTTTTCTTTGTATTTATTTTCTAACAAAATTCTTCTAAAAAATTTATTAGGGATAAAAAGTCAAGAAAAATTTATCAGAAACTAAAAACAAAATTTTGAATCTATAACAAAATTATCTATAACCAAAAATAAAATTTAGATTTTATTTTTTCTATTCTTTTATCTCCTTTTAAAAAGTCTTAAAATATAAATATATTTTTATGTTTTATTTATAATTTTTTATATTTTAAAATAAAAACTTTAATTTTTTCAATTTTGAAAATCAATGAATTTTTTAAATAAAAACAATTTGATGTGTGCCATAAAAGTGTGACTATGACTATATATATGTCAAAGATGATCCAAAAGAGAAAGTAAGTCAACACATTATTGAATTTTATTTTTTGTTTTTAGTATTTTTTTGTATTTAATTTTTAAAAAAATCTTCTAAAAAATTATTAGGGATAGAAAATAAAGAAAATTTTATTAGAAACTAAAAACAAAATTCATTGATCTATACCAAACAATTTATAATAAAAATAAAATTTATAATTTATTTTTTCTTTTTTTATCTTCTTTTAAAAATTTTAAAATTTGAATATTATTTTAGTTAATATGTAATTTTTTTATCTGTTGCTACTTGGTTTTTTATAAGAATTCCACAATACATGATTTGAATTTTTATTTTTCTAAGAACTTTCATAATATATAACTCTTACTCAATTTTTGAAATATTCATCTTACAATAAATAATAACTTCAGTTAATAGAATAAATTATAAATGTAAAATAAACTTTTATTGGCAACATTATAATGTCAAGTTGCTTAACATAGGTTAGTATAGGAAAATCATAGATGAATCTGTGTTAGCACATACTAATAGTAGATGTATATTTATTTAAATAATAAACTTCAATTAAAATTAAAAAGATGACAAAACTATTTTTAACATCTTATAGATAAAATATAAAAATATTGGAAAATAATACAGAAATATAAAAATAAAAATAATGAATAAATTAAGAAATAATAAAATAAAATTAAAAAGGAAAAACATCAAATAAAATTTAAAATTATGTTGCAAAATATTAAAATATATTCTATAAGCTTATTTATAGAAATTTAAAATTAAAATAAAATAAATAACATATTAAATATAAAATTATGAGAATAATAAAGTAAAATAAAAATAAAAATAAACGAAGAAAATAAGAAAGTTAAAAACCAAAATAAATTAAAAGATAAAAATAAAAAATAAAGAAGAAAAAAATTGAAAAAAGGAAAGGAAAAATAAATTAAAAATAAAAAAGGAAAAGATAAAATAAAATTTAAAATTATGTTGTAAAATATTAAAATATATTTAGTAAAAAATAGTAGAAAAATATAAATAAATAAAAAAATTAATAAATGAAAGCTACTAATACATAAAAATATAAAAATAAAAATTGAAAAGTAAAAAGAAATTAAAAAATTAAAAAGAGCACAAAATATTAAAAAAAGGAAACTTGTTGAAAATAAAAAAGGACAAAAAAGGTAATTTTCCTAGCCTAATCCTTTCTTTTATATATATAACTATTAAATCATCAAACCACTATATGGACTTATTCGATTTTAATAATAATAATATATTTATCACTACTATCTTTCATTTAATTAGGTATATTTAAGTCTAAAAATAATAATCTTATAAAAAATATGGAAAACATATTTTATTTTCAGTCTTATAAATTGAACAAAAGGGAATAATAAATTTATATTGCTAAGTCATTGAAATTTGATTGTCCGCTTGAATAAAATTTTTAGTTTTTTTGCTAAAAAAATAATTTAATTTATTATACTATTGAGTAAGTAATTTAACACTATTTGTAATAAAAAATGTTTATAAATTTTATAACTTATTTATTGTATTTTATATTTTTGTATTGGATCAAAGATCATGATTTGTCTCTCAGCCCATTAAATCAAAGACCCATTTTTTTCACAGTGTGTGGTTGTTCTTGGTTTTAAAAAAAAAAATTAGACGAAAGGAATCAAATATGACTTTTCGCACTCACAACATTAGATTAATACGTAAATATTGATCAAACATTATTTATTTCAATATTATATATTGTAAGTAAAATAAAGTGATTTAAGAGTAAAATATGTTTTAGGTTTCTATAAAATTTTCAATATATTAAATATATCCTCCAACTTTTTTATATTATTTTGGTCTCTTTATTTTTTAAACATGTAATTTTTTGTTTTTCAAACATTATCTAAATAATTTTTTATCTTTCTAAAAAACGCTATTTTAAAACACATATTGGACCAAAATAATGTATTTAAAAATTAGAGAGACCAAATAAATACGAAAAATATTTGGAGAATGTATTTAATATTTCAAAAAATTTTTAAGGACCTAAAATATATTTTACCGTAAATTTAATTTAACATGTTTTGGTTAGAGTAACTTAAATTTATTTTGTGAAATGCTAAACATACCCAATAAATTATTTTTTAGCATATTAAATATGGAAATAAAAAATATAAAAGAATAAATAAAAATATAAAATAAAAAAATAATTAAGATATAAATATGAAGGGACAAAAAGCATAAAAAACAAACCTAAATAAATTGAAACAAATTTAATTTAACATGTTTTTCTAAATAGAATCTTATTAAATAATCATAGAAAAATTTATTAATCATAATGATATCAAATTGAATTGTCTCCTATAAATAATATTTGTTATTTTTAATAAATAATTAATCTAAATTTAATTTATGATATTATTGAATAAATAATTTAAGACTATTTTTCATTAAAAAATTGTTAATAAATTATAATATTTTTTCTTGGGTTAAAGGGTGATTGATTATGTCTCAACTCACTAGGTCTATAGACTAATCCATTTATAATGCGTAAGTGTTACAATTAGCATAGAAAATTTTTTCACATATTGGTAATGGAGAATATATTTTTTACTAATCAAATATAACTATTCTTACTGTTAGATGTATTTCAGTATATGAGCCTAAGACCATCTCTTTGTAATAGCTAATTTGTAGAGCACATATATATAATATTCTCATTGGTTGTACTTGACACACAAGCATTCATGCATATTCATCTCTTTTTACATGGTATCTAGAGTCTAGTGGATCTGTGCCCTTCCGGTGGACCTCTGTTTTCTAGAAATCGTGTTTCTTTTTCGATTTTCGGTCATTTTTCACTGCTGTCACCATCCTCTGCCATCGTCATTCAGGTTGGTGACCCCACCACCAGTGTCACCATCCTCCAACGACTCTTGAGCCACCAAAATTGTCACAACCTGAAATTTTATAAAATAAGAATAAAATATTTTTAATTTTATTTATTTACTTAATAAAATTTTATAATTAACTAAAATGTGTTGGGAGTGAATAGTTACTATTAATAATATTATTGTTATTATTATTATTGTTATTGTTATTGTTATTGTTATTGTTATTGTTATTGTTATTGTTATTGTTATTGTTATTGTTATTGTTATTGTTATTGTTATTATTATTATTGTTATTATTATTATCACTTCATTATAATAAGAGCGAGTTAAAAAATGGTTAAGTTAGGTGAGTTGGGCTTGGCTAACAAGAGTTAGTAACTAGAAGGAGTTAGGAGCTACTCATTTGTTACAAACTTTAACCTTAAACGTGAACAATCAGAGGAGCGACTACAGAGGGCAACTCAGAGAACGATGAGAATCTCCACTAAGGATCACATAATTCCTACCTTCTATGTATTCATATCTTTGAGGTAAAGGTGAGATTAACTTATACATCTGCACATATAAGAAATAGGGCAGTGGAGATGAACCCTGAGCCTCCCTAGGGATGAAATTTGTGTTAGATAAGACTGACTTGTTTATTTGTTTCTATGAATGTTATTAATGATTAAACAATGAAGAAATTTAATTATATGATTGATTAATGTGATTATTTAGGGATTGCTATGTTATTTGAATTGCTCTTTGTATAAAAAGAATTAGGTGTTAAGTGTTGGGAGTTTTCTTCTACCGGGGATATTGATGGAAAAATTGACGAGTATATCTTGAACCCCCTCTCATGGTGTTGATACTGTCCTTATTTTTCCTTTTCTCTTCATTGACAATGTACTTTATATTCCTGGTCTCCCTTTAATTTATTATCACTTAGTCATCTCACTTAATTTATTTATTGACAATGTTACTTTTACTAAATATTTTGTTTTCTTATAGGATCGGAGTTTGGGATGAATAATTGGAACTAAATGTGAGTCAAATGACCTTTATCACCTGCAGACCTCTGCTCATGTTGGCTCTGTTGTGGATTCCCTTGCTTTCATTCATGCTTGTCCTATTCTTGCCAAACTTCAATGCCTTGTATCGTGTCTATGTAAGTTGTCTACTTTGTCATGTGAGTCGTGTCAATTAGGAAAACATAGTCGTAGTTCTTTTCCTAAGAGTATCCCCGAACGAGCTATGTCTCTTTTTACTTTAGTTCACTCGAATATTTAGGGCTCGAGTCATGTTCAATCTAGCTTAGGTTTTCAGTATTTTGTAACTTTCATTGATGATTATTCTTGTTGTACTTGGTTATTTTTAATGAAATCATTCTGAATTGTTTTTCATATTTCAGTCCTTTTACAATGAAATTAAAACTCAATTTGGTGTATCTATTCGTACCTTTCGTAGTAATAATGCTTGTGAATACCTTTCTTAGGCTTTTCAGACTTCATGTTTTCCCATGGTATTCTTTATTAAAATTTTTGTGCCTATACCTTCAACAAAATGGGGTTGCGGAACGTAAGAATAGATGTCTTATTGAAACAACTCAAACTATTTTACTTCATGTTCATGTTCCTCAACAATTTTTGGGAGATGTTGTTCTCACTACATGTTACCTTATGAATTGCATGTCTTCTACTGTCCTCAATAACCAAATATCTCACTCTATTTTGTTTCCTCATGACTCACTCCTTTTGTTACCCCTTTGAGTTTTTAGGTCCACTTGTTTTGTTCATAATCTTAGTCCTGGTCTTGATAAATTATTTGCTCAATTTCACAAGTGTGTCTTTTTAGGCTACCCTAGGTCTCAAAAAGGGTATAAATGTTTCTCACTTTCCCTTCGTTGATATTTATCCACTAATTTCACCTTGTTTGAGTCTTCTCTTTACTTTACGTCCAATTCCTTTTTTTATGAGCCTATTCCTGCCTCCACCCCCCTTCTTGTCTTCCATCTCATAAGCATGTTTATTGTACCCACAAATCCACCATTTCTACGTCCTTTCCAGGTTTACCATAGCTGACAACACGTTTGACTTCCTGTGTGGCCAACCACTGAATATGCTTCGATTCCACCTACTCTGTCTTATCCAACTCCTCCTTGTGTGTCTAATCTACCAATTGCTCTTTGTAAAGGTACATGCTCCACTCGTATCTCTTTCCTTATTTTGCTAATTTGAGTTATCACAAGTTGTCTCTATCTTTCTATGCTTGTCTTTCTTCTATTTCCTCTGGGTCTATTCCTAAAATTGTAGGTGATTTATTATCCCATCTTGGTTGGAGACAGACCATGCTTGATGAATTATGTGCTCTTCAAAACAATGGTACTTGGGATCTTGTTCCTTTACCTCTTGGGAAGTCTATTATTGGTTTTCAGTGGATCTTTAATGTCAAGGTTGACCCTAATGGCACTATTGATCACCTTAAAACTCATTTAGTTGTCAAAGGTTATACTCAGATATTCAGATTAGACTATAGTGACACCTTTTTTTATGTTGCGAAGATGGCTTCTGTTAGACTATTTGTAGTGCAGAAGTAGAGTATAGAGCTATGACTTTAACAACTTGTGAATTTATTTGGCTTAAACAACTCCTTAATGAATTGAGATTTGGAAAGGTTACACAAATGACTCTAATATGTGATAACCAAGCTGCCTTTCATATTGCCTCAAATCCAATATTTCATGAGATGACCAAATACATTGAGGTAGATTGTCACTTCATTCGTGAGAAGACTGTATTTGGAGACATTTCTACCGTTTGTTAACTCCTATGATCAATTAGCCGATGTCTTCACAAAATCATTGTCGGGTCCTAGACAAGCTTGATGCATATGATTTATATGCATCAACTTAAGGGGGAGTGTTAGATGTATTTCAATATATGGGCTTAAGCCCATCTCTTTGTGATAGCTCATTTGTAGAGCACATATACATAATATTCTCCTTGGTTATACTTGACACACAAGGATTGATTTTTATCTCTTTCTACACATATAAAATGATATTGTGGTTTATAAATGTTAAAATGTATTTAATAAATTAATTCTAACATAAAAAATATCAAAATATAAGAATATTGAAATATAGAAAATATAAAAATAATAAAATAACAAAGAAAGATAATAAAAAATAAAATAAAAAATAAATAGATAAAATAAAAAAATTTGAAAATTATAAAACATAAAATAAAAAAACGATTAAGAAAAATTGGAAACAAAAAATAAAAATAAAAGAAGTAAAATTAAAATAAAAATATAAAAAAATACTAAATAAATATAAATAAAAAATAATATACTAAATAAATATAACAAATAAATAAAATAATATAAAAAATAAAAAAATAGAAATCTTAAATAAAAAAAAGAAAGAAGAAAGATTAAAATGAAAACATAAAAGGAAAAAGAAAACATTAAAAATTGAAAAGATAAAAAAAACATTAAAAAAGACACATATTAATTTAAGGAAAAGGCTAAGTTGGTAATTTTCACAAGTTATTCTTTCTTTATTTATATATATATATATATATATATATATATATATATATATATAAATATAAAGAAGACAACTCAGGTAAGAAAAATGATTACGATAAGAAATGAAAAAAACATAATAATAACAGTAGGATTTCAATAAATGATTCAAATTGAATTATTAATTAAACAAACTCACATGATTCTCTAACAAATATACCTCTCACACAGAGTCAATTTTAACATTTTGAATTTAACAAATTTCAAATATAAAAATACATTTTAGACAAATACATGAAACAATTACTTATAATATATTGTTTTTATTATTGAGATACTAAAAAAATTATGTTTAGTAAATTACTAGGACTTATAAAAAAACTTAGCATGCGAAATGTTTTGTAAGGTCTCCAACACAACCACTGTCACCGCCACCACCATCATTGTCACCACCATCGCCATCGTCACTATTATTGTTGATGACAACGACAGGTGGAGTGGGCGATATGTTTTTCTATAAATCCTAGTAGGCGATATTAACGATGGTGGCGGGGGGTGGTACCCATGATGGTGGCAGGGGGTGGTACCCATGATGGTAACAATGATGACGACAATAGTTGTGGTGGCAGTGGTGGTGCTGGAGACTTTGCAAAGGATTCTCCACGTTAAATTTTTTTAAATCCTAGTAATTTACTAAACATGATTTTTTAATATTTTAATAACAAAAATAATACATAATAAGTAATTATTAGATACAATTGTCTAAAATATATTTAAAATTTGTTAAATTCAAAATGTTAAGATTAACTTTGTGTGAGAGATTGTGTGTGAGATAACTACAAAAGTTTATTTAATTAATAATTAATCTTAACTATTTATTGAAATCCTACGATTATTATTATATTTTCTCATTTCTCACCGTAACCATTTTTCTTATTGCTATAATACAAAGTTAACCCTTTTAAACCTTAATTTATTTTTTATATTATTATTATTATTTTATACAATTTATTTTTAGTTTATTATTTTTAAAATATATTAAACATTTCTATATATCTTAGGCTCTTAGTACATATGTAAATACTATATTTTTTACTTTTATTTTTATTTTTAAATTTATATATATATATATATGAATATTTTTTATAATAATTAATTTATTTCATCATTATAAAAGAGAAAAAAAATAATTAAAATCATTAAAAAATATATAATAGTTGTGCACTCAAAAGATATATGATCTAATTTTGCTTAATCATAACAATTTGTCGATACCTCCTACTAAATTTTGCAGCATGGAAAACAATTGCATTTCATATTTCTTAGAAATAAAAAATTATATTTTAAAAAAAAATTATAATATAAAATTTAAAAAAATGAAGATATAAAAATTTTTAAAATAATATACATGAGTAAATTATATATTTAAAAAAATGTTGATAATATATAGTGTAATCCTTATAAATATATATTAAATATATATATTTATATTTATATGTAATTTTATATTAAAATTAAAAATATTTTTTTTAATTAAGAACCAGTTCAATAGGTTTTAATATCAGTTGTTGGTACAGATTCTGAAATTGTCTCTCTTAATCGAATTTGTCGAATTGAGCCGACATGATTTTGATTTTGATAAGTATACGAGTAAGAATAAGTTGTGGTAATCTTAAAAGATACATACTGAAGTGGCTAGGATTGTGCAAAAAGACAAGGTGAATGAAGATGGGCAAGTGGGTCCCTAACACTATACCATTCCAAGTTTCCAACCAAAACAAAACTTTGTCTTTGATTTCTCGATAGATAACTGCTTCAGATTGGTCTGTCACTGCAAGTTGGGTTTTTGATCCATACTTTCTCTCTTTTTGTTATACGATATAAAACTCACTCACCATTTCTCAGATCATATTCTTTGTTTTTTCAGATCAAAAGTCCATCATTTCGGACTACCCCCATGTCCACCTCTGTAAAATCCCGAGGTACTCTTTTCCTAACAACTCCCACTCTGAAGCTGCTTTTCAATCATCATTTATTAATTCATACAAATCCTTAGCTTGCTAATTTTATGTACCCTTTACTGTGAAAAATGTGCCACCTTCGACTGAAACATGATTGATAACAATACTTAATCTAAACTTATAACTGCGTGAATTTTTGGGCCCAGATGTTTGCATTGTTGGTGTTTCACGGACGCCAATGGGTGGTTTACTTGGCACCCTATCATCTCTTTCTGCCACAGAGTTAGGCTCAATTGCTATCAAGAGTAATTCACTAAGCTATTTTCCTTCACCCTTTTGCTTTCTTAGTCACTGCACCAGTCACTTTCAATTAATAGAATAAGTCAGCAAATATTTATGCAAATTATTGCTCCTCTTCCTATGTTTTAAGTTGATATATACATCAGCAGCTGCTCTCAAGAGAGCAAACGTTGATCCATCGCTTGTGCAGGAGGTGTTTTTTGGGAATGTTCTCAGTGCAAATTTAGGGCAGGCTCCGGCCAGACAGGCTGCATTAGGTGCAGGAATTCCTACATCTGTAATATGCACTACTATTAACAAGGTGTGTGCATCAGGGATGAAAGGTATGCTCTTTTTGGTTGATTGGAAGGTTATTCCACCTTTCCCACTCAAATGGATGAATTTTAATTGTTGGTACCGTGAAATCATGGTCTTGTCTTTTTCGTTTCAGCTACCATGCTTGCAGCACTGACCATACAATTCGGTATCAATGATATTGTTGTGGCTGGTGGTATGGAAAGCATGTCAAATGCACCTAAGTACATTGCAGAAGCCAGGTTTGAGTTCTAATACTAATGCTTTTGTATAAATAGTTCATGCCACCTAATTGTAGCTTATAAGTGCTCAAACATTGGATGAAGTCCAACTTCCATTACATTTTTTTGGTTCGTTATTCATGTTGAGTGTTACTGTCTTCTGCATATATTATGTCTAAACCAGGAAGGGATCTCGGTATGGACATGATACTATCATTGATGGTATGGTCAAAGATGGTCTTTGGGATGTATATAATAACTTTGGCATGGGAGTTTGTGCCGAACTATGTGCTGATCAGCATGTCATAACAAGAGATGAGCAGGTAGTGTTCCTTAGTGAACAGCCTGTTAAAATTTTGTACGACATTTCATTACTGCTCCTTGAACTTCTTCAATTCTTCCACAGCCTATCAGTGTAGTGGAGGGGGCGATTTTCCTTCCCAACAGTATCCTGTTTTAGTTGGTATTTGAAAACAAGACTGTTACTGTGTTGATATATTTCCTAATCTTGATCTGCAATTGTACCTTCTTGTCCTATGACATTATTTCTCCTACTAGAACATGTTTTTGAGAAATATAGTGGAGCCAAGCCCAAAGAATGTTTTCTTTTTAACTTCTTTCAGTCAGTACTCCAATCTAGGATTTATAATTTTGTTCTGCTCTCCAATGTATGTTGTTTTTCAGGACTCGTATGCCATTCAAAGCTTTGAGAGAGGACTGTCTGCTCAAACTTCTGGTCATTTTGCTTGGGAGATAGTTCCGGTGTGATTACAATTCCTACCTATATCAAAATGTGAATAACCAATGCAGTGATGTTAATTTAATTTTCAATTAACACTTTTAATGCTTGCAGGTTGAAGTTTCTACTGGAAGAGGAAAGCCTCCCACAATCGTTGATAAAGATGAAGGTCTGGGGAAGGTAAAAAGATCAATTTGCAAATGTGTTAGTTAATCTAAATGGACTGTATATTTGTAGTGCATACTAATGGAATTTTGGTTTACATTGTTATCCAATGTGTTTGTGTATATGAATTATAAGATAGAAGAAAAAAGGGTAATTCCTTCTTTATTTTATTATGAGTTATACATAGGAATTTATAGAATACAAGGTAACATAAAATCTAGGTAAATCTGAACTAAATAAGGAAAGTATAACTGAATAATCTATTCCTAGTAAGTTTCCTAGAAATAAGAGAGAAATCCTAGAAATAATAAAAAGATATCATCCTAATTTATACACATCTCAAATATATTTTCCTAAAAGACATTCTCCTGATTTATACATATCTCCAAAGATATCTACACATCTCAACGCTCCCCCTCAAGTTGGATCGAAGATATCAGTCAATCCCAACTTGCTGATACATGACTCAAAACCTGATTTAAACCTCTTTGTGAAAATATCTTCTGTTTGCAGAGATGTTGGCACAAATGGTATGCAAATCACACCAGCTTCGAGCTTTTCTTTGATAAAGTGGCAGTCAATTCCACATGCTTTGTCCTGCCATGCTGGACAGGATTATTGGCAATACTAATGGCACCCTTGTTATCATAATAGAGTCTCATTGAATATTCAAGAGGGAGTTTTATGTCCTCCATAACTCGTTTTAGCCAAATTACCTCACATAGTCCATTTGCTAATGCCATGAATTCTGCCTTAGCATTTCTGAGAGCAACCACATCTTGTTTCTTGCTTTTCCAACTGACCAAATTCCCCCATAAATATCAGCAATATCTAGTTTCCTAGTGATCCCTTGAGCTATCCAAGGATCCTAAAAACTGCCTGCATGTGAACCTTTTTAGGAGAATGCATAAAGGACTTACCAATCCTACAACAAAGGCTATATCTGGCCGAGTGTGGGATAGATAGATGAGTCTTCCAACCTTAGTTTCATTTTTCACAAGAATTTTCACTATGTTTATGACACTTTTGAGTTCAAACATCTGCCTAGTTTGATAAATTATGTAAATCTATTAAACAAGTTTTACATCTCGAATCAATAAAAAAGTACAAAATTGTCTCTCAAAATTGAAAATAGTCATTGTTTAGAAGGACTAAATGTATTATGATTAACTTTAAAAACATAAAAGATTAAATTGAACTTTTTAAAAGATAAAGAACCAATTTTAATATAATAAAAAACATAAAGGACTAAATGTATTTTAACCTTTATTTATTGGTTTCACCTTCAACCACTGCATTTGGCATTCATGATTTTCAAGGTTCTTGTTATGTTGAATGCTAAAAACAGAGTAAATTACATTCAAATAATTGTTGATGGTTGTGTATATTCTTTTGTCATTTTGTAAGTTCCTAATATTAGAAGCTTTCAACTGAAAAATTATGTGAAATTTACTTGCTTCATTTGTATACGGTGGAAACTTCTACATTTTGTTATTTTTTGTGTTCATATATCCAGTTTGATGCTGCAAAGTTAAGGAAGCTTAAATCAAGCTTTAAAGAGGTTGGGGGTTCAGTGACTGCTGGCAATGCTTCTAGCATAAGGTCCATCTTCCTCCTTTTCTCTCCTCATACGTGTGTGCTTACATAGGTGGTATATATAAGCTAACACATGTATTCCTTGATGAGCATGTGAATTCTGTGGGGGTTGTCCCTTATGTCAATGCAAGAAGTTTTCTGATAAATTAAGACTTCTTCCATGCGATACCTTATGGTTCTAAAACTATATGCTCTTCTCTTGACCAGTGATGGTGCTGCTGCATTAGTGCTAGTGAGTGAAGAGAAGGCACGTGAGCTTGGATTGCATGTAATTGCAAAGATAAAAGGATACGGGGATGCAGCTAAGGTGCTTTGACAAGTTAATGATCACATGCTTTGGTCTTGATTAATATGAGCATTTAGAGCTAAATCAGAAATGTTTTGCAGGCGCCTGAATTATTTACAACTGCTCCTTCCCTGGCAATACCAAAAGCAATATCAAATGCTGGTCTTAATGCTTCTCAAATTGATTATTATGAAATAAATGAAGCTTTTTCAGTAAGGAATACAACACATTTCTTGCTCATTCAAGTGAATATGCCAATTACATTCCAACTTCTTCTATGCAGGTTGTGGCACTTGCAAATCAGAAGCTTCTTGGTCTTAATCCTGTGAGTGTTAAGTGCCTCAGCTATTGGCTCCTTTGTATAATAACATGTCATTTTTTGGCTATTTTGGTTGCTTTGGCATTTTGGTTGCTCCATTCTGCCCTAGTATAATGGCTTAATAATAAATGTGCAGGAAAAAGTTAATGTACACGGTGGAGCTGTATCATTGGGGCATCCCTTGGGTTGCAGTGGAGCTCGCATCTTAGTCACCTTATTAGGGGTAACTTATGACCTTGGTTACTTTATATGACATTTTTCTTTCACCCTTAGCACACAAATTCTTATACTTCTTTAGTTAGTATGTCTGTATGCCATGTTCATTACATTTTATAATTCTTGTTTGATTGCTATTCTTCCCATATTTTTGTGATCTGTGGATATCTTAGCCAAGTTGTATTTCAGGTACTGAGACAGAGGAGAGGGAAGTATGGTGTTGCCGCTATCTGCAATGGGGGAGGAGGAGCATCTGCTCTTGTTCTTGAGCTCATGTAAGCTTTTTTAATTTGGTCAGCCATAGTTTTCTAATAGTTTTACAGCGTAGTTAATCCTGCATGAACAATATTATATCAGATCCTTATTTTGAGGATGTCTACTGATTTCATCATTGCTTAATTATTGTTGCAAATAATTTACTTGGGGTATCTCAAAGATTGGTGCTCAATAAATGTAGTTAGATGCCATGTATCCCCTATAGCTGAACTCTATTGCCCCGGGCCCTGTGTTAAACAGAGAGGATGAGGCAAAAAACCGTTAGTTTTCCTGCTGGAGAATTCTCACATAAATACAAATTAATTACAAGCTGCCAATCTGATTTTCATTTCAGCCACCAAATTAGCTAAACAGCTTGTATACATTTTCAGTAGATTATGCTAATTAAGAGAATAGCAGTTAATAATACAAATAAATGTACAATTGCACATAATTTTTTTTGGCCATTAATTCTATGGACACTGTAGGCTATTGCTTGTTATCTTACACCTATTTGGTTCAAGAGAGAAGGAGGGGAGGGGAGGGATTTAAAAAAAAAATAGTTTGGTTATTTTTTAATGGGGGATGGGAATGGGGAGAGCAAAATCTATCTTCCCATTTTAACTTCCCTCCAATATTGAAGGAAATATGGAGGGGAGAGAAAGTCAATTAATAAATTTTTACATGATTTTACTAAATTGTCCTCGATCTTTTTATGATTATATGAGGATTCTTTCCCTTGTGAATTCTCATATTTTTATGTAAGGTTTGTTAAATAACTTCCTCTGCAAAATTCACATAAAGTTAAAATTTGTATATACCATTCTGACATGCTCCATTGTTGTGTATCTATGTCCACTGAAGTGTGAGAGACACTTAAGTTAAAATTTGTATATACCATTGTGACACGCTCCACAGTGCATCATGGGTTTTTCCATAAGATTATGACATATTCCACAGAAGTGTGGCAGACAAAATAAAAGAGGCATAAAGGGTTTATCCACAATGATGTGGCATATCCACAAAAAGGTGTGAGAGATGTTCTAAAATAAAAAAGTGCATCAAATATTTTACCCACAAAGATGTGACACAATCTAAGTAGGTGCGGGAGAGATGAAAAGGATAGGGGATTTGTCACGTCATTGTTGTGTATGCTTTAAAATATAATAAGGATAAAAAAATAATTAAGTTTAAAACTCCCCTCTCCTTTGAAGCAAATGAGAATTGAGTTGTTTTTCCTCGTCTTTCCTCCCTTCCGTTGTCCCAATTATAGTATGCCATTAATTTTTCCCCTCTCCTTCCCTTCCCTCCATTGAACAATTGAACCAAACATAATGAACAATAGTCATACTTCTTAGTTAGATTAGTTCCTTGTTTAGCAAGCTGTTTTCCCTTTCTGTTATTTTCGGTTAGCAAGTTAGTTAGGAGTCAGTTAATTGCAGTTAGCTGATACTAGAATCAGTTAATTGCAGTTAGCTATTAGTCTCTGCTTTCCCGCTGCTTTTCACTTTGTATATATATACTTCTATTCGTTCTTCATAATTAATGAGAGTTTGTTGCTATTAGTCTCTGTTAATCATTTTTTGTTAATCTCTTTCTCTCTTTCGCTTCATCTTCTCCTTGCCATAGCTTCTTTTATGGTATCAGAGCTCTTCTTTTGAAGAGCTCTACTGCATACTCGTTCAGCTATGTCTTTTCCTTCCTCCAACATGAGCGAGGACGAAGAACAAGTATCCGATGTTCATAGCTTTTTGTATCTTCATCCCAGCAAAAGTCCAGTGACAACTTTGGTATCTCCAATTCTTGATTCTACGAATCATCACTCGTGGTGTAATGCCATGGCCATGATATGAAGCGCAAAGAACAAACTTGAGTTCATTGATGGAGGAGCACCTGAACTAGCGAGAAGCAATCGATCATATTCATCATGGAGAAGATGTAATAATAGCAATAAACTTCATGGATTCTTCACTCCGTTTCTCCTCAAATTTGCCAAAGTGTGATAGGATGGATAAAGCTGACCTAATTTGGAACGATCTGAAAACTCAATATCCATAGGGTGATCGTCTTCAAATATCCGATTTATAGGTAGAAGCATCTTTTGCTTAGGCAAGGTGATCTCTGAGTGACAGAATACTTCACCAAGTTTCATATCATTTGAGGTGAGCTCGAGAACTTCAGATCAAATCCTTTTTGTATATGTTTGATGAAATGCTCGTCTGAAGTCATAAACATCATTACTCAAAGAAAGCTTAAAGACCAGGCAATGAAGTTTCTACGCAGATTAAACGAACAATACAGCAATGTTAAAATCTCACTTCCTTTTGATGGATTCCTGCCACACATCTCCAAAATCTTCTCCTATGTGGCACAACAAAGAGAGGCAAATTCAGGGCATGAATTTCAATATGAATCTTAATGGTGAGATTAAAGGAACTGATCTATCTAAGAGTAATAAAATGTAATCAATTTGATATGACTATATAATCTTTATTCCTATAACAATATCTATTTAAAGTAGTTGGCTCGTGATGTACTCTTTGTTTACATTAATTTATATTTGTGGATATCTTTACATTCTTTGTTTACAGACTTTTGTATATAAACTGTCAATTAGATACCTAAAATCGAACTCACTTGAAGTCGGAAACCTCAATCCTTTATAGTTGTAACAAAAAGTGTCCTTTTTTTTTATTTGTGGTAGTTCCTCTTTTCCTATTAACAAAGCTGCCAAATTATTGATGTTTTTTTCGCATTTTGCAGGCCAGTTGCTGTTGGACGTTCTTTATTATGACAGTGATCCCCTTACATCATGCAACTTTTTTTCTCTTTTAAAGGCAAAACTGTGGAGTATGTTTAGTAACATCAAACTCCAATAAAGATGGGTTGAGCAATCCATTGACAAGAGTAGGGCCAAAATTAGTGAAGAAATTAAGGGAGGAGTTGGAGAAGCCTCTTATAAGACTTATTCTAACCTCTTTATGCCGTTTTATCTCTTCTAAATAATTGTCGGATTGACAACTCTTGTATATTGGCCATTGTTAGTATTTCGATAAGTAAGATTGGTTGTCGTTGATAACAAATATGCTCAAAATGATTAAGCTCTTTCCAAGTATTTCCATAGTTGATAGATTTGCTTGCAGACCAAGCCTAGGCTTTGCAGCAACCCATTTTGTGAATTAGATCACTTAAAAAAAAAAAAACTAAGTGATAATTAAGGCAGGTTAATATATGAGCGAGCTCTTATAAGTTACGTATAATTTATCATTTTTACAAGAAAAATTGAGTGAGCTAATTTCTCAACCTATTTTTTTACATTAATTAACCTATCAATCCGTGCTAAAACAGAATAAGTTGACATTTAAATCAATTAATAAGCCTTTTATGTATTGTAGGGATATTTGTTAATTTAAGTAAAAAAAATGTAAGAAACTTAGATCTAAGAAGAAAATAATAAATTAATATAAAAAGGTTGAAAGTGATTAACGTTGAAATTTAAGAATTTAAAATCTTATTGTAAAAGGAATTTCAATTTTAAAAACTAGTGATTTTTTTAAAAAAATAATTTTATTATTTTGTGCTACCTAGTACAATAATAAAAGAATAAAATAAAAATATCATCTGATAAAAATATTACGAGTTCATGACATTCTAGAATAAAAACTTCTCATGTTTTTTTTTTCTAAAACTGTTATTTTAAAAAATTAAGAAAATATTTTTTCAGCTGTCTTTATTTATCAGTATTTCACCAAAATGCTTAAATAAATTTAGAATTGTACAGTAATTCTTTTAATAGATATTTTTGTTAAATATAAATATTTTGTCATTATATTTGTATAATTATATTTTTCTTTAAAAAAATAAGCACTATATTAAAAGGAAAATATTGAAACATAATTGGATCATGGTTTGAGGTGATATTTTCAAACTACATTTAGATTTTTTCTCCTTACATCTTCATAAATTTTTCCCTATACTTTTATAATACATTAAAGACCAAATTATAAATGATTTTTTGGAATGGGTTATCAACCAAATCCACACCGTTAAAATTTATTTTTTTCTAAGTCCAAATTAAGTAGTTTGAAGGGTTTTTTTTTACACAAATTTAAATTATTAACTAAAATCTATTACTTTTTAAAAGTTTGGTTTAGGTAATATGCACTTGTAAAAACTTTTGGATTATTCAATCTAAAAGTTTTTTTTACAAGTCTAAATTATTTAATCCAAAATCTGAATCAGGTAATTTAGATTTATAAAAAAACTTTAAATTATATAATCCAAAGTTTTTTTACAATTTTAGATTACATAATATGAAATTGTATTATAAAAGTATACTTTTAAAGAAACAATTTTCTCGAGCCAAATACCAACTTGTAATACAACCGATCCTGGAGGTGGATGCCACGGAACTCCTAGTATAACACATGTACTTTAAAATTCATAAGGATAATTTGGTCATTTAGATGTTCCTTCTTTTCTGCGTATACCCTGTTGCTTTCACAATTTTGCAAATAAAAGGTCATTTTTATATTTGACCACCCTGTTTGGTTGGTATATAGTATATACTGTTAGCCCCACCACAAACCTCTCTGTCCCTTGAGTTAAAATAGAATAACTAATTCAACATCTCAGCAGATTTAACCAACCGAAATCTGGGATTTTTTTTTTCAAAGGCCCCTGAGCTTCAAATGTAAAAAGTTGGACTCAAGGAACCTGTGTTTTTATCAGGGTTCTTTTGAGTTCCAACACCTTTGCTTTGGAAATCAATTGTACCTGATCAAGAGAAAGACAGCCTCTTCAGGCTCATTTATCTTTGTTTCTTTCGTGTAAGAACGTTGCTCCCCGTTATTGTAACATAAAATATTATACATAAAGGTAGCCAATTTACCATAATTTTCAGAGTTTGACATGTGCCTTTCACTCAAGAATGAAAAAATTAAGCCATGGTTTTGATTTATAGAAAATTTATGATGTGGTACAATACAATCATATTAATATCAGAGTCAGCGGTATTGAAAATTCTGCAGTTTCAGATACCCATATCAAGAGTTGTCTTCCGTTTAACTCGTAGAATTTGATCTCATTGCAATTTATCTTGCAGATAATTTTTTCCGATTTAAGCAAAGAAAATGAATGGCCTCAAAAAGCTGAATTCCCCAAGAGGAGAGGTTGGAGAGATTGACACAAGGGCACCATTCCAATCTGTCAAAGCTGCTGTAAGTTTATTTGGGGAAGTAGCCATCACTAGAGACAGATTTTCTGTCAAAAGAAGATCATCAGAGGTAATTACATTTCCATTTTTTCCAACAAAAAATATATCCTGGAATCAGGAGAGAGGAGAAATTATTGTATGATCTGATGCCACCACGTATCCCTAAGCATAGCCGAGACTACTAATTTACAAGATAGTTAATAAATTCAGCTGCTTGAGACTTGCAAGTTGCAAGTGAGACACGAGTCCTGTTGTTATGGGAAAATAAAAATGCCATCCGCATTGCAGGACACATTTTTGCATGTTTGTCGTGGAAAATGATTTTCAAGTTTTTTCATAATTTGCAGAATGTATTTGAAAAGGAGACGCAGCTTATCTTGGCCCAAAAGGAATTAAATAAGATAAAGAAACAGGTGGATAATGCTGAGGCCATAAAAGCCAAAGCACTTTCTGAGCTTGAAAATGCCAAGGAGATCCTTCAGAACTTGACAACCAAGCTGGCCAATGTGAGAGAATCCAAGCAATCCGCAATGGAAGCAGCTGAAATTGTAAGGAACCAGAGCAGGCGATTCGAAAAGACACTATCCCTAAAAGCCGTGGGATATGAAGCTTGGAGACAAGAACTAGACCATGCAAGAAAAGAGTACAGCACCACTATTACTGAACTAGATTCTTCCAAGCAAGAACTCACCAAAATACGGCAGGATTTTGATGCAGTTTTGGAGACAAAGCTAGCAGCACTCCAAGCAGCAGGAGAGGCTCAGCGTTCAGCAAAATTGAACTCAGAAAGGATCAGTGAACTCTCAAATGAAATTGCAACAATGAAAGCATCAACTGAACAAATGAAACTCGCCTCTGAACAATCCCCAGAAGAAAGTGAAGCCCAATTTATTGGTTATTACAAAACTGCCACCGAAGAAGCACAAAAAAACTTGGAGTCATTAAAGAATGAATACGATCCCGAGCTAATGCAAAGCCTGGATGCCAAACTAGCTGAAACAAGCGCAGAGATTGAGGCTCTTCAAGAGCAAATTAAGAAGCTACATGCATCTAAGATGGATTCTGTGAGGCTTCTAACTTCAGAGCTTAAAGAAGCCACAAAGACACTTGAGGAAATTGCTGAAGAAAAGAACTCCCTTAGGAAACTAGTGTTTTCTCTCAGGACAGAATTGAAACAAGTTAAGAAGGAGCAAGATGAGGTGAAGGAGAAGGAGCATGCAGCAGAAGCTCTTGCTGCTAAACTCACTGGTGAACTGCGAGGGAGCATGGGAGAGGCACGCCCAGCAGTAGGCACCATGGAGGACTTAGAAGCTGATATCTTTTATGTGCAGAATGCAGAGATTCGGAAGCTACAATTGGAAACCGAAAGTGCAAGAAGAGAAGCTGAAGAGATGAGGAGCAAAGCTCACGAGCTGAAGCGAGAAGCTGAAAAATCCAGGGCTTTGGCTGAAGAAGCAGAGGAAAAACTTGAGCTCGTTCTTGTGGAAGCTAAAGAGGCAAAAGCAGCAGAACAAAGAGCCGTTAAGGAGATAAAGATTTTGTCTGAAGTGGGTAGATCCCCGCACTCAAAGTTCAGTGGCAAGATCAAAATGTCAAATGAAGAGTTAGAGGCACTGAAAGGAAAGGCCAAGGACTGTGAGGATTTGGTTGAAAAGAAAGAGGCAATTGTGATGGCAGAGCTGCAAGAAATCTATGCAAGAAAGAATGAAGTGGACAGAAAGGTGGAAATCAATCTGAAGGCAATTGAGGAAACAAAGGCTGCAGAGGAGACGGCTTTGTGGAGTGCGGAGATGGCAGATTCAGCAAAAGTGGCAATTGAGAGTGAACTGAGCAGGTGCCGTCAACAACAAAAGATGGTACCTGATGCTGCCTCCCAGAAATTGGAGCATTCTGCAACACCAATCTCGTTGACCATCTAGAGTAGAAGTCAAATCTTGGAAATGTAGATGGGAAAGGAAGTAACTTGGTTCTTGCGTTGCCTTTTTGCTTTTATCTTGGAAGATGGACCATCACTTACATACTCCAGTACTTTGGAAACTGTGATGATATTTCCATTTTTCATACACAAATCGAATGTGCAAATGCAATTTCTCATTGTCAAAAGCCTGTTTTCTTTTCTCTTGTTCCTAGGGCACTGAATAAACAGCTTATTGGCTCCTGTATATTCTTTATGCACAATTACGCAAAAGATGAACAAGATTAAGTGCAGGACACAAAGCATACGATATTTCTCTTGTGCCGTTCAACAATGCTTTTAACATTAATATCTTATGTTTAACGGGGAAAGAAAATAAAGAAATATTAGACCAAATATACATTCGATCCCTCACAATACGTCAAAATGTAAAGCTGGGATTTGCATTAAACTTACTGCCCCTTAATTTCTCTTAAGGGCCATAAACAACACTAGCTAATTCTGCCTAATCGTGATAGAAGTATTTATGTTGCAGAGTCCCTTCTATATTGCTTGCACTGGCAAAAGATTTCTGATTTTGAGGTCTCAGCAGTAAATCCTAAAAAAAAGTATTCAACATTAGACACTATTGCCGTTCTCAAACTTGTGTAACTCTGACTCTATAGTCTTGGCAATCTCAACTTCCTCATCTGGAGGTTCTGGAAAATCTACATGAAACGATCCCTGTTTGATGGGTTCAACAGCTTCATGGACTCTGGCTTGCTGCTTGATGTAGTTGTAGAGCTCCTGATGGAAGGGATGATCCAAGGAATAGCAATTTTCACTTCCACTCTCTGAATGTCTGGATGATCCTGAGCCTTCTCTTTTACAGAAATGAGGCAGAGAGGAGTAATCCATAATCTGCACACCAAATTTAATTTGTTAAATTCATTAATACAAAGTAATAATAGAAAATACATACCATGGAGGTATCCAATTTTCAAAAGAACTATCACAAGCACACTAAAAGGAATGAAAATAAAAAGTGGTTACTCGATAAAGAAAATGAATTTGATTAAATCCATCAATTGAAGTATAACTAATATTCCGCAAATAATGCTTAGGAAATTTAAGCAAGTAAGTCTGTTATGAAGTAACTAATATTTTCTTTTATAAACATTTTCTACATAAGATATTTTGATCAGTACAACAACAATTTTAATTCAATGCATAGATAATATGCAAATAATAAAAGCATTGAATCCAAGAGTAGATTTTTTGAAAAACTTATCCTATAAAATATTACATATTAAGAGATTGAATTTAATACAGACAACTTGTGTTACAGATCCTCTTCAGACTAATACAGCACTATCCCCTAACTTTCTGTTATGTATTCCAATTCTGGCTGTTGGTGTTTCTAGAGGAAGTTTGAAAAACATTTTTCAACTAGTTTTTTCTAGAGGAAGTTTGAAACATTTTTCAACTAGGTTCAAAGCCACTGTGAGTGTGTAAGAAGGGTAAGGGTTTTTGTTGCGATGTAAAATGCATGCATGTGGTTGAAAGAAATGGCAGAGTTTCAAAGATAAATTTACAGCACAACTGTCTCTTATCTGAGGCAAAAATTAACCATATTAGATCTCCGTACTGTTCTGCTAATGGCTTCAGCAGATGGATCTCTTGTCTGGAAAACAACCAACTGGTTTCATTTTCCTATTGCATTTTTTGTTTGTAATTTTGCATTGCATTCTTTATTATTACCCTTAAAAGGAAAAGCTATCCTCTAATTTTGCAATTCTCTCTCCTATTGTTAAATCCGCTGAATCTAAACCCACCCAAAACCAACTTGACACCAAACACTTTAGGGTGTCTAGTGTTGGGTGGGAGTATTTCGCTCTTGGTGGCAGTTTTGTTAGGTGCTCCAGGAGTATATGTTATCCACGACCAGAATCTTAAAATCATTGGAAAATTTTTCTTCATCGCATAATTTCAATTGTTGGGGGTATGCAGAGTCTTGCTCAAAGACATAGGACAAAACAAATAAACTTACATTCAACAGTTCATCCCGTCCACAACCTGATAACACCTGTATTTTTCTTCTTGTCCTCTCTTGTAAAAGTGGCTTCACAACCTGCTAATGCTGAGTGCTTAAACATCATGCTGAGGTCTCAATAGGAATTCAACTGAAACTGCTATATTAAATAAAAATATCATAGAGGAAACAAAGTCATAAGAAATAGTTATGTTTTCCTTTTTGATGGTAGAAATTTCTCACCTTCCAACAAGCTGAAAATATGTATGGAGCATTTACAATGTAATAAGTATTTGTCTTCTCAGGGTAGTTCAGATCATCAATGGATGATATAATAGTTAGCAACTGCATCAACATATGCAACTTAATGATATAGAATGTATATAAAACAGAAGGGAAAGAATTGAACATTTTCTGCTTTAAGTTTGGTTTTGCGTAGCAAAAACAGTAAATGTTAGGCCTAAATGACAAATTGGAACAAAATTTTCAATTTTGTTGTCTATGTGTTCAAACAGTTTTTTATTTTTGTTGATTAAAAACATAAGCTACAGTTTATTGATCATGATCTGTTAATGATAATTTTCCACATAATCTCACACATGTTCACTATATCAACCCTATACATCCATGTTTTTACAATGATTGTCAAACTCTCAACTTAAATCTTAAAACTCTTACTATTTTAGAATTTTAGGTAGAGAACATATTCTAACTCTATCAAACTCTTTTTTGGTAAACTCACATAAACTCAAGTCAGAAATCGAGTTAGAGAGTTTGAAAGCAAATGTAATTTTGGCCCCCAATGACCCCACAATTATAGTGTTTTACCAAAACTCAAATGATTTGAAGAAATTAACTCCTTTTTAAAATGTTCACTTCATAAATTTATATATGAGTTGGCCATTTATGTAGTTTGATCTTATTTGGTACTAATTACTGGTGTTACACCTTATTATTGCAATTTGCTAATTTGCTTTGTTATGATGTTGAAATGTTGATATAAAGGTGTGTTAAGAGTATTATATTAAGTGTAAATGTCATTAATATACTTTTAATGTTATTCTTTGACTTAGATATGTTTCAGATCCGTGATAATTGACAAATTTGGCTTTGGGGTCTATAATAAAATTTTGCTTTGTATTGGATATCCAATAAATTTTTTATTTTGTTTTGGATCCCTAAAACACTTTAGACAGTACTTAAAGTTGTTTTAAATACTCTAAAAAATAGTTTAGATAGAGCTTTAAGGACTGAACAAAATAGAAAATTTATTAGGGATCTAACACAACCAAAATTTATTGGGAACTCAATACAAAATTTGCTAATATATTAAGAACCTGAAACATAAGTAAGCCTTATTTTTTACATTACGAAACTTGTACAAGCCAACTCTACAAGTTGAGCTTACAAAAGTTCTAAAGTTTATGTAGATTTTCAAAATTTGACAATATTGTTGTTTAGAACAGATTATCAATACATTCAATAAGCAACTAATAATGGGTATGGCTATGCTGTTGAATCAAATAGCAGTATGAACTAAAAAATACCTTAATCTGATTCAGGGCTGATAACTTCAGACCAGTCATGTCTAAAACCTTTATACAAGTGATAATAGGTCGCTTTTGCTTCTTTGATGCAGAAGGCTACAGACATATATAAGTCAAAACAAAAGGCCAAAATGCTCTATTGGTTAATGATTAATGAAGAAGACTCTAAAGGCATACTCACCAAGATTATACGATCACGGTATTCATTAATTTGAATGTGTGACTGCACATAATAATGGACCTGCAAACATAAAAGAAAAACACAAAAAAATGCCAAGAAGGATATCAGAACACAGCTTTAAGAAAAAGAAACAGATAGTCTCCTAACTCCAAAGAGGAGACATCCCTTTTCCAACAGTCAAACTTACAGATGCTTTGTCAAATGTGCTAAGCCCAACACCGATTGCAAAGACAGGCAGACCCTGGAAGGAAGAAAACAAGAATAAAATAAAAATGAAAAAAATAAAAAGATAAAAATGGAAAATATTATCTAAGTCTTATCATTTTAATAAATAGCATTAAAAATGCACATGGTTATAAAACATAAGTTGTTTCTTATAAACTAACACTTTCACTTAAAGCAAATAGAATGAGGAACATATTATTTTTGAGAAAGAGCACCTCTTTTGAATAACCTGACAATCCTATTAGTTGTGAATCACGCACCGCTCTGTATAAATCAGCAGGAACAATTGGTTTCTGAAAAAACGAATCACCAAACAGACATACTTCACATAAAAATCACCAACTTAAAAATTTACTGCTAATGCACTAATTAGATACATTATTTTCAAAACAACAAATGATAAGAATATAATGAACCAAACTTTAACAAATGTATTGATAAAGAAATCATGCAAAGGATCTGCAATAAAACTTACAGATAATATATTGTCAATCTCATTTTGCACTCTCCAATTTAAACAATCAACCAACTGAAACATAATACAGATGTCAGGTACATATGTGGCATATAGTGAAGAACTACTTCCACGATATATATCTCACCATGTTATGTGCCTTGGAAGGATCCCAGTCCCTTGCTTTTAGAAACCGCATTAAAGTTTCGGTGACATGTCCTTGATGAATTTTCTGGCAATTAAAGTTATGAAATCCAAAAAGAGAGGAAAGCCATCAGTTAGCTTTATAGAATCAGATTGCCAAAATTAATGTAAGTATTTAAAAATTAGGGCTGGAAGAGTTTTACCTTTTCTAGTTAAGTAGTCGTTAATGGATTACTAAAAATTTATAGTTAGCATCAAATGTCGTAGTATAAATAGTTGAATAATTATCTTTAGCTATTAAATTTGTTGCACTCCCCAAAACAGAAAGAAGTTATTACTACTACTATTGGGTTGAGAAGTAAAGTATACATAATAGGTGAAAACGTGAAACACAAGAAATATGATATGGTTGAAACAATTTGACAAGGAGAAAAGAAATCAGATCTCATTTGAGAGTGTCAAATATACCGAGACATTAGAAGTCCGGAGTCTATAAAAAGGAATGAGTCAAAGATTTAGACGTACAAGTTACGAGAAGTTAAAAGGTTAGTATAAAAAATCCATTGAAACAATAGAAAACCCTATATAGATGGGAATTGACACAGAAGACGAAGATCAAAGTAGCAGAGAGAACAAAAGTAAATGAAATGCAAAATGCTAACCTGAAACGTTGTTTGCAACGGCTCCTCAACTAGAATTGAAAACATGAAAGAGAAAAAGAAGTGAGAAAAAACAAGAAAAGCAAGACGGAGATGAGAAAAGGTAAAGAGAAGAGAGAGAGAGAGAGAGAGAAAGAGACGTTGGTCAATGAATGCCTGGAACTGCTTGACGGCATCACCCATTTCTTGTTCTTCTCAAGCTCTTAAACTTCAATTTCCTTTCTTTTATTTTCAGTGTTACTACAAAGGGGAAACACACATTGAAGAAACAGAAAGAGGGGGAAGTTTAACTATATAAATAAGAGAACAACAAGTACCAGAAATAGATGAAGATTCAACAAAGGCGTTCTTCTCTTCCCCACCTATAAATTCCACGCACCTCTCTTTTCATTCAAAATTAAAAATAATAAAGCAAAAATTCAAGCTTCACATCTCTTCACAAATTCCAAGTTGAGATACCCAACCCCGTTTAAATAATAATAATAATAAAAACAAAAACATTATGTATCTGTTTTTGGTAAAACGTTTTTATTAAGTAGTCATGATTGTAATATAATTGTTGACAAGTCATTGCACTGTTGATTTTCATGCCTTGATGATCTGTTTTCAGCCGTCAATATTTTGGTTTGGAAACGGAATAATACGGTCGTTAAGATGATTTTGGAAAATAAATATTTAATGGTGTCATGGCCCACTCAGTCAAGGCCCAATATATTGAGGATCTTCACTTTTATAATCCTTCTATTCCTATTTCCATGCCGTTTAAGTATAATTGTTATTGTTCTCCTTTTCCTTCCATAAATTTTTAGGATCAAAACTTTTGTTCACTCTTAGCTCCTAATCTAATCTAATCTAATCTATACAAAAGAAAATAATAGGTTGTTAAAATTATTTTTTTATCCTTATTAATTATTTGACAAGTGAATTATTTTATGTTTTCTTGTTTTTTAAGTTTTACTTTTTCTTTTCAATTTTTTTGTTTGTTATTTGTTTTTGTCTTTTAAATTTTATTTTTTAATTATGTTTTTTTATTTATTTTTTTTTATTTTTTTCATATTAATGTCTTATATTTTGATGTTTCTATATTTTTTATGTTTCTATATTTGTATTTTTTTCAATCTTATTTTATTTTCTAATTTTCTGTTTTTTTCATTTAAGTTTTTTATAAAAATATAAAAATATTATTGTTTAAATATATTTTAATAAATTACAAAATAATTTTAAATTATTTAATAAAAATATGTTAAATATTTTCAATTTTCAACAAAATATCTTATTAAATATATTTAATATAAAAATAAATTTAGATTACTTTAACAAAAGTATGATAGTATCATTCACGTCATCCAAAAATTGTGTTTGATTAATATTGATAGATTTTCTCATCTATGTGCAAATTTTATTTGACAAAAAAAAAATCATGCATAGTAAGTGAATTAGTATATGACTTGATAGGTTGGAGGATATTATTTTTAGTCTCTGATCCAAGACAAAAAAAATAAAATATAGATGTTAATTAAATTATAGGTTTAAATAAGTTTGTTATCTCTAAGGTTTCATCAAAATTCACTTTTAGTCCTTAAAATTAAAAAATATTTTTTGTCCCTGATTTACCTTTAATTTTTCTTCTCCTATTATCGTCGTTATAAAAAATTGTAACAGAAAACATATTTTGTACTTGTGAATCACAGTCTTCCTCAACCCTAACCCTTTCAATATTTAATTTCACATTCGACATAGAAAAATACACCGAAATTTATAGACGAACAACGTTAATATAAAAAAAATATTTTAAGGGACTAAAAAATATTTTTGAATTTCAAAAACTATAAGTGATTTTTTGTGAAACTTTAACGACATAAAACTTATGTAGGCCTAAATTATATTTAATATATTAAAAATTAATTATTAATTAAATCATTTGTTTATGTTAAAAAATATTTTTAACTATATTTTAACATATTTAAAAATAATTTTATATTAATTTAATAAAAATATGATAAATATTTTTAATTTTGTCAAAAGATTATCTTATTAGATATATTTAATACAAAAATAAATTTTAATTAATTTAACAAAGTATCTTGAATTTAATTTTTTAATTTATTTAAAGTATAAAAGATAGTATCATTTATGAGATCGAGAAATTGTGTTTGATCAATATTTATAGATTTTCATTTATATACAAATTTTATTTGAAAAATAAACCATGCATCATAAGTGAATTAGTATACAACTAGATAGATTGGAGGATATTACTTTTAGTCTCTCATCAAGACAAAAAAATATAACATATAGATGTTAATTAAATTACATTTAATATATTAAAAATTAATTATTAATTTTTTATTATATGAAAAAATAATTTTAGTGTATGTTAAAATTATTTTTAAATATATTTTAATATATTGCAAAATAATTCTAAATTACTTTAATAAAAAATGTTAAATATTTTTATTTTTTCAAAATATTATCCTATTAAATATATTTAATATAAAAAATTAAATTACTTCAACAAAAGTATCTTGAATTTCAAATTTTTTATTTATTTATAATATAAAATGTAGTATCATTCACATAATCGAGAAATTATGTTTGATTAATATTTAGATTTCTATCTATGCACAATAAGTCCATTAATATACAACTTGATAGGTTGAGAGACATTACTTTTAGTCTCTGATTTAAGACAAAAAACATATAACGTATAGATGTTAATTAAATTATATTTACTATTTTAAACATTAATTACTAAGTTTTTATTATACAAAAAAAATTATTGTATGTGAAAAACATTTTTAAATATATTTTAATATATTACAAAATTATTTAAAATTAATTTAATAAAAATATATTAAGTTTTTTTTATTTTTTCAAAAAATTAATTTAATAAAGACATCTTGAATTCAATTTTAAATTGATTTACAGTATAAAAGATAGTAGTATGATTCATGGGATTGAAAAATTGTGTTTGATTAATATTTATAGATTTCTATCTATGTGCAAATTTTATTCGACAAAGCAGCCATCATAAGTGGATTATCAGTATACAACTTGATAGCTCGCAGACATTACTTTTAGTCCTGGCCCAAGACAAAAAGAAAACATATAGATGTTAATTAAATTATATTTAATATATTAAAATTACTTATTATTTTTTATTATATGAAAAAATAATTTAGTGTATGTTAAAATATACTTTTAAATATATTTTAATATATTGAAAAATAATTTTAAATTATTGTAATAATACGTTAAATATTTTTAATTTTTCTAAAAAATTATTGTATTAAATATATTTAATATAAAATAAATTTAAATTACTTTAATAAAGGTATGTTGATTTCCAATTTTTTAATTTATTTATAGTATAAAAAGTAGTATCATTGAGAGGATCGAGAAATTTTGTCTGATTAATATTTATAGATTTTCATCCATGTACAAATTTTATTTGATAAAACAAAATCATGCATCACAAGTGGATTAGGATATGACTCGATAAGTTGGGGAACATTACTTTTAGTTTTTGATTCAAGATAAAAAAAATATAACATATAAATGTTAATTAATAAAATATAAATTATATTTAAATATATTATATGAAGTAACCTATTAAATTATATAAAAATAACTTATTAAATTTTTATTATATGAAAAAATAATTTTAGTGTATGTTAAAAAATATTTTTAAATATATTTCTAATATATTGCAAAATAATTTTAAATTACTTTATATATTAAATATTTTTAAAGATTTAAATTTTTTTTATTTCTACTTCGATATTACATCATCATTTCAATTTTTTATAAAAAATTACATAGAAACATATAAAATATCTTTATAGATAGATATTTTGTTAAATAATATTCAATTATATGATTTTTTATGTTAATTATTTTATTAAATTTTTTTCTTGAAAATATGATTTTAGTCGCTCAATTATTTTTTATTTTTTATTTTTAATTTAAAATACATTAATTTTAATTTATAAATAAATTTTAACAAAAACATCCAATCAATTTTGTAGGTCATGTGTACAGATAGGTTCTAGGCTAGTTTAAATAAAACGTAGATTCATTCTAGATCAAGTGAATCAAGATAAGTTATAGATTCAAGTATTTATTTATGTTTTTAATAATAAATAAACGTAATTTTCTTAAAGATAAGTAAATGTATTTATTTCTATAAATATTCTTTAAATTGTTTTAAGAAAATCTATTTCTTCTATAAATTGGAAGTGCCATTTTTTCTACTTAAATTTTCATTACCAAAATTAAAACATAATTCAATCAATAAGTCTCTAATTCCGAAGATAAAATTACCAATTCTTCAATGTTATATTCTCCATTCCTTCTCATTGATATTTATATAAACTCACATTTTTCTAAATAAGTTTTTTTTTCACTTTTTAGTGACATTTTTTTCAATGTTATTTTCTTAATGTTTGACATTTCTACTATACTAGTATTTTTGTTCTCATGTTTTTACGTGTAAGTACGACTTTAAAATATTATAAAATTAATAAATTTAATTCAATTTTATGAATCTCAATTTTCTTTTCTTATAAAATAAATAATATGAGTAGATATTTTAGGGTTTTGTATTTGGCTTTTGAGGAAGAAGAGGATTTCTTTCTCTAGAGTAATCACAAAGTTAAACACAAAACGGTTAGTGAGGTATACAATTCTGGTGTAGATAGTGAGTTGAACTTTCCTTCCGTGGAGAAGACGAGTGTTTCTTACAAGGCTATATTATTGAATAAGGATGGACCAATTGTTTTTTTTTTTAATTTGATGTAAAATGTTTTGGAGTGCCAGAGACTGAAATACCGCCCCTGTTACTAAAAGAGGAGGATTTAGAATGATATAAAAAGATTCATATATCGATGAGGAGTTTCACAACTGGTGTAAATCCTGAATAGGGTCACTTATGGTGATTGTCTTAGGAAAGAACGTGGACTTTCGCTAGCTTGAGGCAAAGTTGAACCGCAATTGGACAAAGAAAAATCTCTTAAGATCATTGATATGTCACATAACTATTATCAAATTCTGTTTTCTTCTTATGATGATTATAACTAGGCAATCTTTGAGGGTCATTGGATGGTAGCGGATCATTACATTATGGTGCAACGTTGGATACCATTTTTCATGGAACATGTTGTGTCCTTAAAAAAATTAGTCGTATGAGTACGAATCCCTAACCTTGCTGTTGAGTTGTATAACAATGCTTTTTTGGGCAGGGTTGGTTCAACTTTAGGAACTATGCTTAAGATTGATCATGTAACGACAATTCAAGCTAGAGGTTGGTATGCACGAATTTGTGTTGAGATTGATCTCAATGTCCCATTACAATCTAAAATTATTGCAAATGGGCACTTGATTCAATTACAGTACTAAGAGATTCATAAAATTTGTTTCTATTGTGGGCATTATGGTTACAAAGATGCTGATTATGGTGTTAATGGTCCAGTGCAGAAAAGGGAGGGTGATGGTAGTGATTCAATGACAACTCCTTCCATCATAAAGTCAAATCCATTGGATGGCATATCCAATGTTACTAGAAATAGAATCGTCGCTTTAAATGCAAATAAAGTGAAAGAAACAGTTTTGAAAGGGTTGAATATGGAAGGCGAGAATTCTATTTATGGCCCTCGAATATTGGCTAAAAATAAAAAGTGGGGAGGTAACGCGTATACAACTATGGAGAAATTAATGCAATCATGCCAACATCAACACGAAGGCCTTTGTCATATTCTGAAGCTAGTAGGTCAAGGTATACTGCACTACAAACGATTAAGTGCACCTCACCCTCTCGTGGTCTCTCAAAAGCCCCTCCACTTGGTGTGGCCCTAAGCCTATTCAAGTTGGGGTCACACACAACACAAGTGGACCTTTCCAGTTCACATAGAAAGCTTCTCTTGGATACAGCAAGAACCGAGTGAGTGCAAATTCCTATGATAGTGGCCATTCCTGGCCGTCCTCTGGCAACCCCTGACAATCTTCTAAAAGTGGGAACAAAAGCCCGGTTTATAAGGGAGAAGTTGTTGGTCCCAGGAGGAATCTAAAAAGGGTTGAATAGATTCCAAAAATATTTTCACAAATGTTTCTATTCAAATATAATATTGGAGTTTTCAAAAATCTCCCCTTTAAAGAAATTTTCAAAATCTACCTTTAGTGTTTTCAAAAAGAAATTTCAAATAAAACTTGAGTCAATGTTTGACATTCAACTTTTTCTATGATCTAAACATCAAACTTGAACAATAACAACTTGAACAATAATAATTCCTTCAATGATGATTTCCAATTAGCACTTACTTAAATCGCAATATGAATTCCAATAATAAATGTAATCAAAGATAATGGGTAATAAAAATATAGTTTCAAGATTCAATAACCCAACAACAATTTCAACTTTACAATACCCAAGAAACAATTTTACTGTATTAAAGATCCAATTAAATTTTGTAGTAGTAAAACTCAATCACAAACACAATCAAGAAATCAATTCAATCAATCACAAAGAGTTTAGGAAAAGAGAGAGAATTTGCATAGTTGTTTTATATTGCTTCAGTCAACCTAACCTACATCTAGTTTACAGACTTAGTCTTTTGTTAATCTGCAAAAATACCTCAAGAGATTATAAAAAACATGTGCAAAAACACAAAGAAAATAGTATAGAACAATATTACATGATTGTGATGAATACTCGAGAACAATAGAACTCTAAATCACAATTATTTCTCATTCAATCAATCAATTCTTGATTCTTCAATCATCAATCTCTGGGTTTTTCTCTTGTATCACATGGGTTTCTCTCTAGAAAATTCGCAAGCTTTCTTTTTGGTCTTTTTAATTTGATATTCCATTACGAAAAAGCTGTTTTAAAATCCTTTTATATGAGTCACAGGCCAAGGTAATCGATTACTTGCTCAATTACCTAATTAGTTATCTCAAACAAGTCATAGAATAGCTTGTTCAGGTAATCGATTATTCTCTAGAGCAAAAACCTGAAAACCCAAATTTTTAATGTGGTAATCGATTAACCTTTTAGGGTAATCGATTACCTGCTGAGAAAACTCAATTTTGATGATTTTTGTTTGCTTGTTATAGCTTAGGTAATCTATTACCAACTTAAGTAATCGATTGATTACCTATGAGGTAAATCAACTCTTAACTTAGTAATTTTGATTTGTTTACTACTCAAACATATTTTCATGCTTATCTAAACAATCAATACAAGTACCACACTTATTATACGTGTTTGATACCATAAAATGAATTACTTTCTCCTTTCTTTCTTCTCTTTCTTAAGCCTTTTCTCTCTCACTAGAGTCTCCTCTATTTTCTCTCTGTTTTTCATTCCCACTTTCGCAAATGAACTCTCTTATTTATAGGAAAAATTTGCACCCGGTCGTTAAGCAAATTCCGGTCACTAAGTTGTTGCCAAATGTATTTTAGTTACTTTTGTCTCACATCGTTAAGCTACGGATGGTCACTAAGTCGTTGCCAATGTATTTTAGTCACTTCGTTAAGCCATAGGTGGTTACTAAGTCGTCGATAATGTATTTCGTTACTTCACTTAGAGATAGATTTTTGCTTAGCGAGTAACAACTCTTAATATTGAAGAAACTCTCACATCGCTCATCAATGGATTTAAAAAAAATGTTTTTATTTAAGAATTTTTTTTAAAATTTGTAATAAATCATGAAAGCTCTATTTTTTTATAATTTAATAATACTATAATTTTTTAATAATGTATCACTAAAATTCTGATATGGATATAATTTTTATTTCTAATTTCTAAATTGAAATTAAGGATGTTACATACTGAATATAGTTTTATTCAAATTGATAATAAAGTTTGTTTCTTTATGATGTTAGATGGGTTTTGGGATGTCCAAAAATTAGTAGTGTTGTTGCCTAGTGAGGTGATTAACAATATATTCATAATTGAGCCCCATAAAGGTGATCAAATGCTGATGCTCTGGGAAACAATAGTAGATGGAGTATGCTATACTAAAATAACATATAAAAGTCTTTTGCCCAGGATAATTCCCAATAAAGTCCTATGTTTGAGAGGTGTTGGAAGTGGAAGAACTGAAGCGTATTTGTATTTTGCTTTGGAAGTTGGCATCCCCTATCCTTCCAACAACTGACTTGAGATGTAATAGGCATTTGACATATGATTTGTACTGTCCTCTTTGTGGTCATTTGAGGAAAACTATGATGCATGCGCTAAGAGATTGTGCTCATATTGTTGGAGTTTGGAAAAAAGTTGGAGTGTTCAAAGGGCTCAGTGTCACAGTGTTTAAAGGTGGAGTCAAATTTTTGGCATCGTGCTTGATCACTTGTGGTGGAGACGGAATGAATATGTGTTTAAAGGCAAATGTGCGTTTGTTGATCAAGTGGTGGTTTCTATTGAGGCTCTTGTTAAAGAGCTCAAAGTTATACATAACATGTGAATAATTATGAAGGATAAGGGTGCACAATATGTTGATTTTGTCAAACGCACAACATTAAATCTCTGAGCTCTTTTAAGATAAATTGTGATGCAACAGTTTTTTTGACTCGCAAGTAAGCAGTTGTTGGGGGTGTAGTGTGAGAGCACTAGGAAAATTTTATTATGGGTTCCTTTCACAATATACCTTATTGTCATGTGGATAAAGCAAAGTTGTTGGTCATCATCTAAGCCATGAGAGTGGTGGCATATGAACAGGGGTTTCACTCAATCACAATTGAATCTGATTCGCTTAACAATATCAAGTTGTTGAATGAAGGTTGTGCAATCAATAAGCAGAAAACTCAGTTGTGCAATATCATTTATACCCTTGTAAGGTTAATTTGTTGGCTGATAATTTTGCTAAATTAGTTTTGAAGTTAAATTAGGATACTTTATGTTTAATTTTATTCATGTCTCTTTAACTGAAGTCTTTTATAAAGACTTGAGTTGTAGGTATTTTACTAATATTTAATCATATTTGTTTTGGTTGGGCAGTTGTTCATATCTTTAAAAAAAAAACAACCTACTTTTATTGTTTCATAAGAAAAATATTTTTTTTTTATTATTTACATTAATTTGATAAAATTAATATTTCTGATATTGGTTAATTATCGACTATAATAGAATAGAACCCTCTTTTTAGAATTATAATATTTTTTATTATCCTTTGAGATTTTTATTTTAATGTTTTAAAAAATCTATAACATGAATTTTTTTAAAATCCTAACTGTTTATACAAAAAATTAATTATTTTTAATTTTTATTTTATATATTCTATTTTATTTTAATTTAATTGTTCCTCTGTAGATTTCATCAATTTATATTTTTAGAATTAATTAACATCCAATCTCATTCTTATATATCAAACTATAATATTTTTTTGTGAACGACTTATTAATTTTCAATATGCATGTTGTCCTCTAAAACTATATATACTTATCATTATTTTTAATTTTAAAGCTAAATTATTTTAAATTAACTATGCCTTGTTTATGATTTTAAACGTTTCTGAAATTTAATATAAAATAATTATTCATATTTCTATATTCAATTATTTGAAATTATTTTTATAGTTAACGTTTTCTACTTTATATGTTAACTTTTAAAAGCAGTGGGTTGATATTGATTGACGATGTACAAGTACAATTATTTTACACGTATAGCTATTGACGGTGTAAAAGCAGTGGGTTTTAAAAATTAGTGTAATACACATTATCCTTTTGATTAAGAGAAAAAAAAAGAGAAGAAAAGCATGACTTGGAACAAACTGTGATTTTCACTTTTGAGCGGATAAATAAACAAGTAAAAGACCTTTTCGTAAGCATGAGTATTGAGTCGTGGCTTGCAAATTGGATGCTTGCTCAACCTCCAACAATCCCATGGGTTAACAAGATCAAGCCCCACCAACCAATTAAATCTCTGGTAAGAATCATGTACCTCAAGTTAACAACACCAAAATAAAAAATAGAAAACACCGTGGGCAAAATTGGAAAGAATTAAAAAAGGGTGACAATACGCATGCACCTAAAAAGAAAAAAAGCCAGATAGCTCTACACCATCTAAAACTGCCTTTATTTTTACGGAAAATTCTCCCTTTTAGGTCCCAATTCTTTATCTTACTTTTATATAAATAAAATAAATCACACACATTTTTCAACATGCCCATCAAACAATCAATTTCAATTATGTTTCTATCTTCTTTCTTTTTTTACATCACAAATATTTTTTTCTTAGAGATAATATTCGAGTTATTTTGTTGATGATTAATATCAATAATAAACTTAATTAATAACTTTTAGTAAAATTTCTTTTCTCAACCATAATTTTTTTATTTTCATGGCTAAATAATTGGGTTCAATATTATTCAATCTAATTTATCATTAATTTAATTTAAAATAAATAGTACACTCTTTTTTACAAAAAAATGTTTATTAATTAGAGTAAATTATATAATAATTTATGATATTTTTAATTATACTTTTAATAGGAGAAAAATTGAATATTTTTTTTATGAGTAGAAAATTTTAATATTAATTATGTTGTACTCCATTACCGTTAAAGTGTCGTTGTGGTAGATTAGCAAAATTGATGATTAAGCGTATCCTTGGTCCTTAGACGTTTCTCTGGGTCCAGCGGGTGTCTGTTGTTGGTTTAGATCATAATAGTATGTGTTATCAAAATTTGGGTATCCTGTGCCTGTGCCTGTGCCTCTATGATGACGCATTAAGTAGGAGTTTTAAGACATGATATTCCATGATGACGTTTGGCACTACTTTTAGCCGGATGAAGGCCAAATGTAATATGTACCAGAATTTTCCCTGTCACCGTCAAACTTCAAATTGAAAACTGGTATACAGTACTCGGCACGTCTCCATTGTCAGAACAATCAAACCAAATAACTTATGTTGAAAAAATAAAATAAATTCCGATTGGATTTCGGATTATTCACAATCAGATTAAATCATATTTCAGATAAAACAAAATTTAATTAGATTTAATTTGTAAAAAAAGGTTTATTTTATTAAAACAGATGAAATTAAATTGGTCCACAGATTAGAAATATTTTTTAAATTTATTTTATTTTTTATAAAATTACGTATTAAAACATCATTGTTTTTTCAAAATAATATTACATATAAAAATTTTATAAATAATAAATTATAAATCTTAAAAGGTTAAAAATAATAAAATTTAATAACTCATCGTGTCACGTAATTTAAATTTATAAATAATATCTAAACTTTCAACTGTATTGTCAATTTTTTATTTAGATTCTTTAAATATAAAATAATATATATATATATATATATATATATTATAAATATTAAACTTAAATTAAATTGATCTATGCACGAATTTAAGATTTTTAAAGTTTAAATCTGCAATTCAATTTATATATGATTAGATTGAATCAGATTTGATTTAATTTCGTTTGGATTAGTTTACGGATCTAATTAGACTAGGATGAATTAACAGTTTTCTTTATCGATATAGATCTATAAACAATTATATTAATTGATGCATAGAACAAAAATTATGTATTAATATCTAATCACAACACTTTATATATATATATATATAAAATAAATTTATTGATTTTATTAATTAATATTTTATATATTAGACATCAATATAAAACTCTTTTACCTTGTGAATGCATAAATATTAAATTCATGACTATATATGCTTATAAAATAGTAGTTGTTATAAAAAAAGCTAATTATAATCTATTTATGATAGTTTAGTATTTTTTCACGACTAACTATAAAAGAAATTAACTTTAGTATGAGTCAATAACTTTTATTTTTATGGTTAATTTAGTGACAAAATTCACATGTAAGAGAAATAAGGGAGAAGTTATGGGTTCAAAACTCTCCACTAACAAAATTGACACATTAATAACTAACATTTTTTTGTGTTATTTAACAACTAATATTTATTTAAAAAAGAATTTCTATTTATATAATAAAAAGGATATGTTAATAATTAATTATTAAATTTTTTTTATAAGATTATTTAAAATGGGATAAAAAGAAGTATTACTACAAATTGAATACATGCAAATGGAATGAGTTGAATTTATAAATATGACTTTAGAAAAATTAACTACAACAGTTGAATGTTGTAGATGTGAAAAGATATTAATTTTACGGATTAAAATATAATTTTTGACAATGTTAACATAAATATTACAATGTAATATTTTCATGTTTGTTAGAATTTTGATTTTTTATTTTTAGAAATATTTTAACTTTTAGGTGATGTTTGATTTGAGAAAATGTTTTTTATTTTTTTAAAAAAAAAACTTTTTCATTTTTAAATTTTCAATATTTAGAAATATTATTTTTTATTTTCAAAAAATAATAGTTTTAAATTTAATTATTTTAGTAAAAATACTATAAATTATTTATATATAGTTAAATATATTTATATATTATTTTTTTATATAATTATAATATTGTTATTAAGTTTTCATATAGTGTTAATTTTTAAAAATACTGAAAAACCTTTTTTTTCTGTTTTTTATTTTTAGTTGTTTTTTTAAAAATATTTTTAGTAAAAATATTTTCTAAATTGTAACTAAACATATTTTTACTACTATTTTTTATTTTTTTAAATGAAAATGGAAAACACTAAAAACAAATGTAACCTTAACTTTTCATTTTCTTACTTTTTATTTTCATAATAAAGGAATGGAAACAAATTAAATTTTAATAAAAATATTTTTAAAATATCAAAATATAAATTAGTATAATTTTAAATTTACTCAAATAAAATATTTTTAATTTTATTATTCTTAAAAATAAATTCCTATAAAGATAATATCTAAACTTAAAATAAATACCTACTCTGTAATAGAAGTGCCGGTCCATTCAACGAGTAGGATGATGACCAAGTCAGGATTTGACATTTGACATTGTAGATGGAATTAGAAACTTTCAAGAAAACGATCACATTTTAATTGCAAATTCAGCTGTGTTAAAGACCTATCTAGTACGTAGAAAATTATGTCAAAGTGAAGCCTCTGCTTTCTAAATACCTTTCTAGACGGAGGTGCTATAAATCTGTTCAAGATTTTTGGGACAATGGGAAACGATGAAGTTTTGGTTGAATAATTTTGATGAAGATTTTATTTGTTGGCATATCAACACTGCAATATGTTTAAATGTAGATAAAGTTTAAAAATTTGTATCAAGTAATATTTATTTTAGGCAAACTTAGTAAAACTTCTATCTATTGTATATTTTTAAGTTCGGTGTAACCATAATATTTATTATATTATTTTTAACAATTTAAATTTATTTATTTTATTATTAAATAAATTATATATATACACATTAAAAGTTATTAATTATATTTTAATTTAAAAATATATAAAGAATAATTAATAATCATAAATTATGAATTAAATTCTAAAAATTAAAATTTTTAATTAAATATATAACTTTAAACTTATTATATAATTATTAAAATTATAACAAGTCAGGTTTAAGGTGATACTCATAGATATGAGTATTTTTGTCATACCTGTAAGTAAAAATTCTATAAAACTTTAAGGTAAAATTGAAAAAAAAAAACCTCTATGTATAATTAATTAATAGTTAAGGTAAAAGTAAAAAAAAAACCTCATAAAACTTGTAACTATATTAGTTGGTGTAGAAAAAATCTCAAAAAAGTCTCTACCTATAATTTTTTTATTGGATAAAACTATTTTTTTTAAAAAAAGAATAATTACACATAAAATCATGTTAAATTAAAGAAAAATAAATATCATATAAAATAAACTATTAAAATTATAAATTATTTAATGCTAATTTGTTATTTATAATTCTTAAAACAAATACTTTTTTAAAATGAAATATATTAATTAATATTTAGTAAATGATTATTAGGATAAAATATATTAATTAGCATTTTAAGAATTAATTTAGTTTGATAAATTAATTAATAACGAGCTCAAGCAACAAACATTTTCTTTCTAGGGAATATCTCTGGTAAGAAAACAGTTTTTATGTAAAAGTGAGAGAATTTAATTTTAACTAGTAGATCAAAATATATCGTCCAAATTAAAATGACTTATTTGAAAATATTATATATCTCTTTCATCTTACTTTATCATTCTTAAATTACTACCATAAGTAATGGTAATGGTAGTGATGACTATGAGAATAATGATGATAATAAAGATAGTAGTAATGACAACAATGATAATAATTATGACAACAGTAATAATGATAACAAAGAAAGTGAGAATGATAGTGACATTAGTAGTGATAATAATAATAATAAATTTTAATAAATAACACATGTAATATTTTGAATAGATCCCCCCTTTTTCTATACCTAATTTTGTACAAATATAAAGTGTTGTTGCATAGTTTGCTTAAAAGAGGATCTGGTTCTAGCTCGTCCTCGTGTCCAAATTAAGTGGGAACGTGATGGTTTTGCATTCAGCAGAACTTTTCCCTTTCTCATTCAATTCCTCTCAATCAGGACATAATCATTCCTTTGATCCATCATTTCTCATTTCATAAAAACCTTCCTCTTTCTTTTACCATTTTGTTAGTTTAGTTATCTGATTTGATTTCAAGATGAGATCCAAATTTCTTTGTGAAGAAGGTTTAGACGTTTTTTTCGTTAATTAATTCAAACCTAAACCATAATTAAATCAAACTACTATTTTAAAATTGAAACGATGATTAAACTCTAAAAAAACGATTTGATGATTTAATGATGGAATAAGATGATCATTTGAATTGATCTATATAAAAAAAATTAAAAATAATATATTTAATATAATTTTATACTTTCAAATTCAAAATTAATAACACATTATTATAACTATAAAGTAACAATATCTAAAGTAATAAGTAAATTAAAGATAAAAGAAACTCATAAACAATAACTCAATTTTTTAAAAAAATTTATAACTCATTAACATTTAAATACTGAAATTTAATTATTCCTAACTACCAATCTTAGATTTAAATTATGACTAAAATAATATCATTTTTTTTAATTCATCAAAATGACATCGTTTTAAAACACAAAAAGAAAAAGCAGTTCTTGGCTAGTTCGATAAATTTAATTTGATCCACTCTAAATATAGACCAAACTAAACTAAACTAGTAACTTGTCTGATTCCCGGTAACCTTGTTTTTATAACTATCAATCAAACCTTAAATCCTATACTTTAACATTTTTATAAGGTGCGGACGAATTTGAAAAAGATGTCATTGGGGCCGTGGAATGCCACACCAATATATGCAACATGGCAACCGTTCTTGGTACATTTTGACTTTCTTAACTTGCTGTCCAATGCCACACACAATTTCTCTAAATTATACACAATTTTGAATATCATCATTTTATTTTTTCAAATATTTAATCAAATTCTGAATTTTTTAAAATATTAATTTCTTCAATTCAACGAAAAATAATTAAAGAGAGAACTTGTTCTTTTGCATTTTTATATAAAAGGAGATGACATAAAATTCGAATATGTTAAGTTTAATATAATAATAATAATAATAATAATAATAATAATAATAATAATAATAATAATAATAATAATAAATTATATATATCTAGCGTGAGGCAAATCAAGGAGTTGATATTCATGCCAAATTTTGCTTGTACTTAGATGATGATTGTAGGGTGTTTGATTGTAGTCCTAGATTTATTTCTCAAAGCTGTTGTTTCTTTTTCTCATGGTTCCAAATAAATTTATCTTTTAGGGACTTATGCAGTTATGACTCCACCTCCTTTGAAAAAAAAGATAATTTGAATAATTAATTAATTTATTGGATTGAATTTGTTAGATTGTTCCATTAATTGAATAATTTATCAAAATTCTAAAAAATGTTTGTTTATAAATATTAAAAAATGTATACTTATATTAATTTTAACATGTTTTATTATATTTAATTAATAAATTATTAACATAAATACATAATAAATATTAAATATTATTTTTTGCCACGCAGATTACAAATTGAATTTTTTTTCCTTCTTCGGAGACCATTCTCCATTGAGGAGTTTTCTCTTTTACGGAGAGAAGCAAAAAAAAAAAGTTTCTCCGAAGAAGCGTATTCAGAGAAGTAATTTTTTTTTCTTTTATAGAGACCCTTCTCTGTAAAAGAGAAGCGTCTCCAAAGAAGAAAATATCAACACAATCACAACCAAAGGTGGGTGAGTGGCTGAGGGAAGAATTAGGGTTAAAGGTATTTTAGGAATAATGACCTTTTTTAAAAAAAGGTAAGTGAAGTTTCAAATTTAAGTAGGTAACAATTGAAAATCCCTTATAATTTGTTTCTTAAGTTACAATGAAGTGGACTTAGCTCACTATAATACAATAAGCTTCTTATATTGGACTAAGTCTAAAGTATTACAATTGGCTTCTTACAATGGGCTTAACCCACTATATTATAGTAGATTATATCCATTGTAAAACTCACTGTATATAATGAGCTTTACAGTGAGCCACGATGGCCATTGTATATTGGCAATCAAATATAGTGGGATATTTGGCCTACTGCAAGCCCACTGTAAATGCGAACTCTAGTGAGCTTTTAGTTATTACAATTGACTTTTGACACATTGTAATAACATATATTTTTTTTGTGGTGAAAGAAATTAATATGTATTACCTATACCAATAAAATACATTTACTTTTTTGCATTACATTTCTTAAGCACTCCTCAGTTAAACATGTTTGACTTAAAGCAATTAAGGGATGAATGACCTTTTGGGAAGTTATTTGGAACGTGTGAAGTGAGGAAAAAAAAAATTAAAAAGTCTTGTGTTGATTTGTGAAGCCAATTATTGATTCCAAAAGTAACTCAACATCTTAGAAAGAGCTACTCATGAACTATTCTAATTGGTGGAGGATTCTTACTAGCAACGAATATGTTGGATTTGAAGACGGTTACAACTAGTATGACTAAAAATTAGTAATAAAACTAGGTTTGTTATAGATCATATATGTCATTGATTCATCATTTCACCATCAAATTGGTTTTAAGATCAAATTAAATTAATAAACTGTTATGCACAAAACTATAATATATTAAAACCTTAAACTTGGAAGTTGAGAGAAACAATATTGTCACTATGTTATTCCCATATTTTGGTAGTGACAAGGCTAACAAAAATTTATATAGTTATCTTTAATTATTTATATTATATTGTACCCCTTTTAGAGGGTGACCCCAATCGTCTTGGGGCCCTTAGTCTATTGTAATCCCTTGACCTTTATTCTTTTATCCACTTCGCACTTGTTGTTGAGGGTTATGTATCCTTGGTCGATGGGTGACTCCAATTGTCTTAGGGTACTGAATCAGTTGTAAACTATCTTTCCTTCAATCAAACATAAGGATATGACCCCCCCTATCTTAAATCCAACGATAATTGGGAGTGATATTCTTAAGGTCTAATCACGTCATATAACACATAATTAATACCATAGTTGCAACAAATAAATAAAAACTTAATACTTGATACTCTTTAACTAAGTAACTTGTCACGACGATTTAAATATGAGAACATATATATTGTTTTAAAAGAAAAAGAATAGTAAAACTAATAATATAAAATAATTTTATATTATTTTCTAATCATTGATCGTCATAAATTTATTGACATTAATAGTAATTGTCTTTAAACTGATTAAAAATATCTTATTGTTGGTTTAATTTTTACGTCGATTCATGGAATTTAATTAGCAACTTAATAGTTAGATCAATAATCCGTTAATATAATATTCTCATTAATTCAAATTTTAAAACATTAGTCACTTGGTAATTTTTCCCCAAAACTAGTCGAACTTGAAAATATTATTTTCAACTCGGACATCTTTAAAAATTATTTGTAGAAAATAATTGTCCGTTGTATTCAAACCTATGAAATCAAATTATTACTGTTAAAACTTGCAATGAAAGCGTGTAAAAAAAAAAAAACTTGCAATGAGAATTTAGATATAATAATATTGAAAACTTTCGTCAAAACTTTAGAAATATAATAATGAAATAAAGTAAACAAAACAACGTCGTGTTTTGGCAAGATTAAAAAAAGAAGTCAGTTGTGATAACAAAAAATACGTTTGTATTGGTAAAAAGGCATAGTTGTCCTTCATTACGATATGTTTGTGAAATTATTTTGTCATAAAATAAATATTTAAAAATCAATAAATTATCACTTTTTATTTTAAAAATTATACAAATTTATATTTATTTGAGTAACTTTTAGAATTCGTGTACAAGTGTGTGAATTATTTTTGTCAAATTAATTTGCTATTTTATGAAACTCCAAAACATAAATTGTTGACTTAGGAGATATGAGATTTGATGAAAACCTAAATTTTGTTCAATTAAGTCTAAAATTATTCACGAAAGCAATAAATGCATAAAATGGAAAAGAAATACAATGTAAACCTAAAAAAAAAAAACCCTGTAATGAAAACAATAAATGCATTAATTTAAATGAACACTTATTCCTAGAATTTGAAAGTAAATAATATTTTATTTTCAATGGCAACAAACCACCAAGAACTTCCTAACTTCTAATAATCACTCGAATGGATAGTAACTTCCACATTGACCTCTGATCCTTGTTTTGTTGTCTCTAATTCCTTCCAAACTTGTTTTTTGGATGTGGATTGTCTTTTCGAGATACTTGATTCTCAATCTCTCTTCGTTAGCCATTTTGCTCCGAGGGTCTTAACTGTTGTTTCCAGCTTCGAGTAGACCTTTGTTTTAAGCGTTCCTTAGCTTTTGGTTCGAGTCAAGCATGAGCCTTGTTTCTCAAGATCGAGTTCTTAATCTAATATTCCTATTTTACACCTTTTCAATCTCAAGATTCTTCCTTTATTATCTTTTTTTACAGTAGTTTTCTTCTATCTTAGCATACTTAGTATTTCTGTCTTTATCAAATTATTGTTTTATTTATTCTAATATTATAGTGTCTCTAAATATACAAAAAAAATGGATAAAAAATCCTATATTTATTGAAAATTATTTTCTATACCCCCAACACAGCAATATTAGAGAGACAACACTTTTTGCTTCCAATGCGGATATATTAATTAATTAGTTGGAGCCTCGGAAACACGAAACAAAACAAACCTGCCTTTTGAGGCTCATATTCATGCTGCTAGGTGAGCTTTTCTTTCATACTTAATTATTTGGAATAAAACTATCATGGATCGGTTCTCTGACTAGTCCTTTTGAGTTCATAGCTATACAAGGTACAAAACTTTCACACTTGTCTGCATTTTTCATTACCATAATATTAATATTCCCTTAATAATTCAACAACATGTGATTGAAGGTGTGTCCATGGACAAGGACGGGTATAGAAGCAGCGGCATATGTGAGATAGAGGAGGAAGAGGACAGCCACGAGACCCAATGGCCTATAGCTATAGCCACCAATACCATTAACAGCGAAGAACAAGAAGACTGTGTTTATGTAGCAGTGGGTAAGGGTAAGGGTAAGAGCGACACAAGCATGGACGCTCTCTCATGGACACTCAACAACTTGGCTACCCATTCTACCATCATTTATCTCATACATGTATTCCCTGAGATCAAGCACATTCCAAATCCACGTAAATTATGACAATTTCCACTTTTCATTCTTTCTTTTTTGCTAATTCTTGTACTTTCCCCATCACTCTTTCTTGCTTTCTCCGTCTCAATTTTATGAGACCAACTTGGTCAAACCCAGTACAGATGAAAGTTGGTGTGCCATTTAAGGTGGCAAAAAGGTCCTTGGGGTTGAAATTTTTATATGGATCCAAAAGTTTGGTTTGATTACTAACTTTTACTTCTTTTCAATTTCTTTCCTTCACTTGGAAATTGTGCATCTAATTTTAAGGTGTTAAATGATCCCTTAAGTAAACAAATGATTCGGACAAGGGTGAGATTTAAACCAAGAGGAATGATAAAAGAACAAAATGTAAACTTTTAGATTTGCAGGAAAGGATCAGAATGTAAGAGAAATTGCTAATTTCCTCAAGCTGGTATTTTGAAATGTAAATAATTTCTTATTGACCAACCACTCGATCTTTTTATGTGATGACAGTGGGAATAGGAATGATTCCAAGAAATCAAGTGAGTCCTGAGCAGGTGGAGAGTTATATTGACCAAGAAAGAGGCAAGAGGAGAGAGGTCCTTCAGAAATTTCTACAATCATGCTCTACTTCCAAGGTAATAATTCTATAAATCCAAAGGAACAAAACCCTTACTGAATTCCATAGAACCCAAGAGATAAGTAATAAAACTTTTGACAACAGGTTAAGGTAGACACCATCCTAATTGAGAGTGACCTAGTTGCAAAGGCTATCCTGGACCTGATTCCCATTCTTCAAATAAGAAATCTAGTGATTGGAGCCAACAAATTACATCTAAGGTACAGTACTCTGACCATAGCTTATTATTACAAGCATTTTATAATTTTATTCATAGCATGCATTTGGATGAACAGAAAATCAAAATCAAGGAAAGGGAATAGCGTAGGCGATCAGATACTTAAGAAGGCTCCACAAAGTTGCAAGGTGAGAATTATATGTGAAAGGAAGGAAGTAAATGAGCAGATGATGTCAGCCCCTCTGCTGCCGCTAATTACCTCTGCTAATCATAATTCCGTAGCTACCAAAAAACAAGATAATCAAAATCATTCTGTTTCATGCATTTGTTTCATACCCAAGTTTAAATGATTAGTGTACAAAGCTCAAAGGGGATACATTAATTTAACTCATTCTCGTACTCAATTATTTTGAAATTTTACTTGTGGTGGTTGCACACTCAAGGTTTAATTTCATGATCATCCAACTTATATATTGGATGTTATGTATGTCACGTACTAACGTTATCATCACACAATTGGATTAAGGGATCTATTTTTACAATCTCTAGGTAACGTAAAGAAACAAATTACAGAAGTTAAATTTTCTCCTGATTAGGCTTTTCTCAAATATTGCACATATTAAAATTGTATAATGAGAATAAATTTTATAGCCAAATCAAATGAGGTCAGGTGCATGAATTATCATAGACATCTTCATTCATGTAAATAAGAAAGTAAATTATTTTGGTTATTTATAATTGCATAATGAGAATAGATTTTATAGCCAAGTCAGATGAATATAGGTGCATGAATTATCATAGACATCTTGTTTCATATAGATAAGAAGTGAATTAATTTATTTATTTGTATTTTTTCTCTCTAAAATTATGAATTTTCTCTGTATATATAGGTATCGCGTTTCCTTGACAATAATGCTTTCGTATGATTATTTTTTTTTGTTGTTGACTGAATTATAATTGTAGTGTTAATAAAAAATTATTAGTTTAATGTTAAAACATCGTTTTAGTGTTACGTAATCCCCCTTCTTTTTATATGATAGCGAACGCATCAATTGTAAAATATTGTTTATTATATTAAACTAAGCATGTGATTTGACTTTATTAAAGGCGTGTTTACCTCACGAAAGATGGCATATTCGATCAACTATTCGCTCATGATTCTTACTTAACTAGAGATTTGAGAGCATACAACAAGCACGCATGGCACATGACAGGACTCTATTTTCGTAAATCCCGTCAATCACTTAAAAGCGACCTGGTCAACATTATAAAAATCATATCATAAACTAACAGACATAAAATTAAGGCTAGATGGATTTAGTTTTGTTTTTAAGTTCTTGAAAAAACATTTTTTAAGATTTTTTTTTAAAAAAAAACTGTTCCCTTGATTGAAAAGTGTTTTTAGAGGTAAAAATGAAAAAAATGTTTATATTTACAAAAATATCATTAATTAAAAAAATATTTATTTTGAATTTTAAAATAAAAATATAAAACTAAAAAAAATAAAAACTATTCACAATTATTCCTTTTTTGTTTTTTAAAACTAAAAAATCAAAATTATTTTTTGAAAATTATTTTAAAGAAATACTAACCAAATAAGTTTTATAATTTTTAAATATTGAAATATTAAAAATAATTTTATAAAACTTCACTCAAAGAAGTATTGAGTATTTTCATCATTTTTTTTATAATTGAAATTAAGCTATAATTATAAAATTATCAATTTAAATATCAGAAATAATAACTATAAATATAGATAATTAGAGCATTATTTTTTTTTATCAGCAACAATTAGATTATTGTTAAATAATCAAAATTGAAAATGGTTTTCACTTTATGTACTTTCATATATTGGGTTGTTTAAATTGAGAAACTCTATTATAATAAAATATAGAAACTGACAAGAGATTTATCTTAGTTAGTTAAGCAAGATGTGTGGCTTATTATAAATCTTCTTACACTGTCTTCAACCTCCTATTAGAAAGATAAAAAAAATTATATATAGAACTTTAATTGATATTCTTGGATTACAATAAAAAATATTGAAGCTTGAAAGAATATAATATCAATATATTATATATATGCAAAATATATAGCCACTAATTAGGCTAACGTAGGATACTAATTAGGCTAATGTAGGATACAATCTATCAATATCAATTTACTAATAAATAACTAGACTAAATTAGGAACTTTCTTAATACAAAATAAATAGAACTAATTATAAATTATTTCTATTACTATCACACCCTTGCAGTCGAAACGGGAGATTCATGAACATTAAGACTATTCCGAAAATCTTGAAATATAATAAGAGGCAATCCTTTTGTGAAAATATTCGCGATTTGATACCGAGAAGGAACATGATGAACACGAACTTCTCCACGTGCAACTTTTTCTCTAACAAAGTGAATATCTATTTCGATATGCTTTGTGTGCTGATATTAAACGGGATTACCAGAAAGATAAATGACACTCACATTGTCGCAATAGACCATGGTTGCCTTTTGAATGGACAATGTAGTTCCAGCAGTAGATTACGAATCCAACATGATTCAGAAACGACATTAGCTACCCCCTTACTCGGCCTCTGCACTAGAACGAGATATAGTAGTTATTATTTTAACAAACATGAGATCAGATTGTCACCCAAAAATGCATAATATCCTGACGTAGAACATCTAGTATCAGGACATCTTCCCCAATCAGCATCAGTGTAAGAGACAAGGTTTGTAAGTGAGGAAGGAGAAAGATGCAAACCAAGATGAAGAGTTCCTTAAACATAGCGTATTGATGGATGCACATTCTCCATGATGTCACAAATTCTTTTCCAAGATGAGATGTTGAAATGGATCTTCTTCAAGGGCTGAAATAGGTATGAAAATGAGGCTTATGAAGGCTGAAAGTGGTTCATGAAAGATGGAGACAAAGAAATGGTTTGGGTGGTGGTGGTTGGATGGTATCTCTTTGACTAACTCACTTCACTTGGAGAGGGTGAAGGCTAATCCTAGGGAGACCCAAGCTCCTTCTAAGGTAGAGAGGAGAAAAAGGGGGCTAAGAGATCCCTAAATGACTAAAGAAAAGGATTGATGAGGAAAACTCTCTCAAATATCCAATATATCCAAAGTGACTACATGTAGTCTAACCTAGGGTATTTAAAGAGAGGGTAGGAGGTCTCTAGGCCATTTGCACGGAATTTTGAGAGCTAAATGCCTCTCAAATGAACCCTAACTGGACTTCAAATGAAATGTAGGTCCCTCCCCCCTAAATGACTAAAATACCTTTGTGTCTAGAAAATGAAAGACATGGACTTTTGACCTCACAAGTCAAGGTTTAAGTCCCAAAATAAATCCTAAACTAATTTGCCCCATAATACAAAGGTTAAATAAAAATACACAATGAAATCTTAAGTGATTAAGGTTCCCCAAAATACAAGGGAAAAATAAGGAAAACAAGCAAAAGACTAGGTAGATGTACCAAAGTCCGCACATGTGATCATCAATGCTTTTGGTGTGGTATGACCTTCCTCTTCTTCTATTCTTCTTGCCATGGAACTTGTGATGAGTCCTATTTGATGCCCAAAGGATAGTCCTCCATCACGTATGATACGCTTCATAGCATTCATATGCACGCTTGGGGGTTTTGCATATGCAGGCATACTCGTTGAACAACATATGAGATATATGGTCTTGTAAACGTGAGATACTATAGAGTACCAGCAAGACTGTGATACTTGGTTGGATCTTCATAATGAGTACCTGTGTGAGCATTAACCTTCGGTTTAGTATCAACTGGAGTAGAAATGGGTTTACAAGAAGTCATACCAGCATGCTTGATTATTTCCTCGGCATATTTACATTGTGACAGAAATAAGCCTCCCTTGTGTCGAACCACACTTATGCCCAAAAAATAATTCAAAGAACCTAAGTCCTTCATAGCAAACTTAGAGCTAAGACTAGTTATCAAAGATTGGCGGAGAACATAAGTAAAAGTAGTCAAAATAATATCATCAACATATAATAATAAGTAGGCTATATTCGAACCATTTTGATAAATGAATAGAGAAGTATCTGATTTGTTGTTAGTGTAACCAAGGAGAGAAACAAAATCAGCAAATCATTTATACCATGCACGAGGAGGCTGCTTAAGTCCATACAAAGACTTTTGTAGTAAACAAACATAATTTGGATGTGTAGAATCCCAGAAACCTATAGGTTGATGCATATAAACTGCCTCCTTTAACTCACCATGCAAAAAAGCATTTTTGACATCCAACTGATGAATTGCCAATTTCTATACAATGAAAGACTGAGGACCATCCAGATAGTTGCTGGTTTCACCACCAGATTGAATGTCTCTGCACAATCAATGCCAACCATTTGAGTTTTACCATCAGCTACAAGATGAGCTTTATCTCTCTCAAAAGAACCATTAGATTTTTCATTATGAGTAAAGATCCACATTGATCGAATAACATTAACATCAGGTGGATGGGGCATTAAATCCCACGTCTTATTTTTAATAAGAGCATTAAATTCATCATGCATAGCCAATTTCCCATTCGAGTGGTGGAGGGAAACTAGTGGGCTATGAGGAAGCGGTGATTTCGTAACCATGGTATTATAAGTCTGGTGGGATGTGTATTTTGGGTCAAGCTTATAGATACCATATTGGTTGCGGGTCACAGGAGCTAGAAGTAAAGAAGGTTGTGATTGAGGTTGTGTGGGTGGTTGTACCAGTCAAGTAGGTGAGCTAGGCGGTGTGCAGGGATTTGGCGAAGGGTGGTTGATAGGGAGAAGAGTAGAAGGAATTGGTTGAGTTATTGCAATAGGATGGGTCGTAGAAGAGGAAGGTTGGGTCATTGATGTATGTTGAAGATGGTGGATCATGTAAGTAGAAAGTCTGCTATCTAAAAAGTTATAATCAATGGGTTTGGGGTCATGCACCTTGGTAAAGGGGAACTTGCTCTCATCAAAATAAACATACTGACAAATGATAATTTTATTACTAGAAAAATAAAAACACTTATAACCATGATGATTCGAAGGATACCCCAAAAACACACATGGAGTAGAACAGGGTTGGAGTTTGTTTATTGTAGTAGACGGAAAAAAAAGGACAACACAGACATTCGAATACTCTAATGTGAGAATATGAGGGATCTTTTTGGTAAAGCATTTTGTGTGGGATTTGTTGGCTAATAATTTAACTTGGAAGTATATTATGTAGGTATGTTGCCATTGCAATGCTTGGTGCAAAAAATAAGGAGGTTAGAAGCATGAAGAAGAAGAGTTCTCATGATATTATTAAGAGACCGAATTTTTCTTTCAGCTTTCCATTTTGTGACGAAGTATATGGATATGAAAAACGAAATACAATGGCTAAAATAAAAAATCTCTTTAAAACAAGTATTGTGCTGTTGTTGTGCTTCTAGGATGACAATAATATTTGCTATCCAAACTTATTTTAATTTTAATGGTATTGTTTGTTTTGATTGAGTCTAATATTATTTTATTTTCTAATTCGAGTACGAGTATTTTTCCCATATCGTACTTACATGGTTATATTTTAAATAATCATAAAATAAAATTAAAATTTAATTTAAAAAATTAATTTTTATATTTTTATTTATAATTTTTTGTTATTTATTATTTTGTATAAACTATAGTTAATAACTTAATATATAATTTATTTAAAAATATAAATAAATTAAAATTATAAATATAATACACCAAATTATATGTAAATATAATTTAATTCAAAAATATCAAACAAGCATATGAATAGATATTAAAATTTTACATTCAATATTTTTATACTTAAATTTGAATCCACTCCTTATTTTTTAATAGGAATGACCTTTAATTTCTTTGTCTGCTCCAAGCGACGGAAGGGTTGTGGGATATACATCATGCATGAAAACAAGATGAAAAGAAAATTTTATTTTCCACCTACTAGTTTTTTCGTTTCTGATTTACAGGTGGAAAAATATTAATATATTTTCCATTTTTTACTCTACAACAATATACTACCAAAGAAGTAAAAAAAAAATGCAAATAATAATAATAATATTGGTGGTTCTGTGGAGTGTCCCATAGATGGGCCACTGCAGGATGGGGCAGCAGATTCACCCTTATGGGACTCCCCTTCCTTTTTCTTCCTATTGACTTCATCTTCCCAAAAGCTACGATTTTGGAATTCAACGTTCTCACATCGAAGTTCCACCATCTCTTCCCTGAGTAGCTTGTGGACTTCAGTTAAGGTGTGTCTTCATTATTCTGAGGTTGATTGTGGGGTGCAGCTCTATGACTCCTGGTGATGACCATTTCTTCATAGTCTTGCTTATGGAATCTAGTTTTACTTGTGCCCCACAGTAGGCGCCAAAATATTCTTACCAAAAAATGCCTGAGTACAAATCACTATGAACCTTCCAAAAATGTCTTTGATGAACTTTGTTGAGTATTCTAGCACCTTTTAGAATAGGGAAAGGGAGAGAACTTGCAAGAGAGCATTCTAATGCTCAAATCAGTAAATGAGCAAGATAGAGAAGGTGAAAAGAGGTTGAAGTGTAATAAATTTTTCTGAATAAGTAAATGACACGTACCTCCTACTTTGTATTTATAGTAAAAAATGTAGATGTTACCTAACAATCATTACCTGCTCTCCTTGGTGTATTCCTTTTACTCAATGTGTTTGGCTTTTATCCAGCAGGTACTTTGTAGACTCTACTCAACTTTATTGGGAATAATGCTAATCAGTGATTATGTTAATTTATCTTCTTAGTTAATTTAGCTAATTGATTGATTATTTGTAGGAGCTCGAATTTCGGTGTGGTTGAAATCCTTTAAGGCTTATTTCTTCTCTTTGGGAGGGTTATGCTATACTTTGGATTTCAGGTGTGCCGAAATTCGAATTCTCTTCATTTGGTTTTCGACTATGTCGAAATATGAAATTCCTTGATGGTGTTTTAGGTCTGGTCATCTGGTGATTATACAAATATAATTAAATTGTGAGTTAAAGACATATTTTCTCATATCATATTTCAATTTTAATTATGATGATTATATTTTACCGTGATTGATGTTTTCTTTAGTAATATATGTTTTATTATATATTTAATTTAAAATAAATTTTAATTTTTACATAAATGCATTTAAAAGTATTAATTACATATACATAAAAGTCAAGGAAATACTTACATAAAATACACAATAATAACAAAATAGTAATAATAATACAATTAATATCATTAAATTGTGAGTCAAAGAAATAATTTTCTCTTGTCATGTTTCAATCATAATTATGATTTATATTTTATAGTGATTGAATGTTTCTTTATTAATGTATTATTTATTATATATTTATTTTAAAATAAATTTTAATTTTTATATAAATACATTTAAAACTATTAATTACAAATACATAAGAAAGAGAGGTTGACATTAGGGGATGAGAGAGTATTTAAAGTTAGGATTAGAAGGAGTAAAGTTGGTATTTGAAAAAATATTTAAATGTAGTAGGTATTAAATGAATTTTTGGTATGTGTTAATTCAAAAACCCTATGAAACAGTTTGCACCGGTTAGATTACATAGATGGGGAAAGTAATGAAAGAAAAATAAGGATAAATGAAAGACGATGAAAATTAGAATTGTTTGGTAAAAAAATTGGTATAAAAAATTATAAATTAAAATAATTATTTTTATGGATTAAATAAATTTTTTTTACCTTATTTGATATATTCCACTGTATATATTTATAATTTTTTAATTATTAAAATTAATAATATAATAATATTACAAAAAAAATCATATAAAAAAGAAAATATGAATAGCATCTCTAGTGCAACTAAATAAATATAAAAAACATCTCTTAGCAAGTCGGAATGACAATTACACATTATACTCGTCTTTGCCTCAACTTTGATGAGAAAAATTTGCATTAAAATGTAAAATAGGATGAAACCACAGCATAGGTCACAACACGGTAAAAATCCCGCAACCTTGTGAAGTATATGATTATGCATATTTTTTCCTATTTAGATGCAGATTTGGGAAATTTATCCCCGATCAAAATTTTTACTCCAACAGGGATCAGGGTCAGGGACAAGGATGGTTTGGGGTGTTGGACGAGTTTAGCGGCTTCCTGCTAATTATTTTCATATTTGAGTGGAAAGAAAAATAAGTGAGATTAATCTATTATTTACATATTTTTATACTATTTTCGTTGATACCGAACTGGAAAAATACTTTTTTCTCCTTATTTTTTGACACCAATAAGCTCTACACTTTGGAATTTTAGGTTAATAATGTCTTCTACAACATCTCTATTTTTAAATAGATTGTTATATAATCTATTTGAATTTTAATTTAGAAATTAAAAATAGATATTAGAAACTTAATTTATACAATTGAATTAATATTATAAATTTCTATCTATTTTAAAATTTTACTATTTGAAAAATATTCAAATAACTTAAATAAGTAATATATTATTAAAAAGAAGTAAAATAAAATATAATATGGAGATTTTAATTTTTTTTAAATTATAAATAGAAACTATATAATTTATTGTAATTTTGAGAATTGTTTTGGGAATTAATTGAGACAATTTTTATAAAATTATGGGTATATTCTGTACTACTATAAAAAAATTAAATTATCATGTTTCGAGTTGAAATTTTTATGAGAAGCTTATAAAATTATATAGGAATTTTTGGTAAATTGATTTTATTTCAAAACTAATTAAAAATAAAAAAAATAATTAATTAAGAAAAAAGCAAGTAAAAATGTTGAGTAAATTTTTCTAATCTTATCTAATAATCCATATCTAAGTAACCTTATCTTCAATGAATTATAGAGTAAATTTTTCTAATCCTATCTTAAAGAAAGAATTGGTCAAAGTAAATGTTGACTTGACTTTAACAACTACCTTATCTCTACTAACTTATAACCATCCAATCATTTAATTAAAAAATAAATTAGTTTTTCCTTATAAATACAAGTTTCATGCATGCATTTCATTACAAAAAAAATAAAAATTCGAATTCCTTTCTCTTTCTTGTTTCCAAATTTTGCATAATACTCTTGTCTACTAAAGTTATTTTATTTTTCTTTCTTACACCCTTATCACTCACAAAATTACAAGTCAAGTTAATTTCAAGGTTCTTTACCACTTGCCATCAAACTTTTGTTAAGGTAAAGGGGAGTGAGATTTATAAGCCTTTGTAATATTAATATTAATATTAATAAACTTATAATTATAATTATTGTTACTTCTATTATTTATAATACTTATTTTTATTTATAAGTTTAATTGTTCATTAATGTACTACTTATTCTAATCTTTATTTTCAATCATTTAATTGATTGCTCAATAATTCGTAACTATACTAACTTTTAGTTATTCTCTAGAAATTACATGTGCTGATAATACGTTATTATTTAATTTATTTTCTAGATACTATCATTTTATTCTCCAGATATTATAATCTGGTCATTTGTTATTATTTATTATTTTATTTATTCTCTAGATATTATAATATGATCATTTACTATTATTTATTATGTTTTTGCTTTAAGTTTTATTTCTTTCTATCATATAATTTAAATTATGATTAATTTTAGTTTACATATTTCTATAGGATCTATCATTCTTTAAATTAAATTATTAATAATCATCTCATTTTTTTATCACGTGTATTATATTTCATTTAAAATTATGGTATAAAATTATTAATTATTAAATGTGTATGGTAAAATAAAAATAAAATAAAAGAATAAAAGTAAGTTTATTTTTAGAAACAACATAAAATATTTGAGAGATTATATGTAAAGTCAAATTATGAAAATTTCATAATAAATATGATAAAAAAATAATATAATTTATAAAAGATATATTTTAATATTAAAGATGAATTTATTTTATATTGATATATTATTACTATTGATTCTAAAGTAAAAATTTTAAATTGAGAAATTAATTTTTATATCTATCTTCTTATTAAACTTATTTTTACTATCTTTTAATTCCTTGAGATTGATTATTTATGGAATTATAAACTATTTTGTAAATGATAATTGAAATATAAGTACTATGCACCTTTGTATTCACCAAGTCCGGTGATGGTCAGAACTGTGTTGTGATGTTGTGAGATGAACTTAGCAAAGTTCTAAGTTTCCTTGTAATGATTTGGGACTATGTAGGCACATGAGTGTCAATGTTGGGAAGTCACAGTTTGGTACACTGCGAGATCAACGGCAGAAACCGGGTAAGGTCTAAGAAGGTTTTAGTCAAGTAGGTGATATTCGAATAGTTCAAATTCGCACCGTAGACTAGGATATTCATAGGCCAAACTTGAAAACTTTCCATACCTACTTAACATCGTCAAGGTTGAGTAGTGTATATCTCTCTATTATGAGCTGAAAGATTGCTGGATTTCTAGAGAAAAATAATTATTGACCAATGTTTTTGTGAGAAAGATATGCAACTAACCAATCACTTTCCAAAGAAATCTTTGATGATTAGAGTGAATCATCAAAGATTAGATATGGATCCATAAATTGAGTAAAGTGAGATAGAGTTGTAGTCAAACCTTAGACTCCTATTGTTTGTTTGTTTAATCTATTAAGATTGACATTGGTGTTTACAAAAATCTCACTCTTTTCATTGTTTTTTTCATATATGATCGTGGTGCGGAAAGAATATGGAACTGTTCAACATACTACGTTGAAGGATTTAGAGGATTTTCTCTGAGTACACGAACTCAAACAATTTATTTTTTTTATGCTTTTGAGAAATTTTAGGTTTGTAAAAAGACCACTGCTCTGACTTATTTGAGAAGATAGCTATAACAATTAATATATTTATATTTCAAGTATCATATATGATAATGTTCTATAATACTTATATTTTGACTCATAATGTTTATAATATGATTATGATTCTTTATGTAAAATCTTTTTAATCCTAGTCAAATATAACAAAAATAATAATCTGTCACATTTTAATAAATATATTATTAATATTAAGGTAGTTACATTCAAACTTTGTAAAATCATTATTAATGACAAACTCCTTAAAAAGATATCAAGGAGAACTAAATTATGTTAAACATTTGGTTATTAAAATAAAAATATTATGACACATCTGCATACATACATACATACATACATACATACATACATACATACATACATACATACATACATACATACATACATACATACATACATACATACATATATATATATATATATATATATAACTTAGTAAAAATATTTGGTTATTAAAATTATTATTGTTAAATGAATAATTTTTTATGTGGTGAGTATTTACAAAAGTATAAACTATATATATTTTTTGTGGTAAGATCGTAATAGTTAGATAAAAATCTTTGGGTAATAGCAAATACTATGTAATTTTGTATATTAAAAAATATTATACCATCTAAAATAGGAATAATCATTGATGGTTCAAATATAGTATATTTCTAACAAGAACAAAAAACAAACTAGATAAATTGTTTTGCATATAATAATATAAAATATGATAAAATTAATATGATAAAGAGAAGTAAATGAATCGAAGTATTTTTTAATTTTAAAAAAAATTAAAAAAAAAAATAAATGACTTAAATACTAAACATCACTTTAATATTATCCAAATATATTATTAATGGTAGTGGAGTTATAATCGTAGGTGAAAGTGGAGATGATGCTTATTGAGGATGACAATGTTGCTCAAGCTATCATGAACTTCGTCGAAAATCTTAATATAAGGAAAATGGTGATTTGAAATGCCAAATCCAATATAAGGTATCGTGTTTACACACACAAACACAACGTTGCTTAAGCTATCAAAGACCTTGTCGAAATTCTTAATATAAGAAAACTAGTGATTGAACATACTAAATTTAATTTAAAATACCATATTCACATAAGCATGCACACACAGACATACGTGTGTTTACGTGCTGGTGCACACATAGATAGAGATTAACACAAAACAACATTTTGTTATGTGAAAAAAGAAAAGTGATTGGACAAATGAGTGATTACACGTTCCACTTAAAACATTTTATGTTTAGTTCGTTATGGCTATTTAGGTACATCACCAGGATAAGATGACTAAATGTTATATATGCATAATAACCACCCAAGAAAAAATCATAAGCTAGCTGAAATGATTGATTGTAATTAATCATGCTTTCATCAATATTAGAGATTTACCTTCATGATGTATTATTATATCAATGAAATTGTTGACTTACCTTAATATATAGTAACAATATTGTAGATTTACCTTAATTTATATTGTATTATTTCTATAAGGAATTACTTTTAGATGAAGATATTTGATTAATTTTGTTATTTCGCTTCGAATTTGTCATCTTATGCTATAGTGTCTGTCTTTTGTCTTTTTTATTATGTTTCTTGCTTTATTCAGGCCGTCACTTGTTTGATTAATTTTTGTTTTTCCTTTAAGACTTAAAAATAGTTTGTTGAGCTTATTTCTATTTGAATTTTGTTACATGTGACATTTATCGAAATATGTCACCTTATTAAATTATTGTCATATTGTAGTTAACTTTTATCATTTAAAAGTTTATATCAATTCACAAATAATTATATGTAAAATATCAAAATTTGGTAAAACAAAAATCATAAAAAAGATACAAGAGATAGGATTTTTTTTTTAATTTCTTCACTATATGGAACTTGCTAAATGGTTGAGTTTTTTTCTAACCCAAATGCTTTAGTGATTGCGTCTTCGTCCCACTTTATCAATTAGTCAGAGTTGTCAATCAAACAAGCAAAATGAGAAAGTGTTAAATAAATTTTACAAAGAAAAACTTGAATTAAAAACTAATTCCATTTTTTAAGAAAATCAAAACTTAATAAATGAATCATTACAGAAGCCACAGTTAATTTGTTTTGAAAAAAAAAAAAAGCTTAACCAAATTATTTATTTTCAAAATTAATGTAAAATTATAAGCACTAGATCGTGTTCTTAAGAGAACCCAATAAAGATAAAATACTAAATTTAACTAGTCCAAACGTGAACCTATTGATTTTAGAAAGTAATTGAGTGATATGAATTGTTAAAAAGAAATTAATCATGAATATTAATTGTTAAAAAGTAATTAGTGAAGGAGCATAGGTATTAAGTTTAATGGGCCTAGTCCAGCCCAAATATATGTGTGCGGAGAGAGGGGAAAAAAAAAAGGTTTAGTGTTAGCGAAGAAAGAATGAAATAGAAGCAGTAAGTGGAGGATTGATAGAAGCGTCTGGAATCGAAACCGGCGTGGCTTTGTGTTTGTGTGGTGTCTCTGTCCTCACCCAATATCCCTCCTCCCCAGTCCCCTCCTGCAATTACCCAAGCGATCTCTATTTTAATTTCATATCAGTGGCAGTGGCAGTGGCAGTGGCATGATGAAGCGCTCAAACGACGACGTAGCCTCCGGGAAGCCAGTGTTCCTAACCAAAGCCCAGCGCGAGCAGTTGGCCCTCCAACGGCGCCAGGAAGAGGTCGCTGAGCAGAAGCGGCGGCAGGAGCAGCTGCTCTCCCGCAACCACCTGTCGGATCCCAAACCCTCCTCGGAGCGGGAGCGGGAGCGTGAGAGGGAGAGGGAGAGGGAGAGGGAGAGGGAGAGGGACCGAGAGCGTGAGCGTGACCGTGACCGCGATCGCGAGCAGCGAGAGCGCGAGAGGGCACGCGATCGGGACCACCGCGAAGCAGAGCGGCGCAACAGAGAGAGGGAGAGGGAAGAGGAGAGCAGGGCGCGAGAACGGGCTAGGGTGGAGAAACTGGCGGAGCGGGAGCGGGAGAAGGAGCTAGAGTCGATAAAAGAGCAGTACCTGGGATCGAAGAAGCCGAAGAAGCGAGTGATAAAGCCGAGTGAGAAGTTCCGGTTCTCATTCGACTGGGAGAACACGGAGGATACCTCGCGGGACATGAACTCACTGTACCAGAATCCCCACGAGGCTCAGCTCCTGTTCGGACGCGGGTTCCGTGCTGGCATGGACCGGCGCGAGCAGAAGAAGCTTGCTGCCAAGAACGAGAAGGAGATGCGTGAGCAAATCCGGCGCAAGGACGGCCTTGAAGAGAAGCCCGAGGAGGCTGACGCCCAGCGTCGCAAGGAGGCCGCTGCCGACCTCTACGACACTTTCGACATGCGCGTTGACCGCCACTGGAGCGAGAAGAAGCTTGAGGAGATGACTGAGAGAGATTGGCGTATCTTCAGGGAAGACTACAACATCTCTTACAAGGGTTCCAAGATTCCTCGCCCCATGCGAAGCTGGATTGAGAGCAAGCTTAGCAATGAGCTTTTGAAGGCTGTTGAGAAGGCTGGTTATAAAACCCCTTCTCCCATTCAGATGGCTGCCATTCCCCTTGGCTTGCAGCAGCGTGATGTCATTGGCATTGCCGAGACTGGTTCTGGCAAAACTGCCGCCTTTGTTCTTCCCATGTTGAGTTACATCACCCGCCTTCCTCCCATGAGTGAGGACAATGAGGCCGAGGGTCCCTATGCCGTTGTCATGGCCCCCACTCGCGAGCTCGCCCAGCAGATTGAGGATGAGACTGTTAAGTTTGCTCAGTATTTGGGCATCAAGGTCGTCTCCATTGTTGGTGGCCAGTCTATTGAGGAGCAAGGTTTCAAGATTAGGCAGGGCTGTGAGATTGTCATTGCCACTCCTGGTCGTTTGATTGATTGTTTGGAGCGTCGTTATGCCGTTCTCAACCAGTGCAATTATGTTGTTCTTGATGAGGCCGATCGTATGATTGACATGGGCTTTGAGCCCCAGGTTATGGGTGTCCTTGATGCCATGCCTTCCAGCAATCTCAAGCCTGAGAACGAGGACGAGGAGCTTGATGAGAAGAAGATTTACCGCACCACCTATATGTTCAGCGCCACCATGCCTCCCGCTGTTGAGAGGCTCGCCAGGAAATATTTGAGGAATCCTGTTGTGGTCACCATTGGCACTGCTGGAAAGGCAACCGATTTGATCAGCCAGCATGTCATCATGATGAAGGAATCCGAAAAATTTTACAAGCTTCAGAGGTTGCTTGATGAGCTTAATGACAAGACTGCCATTGTCTTTGTTAACACCAAGAAGAATGCAGATATGGTTGCCAAGAATTTGGATAAGGAAGGATATCGTGTCACTACTTTGCATGGAGGTAAGTCGCAGGAGCAGAGGGAGATCAGTCTTGAAGGATTTAGAACCAAGAGATATAATGTTCTTGTTGCTACTGATGTTGCTGGACGTGGGATTGACATACCTGATGTGGCTCATGTCATTAACTATGATATGCCTGGGAATATTGAAATGTACACGCACCGTATTGGGCGTACTGGTCGTGCAGGAAAGACGGGTGTGGCTACAACGTTCTTGACTCTTCAGGACACCGATGTCTTTTATGACCTCAAGCAGATGCTCATTCAAAGCAACAGTCCTGTACCACCTGAACTGGCAAGGCATGAAGCTTCAAAATTTAAGCCCGGAACTATTCCAGACAGACCACCTAGGCGAAATGACACTGTTTTTGCACATTAGAGAAGACAACTCTTTCTTTTTTGACCTAGCCACTTTTTTTTTCTCACAAGGAATCAACTATTCAATGTCGTAGGTAAAATGAAGTTTTCTCGGGTGATGAACATTTTGCCATTGAGGCCCTAGCCGCCTAATATGCTTTTTATAGTTTCATATGATCTTGTATAAAATTTAATTGCAGCATCCTTTTATTCTGGCATAGATGCTTGTATTATGCTTAGCTAGAATTACAACTATTCTGCTTATTTTCTTATTATGTTATAGATGAGGTATTTAATTAATTTTGATGTTTGGCTTTGACTTTTGCCATTTTCTGATTATGTTTCTTCTCTATTCAGGCTTCTTCTAAATTATTGCCACTCGTTTGATTACATGTTTTTGCTTGAGACTTAATAGTTTCTGAAAATTTGTTCTGCTGATGTCCACTCGAAGGTTGAGTTGGTAGTTGTTAATATGATTATCAAATTTTAGAGTTAACTTTTTAATTCTTATCACTTATTCTTTGGGCGTTAAACTCGTGTGCAACTCTCTTTTTAGTAAATTCTATGCAAACTACCAAGTTATCGAGTCAACAAATTGAGTTGTTTTTTACGCGTTTAAAGTTTAACATATTTTTATTTAGTGTGTCATTTTTAAATTGAATAACACTTCTATATTAAAGCATCAAATTTCATTTTTCAAAAAAAAAAAAAACTAAAAATCAATGAGAATACTTTATCATTATTATTATCTTTTCAATTTATTACTTAATAGACTTAGTTATTTAAGTATTGTGGAATGTATGATTTACTATTTTGACTTTGTTATTAAAATGTTTGACTCTATGTTATTTATAGATATTTTTTTATTATTTTTATCGAGTTCACGAGTCTTAATTTATTAAATTTTTACGAGTTTACCTAGAATTTTGAGTTTGATAATTTTGTTACTGCCTATTTTTGTAAAATATTTGGTTAGTTTCAGTTCTATTTTTGGTGGCATTACGTCTGCTTATGTATTACTTCTACTCTGACTAGCATACCTTGCATGTACACATATTTTTGTCATTAGCATGTAAAATGCTTTACAAATGTTAGTGTACTTTAGCTATAACACCTTTAGTTAGGCAAATTCAATAGACATTTCTTAGGCTACCATCTGCCTCAGCCCTTAAATATAAAGCTGATGACGAAATTATCGAGGCAAGTTGTATAAAGTTAATGCAATATGGCAAAGAACGATGGTAGTAAATTGTGAGCTGCAGAGGCCATGTTAAACTATTGGTCAGGACTTAGGAATTGGAATACCAGGATTGGATAATCATAGAGATCCAATCTTAGAATCATGATATATAACATCCTGGAAATCAAGTTACTAAGCTAAATTGGACAACCGTAATAATCTGGACACATATAGCGTATTTTTTGCTAAAAAGCGCGATGCATCTTTACTAAGTTTAGACAAAAGAAAAATTGCTAGGACAAAAGTGGTAGTTAGAGTTGTAGAGTTGTAGTTAGAGGCGCGAAAAAGCAGTTACCTTACTAAAGAAAGACGTTAACATTAATAAAAGAAACCATATATTGCTTTGATCTTCCATAAAAATGACTACTCAGGCAAACAATTCAATCTAACAATAGAAGATATTCAATTAACAAAATCCAAAGTTTTATGCTGCTAAGAGCATTAAAAACCAACAAAACAGCTAGTTATTCTTTTAACGTTTGACTATTTTACCCTTTTAGCATTATGGTTTGTTGGCTAGGCTTTCAAAATTTTTTTCTTAACTGCTATTACCAAGGTGCCAAGGCTGTACCTCACTTGAACCAGGAAGGTGCTCCAAAGGTGGCAGGTGCCAATGTACTAATCCTTTTCCAGTGTCCTGCCTCAATACTTTGGTACCTGTGAGTACTTCTGCCCCATATGCAGTGTCCCAATTTTCTGTACCTTAAATTAAATGTTAACATCAGTTTTGTGTCTCTTTTTACTCTCGTGATTGAAGGTTTGCTAACGGTGGTTTTGGGTTTGTTAAGGTTCTCTCTTCTACCTTTCTCACTCGCTCAATTCCCTGCCACCGAATATCCATTCCCTATTCCCAAACTCCAATTTTACTTCACTTGTTAAGGTTACACCATTTATGTTCGAGTAAAGATCCCCGGTAAATTCTTACTTTAGCTTCAATTTTATATTATTTATTTAGTTTAAATTCTAATTACAGTTTAATGTGTAAGTCATTCAATTTTAGATGAGAAAAATATTGAACTTCGATATGTCAATAAAGCTTGTGCTTGTTCTAATTTTAAGGCTAAGTTAGCAGTTTAATACATGATGGGACTATATAGCTTATCCTGTGTCATCGAGATTGATTTTGAATAGTTGTTGGGATTGGTAACCTTGTCTATTTATGAATTGTTAATAAGTTAAAATTATCATAAAATTAAGAACACCTGAATGATGTGGCCTCTGCACTTATTTGGTGATTTACTTCTTTAGTTTCACTGATGCTTTATTGTAATGTATTTTGCACACGGAGTCAGCAAATGCTTCATTTGAAATTATTCTCATTTTAACATACTATTAATAATACCATGTTGAATGAGTGCATGTGATGGATTTTGCTGGCTTAGAAAGAAGTACTCATTGTGAAATCAGAAAAATAACATAAAAATGCTCAAAATACTAGTTCAAGAGAGAACATAGAAACCAGAAACCATCAATTCTCAAATGACACTAGAAAAGGTTCCTTCATCTATATGGAGACTACTTCATCAAGCAAAAGCTTATTTCCATGCTCGGTATATGTTGTCAACTTAGAGGTAGGATTTTGTTGTTAGAACTCATTAGTTGGGAAGTATTATCATTATACAACTTAGAAGTACGGGTGGAGTGTTTGAATGGCCTACTTTTATACAACTCAGTTCTCTTCACTTTGATAAGTGTTTTCTGGAGGAGTTTGAGGGAAAACAGAAACTTTGGTGGTTGTGTAGTTTATTTTTTAAGGGCCAATGGAAGAAAGAGTATGCGTGAGGGCCGACTTAGTTTACTGAGAACGTGACAAGTGGTGCTGTAAAAAACATTGATGACTTGTTCTATTCGACATCTCTACTAAACAACTAAAACATGGTTGTCTAAGTTAAAAGAATGATAACCAATCTCTGTCTTCTTTCCTTGAGTCCCTAGCAATGTAAAGGGCAATTTGTATACTAAACAACTAAGTAAAACACGATTGTTAAATATTAAGTCTGAGTGATCAAGTTTGGGGTTTGGTGGCATATTCAATTACTTGGCCAACAAAGGCATTGTTTAGCTATTAAATACTGTAATGTTGCTTTCTTTGTGGTGTTATTGATGGTGGATTTTTGCCTTTTACTGTGATTGTTGAGCAGTCTAAATTCTTATTCGTTGTTTCCATTTGCAATCATATCGTAGTTAATTGCAATTTTAAAATTCGGGTATGTAAATACAGTGTTATCCGCGATGGCCTGTTTATGGTGTGGGTCTACCATTTCTTCTATGGTGGCCGTTATGGCGGGTAATGATGTACGCGATGCGTAGTTTGGGTTTTTTCATTTTTTTTTCTAGTCTGGGTTCAGGTCGACCCAACTTAGTTGAGTGCCAAACAAAGACATCTCGTGAACCATATTGTTGTTACGTGAGACATCTCATTAAAGTGCGAGCCTTCTACGACGCTCCTTGCCATCGTGTGTCTCCTCCAATGAGTTCTGCTAGTGTCGTTACCTCTGACTATGATAGCCCTGACACAACCACCTGCGACTGTGACCCACTCCTTTTTCTTATTCTTCTTCTTCTCTTCTATGCCATGTAAATCTTCTCCTTCTCTTTTGCTCGAGCACGAGAGTGCCTCCTAGTGGGTTCTTTAACTTCTCTTATCTCTTTTTTCTTTATAAAAGAGATATTCCAATTTTTTTTTTGATTTTTTTTATAAAATCATATTCCAATTTTATTTTCAGTTTAAGGACAATGTAAAGGCAGAAACAAACACCCAAAATCTAACAAAAACATTTTCAAGTTCCATTAACGCTAAGAGGACTAATGTTCGTTGGAAGCATTGTACACTAGTGGAGAGAATGTTATAAATGAGATTTTTTGTAACTATTGTTAGAAGATTATGAAAGGAGGTATTATAAGGGGGAAATGATATTTCATTGAAAAGAAAGACAATGTTACATCTTGTTTGATGGTTCATGACGCTGTCAAGGTTGAGATTATGGACGGTAAGAAACAGAATGAGGCATTCAAGAAGGTAATGTAAGAGATTGAAGAACAATTTGAAGGAAGATTTATGGAAATGGAAAGTTTTGATGCTCGACTACCTCTAATGAGCAACCAGTCGTATGTAGTAACCGATAAATATATCGGGTCGATACATAGGGACTTGTTAATAATCAGAAACATCAATACTTTCTACTTGTACAAACAAAAGATAAAAAGTAAACTAAAACCACCAAACATAAAGTAAAGAAAGTAAAATAATAAAAGTGGTGATTACAGTATGATATTCAGTTGGGTTTGACTCACTAAACAATCTCTCAAATGCATAAATGAACTCAAAATTCTCGTTCACTTCTCATACTCCCATCACCCATAAAATATTCTTAACCTGGAGCCCTCACAAGCAACGAACTAAGCTATTTAAATATTAGACTATCTCTCTCGTGCATAATCTAACTTACATTAAGAAAATGAGCTCAAGATGGCCAATGGGTCTTACTCTCTATCTAGCAATAAACTCATTGAGAGTTCTTCTCGTTTTACAAGTCAAAATGCTCTCTCGAGCTCATTCAATAAATAAAAAGAGCAAGGTAAAGAAAAGCACTAACATTGGAAAAGTAAACTTAGATTAAGAGAACAAAAATACAAATGAGTTAAGCTAAAACTACATCAAATCCCAACTAAATAAGAAAACCTAGCTAACCATTGGGATGAATGAGCGTGAGGATAGATAAAGGCAGGTCTAGAGTATGCCCTCAACCAACACGGTGTGTAATCCCCGCTTTCTCCAACAGAAGACACACATATGTAATACCAAGTTTGTTTGTGAGCATTGGGCGATGAAGATGCCAGCACTGAGCACTACTTTTGGACACGTCAACCCTACTTAGTGCCAAATGAGAGAGAAGCAAAAGAGAGAGAGGCATCACGAGAGAGAGGCATCACGAGAGAGAGATAACAAAACAAAAGAAAGATATAGAAAAGAGAGAAAAGAAATAGAAAAAGAAGAGAGAGGAGAGTAAAAGGAAAAAGAGAGAAACAAGAAAAAGAAGAGAAGAGAGAAAAGGAAAGAAGAGAAAGAAAAGAAAAGGAAAAAAAGGAGAGAAAAAGAAAGAAAAGATAGAGAGGAAAGAAGAGAAAGAGAAGAAAAAGAAAGAAAAAAAGGGAAGAGAGATGAGAAAGAGAGGAAAAAAAAGAAAATAATATTAGAAAACAAGAGAGGAGTATTGGGAAAATGAGAAGAAAAGAAGAGAGGAATATTGGAAAGAAAAGGATAGAGAGTGGGAGGAAAGGGAGAGAAAACACACATTTACCCTTCAAAAACAAAAAAAAAAAGAAGAAAAAGAAATAAAGAAAGAAAAAGAGATGGTGGGAAGAAAGATCTTACAGAAGATTTTACTTTGGCTTTAAAGGGGGATTTTAGCATAGAACAATCTTGCAACCAATCACTAAAAACACAAGTAGAAATTGAGATTATGCCAAAAACTTTTGAGCACATTGAACCACAATCTCAAGTTCAACTTGAGTATAATTCTCCATCTAGGACCTTAACAAGTGTTGGACTTGGGTCATTACCTTTTGAGATAAAATAATCTTAAGTCCAATACTTGGATAAAGTTGAGAGGGAAGTGAATCCTCAAGAAGATTACTCCTTTGATTCCAAGGAGGATCTTACTCAAGAAACTTCTCTCGTGGAGAAAGGTGAAAGTGAAGTCCTATTAAATACTTCACCAAGATTTTATCCATTGCTTCGTATTCAAATTTGATCTTCTTCCATACTTCAAAAGCAGCAGTATCCATAAAGTTCAAACTATAGTCTCAAGTTCAAAACTTGGAAAAAAGTGAAAGAGAATGTGACCTTCAAGAACATTATTCCTTAAATCCTAAGGAGGATTTTATTAAAGAAATGTCTTTCGTAGGACAAGTACAAATTGAGGTTGTATAGAAAATCTTTGAACATATTAATCCCCACCTTCTAATTGTACTTAAAGATAAGGTTCCACCAAGTGTTGAACTTAAGCCATCATTCATAAAGCTCAAGCAAGAATCTCAAGTTCAATACTTGAATGAAAATAAAATGGAAGTTGCTCTTCAAGAAGACTTTTCCTTGCCATCCAAGGAGAATCTTATTGAAGACAACTTTTTCATGGGACAAGTGGATGTTGAGGTCGTGCTTACACTATTTAAGCACAATGAACCACAACTTCAAGTTCTATTTGAAGTTACATTAAACACTTCTCCAAGCATTGAACTTGACCCATTTATCTTTGAGCTTAAACAAGAGTCTCAAGACTTGGATGAAGTTGAGGAAGGAGATAATCTTCAAAAGGATCACACCTTGGACTCCAAGGAGGCCCTTGATATAGAGAAGTCTTTCCTTGAGCAAGTGGAAATGGAGGTTGTGCCCATATCCTTTTAGCACAATGAATCACAACTTCAAGTTTTACTTGATTATGAGGCCAGATTTGAACAAAAGATTGAGCAATAACATTTGGAAAACCATAGCCAATCTCAAATTTAAACAAAAAAGAGCATGCAACTATGGTCCACCCATAGGCCCATCACTATCTCTTGGGGTGAACAACAAGACAAGGCTTATTTATCCTTATTGGATAGGTGCTACAAGGCACCAAAACTAGCCTCACCACCCACTTCTATACGGATGAGATTAACACTTAGTGCATTTGGAGTTGATTAAGGAGCTGTTGTGTGGAGGCACATGCACAACAAACATTTTTCAAAACTTAGTGCAAACTTCCACCATCCCAATCCTAAGGGGTCACACAATAGACTTCTTACTTTTCCTATACTTATAGATGGACACCTGTTAATTCCATTGCTTATACTTTTGCAGGATTAAAAGAAGAAAAAGAAAAGTCTCGAGATTTGAGGTCAAATCCTCTCAAAGGGATAAGAGATGATGTAATCTCGCCTAGCATGGAATTAAGCTAGGAAGAATAAAGAGTGAACATGGCTTGGATGGAGCATAGAGATTATTTTTAGGTCATAGTCTATGTGATTGTAAATATTTTAGTTGTATTTTTGCGTCCAAGTACTTAGAATATTAGTGGTATGTTTAGTTTCCTTTAGGGCCTTGTATTTTGACCTTTTTCTTCATTTTAGGATAGGAGATGTCATTAGTCTTTTATATGAAGTGTTTTCATAAGAGTGAGCTTTTTTGGAAGCCTTAGATGTGTGGTGTTTACTCTCCACACCTTCTAGTTTGTTTTCCACATCTTTCTAGCATCACATGAAGCATGAGAGACAAGTAAGACCCTCTTATTCTCCCTATGTAGCACCAACCACCTTCTCTTTTCTGGGTGGTGCCTACATGACCTTGTTTGAATTCAAATTGGATTTGGATGGAAGCTACATGACACTTTCAAATTAAAATTTGAATTCAAGGGAACATAGATCCACTATTTTAGGGTCTTGTCTGGATATAGTTAAATTAACTATGTGTAATTAGCTCTTAGCTAAATTAACACTTAGTTAATTCAACTAATCTACTCCTGATCTCCTAATAGTGGACGTCTTTTATTCAAGCCCATTAGCCTAGGATTTTCTTCTATAAATAGGCACCACCTTTCTTATGTCACACTTTTATGATTAGACTTCCTCATATTTTTGAAAGCTTATTCTATCTTAAAGTGTTCATGTTCTCTCCTAAAATGTGAGAGTTCTTCTATTGTTTTTATTAAGGGTTCATTCTCTTATAACAAACTTCTTCAACCATGACTTATCTTTACTAGAAGGGCGCCTAGATCACCTCTATTCTCTAGTCTATCCACCTCTATCTTCTTCTTTGGAACCTTTTTGGAGGAAGATCATGAGACAAACATCCAAGATTGCATCATGCCATTTTGAGATTGCATCAAGGTTGTTGGATGAATTTTCTTGTGTTTTTTGAATGCTTACAATGATGACTCTCAAATTAATTTTAATGACTTATAATGCGCACAATAAACAACTTAGCAGGATAATTTCTTTTCTCAAACTACATTACATATTGAAAAGTCACATTGGCTTAATACTTTTTCCATTATCTTTTCCAATACTTTAATTTATAATTATTGGTTGATGATAAAATATAAAGTGTTCTATGTTTTTCATCAATATATGTTGTCAACTAGAAACTGCAAATCTATTTCATTGTTTGTAAGAGTGATACTATATGTATGCTTTGGTCTACAACTTAATTTCCACTTCTATTTAATTTGCATGATGATGATTTTTGGGATATTAAGCTTAATTTAATGCTATTTCTCTTCATCTTCTTATTGATGATTTTAATAATTTGTAACTAGTGTTGGCAAATCATTGTTAAGAGATGATATAATTTTATATGTATGCACAAACACATCTAATAGAAGTGGTTGCAATAGGCTATTTCTTTTCTCTAGTAGATAAAATTAGATATCATATCAATTATTTCCCCTTAATATTATTATTTTTAATGCATGCTCACTTATTTAACTGAGAATACATACAAAGATTGTAGTGGATGTATTGTGTATAATGCTTTGTTGGAAAGTATTATCTTTTGCCAAGTTGGTAGGAATGTGGAACCCAGATGTCAACAAAAAGGTCTTGCATTCAATTTCAACTAACTAGTAGATCTAGTCCTTTAATGGTAGGTCATTTGTAAGTACCTTTATAAGTTCTTTTGTTAATGCTTATGACATACCAACCTCACCTTTTCCTTAACTTTATCATACCCAAAAATAAGTCTTAAGTCTCCATAATTTTTATTAAGGTCACATTAATAAATATTATTTGTAATTAATTATGTGTAATATAATATGATTTACCTACAAGAATCATATTATGTTTCTATAATTAATTAATTAGGATAAAATATTGAATTATATTTCTTGGTTTATCCACAGCAACTAAGGAAGGGAACATAATTTGATAGTTTTATTATAAAGTTACATAATGAGTCTAATTAAGTAGAACTTTTATCCCACAGGCAAGTTTATGTCACTAGATACATGTTTTCATTGGTGAAACATGATATTTACTTAGTCTCAAAACATAATTAATGAGCATGTATTTTGAAATGTGCAATTTATCAATCTGTGAGTATGTCTGACATTAAATGTGATATTCCCCAACTGAGGGGTGATAATTATAAGGAGTGGAAGGAGACAATTCTTTTTCATTTGGGTTGGTTAGACATTGGTTATGCTATTAGGAAGGAGGAACCTTTGGGTATTACTGAAACCAGCATGTCAGATGCAGTTGATCTTTATGAAAAGTAGGAAAAGTCTATTTGAATTTCTATTATGTTCGTAAAGTCTAAACTCTATTAGTATTTGAGGTTCCATTGACTAGCATGATAATGTCAGGGATTTATTGAAGGCTATTGATGAGCAATTTGCTCAATTTGATAAGTCCCTTGCCAACACCGATATAATATAGTTTTCATCCATGAAGCTCATCGTATTTAGAGGGGTGCTTGATCACATCATGCGCATAAAGCGGATAGTAGCTTAATTAAATACTCTAGAGGTTACCATGTCGAAATCCTTTATGGTACACTATATTTTCTACACCTTGCCTCACTTGTATGCCTTATTTAAGATCTCTTACAACATACATAAAGACAGATGGTCTATTAATGATTTGTTGACCGTGTGTGTTCAAGGGAAGGAAAGGTTGCTATTGGAAGAAGGAGAAAAGGTAAACTTGACCACCTCTGGAAAGAATAAGGGTCAAGATAAGCAAAAAGGAAAGATTCCTAGCCAACCAGACATAAAGAAGAAGTCAAAGTGTTTCTTTTGTAAGAAGAAGGGACACATGAAGAAAGGCTACCTAAAGTTTAAAACTTGGCTCAACAAGAAAGGTAATCCTTTTAGTTTTGTCTCTTTATGAGTCTAATATAGTTAGTATTAATTATAACACAAGGTGGATTGATTCTGGTTCTACAATTCATGTTTCTAATGCCTTATGAGGTATGGAAGACCTAAGGAAGCTAGTAGGTAGTGAGCAATACATCTATTTAGGAAGCATGATGAGCTCACACGTGGAGGCCATTGAGATGTGCAATTTACTTTTAAGTAGTGATTTTATTTTGCATTTAGAGAAGACAATTTATGTTCCTAATTTTTCAAAGAATTTGATTTCAATTTCTAGACTTGTGGATTTAGATTTCTCCTTTAATTTCTAGGGTTCTAGTTTCACTTTGTTAAGGAAATCCAAAAATTGTTGGTTTGGGTGAATTACACAATGGTCTTTATTCAATTAATTTGTAAAATATTGTTACTTATAATTCTATACTGTTAGTCCAGGAGGAATATAAAAGGGAGGGTTGAATAGATTCTAAAATATTTTCACAAACTTTTCTATTCAAAAAGTAATATGAGAGGTTTAAAAAATCTTCCCTTTAAAGAAATTTCCAAAATCTACCTCTAATGTTTTCAAAATGAGTTTTCAAATAAAGCTTGAAACAATGTGAGATTCAACTCTTTCTAAGATTTGAACATCAAACTTGACCAAAACAATACCTTCAATAATGATTTCCAAATAACACTTAGTCAACCCACACAATATGAATTCCAAACCTAATATTTTACAAACCTAAAATAATGGGTAATGAAAATACAATATCAAGATCTAATGATTCAATTAAAGATTCAATCACCCAATCACAATTTCAATTATACAATACCAACAAATCAATTTTGTTATATAAAAGATTCAAATAAAGTTGAAGCTGTAAAAATCCACTCACAAAAAATCAAGAATTCAACTCAAACAATCATAAAAGTATATGGAAAGAGATAATTTGCACAATTATTTATATTGGTTTGGTCAACCTGACCTACATCTAGTTTCCAGACTTAGATTTTCGCTAATATGCTTTTCACTAAAAATCTAATACATGTATACTAGGGATGACAACGGGGCGGGATGGGTATGTGTTTCACTATCCTCGTCCCCGTTTTGAAACCCTATACCCATCCCCATCCCCGATACTCGACAGGTATGATATTCGTGTCCCATCCCTGTCCCTGCTGACATCGGGTATATCCGTACCCGTCCCCATACCTGTAGAAAATTAAAAAAAAACTTAAAATTACTAAATCACTTTAATTCAACCAAAAGTACTCAATATAAATTCATAGAAAAAGTAACAAACTATGAAAAGAGTAACAATCACAATATTACATATTTTAAGTTTCATTACACATATCTCAAACAAATTTAAAAATGTTTAACAATTAATTGTCTTTTAAGTAGCAAGTCTTGAATAATGCCATTAACCTTTAATCCACCTATAATAAGAAAATTTAAAAATTAGATATGAATAAGGAATTGGAAAAATTTTAAAACTAAAATTGAATAAAACATGAAAAATTTACCGAGCCATATGTATTAATTTTGGAAATATTGGTAATTCCACTTGCATTCAATTAGCCTATATGTAGGAAACCAAATTAGATATGATAAATAAAATAAAAAATTGTGATATTAAAGTATAATTATACCTTCATTATCAAAATCACTTTCACTCATTAAAACATTTTTTTCTTCCATTGCTTTATCACCTTCAAACAAGAAATGTAGAATATTAAGTAAAAATTGATAAAGGAATTTCTAATCTACAGTGAACTTTAAAATAAGATTTTACTTATTTACCTAAATAGTCTGAGTTCATAATCAACTTTTAGTACACATTAAAGTCTCTATAGTAGTATGATAAAGCTGACTATGATGAGGACCTAATATCTGGCCACCGGTACTAAAAGCATATTTAGAAGCTAAAGTGGTTATTGGAATAGCTAAAACATATTTTGTAATTGCTTAAAGTGTTGGATACTTCAACCATTTGTTTTCCACCATGACAAAACATCAAAATTAGATGTAATTGGTAAAGTATCCTCCTCCAAGTAATGATCTAACTCTATTTTCATAGAAGAAGTTCTAGCTCTCTTTTTTTTTGCCATATATTTTACAAAATCACTCATGTCACTATCACCAACCTTTGCCGACTCTAAGGATAGAGAACCATAAGAAGAACTTTCATTATGTTTTGATTGATATTCCGAAACCAAATCATAACATAATTGATGAATCCTACCAACTTCAAAATCACAATCAACATTATACAACTTATCAAAATAATATTCAAGCAAGTCCATTTTGTACCTTGGATCTAAAACAGAAGCAACTCCCATTATATCATGAATAGAACTCCAATAAATTTCAAATTTCTTTAACATTTGCTCTGCCATATTTTGAATGGTTTTATTAGCAGACTTTGTCCATTCATTTATTGCAAGCTTAATCTCACAAATCTTTGGGAAAAATATATTGGTAGTTGGGTATTTTGAGCCAGAAATTATTTCTGTGATATCATTAAACAGTTTCAATCTCCCACAAACGTCTTCTGCAAATTCCCATTGTAAATCAGTTGACAAACATGTGTATTGAACTTCACGCTGCGTTAACCGAAAAAGCACATCCTTGTAATATAATGAAATCTCAAGCATCTTAAAGGTTGAATTCCATCTAGTTGGACAATCTAAAGTTAATTTTTTGGTAAAAGAAATCCACAACTATTTAGTTGTTTCCTAAAATTTTTCTACCCTTTTAGGTGTTGCTATCCAACATGCTACATTTTCCCGAATTTTTTCCACCCCTTCTTTTACAACTCTTAACTCTTCTTTCACAATCAATTAGAATGGGGATGAAATTTGATATACATCAATTTGGAATGGTTGTATAAGATACCTCTGTTTAATACGGAAAAAAGGTTTTAGATACCTCTATCTGAGATGGAGAAGAGATTCTGGATACCTCCATAATAGCGTGGGGAAGACAGTAGGATGCCATTGTATGAAATATGAACTCACAGGTCTTTTTGAAGACTCTACTGAAAACCTTGATTCTAGAAACCGTAGAGTGATCATGAGTATCACTATAATATGTAGATTGTGTGTTTGTATAAAGAAAACTATTTTATCATGTTTTTATTATTGCTAGAAATTATTTGGGTTAAATCATAATTATATATAAAGAAAATTACTTTTTATTACTGTGGGTACCGTGTTTATTTTTCTGGATTCTGTACTGGCTGAGAACAACACTATTTGTAAACCTTTTTTAAAAACTTGTTTTATTCACTGAGATTATTATCTCATTAAAAGTGTTGTTTTCAGACCTCTAGGGAGAAGTTTTGGAGATTGAAGGAGACTTGAAGGCCTAGTTTGTCATTAATAAAAAAAATTTCTTGTAGTATTTGTTTGTAACGATTTTGGAACATAATGTACTTGTAATTGTTTTCCTTTTTTAGAGATCTAAATTTGAGGATTATATTTTGTTTATTATGTAAGAAATTTTGGAACATAATGTACTTGTAATTGTTTTCCTCTCCAAATTTGAGGATTATATTTTGTTTATCATGTAAGAATTCATGTATTCAAATACAAAATTTATTATTTTATTATGATTATTACTGTAATGACGGACGTTACATGCCCATTCCATTTCTTTTTCCCTCCATATTCCCTTTTCTTAGAGCTTGGAGTCTTTTGGAGAAGATCAAGGGTGTAACATCCTAATTTTTATAATCTATTATATGTATGTTTTTATGTAAATTATTAATATACTAAATGTGCACTTCTATAAGTTTATTGTTGATAAAATTTATGTAATTTATGTTTAAAATAAATAAATAAATAATAAATATATATGTATATATAATATGTATATTCTATGTAATTAAATTAATACTAATCAGTACAATTAAGAGATAAATAAGAAATTAATTTTGATGGTAATATTAAGTTTTCTGAACTGATTTTCACGTTACATAAGATATTTAAATAAATAAATAAAATAATACATTCTGGCCATAAAATTCAAGTGACAATAATGATAAAAAAAAAACAGCAATAAAAGTTGACCGAGAAAGGGCTATACGATTCTCCAAACTTCTAGAAAAGGGACACATAATGTAGCATGTTATAATTAAAATTATTGAATATAATAATAATAATAACAACATATATTACTCTTGTTGAGAGATGAAACGTGGGCATATTTGCACATGTAACAATCCCGGTGAACAAATATGAGAAACTGGAACTTTCTACAATTAAAAGAAAATAGAAAGAATTAATTTTGACTATGAGATTAACTTTTTAAAGCAATAAGTGAAGATTAAAACCAGGACCCTCAATTTAGGCGGTGAGAAAGGATCAAGGAGTTTATAAAAGCAGCCCAAAGTCACACAATGTTACACAGACATTTTTATTCAACAAAATCATAGTAGAACAACTTAGAACAGAGACCAAACCTTTCAATCTGCCTCACGACCAAGAAAAAAAAAAGAGAGAAGAAAGAGGACTCCATAATTTCAAGTAGAAGGGAAGAGAGAAAAGAGAAAGAAGAAGAAATCTAACAAGCTTGGAAAATAGGTATGAATCTTCTTATTTAATTTCATCTATAAAGTTTGAATGACTCTAATCTAAAATAGATTTTTATGATTATATTAGTTTAAAACATATGAGACTAGGAGTCATGAAATTGTTGAATGTTAGATGGATTTTGATAATAGTTGGTGTAAATTTTAATTTGAATAATTATTGTTGAGAAATTAATTTTAGTTTTGAATTATTTCATGATGAGAACAGTGATTTGATTAAGGGAGGAAGATGAAAGTTTTGTAAAAGTTTAGATTCTTAAAAATTTAATGATAATACAAGAGTAGAAAAATATAAAATTAGTTAGAACTAAATTGTCCAAAATTATGTGGTATTACCCACAAAACTATGAGTTTAGATGTAGAAATGTAATTTTTTCCTTAAGCATGTTGTCATAATTGTATTTTCTATTGGATGGTAGCTCACACCATATATGTATGGCTTTCATTAAAATTTTTTTATTTAGAACAATAAAATTAACATATTTTAATAAAATTCTATATAGTTAGTTTTAATTAATATTATTGTATAATTGAGTTAAAATTAGAAATAACATAGTTTAATATATAGAAAGTTTTGGAGATGGTGATTTGGATATTAAAATTGTTTATCTATGTGCTTCTATTGTAATGTTAATGATGCATATATCATTTTGCACCATAATGTATAGTGCATCATATGATTTTAAGTCAAATGATTTTAGGGGGAAAATAGTGAGAATGTTTGCAAACTTGATTTTATATGAATTACTTTCAAGGACAGTTGACCGTAAAATATGAAAATGATTTTGAAATAATATTTTTAAAAGTTAAAATTCACTATCAAGAAAGAATAACACATGAGATTGAGAATAAGAATAAGAAGTCTTATAGTAAGAAAATTCATTTATTTGAATATCTTGCTATTTTTTATAGTGAATGGGGTTTGGGCTGAGTTGGTATACGGAACCGTATAGTCTAGGGAGTGTCGGGGTATTGGCGATTCCCCATATGATCAGTTCTAATTGGTTCTGTATCGGGGTGACCTTCTGAGTACACTAACACCTTTTTACTCCTGTATACCGATTTGGTCTAGTGGGGCGTTGCCGAATCACCGAACAAAGTGATGACAAGCTCTGACTTCATTAGACATCCAAAAGGGAAAATCTCCATGGAGTGCCGAGTCAAAATGATTTTGAAATTATTTTTTTAAGTCAAATTTTGCATTTCATAAACATTTTGCATCTCTTATAGATTATTTGATATATATGATATACTATTTGTCATTTGACCAATATTGTAAACTAGATTACTTATTTAAATTTCATAAGTGAAATTAAATATTTGATTCATACTCAGACGGAATGTTTGATCAATATTTCCCCTAAATCCTAGGGGTTTGATTATGCAGGAAAAGATTAAAAGTGCTTAACAGAGAATACTTGATGCAACCAGAGCATTAGGATTTTTGGAAATATTATGGAAGTCATAATGTACTGAAATTACTATTTTGTAGAACATGATCTTGCTAATTTATTTGTATTTTGGACAGCTTTATACTAATTAGTATCTCTAGTATTAATCTAATATGTGCTTTTGTATGAAATTATCCCAATATATAATCAATAATATTTAAGTATAAAACTAAGAAAATCAGAAATTAAATTAAATTTTTAAGGAGGTTACAAAGAGGAGTGCAAAATCTTTATGCATCAACACATTTCAAGGCAATGTGTGGGATTTGGACTTAATTAGAATTAAGGCTAATTAATCTAAGTCTTAGTGCCTAAGATTAGAGTACCTAATCTAATCTATTGGGATGCCTAATCTAATCCATTAGGGTGCCTAATCAAATCCATTGGGGTGCAAATAGCTCATCCAAAGTGTGAGGAGAGTGACCCTAAAACAGTACACAAGAGGGACTTCACACTAAGTCTACTCCTCCAAATAACTAAAGGCATATATTCCTCCTAAACGAAAGATAAATGGCCTAAATACATTAGCCTTTCAAGGAAATAGATCACACCCAAATTTCCTAAGCTATTAAAAATATTTACAAGTGGAAAAAATCCTAAGACTTTGACTTCAAGTCTTCAATCAAGTTCCCATCCAAGCCAAGTCTTCCTCTCATCCACCTTGCCATGATACATGCTAGGTGAGATTGTATCAATTTACATATTCAATTCAATATCCAAATCATAAGATCTCCCATCATAACATACTTATTATTCATAGATTCTCAAAATATCAAAATTTACAACATGTACAGATTTATAAACCAATATTCACTATATATGAAAATATATAGATTTCATAATTTATCTCTATCCTAACCATTAGTTTTGACTTACATCTATTACCATTGTAGCTACATAATTGAAGTTACCAAAATACACTCTCCATTATGTCAATGGAAGTATGTAAAAAAAATGTAAAAATCCCTAGAAAAGATAGCACATCTAAGAAAGTATGCTACTTAAGCACCTTCGTATTTAAGGAAAAGGAATGAAGAATGGATAAGTCACAAGGACCTAGTGAGAGCATAAAATATAAAGTGGACATGAAGGAGAAATAAATATAACATGAATATTTTTCATTAAAAAATAATTACAATGATATTTAATAATGAACATAAATAAATGCATCTCAATTTCCAAACCTAAAATTTTCTCTCTTGAAATCTAAAAATAATACATATAAAAATAAATTTGAAATGTGAATAAGTAACATTGTCACATTATCTCTTTGTTGTAACGAATGTATTTGTCCCACATTATCTCTTTGTTATGGTTACCAGAATTATACCATATTATCTCTTTGTTGTAGTGAAAGGAATATACCATGTTATTTTTTTCTTGTGACAAACGAGATTATACCACATTATATCTTCATTGTGGTAAGCAAAAAATTATATATAATTATCAAAACTACTGAAATATTCATCAAATCACTAAGAGTAACAAATAATCAAGTCAAACTATGCAAATTTAAATATTATTCATCATTCTTAGCTACTAATAGAAACCAAATTCATCAAAATAACTTATTTAATAATTACTTGCTTCTAAAAAAAATTCAAATATACCTCTAAATAGAGTAGTTACTCATTCAAAAAGAGAAGTCAATTAAGTCTTTCAACATGGTCAAACATTGTTAATGAGAACAACCATGATATTTTTCAAAAAATCTTAATAATGTCTAGCTTTTTGAGAAAAACACAATAATCTCTATAGTGTAAAACTACTTATTTATCTAAAAAAATTAAAGATTTACTTCAAGAGATCAAATAAAGAACTCTAAAGAGGTAAGAATAATTTTTCTCCAACTTGAATCATTTTTCCCATGATTATAGAACACAAGAATGTAGAAATTTGGGTCTTTTGTCAGAGAAAGAAGAAAAAGAAAGTAGAAATACAAAGCCACAAAATGAGAGAAAGCATAGGAGAAGAAGAAATTAGATAAAACTGTGAGAGTGAGAATGGGTCATAGATGTGTCTGCAAAAATAGGGCAAAGTTATGTATTTTTTTATTAATTAATTTTTTCTAAAAGAAAATTGAAACCACCATTTTAGTGAAACAGTGCGTCTGAAGGATGTTGATGATGCAACAAGAGGGAGAAACGTTAGTCCCTTTCCTATGTATATGTCACATTTATTTGATATTTTTCATAAAGTTGTGAATGATGCAATAGGAAGGATTTTAATGTTATATAATTTTTTTTTTATTTTTCTGCATAATTCTACAGTAGTTATATCAACCTTTATAATATTATTTTGCAGTAATTGATATTTTGTTTATTTTAATATGCTTTCCTGAAAAAGTTAAATCGTTAATTTATAAAAAGGTATGTTTAATGATAATTTATACCCAATTATAATAATTATAAATATAGTTTTAAAAATGATTTGTGATATAGTTATTATACTTACATTATTTTACATATATATATTAAGAGCGATATTGTTATAATTATAACATACATTCTCATGAAAATATATAATGAACTAAATATTGATTTTAGTTATTCTGAAAAGAGTTCTAGTAACATTTTTTTAATATATTCTTTAATATTAATAAAAATTTATTTATTTTTTATAAACATTAGTTGCAATTTATTAAAGATTACAAAATTAGAAAAAAGAGACATTTAAGGACAGGAAATATCCACATAAATTTTGGTTGCTACATAAATTTCAAGCAATTATAAATAATACGTTAGAGACTGTGTTTTTAGTATTTTTCTTCTTTAAATATTCAAAATATTTACAGAAATTTTAATAGTTAATAAAAGATAATTTTAATTGTTTTAATTGTTACTATAACATTCTCTTAAATTTATTTTGAATACATTGTAATTAATTTATAGCAAATTTAAGAAACATTCCCTCAACTTTCTATCAGAATGCCAATGTAAGTAAGTAAACTTGAAGAAGTCTATTATTTATTTAAAAATATTAATATTTGTGAATTTGAAATTAGATTTTAATTAAAAAAAAAAGTTGGTTAACAATTAACAATTGTTTTAGGTTATGGGGCATAAGATTGGGATTTGATTATTTAGATGTTGTGAGTGGAAAATGGAGATATTTGTTGGAGTTAGGCGATAAGGAGAGGCAGAGGGCAGAGGGCAGAGGGCAGAGGGCAGAGGGAACAAGGAGGTAAAATGGCATACAATCTTTGTTGTTCTTCCCCTTCGTGTCTCTGGCCTGTCAAATTGAAAGTTGGAAATTGGCCATATTCTTCATCTTGTGTGAGCGGGCAATCCAAAAGCCTTGTGTCTTTGTGTTCGTCGTCAAGCAGTTACATCTGGGTGAACCCCCGAAGCCCCAGAGCGAAAGAACTGGAGAGAAAATCATACGATGCCAGGTACACTTGTCTCCTCCATCTTGCCCACTCCTTGGACTCTTGCAATCCCTCTCTAGAGGAAGTCTCTCTACTTTTGAAGCATTTGCCCTCCACTCTTATTCAGCAAGACGCTGTCATTCTCATCAACCACATGTCCAATTCCTCTGTTGTTCCCTTTGTTCTTTCTTACTTCCTGCGTCGTCTTAGTCCCACCAGAGAGGTCATTCTTTACAACGTCACCCTCAAGGTCTTTCGGAAGACCAGGGATTTAGATGCCATGGAGAACCTGTTTGATGAAATGCTCCACAGAGGGGTCACTCCTGATAATGTCACCTTCTCCACCATCATCAGCTGCGCTAGGATTTGTTCTTTGCCCAATAAGGCCGTCCACTGGTTTGAAAAGATGTCATCCTTCGGCTGTGAGCCTGATCAAGTTACCTACTCCGCTATGATTGATGCCTATGGCAGGGCCGGTAACATTGACATGGCTTTGCGCCTTTATGATCGTGCAAGGACCGAGCATTGGCGCCTCGATACCGTTACCTTCTCTACCTTGATTAAGATGTATGGCCTGGCAGGGAATTATGATGGCTGTTTAAATGTCTACCAAGAGATGAAGGTTCTTGGTGTTAAGCCTAACATGGTTATTTATAACACTCTCTTGGATGCCATGGGCAGAGCTAAGAGGCCTTGGCAGGCAAAGACTATTTATACTGAGATGTCCAATTCTGGTTTCTCTCCAAATTGGGTCACTTATGCCTCCCTCCTTCGAGCCTATGGTAGAGGTCGTTACTGCCAAGATGCTCTCCTTGTTTATAAGCAGATGAAGGAAAAGGGAATGGAAATGAACACTCACCTTTATAATACCCTTTTAGCCATGTGTGCCGATCTTGGTCTTGCTGATGAAGCTTTTCAGATTTTTGAAGACATGAAAACTTCTACAACTTGCCTTTCTGACAGTTGGACCTTCTCGTCCTTGATTACCATATATTCCTGCAGTGGGAACGTTTTGGAGGCTGAAAGAATGTTGAGTGAAATGATTGAGTCTGGTTTTCAGCCTACTATTTTTGTTCTGACATCGCTTGTCCAGTGCTATGGGAAGGTTGGGCGTACTGATGGTGTTGTCAAGACATTTAATCAACTCTTGGATTTGGGCCTCAGTCCAGATGACCGTTTCTGTGGTTGTCTTCTGAATGTTATCACCCAAACACCAAAAGAAGAGCTCGGTCAGCTGAAAGAATGTGTGGACAAGGCTAATCCCAAGCTTGGGTCAGTGGTAAGATATTTGGTGGAAGGGCTGGAGGAGAGTGATGGTGTCTTTAGAAAAGAAGCATCTGAACTCTTTAACTCAATTGCTGATGAAGTGAAGAAGCCCTTTTGCAATTCTCTGATTGATCTTTGTGTGAACCTGAATTTGATGGACAGAGCATGTGAACTTCTTGACTTGGGTTTGGCACTTGAGATATATACGGATATACAGTCCAAGTCTCAAACTCAGTGGTCATTGCATCTAAAGAGTCTTTCTCTTGGGGCTTCACTGACTGCATTACATGCTTGGATAAATGATTTGTCCAAGGTTTTGGAATCAGGAGAGGAGCTTCCACCACTGCTTGGAATTAATACTGGTCACGGGAAACACAGGTATTCGGACAAAGGTCTGGCAAGTGTAGTTGAGTCACATTTGAACGAACTCAATGCTCCATTCCATGAGGCTCCTGATAAGGCTGGCTGGTTTTTAACTACACAGGTAGCAGCCAAGTCATGGCTCGAGTCTAGGGAATTCGTTGCTGCATAATTTCTGATCTCTTTAGGTATTCCAACAGCAGCTTTTCTCCATTGATAATGTTATTTAAGGGAATGATATGCCTTGCAGCTTTTATGCATTTTCTTGTCTTTTGAGGATTATTTTTTTAATAGATTCAGATATGTAATTATTTTATTTTGGATGTCCTATACAGTAAATGAAGAGCTAATACTAATGTTAATATCAAACACTTTCGGTCCTAATTATAAACCATATAGAACAATTCATCAAGATTAAGGAGAAAATTAAATTAGTTAATTTTAATTAATTTTATCATAAATTCATGCTTTTTTCCAAAAGCATCATAAGTAATTGTTATATTCATAGTTTTAAGAACTGATTGTAATGGAACTGATCAAGGCATTGGTCATTGGGTCACTGGTTCAACATTGACTTGCATGACCGATCTCTATTAAATATATAAAAAATAAAAATTTATACTTACACTGAAATCAATAAAAAATATCATTACTTTTTATTAAAAAAATGTCAAATATTTAATTTAATTAAGTATTGAAATCAAATTAACAATCACATAGTAACAATAATAAAAAGTTTTTAACATGAAGGGAGATAAAATGATAAAAAATATATGATTGACAAGAAAAGGAAAAACATTAGAGATATAAGGTGATATAGTTGGTTAAAGAAGAAGAGTAGGAAGAGGTTGAGTTTCGATCCTCACTGCTAAAAAAAATTAATATTAATAACAATACTAACATTTGACTTATTAAAAAAATAGAAAACATTATAGTTAATAAAAAATAAATGTTTTTCATTAATTAAAAAAAAAGAAATTTAATGACCTAGATTAGGCCATTGAATCATTAGTCCAGACATACCAAGTCATACAAGGTTGATGACATGATCAATCTGACCATTAACCTAACTCAATCGAACCACCGGTTCTAGATCAATCAGTTAGACTGATCATATCGATTTGGATTTTTAAATTGTGGTTAAAACATTAGTATTCATTCGATGGGTGAAAGTACAAGAGAAAATTTAATAATAAATTAAGAATATGAAGGAGATTTAATTCTAAACAAAGTAGTGATGATTGATTATAAATAAGATGAAAAAATATATTAAATTGTTATTTATAATTTGAACCCAAGGCAGTATCTAGGATGACTTGTTATGCTTCTTCCCAATGAAGTGATATAGGAAATTGTAAATTTCTTCTAAATATAAATATGTATATAGAAAAAATAAATTTATACACTATCTGTGTAAAAAGTTTTATACTGACATTAAATTACTACTTTTTGTTTATTGTAAATTTGTTAATTTTACCAAATAATACTTTAAAAATTATATAAATAAAGAGTTATGGCTGAATGCTAAACTACACAACTGGTATGTATTAACTCTCACCAAATCTTACTTTTTTAAGGTGTGATGCAAACCAAGTCAGTTGTCCTCATTTTAGAACATTAAGCAATGGAAAAATAAAGACTATTGATGGTTAATTTATTATGGTAAATATGATAAAGTGAATGTCCATTTAAAATGATAAATTAAAAAGCTATAAAAAAATATTGTATTGAAATGTGTAAACTAATTTAATTACAATCCTTTATGTATGGTAATTTTGTTGACTTTATCAATCAATACTTTAAAAGTTATATAAATATCAGGTTGTAATTGATTGTCAACATAAAACTCGTTTCCAAGTGCATAGAAATTAAACTCATGTATAAAATTGGGATCATTTAATTTTTTTCTTAGTTTTTTAGCCAAATCCTATTTAGCCAAACAACGGATAGATGTAACATCTTGTTGACTCTATGACTCAAGTAAATCTTAAAGAGTTTAATTAGTATGCAAAGACATTGATATTTAATCAAAATTTTTTCTTTATATGATTTTTAAAGTATTAATAAAGATTGTTCAAAACTTAGAACCATTGATTGAGTAAACAAACAAGTGGAAGTGATAGTTGTCAAAGATAGGAACACAAAGTAAAATATAGTCTTCTGTTTTCTTATACAAGTTGTTGCAAGTGTTCCTCATTCTATAGTTTGATGGAACACATCTTCTAGTTAGAAGGGCAAAATGACAAGAAGAAAAGGTCCTCCGTACTTGTAATCCAACAACACAATGTTAAGGGATATAAAGTGGCTCAATTGGTTAAGAAAGGAGGGAAGTGTGGAAAGCTCGTGGGTTTGAACTTCACTGTTAACAAAAAACTAGCAATACTAACATTTGACTTATAAAAGAAAACAAAAAAAATGTGAGGTGCTCTTTTAGCCTTCGCTCTCTTATGAGCATAAGATAAATGGGAGCAATACAATCTCTTTTTTACTCTTTGACAATATTTTCTGTTAGCTGAAATTTAGTAAAAAAATATTATAAGTTTCATAGATCATAAAATTAGGGGTATTTATTGGGTTGGACGACCCAAAGATCTAATCCACCCTAAAAACATTGGGTTGGAGTTTTCTTATGATTGGGTGAAACCCGATCCAACCCAATCAAGCACAATCCATTACAGGTTGTGTGACAGGTTATATAAGTTGAACTCAAGACCCAACTCAACCCAACTCGATCATAATATTAAATTATTATATATTATTATTTAAAATTATGTGTTTTTTTATTAAGTGTTGCTTTTGATATTATGTTTTTTATTAGTTTGGAAAAATTATGTAATTTGTATTTATTTGTATGACTTGACTAACTTAGACAAATTGTGTTTACTTTTATTTTGGACAAATGCTTGTTTAGTTTATTATTGTTTGAAAATTTAGTTGTATGTTAATTTTAATTTTTTTTAGTTTTGATATACAATTTGTAACTATGATTTATTATTTATTTTTATGTTATAACAATAATATAATATACTTTTTTAAAAAATATTCTAAAAAATCTAACAAAACAATATTCTAAAATTTATTTTTTTTAAAAAAAGGAATTTTAAAAAAATATATTTTTTAAAACTGTGACCTAATTAATTCAATTTAACTCAACTCGTTCAAGAATGGGTAGGATTGAGTTGAGTTTAATAATAATAATAAAAAAAAGTGAAACCCAACCCAATATCAAGTTTTTTAATTAATTCCTACCAAAATTTCATTTAACATTTACTACTTTTAATTTCTTTTTCAAATACCAACTTTACCCCTTTTAACCCTAACTTGAAATACTATCTCTCTTCCTATAGTCTACTCTCTCTCATTCCCTCTCTGTTTCTTCTCTCTTTCTTATTCCATTATAATAATAATAATAATAATAAATTTATTATTATTATTATTATTATTATGTCCAACATATAATATCTCCGGCGCATGTGCAACATATAATAATTATGTGCACCATATAATATCTTCGGCGCATGTGCATAAGCTTCTCTGGCACCAGAGAAGTAAATTTACAAATATTTTTACTCTCCGATAGTGCATTGTCGAAAAAGTAAAGAAACTTGTAATTTTTTTTACTCCTCCGACAGTGCATCACTGAAGAAGTAAAAAAATTTGCAAATTTTTCTACTATCCAATCGTGTAATGTGGGAGAAGTAAAAATATTTATAAATTTTTTCACTTCTCTGGCAGTGCTCCGTCGGAGAAGTAAAAAAATTTGCAAATATTTTTACTTCTCTGGTAGTGCACCGCTGTAGAGAAAAAAAATTTGCAGCAGTGCACTGCTGGAGAGGTAAAAATGGAGGATATATTAGTATTTTTCTTACCAGTAAGTGAGAAATGAAAAAAAAAAAAAAACAGTAAGTGGAAAATCAAAGTCCTCTCAATATTTTATGATTAGATTGAATTTTAAATTTTTTTAAATCCAAGGAAATAGCCATTGTTGGGCTTTACTCTAAGGTTCTTGGATTTGCTTGAAAATGAAGTACCAACGCGTCATCTTTCGTATTTAAAATAATCTTAACCAAAACCAAATCTATCTTTTAAACAAATTCTCTTAAAGCAGAGGATTTAGTTTTACTCTTTAAAATAAATAGACCTAAATCAGACGATACAAAGTGAGTATGAATATATAATGTTTTGTAATATTTAATAAATTTTAACTTTTATATATATATATGTGTGTGTTAGTATTATAAAGAATGTGTTAGTAACTCTTTTTATGGCATAATGCAAATGGTTTTTTGTTTAACTCTTTTTTTTCTTTCTGTATTTCGAAACTTAAAACGTAAAAAAAAAAAAAAGAAAAGAAGAAAGGTATGATTAAAGTTGACCAATGGGATTGACTTTGGTTCTAATTAAAGTTTGTATTTTTTGAAACAAAACATTGGGGAAAGGACTATGATGGATCTTTAGGAGCTATGTTATCACATTGTGAGGAAAAATTAACTTTTTGAACGGTGAATCGTTATCCTTTACTTATGTTTGATTGGCCAATTTGATATAATTTGCATGGTCAATCAAGTTCGGGCGGGATGATATGATTAACCAATGTGATACATTTTATTACCTTTCATAACCATTGAACTTGAAAGAAAACAAATTTTAATAACAAGGCAATCAAATATTTTTCATACATTAAGTAGTAAAAGATTTTAGGATATATTTGAATCCCTTCTCAATATTTTGGAGAATATAATCCAGTTGTTTCAAAACATATTTCATGTCCGTGAAACATGAAACAAACTTGGCTAGTGTACAAAATTCATAATCTCAGAATATTATTTATCCAAATATAGAGGAAGATGTTGCACGCTTCTGTTTGTGCAGAGTCTGATTCACCAATGTTTTGTGTATTTACAGAGAAAAATTACAAGATGTCTTTGATAAACATATTGCATTAACTTCAAATAAAGAGTCATTGGGCATCAACGCTGTATCATCGCCCTGCAGCAATTTTATAATTTTACATTAACAATTTATAAAGTGAACAGAATTGGATTCACCAAATAAACTTAATATTAGTGACACTACAGAAAGTGAAATTACAGAACCTTCTAGAAGAGTATGTGCTTCTGTTTTTCTTGCTATCATCTGACTTTGTTGACGAAGCCTCCTTCTCTCTGACAGCTGCTTCTCTTTTCATTTTCTTCCACTCTACTTCCATAGCCTTTGTCAACGCATTGACTTTCTTTATAAGCATCTGAAAAAACAAAATCAGCCTTACTTTAATGTGATGAGGGATGGGTGGAGAATAGTTGTTACTGTTACCTTAATTTCTTCATCTTTAGCTTGTAAAGTGCTGTCTTTAATTTCACAAGATTTCCTCAAATTGATGACCTCTTTTTGCAGCTTATCATATAGAAACCCTGAGACCATATCATCCCTGCCTGAACTGTTTTGTTTGTTTCTTTCAGACTCTTCATCCACACTAACAGTGGTTTTAATTTCTGCTTCATTAAATCTGTTTAAGGTCTTGTCTGTGTTCACCAAAATCTCATTTTCCTTTTCACCATTATCAGCAACTTTGCTTCTTGACGCCCATATCCCTTTCTTTAACTTATTTTCGACAGAACTGTTTTTCATAGCAGGGCTCTTCAGTTTTAAATTTCCAGCTACAACATCTGTGTTGTTTTTTATATTTGGTTGCTGGAACAAAGAGCTTCCAACTGTAGATGCCCTTGGTTGTGATGTGGATCTCTTTCTCAGTCCACTACTAGTTGTTAGGAAACCCAGTATGTTAGACTTTTCTGCTTTGGGAGATCCATATGACACATTCGGAATGTTTCGATAACTTGATAAATGCCTCAAGCCCTCCTCCAGTGTTTTAAGTCTCAGCTTTAGCTTATCCTTTATTAAACACCACAAATCATTAGTTACTAGTAGTGTGTCAAAAATTGATTTAGATGCTTAAATGGAGGACGAAAAAGTTGGAATACCTTTAATTCTGACTCTGCCTTAGCTGTTCTTTCTGATGTAGCTAGCTTGTCTTTCAACCGTTGAATCTCTGCCTACATATGCAAGTAGTTAGTTAGTTGTTAATGTGTTAGTGTTTTATACAAGGAGTTAATTAGTTGTTAATGTGTTAGTTTTGTTAATGGAGAAATTTGAACTTACGATCTCTCTCTTTTCTCTACATGTGAATTTTACGATTAGACGAATTTTATAACTCTTATGAAAATTGAAATCTTAAATATATTAATTCAAAAAGTACAATCTTACATGCAACTAAATAGACCGAAAGTACAATCCTCAAATTTCTCTTGATTGGACTCCTTAAATTTAATAAACAGCAGTTTACACTCTTAAACCGAAATATCCTCTTTGAAATTTATATAAAATAAAAAGTAGTATTTTGGGTATTCATATGAACTGCAAAGATTTTCCAAGGAAGATATACCTGCAATACCCTTCTTTCTTCAAGCCATTGCCTGACAGGCATGACCTTGTCATTTTCATCTTTCCACTCATTAGCCACAACATTTGCAATTCTGTTGGCTGAAACTTTTACCCTTGCTAGCTCTCTCTCTAATATTTTCTTCTCTTCCTGAAAAATCATACAAACCCACTTAACAATATAGATCAATCAACAATGTCATTATAGCTAACAATATGTTCCGAATGCCAACAACTCTTTATGATACACCTACTTGCAATTCACAAATCTGTCGATCATAATCACGAACAGCATTAGCAGTAGCTCCGCTAGCTAAGATGACCTCCTCAAGTTCTTGAATGGTTTGTCTAAGCTTTTCAACTTCTAAAATCTTTTGGCGATGCTTTTTGTCTAAGATTTTGTTCTCCTCCTGTTTTTGGTACTTGTAAATTGGATGAACCACTTACACTTCACAATAGAAACCAAATATGAAACAGAATACATAGAAAGTCATGCCTGGCAGATCTCAATCCGTCTCTTCAACTCAAAGTTTTTATTTCGAACCTCCTCAACTGCTGGAGCCATCTCTAGAGCACTTTGCAGAATCCTCTCTGCTTCTAGCAATGCAGACTCTTTTGACTTTGTGAGTCGTTCCAAAGCTTTCTTATCTTCTTGAAGAGCTGTGATCTATGAAGCAAAATTGGAATGTTGTTAGTATTGTCAGTATGCAATTAACTACATCCTTGTTGGAAATTGCACCATCTGTACCTCATTCCTATACATTTTGATCTCAGCTTCAAGAGGAGCAATGACACTCTCAATTGGAACAAAATCTTCCTCCTTTTGATTTGCATGTACCCTTCTAAGTGTTGCTTCTGCAGCATATTGTGAAGCCAATGCGTCTTTCTTTTCTTCTGTCAGTTTCTTGATTTCTAGATTCTGCATATGAATAGATTTTTTTTTAAAAGAAAAATGTGCATTTTAGAGTCTGGCGTTGTATTGTTGGACACAGTTCCAATTTTCAACTTCCAGCTTCCAAGAAACACTAGTAACAGAACAGTTCACCTTTTGTTTAAGATGATCCTCTGTAGCTCTAAGTCTTTCCTCCAGTTTAACGACTCCATTTCTCAGCTGGAAGAAGGGAACGAGAATTACAGCCAATATATTTTTAGAAAAGAATATGTAGATATTTATATACTTTGTCATTTAATGCAGCTAAATGTATAATTGCTTAATTTTCTATCGTGATATGCATGGTATGATGGTTCTAAGGCATCAAGCTTCTTATAATATTATGCCATATATCAAACCCTAAACATGCATTCAAAAGAGGTACCTCGTCTATGGCCTTATCCTTCAAAGCTTCAGTTGCCTTTAAAGCTTTGATTTCACCCTGACAAGTCGCTAGTTCCTTAACTTTTTCTGCAACAATGATCAAAGTATTACAAGGTCTATAAATGAACCACCGATATGAAGATACTAGAATTGGATATGAAGATACTAGAATTGGACGCTCTCAAAATGTGTATTAAAAAACATATTCATTTTGGCGTGCAAGAAGAAAACTACGATTTCCTGAGAACGAGGTACCATACACAACCTATTACAGGTAAACATATTAATCTGACGCAGACTATAGGAATCGAAGACTAACACCACCTCATACAAACTAAGCTAATGTCGAACCACTTAACGACCAAACAGCACAATTCATTTAAGATGTCCCTTCAAAATTATAATTTCTACAGAACTAAGAAAGATCAATATCATTGATGATCAACACTCAGCAAAGAAGGAAGGGAACTAAAAGTCAAGGGTGTAAAGGTGAAACAGGAACATATATAGAAAAACAAAATAGAATGAGAACCTTTGAGTTGATTTTGCAAACGATTAATCTCCAACACCACTGGGTCTAGTTGGAGAAGCGGAAGCTCTTCCCCATATTGCTCTTCACAGCTCACCATTTCTGTTTTTGGACTAAGAATGGTTTCCAAAGAGATGGGAGGACTTGGTGGCTTATATCTACACTATGCTTTGGTTAGGTGCTACTAGATGACAAAGTAGGCCGAGTCCAAAAACATCAACAACAAATGGAGGCTATCATGAAACACATAATGATTAGAGAGATGTTCAAAGGAAGAAAATGAGAATGTATTCTACTCGTTTCGTGTAAGGAATTGACCGCAAAGAGAGGCATGAGAATTGAGATAACCTTCTCCTTTGGTGAAGCAAATGAAATGCATAACAATCAGCTGGCCGTCCAAGCCGGCTACTCTTCAAATTCTACCTTATACTACCTATAACGGTCACTATATTATTTTTCCTTTGAATTCCAATCTTAGCTGTTATGATAATGAAATAATGGCCCTTATTTTTATTAGATCTTGTTAGGTTGATGTAAAGGGAAATGGATAAAGGATGTTCCGTGCCGTTGAACCCTTATAGGAAACTACTTCAACAAATGTCCTAAACAAATGGCACTGACAATGACTTCATTGGTCTGTTAAACCCGAAACTGATTCCCTCTTCGGATAAAACAAACAAAGTATGAGTTGTATTTTTATTTTTATTTTTGAAGAATGCTATTATTTGTACTTGATTCAACACAATAAGGTTTATCATAGAGTTACTTCTGGTTTCTGAAAACAATAATAACAATAATTTTGCCTTACCTGATACATCTTTTCATTGCGCTGGGGACACAATAAAGTTCAGAATCAATCATATCGTTATTGCAAAGTAGCCAAATAGTGCATTAGTTGATGATAGAGGTAGCAAAACTTCATTTCAATTTACTGACACCGTTTGCTTCAGTGTTCAACATTAATTAGTGTCAAGATACACGACATCCTTAAAGACCAATCAGGCTTTAGGATAATTGTAAAGTGAACATAGGTAATTACAACTACAAGGTCTAATATAATGTTGATTGAGGATATATATCATTTAACTCTTGAAAGGACAAGATTGGTGTTTACGTTGTTGATTCCATGTCCAAGGTCTAATTCATTGATCTTTCTTTTATGTGGGGCAACTAAACTTTTCACTAAATTTAGTGGCTAATATATATCACTTTGGTATAGTAAACAATGAATTACTGGTAGATATGAAATAAATCGCAAAATAGTTCAAATAGGATATCATTTCTGTTTTAAATTGATGGAAGTCACTCGGATAAGATCGCGACTATAACAAACAAAATCAATGTACTCATGATGGTAATGAAATTAGAAAACGACAAACTAAAGTGACTTTGAAGGACAAATAAATTTGGATGAATATTTAGACAACTTGTCATCTTTGCTTAAAAGTATAATATTCTCAGGTCCAGCTGTTTGTGCTCAGTCACAGGACCAAAGCCAAATGGCGATCCATGTTATGTAGGCTTTTACCAATATACAAAGCCATCAAAAGAGAGTTTTCGGATGAAGTATGATTAAACTTGATGATTTCATAATAGAATTTTTTAATCACTAATCACTGTTTGATAGTGATGTAATGAAAGTGGGATCATGCTAAGCTTCGGGTAATCAAGTGGTCCTCTTTGTGGTGAATGTTTTATGTTGCTAGAATTTTTTTATACATTGTGGTCCTGTACGTATTGGTGAACCGGGAGGTGAAATGAAAGCGTAGATACGACCAGATTTATAGAATATATATTATGCCCAACTGCTTAGATGAATTATTATAAAATGCAACAAACAAAATTTTACATATATAATTTGTTCTTTTCATTAGTACATATGTATGTATTTTCTTCCATATATGTCCATGCGACTAAAAGTATTTAATGATTATAAAAAAAATGTAAGCATTCAATAATTTGATGTTTCATCCAATTTGATATATTACAATCTTCTTTATTGTGTTTTAAAATGTGTGTCCAATATATAACTGACTAAACAAGTAACGAATTCATATTCTCATAAATGAGCATAATAATTTTAGAAACTCAATAAAGGAAAGAAAAAAATGGTGATAATAAGGATGTACAAAGTACATAAGCTAACATGAAGAAGGATTTAATATGATGGTAAAAACTGAAGGTTGAAAGTTATGAATAAAAGTTCTATTAGGAAGGAATTGTGTGAAAACTAAAGGCGGAAATCGATACAGAAAAATTGTAAAGGAAAGCGACAAATAATTATAGCATAAAATGGGCTTGATTTTTATTGAGTGTCCATTTGAAATTAAGTACAAGGTCTATTTGTGGACTACAAAATCAGATGCTTTACTGAACCATGGTTTTTTACTTGAAAACGGCCTAAAATGTGATTTGGGAGTCAATTGAGCTAATTTAACGCTGATTCAACTAATTCTTGGCAGGTGAGATCAACTTAATCACTTGAAAATCGGTTGATAACAGTTCAAAACAATTTAAAATCAGTTAACTAATGACTGATACAGATTATGTTCATTGTGATTGTAATTAATCCACCTTAGCTTGTGGTAATTGCTTCTATAATCTGGTCACAATCTCCTTCTATTAGCCAACTGATCAAAATTTCAAATTTTGAAGAAATTGGCAATCACTCAAAAGAACACTATCATTAATAAGTGAAAAATATTCTCTTATTTTAATTTATTAAATTAAGTGTGACCTAATTTAACTAACATATATATATATATATATATGTATATATATATGTATATGTGTGTGCATATATATACTATTAATAAAGGAAATTCTCCTTTTGATATTCACTTTTTAAAATATCTATTTTATCTTTTTTAAAAAATAAAAAGAAATATTAATTTTGTTAAAAGAGATATTCCAACCTACAACTCTCTCCCCTGCATGTATAGACTTTGTCAACTTTATAACTTTAAGAAAAATCGTACTTTAAAATATTTATATCTAATATATATAATTGTCCTACTATATCTATGATCTATAATTTACAATGTTATATTATATACTATTATATTTATACTATTAATAAAGGAAATTTCCTCTTTTAATGTCCACTTTTTGAAATACCTATTCTACCTTTTTTTTAAAAAAAAAACTTTCATTAAAAGAGATATTCGAACTCATGACTTCTCTCTCTCCTAACTATAGACTTTGACACTAGATCAACCTTATAAATTTAAGAAAAAAACCACTTTAAAATATTTATATCTAACATAAATAATTATCCTACTATGTCTATAATCTATAAATATATATATATATATATATATATATATATATGTTCTAGATTGTTAATAAAGGGAATGTCCTCTTTTGATGTCCACTTTACAAAATACATATTCTAATCTTATACCTATTTGAAAATTAAAAAATAGACTACTTTGTCATAGGAGAGACTCAAACCCGCAACTTCTCCCTTCCTAAATGTAAACTTTGCTACTAGATCAATCATATAACCTTATGAAAAGAATTACTCTAAAACATTTATATCCAACATAGATAATTGTTCTATTATCTATAATATATTAATATATATATATATATATATATATATATATATATATTACATATACTATTAATAAAGAGAAACCCCATTTTGATGTCCACTTTTCAAAATACCTATTCTACTTTGATGCAATCCTCCCTAACAAGGGTCCTATCATAAGGGCCATGACTAGAAGGATAGAAGAGGACTTAGCTAGGAAGGAGGAAGGAAGACCCCAGCTCCTTTTGAAGTAAAGATTGATCATAATCCTCTTAGGTAGCTAGTTTTAGGATACGCCTACTTTTTGAGGCATAGTCTTGCTAGTTTTAGTCGTGTATCTTGTTGGCCGTGTATTTTGGCCTTTTTATTTTTCCTAAATATTAATTGGAGGTCTAATTAGTATTGTTTAGGAGTGAGTTGATTAGTTAGGCCCTAAGAAGGATTTGGACATGTGTCTTTTGCTAAATACACACTCAAATTCATCTTAACACCCATCTAACCAACTAGGAGACAAGTGAGACCCCTTGTTCCCTCCTTTGGGTGGCAATCACCTTTGTCCTCCAACTAGATTGGCTAATTATGAGCCAACCAAATTTGAATTTGAATTTTGGCGTGCCATGTGGATTCCCTCCAAAATTCAAATTCAAATTAAGGGGACATAGATCCACCTTCTTAGGGCCTTGTTTGGATCTTCCACCTTCTTAAACATGTGCTAATCATGCTTAAGCCTAAATTAACACATGTTTAAGAGCCTTGGGCCTTGATTAAGGGTTGGACATCCAACTTATCTCCCTCTCACTCCTAGCTCTATAAATTGGTGCATCCACCTCTTGTAGCTCCTTAAAACTTATTTGAATAGAAATTGCATTTTTGTGAGAATTGTCTTCTCCTTTTGAGTGTCCAAAATTCTCCCTTCCTTGAGAGAGTTTAGCTTCAATCAAAGGCTTCTTCCTTTGTGGCAAGCATCCAAGCTTGGGCACCAAGTTTGATGATCTAAGGAGGGGATTGTTTCTCAATCCTCCTCCCTTAGATCTCTCCTTTTAATCCTAGCCCTTCTTTTTTAGGTTATCTTATTCAAGAGGTTAACTACCTCTATAAATAGGAGCTCCTCCCCTCACTTATTTTTTTTACACTTGAATTTAATCCTAGAGACCACATTGATTGTGAGGTTCTTACCTTTGAGTCTCCCCCCTTCTCCTTTGTGAGAGCTTCTAAGAGTTATCAAGGGACCCCTCCCTTGTGGCCTCTACCCTTTGGCTTATCAAACCTAGTATTTGTGGTGCCTCACCCCATTCCTTTCCTCTCCATAAATCTATTTCCCTTCGAAGTGACCTTAGAAAGGATCCTTTGGGCACGTGATCATCAAAGATCACATCATTAGAAGAGGATCCTTGGAAGATCACCCGTGGAGGTTGCATCAAGCGGTATCTAGAGCCACTCTTCTAAGAGGTTTTTCTACTACTCATCTTTTTTGTTGTCTTGTTTAATTTTCACCCTTTCTTTTCTATTTCTACTTCAATTCTTCAATTCAAAGATGTTTCCATGTTGTTAGTTACTAAATTTTTTCTAGAATTGTTATGTTTAGTAGTTGTGATTTTATTCGTTCACTTTGTGGTTTTGTTTGGATGGTTCAAACTTCTTGTTCTTGCTCTTGAACCGTTGTGTGTGTCAAGTGATTTCTATTTCTTCTTTTGATCCTTGAGTCATTTGTGGTGCTTGGATTTTTGTTTCTTAAGAGGTTGTGTGCCTAAATCCACATGGTTGTGGCAAAAACCACAGTGTTGTCGTCACATACCTTGGCCTAGAATCCACTGCCTCTTGTGTGCCTTTGTGCTCTGTTTTGCCCTGGTTTTAGGAAATTTTATTTTATTTTGAATTTTCTATTCATATAGTCATGTATTAGTCCTTGTTTGTCCATTTTATTTCCAATAGGTTTCACCTCTTATAATTTTTCTAAAAAGTGTGTTAATCTACTTATTGAAATTGAGCTTCTAAGAGAAGTCTCTTTTCTTGTTCTAAGTCTCATAAGAAGTGTCACATGCTTCATGAATCAAGCATGTTCTTCTAAAAAATATTTTCGGTCAAAAACAATATTAGCTAATTTCATTTCTACTTTGTTGATCTTTTGTGATTTTGATTGGTTACCTATCATCTTAGACGTGTTGAATGAGCATGAAAACCTATTCCAAAAGGTCAAGCTCTTACACATCTTTAAGGTGAACTAAGGCATACCTAAGTCACTTAGTAGTTTAGTGCATAGTGAGTTGCTTGTGTTTGATTCTCTAATTGCATCCTTCTTTGGTCAAGTTTATGCCCCTATTGCTTGGTCATTTGCTTAAGTGTATGGTACCAATATTTTGTTCAGCCATTTTGCAACTTACTCAAAATTAGGTACATCTAAAAAAAAAGTGTATAATTTTTTTTAGTACAAAGCAAAAAAAGAATTAAAACAATCTCAAAAAAAAAATAAAAATACAAAAGTGTAAGAAAATTGCATAGTATTAAAAAATAAAAAAGATAGCAAGTTAGGTGTACCTAATGGAAACTCCTAAATGTTTGCAAAGTTGAACTCAAACTTGGTTTAATTGTATTTGCCTAAGACCATAAGCAATTCGGCCATATTTTGTGATTTGGTGCAATTAGTGAAAACCTTTGGTGTCTTTTATCTTAGTCCATAATCCTACTCTAAAACTCTTCTAGGAATCTCTTTGTGTGCTTATCTCTTTCATACATTTTAATTCTAGTTTTTTGTCTTCTTTTACCTCTTTTAGTCTTGTCTTCAAATTCTCATTTCCACTTGGAAAGTTTTACTATCATTTTGTGATTACTTTTTTGCTTTTGTGTTTCTACTCTTACAACCTCTTTGTGTTTTTTTCCTTGGTTGGTTGGTGGTGTATCTTCTTGTAGATCACACGCTTGGAGCTTCACCTCAAAGGTAGCATTCTAGGAGGAATTGGAAGCTAGACTAAACTTTATCAAAGGAGAACCTAAATTGTGAGAGCAAACACTTGAGGAAGCAAGGAACAAAAACATGAAGACTTTCTTTGTTCAAATTATTTGTGTGTATTCGCTTTTTAATTAGGAGTGTATCTCCTTTTGATTGTAATAGCTTGGATTTTCTTCCACTTAGTTTCTCGTTAATTAAGGTGTGGAGGAGGAAGTGGTACACCACCTCCCATACCTTTAGGAGCACGCCTTAGTCCCTTGCCTTTATAACTTTCTTGCCTTTAATTTTTCTTCTTGCAATTATGTGTAATTTGAGGCCTAAAAGAGTTCCAAAGACTCCTTGCCTTTTAGGGAGAAAACCACCAAAAGAGAGAGAGTGCTTTGTTTGTTTTGGCCACCCTTAGTTCTTAAGATATCCTCCACATGTCTATGCCTTAACACACCAGTGCTAGTAGCAACAAGACTGTTAACCAAGGGGGTTCTCCCATGGTTACCCCTCTTGATCATTTTATTATGGAATTTAGAGAGTGGAGGATGGAGAAAAGTAGCCTTAGAAGGGAGAGAGATACTAGAAAAGAAAAAAAAAGAGAGGAAAAAGAAAGAGAAAGAGAAAAGAGGGAAGAGAGAAGGAAAGACAAAAAGGAAAAAGAAGAAGGGAAAAATAAGAAAGAAGGAAAAATGAAAAAGAGAGAGAAGGGAGATATAGAGAGGAAAGAGAGAGACTAAGGAAAGAAGAAAAAGAGAGGGAAAGAAAAGAAGAAGAGGAGAGTTAAAAATGGGAAAAAGCAAAAAAAAAAAGAAAAGGGAAAGGGTATAGGTCCCCCTTCATTTTTAGTGAGAGTGAGTACAATGAGGGAAGACCAAAAAGAAGAAGCCCCCTTACCCATCCCATGCATGAACTCCCCCAAGGGAGCAAGAAGTTGATCTTCCCCCTTTTCAAGGAAGGGAAGATGTGGAAACCTATCTTGATTGGGAAGTCAAGGTAGAATAACTCTTTAAATATTACAATGTAAGAGAGGAGAGAAAGGTCTCTTTGGAAACCCTTAACTTCCAAGGGCATGCCATACATTGGTGGACTAGTTTGGTGAATGAAAGGCTTCAAACTCATAGCCCTCCAATTAACTATTGGAATGATTTGAAGAGTGTTATAAGAAGGAGGCACATCCCCTCTTATTATGAGAGAGAGCTCCTTGACAAACTCCAAAGACTTAGGCAATATAACCTAAGTATTGAGGAGTATAGACAATATATGGAACTCCTCATAATGAGAGTTGGGATCATTGAGAAACCTAGGGCCACCATTACAAGGTTTCTATGTGGGTTGAGTTTGGACATAAGAGATAAAGTAGAACTCTTACCATCAAGGTTGAGAATCAACTCAAAAGGAAGGGACCTAAAAAAGATTCTCTCCCTTATGCTAAGAAGGATTAAGTCAATGGGATTTATTCCAAGAGGTTCCCTAAGAGAGTCACAATCATTCCAAAGAGCATAAAGAATCTCATGTAGAAAGGAAACCCCCTACTATTAGTTCTACTGAAAGGACTAGTGGTATTAAGTGTCTTGGGAGAGGCCATATTGCTTCTAAATGCCCCACTGAGAAAACCATGATCATGAGGGGACAAAAAAATTATATTAGTGAGAGTAGCTCACCCTCCTCCTCTAGTGAGAGTGAGGAGAAAAGGGGTCATGCATCCATATTTGATTGCGTAGATGCTTATGCATATGAGGGGGACCTCCTCATGGTAAGAAGGCTTCTTGGAAGCCAACCCTTAAAGCTTACCCAATCTCAAAAGGGAGAACATATTTCATATTAGATGTAAAGTGAATGACAAAATATGTTCTCTCATTGTAGATAATGGGTTTTGTTGTAACTATTGTAGCTCTAGGTTGGTTGACAAGCTAGCCTTGACTCCACTTCCCCACCCAAAACCTTATAAACTTCAATGGCTCAATGACTAAGAGGAAATTGTAGTCAATGACCAAGTTAGGGTCCTAATTTCCACAAGAACCTATAATGATGAAATTTTATGTGATATAATTCCTATGGAAGTTGGGTATATCCTACTTGGAAGGCCATGGAAATTCGATAAAAAAGCCATACACCATGGTCATTCAAACCATATAATCTTCACTCACATGGATAAGTGCATTAAGTTGTATCTTCTCACACCTGCTTAGGTAGTAGAGGATTAGTTTTACATGAGGCATAAGAAAGAGGAAGAACATAAAAACAAACAGCATTAAAAAAAAAGCTTCACCTCTAAACCTTGAAGAGGTAAGGAGGGTAAGTTGGAAGGTGATGCCCCTTCCAAAGAGGTTTTTGGTAATTAGAGCCTATTTGCAAGCAAAAAATATTTAAAAGAAGCTCCCTTAACTAACAAACCTTTCTACCTCCTCCTTTGCACTGAAGCATCCCCATCTTCCCCCATTTCTTCTACTAAAAGCACTGCGATAGAGTTTGAACTTGGGAACCTCCCTCAAAGGGTCCAAAACCTTTTAAAGGAGTTTGGTCATATATTCTCTAATGAAGTTTAGAAAGGGCTTCCTCTTATTAGGCTTATAGAACACCAAATTGACTTGTTCCTAGGGCTAGCCTTCCTAATAGGCCTGCCTATAGGACTAATCCCATGGAAATAAAGGAAATAGAATCCCAAGTTCAAGAACTATTAGAGAAGGGTTGGGTTCAAAAGAGTCTCAGCCCTTGTGTTGTGCCTGTCTTGTTGGTGCCCAAGAAGAATGGCCAATGGTGGATGTGTATGGATTATAGAGCAATCAACAACATCACCATCAAATGTAAGCACCCAATTCCTAAGCTTGATGACATGCTAGATGAATTGCATGAGGCTAACATTTTTTCCAAGATTGATCTTAGAAGTGGTTATCACTAGATCAGGATTAAAGAGAGTGATGAATGGAAAACTGCTTTTAAGACCAAGTTTGGACTTTATGAGTGGTTAGTGAGGCCCTTTGGGCTCACAAATGCCCCTAGTACTTTTATGAGACTAATGAATAATGTCCTTAGGGATTGCTTGAGAAAGTTTTGTGTAGTTTATTTTGATGAAATTTTAATATATAGTAGAAGCTTAGATGATCACGTGGGACATCTTAGGCATGTCTTTTGCATTCTTAGGACTCATCACCTCTTTAGCAATCTTGAAAAGTGAACTTTTTGTGTTGAGAGTGTGATATTTTTAGGGTTTATAGTGAGTTAAAAAGGGGTCCATGTGGATCTCAAAAAACTCAAAGCTATCCAAGAATGACCCACCCCAACAAGTGTGACAGAGATAAAAAGCTTTCATGGTTTTGCCAGCTTCTATAGGCATTTTGTGCCCAACTTCTCCACACTTGTCTCACCACTCAATGATTTGGTGAAGAAGGGAGTTCCTTTCCTTTGGGGTGCAAAACAAGAGAAAGCCTTTTTACTTATTAGGGAGAAACTCAACAATGCACTTGTTCTAGCCCTACCTGATTTTACAAAAACTTTTGAGCTAGAATGTGATGCATCTGGTATAAGTGTGGGAGCTGTTGCTGGGTGGACACCCTGTAGCCTATTTTGGGAACATTATCTTATTCCCAAGGAGTTTGTCATTCACAATGACCATGGGTCACTTAAGTATTTGAAGGGTCAAGGCAAACTCAATAAAAGGCATGCCAAGTGGATTGAATTCCTTGAGTCATTAAAGGCCCATGATGGGTACTTCATCAGTGAGGGGTATCTTTACAAAGGGAGTAAGCTTTGTATACCTCAAGGATCAATTAGGAACTTACTTACAAAAGAGAGCCATGAAGGTGCGCTCATGGGGCATTTTGGGATTTCAAAAACCCTCATGCTTTTACAAGAGAAATTCTTTTGGCCCCATATGCGTAGAGATGTCCATAGACATTGCTCTAAATGTATAGCTTGCTTGCAAGCAAAGTCTAAAGCAATGCCTCATGGACTATACACATCTTTACCTGCTCCTTCTGCACCTTGGGAGGATATTAGCATGGATTTCATCCTTGGGCTCCCAAGAACCCAACGAGGTGCAAGCTCCATATTTGTGGTGGTGGACCGATTTTCAAAAATGGCCCATTTTATTCCCTGCCACAAAGTGGATGATGCGAGCAACATCGCAAGACTTTTCTTTAAAGAGGTTGTTCAATTGCATGGTATACCCTCTTCAATAGTGTCAGATAGGGATGTGAAGTTCCTTAGCCATTTTTGGAAAACTCTTTGGGCTAAGCTGGGAACTAAACTTCTTTTTTCCACTACCTGTCACCCTCAAACTGATGGGTAAAAAGAAGTGGTGAATAGATCTTTATCCACTATGCTGAGAGCTCTCCTTAAAGGCAACCATAAGTCTTGGGATGAGTACCTTCCCCACATTAAATTTTCTTATAATTGGGTGGTTCGTAGAACCTCCAACCATTTTCCATTTGAGGTGGCTTTAATCCTCGTACTCCTCTAGATCTTTTACCTCTTCCTCTTTCTGTTGCTATGCATAAAGAAGTAGAGGCAAAAACCATTTTTGTAAAACAATTACATGAGAGGGTTAAAGCTAACATAGAGCGTCAATCCTTGAGAGATGCTACTTTTGCCAATAGGGGGAGGAAAGAGGTCATCTTTGAAAAGGGCGACTGGGTATGACTTTACTTGAGAAAGGATAGATTTCCTTCTCAAAGGAAGTCCAAACTTAGCCCTAGAGGAGATGGACCTTTCCAAATCCTTGAGCGGATCGGTAATAATGCCTATGTTTTAGATCTGCCTGAGGATTATGGGGTAAGCACCAGTTTTAATGTTTCTGATTTATCTCCATTTGTAGGTGCTGAAAATGAAGAAGACCCTATGGATTTGAGGTCAAATCCTCTTCAAGGGGGAGGAGATGATGTGACCATGCCTAGCCAAGGACCTATCACTAGGGCCATGACTAGAAGGATTGAAGAAGACCTAACCCTTGTAGACAAAGGAAGATTTCACCTCCTGTGGAGAGTGAATATATTAGGCTAGAGACTTTAGTTAATAAAATGTAATTTTCCTTTATTTTAATTTTGATGAGCATTAAGAATTTAATTTGGGACATGTATTTAGTCCATTTTTTATTTTTAGGAGGTGTCTTAGAAATTTAGAGGGTGGATTTAGCTTTTTGGGTCTTTATGAAGGAAATAAGGGGTAGCCTTGATATCTACACCCCTCGTTTCCTACATAAACCCCCTAAGCTAATAAGAAGGAATCTTGGCCCTTGGTTTGAGAAACTTGGGCACCAAGTTTGATGATCTAAGAAGGGAATTGTTTCTCAATCCTCATCCCTTAGATCTCTCCTTTTAATTCTAGCCCTTCTTTTTTAGGTTATCTTGTTCAAGAGGTTAACTATCTCTATAAATAGGAGCTCCTCCCCTCACTTGTATTTTTTACACTTGAATTTAATCATAGAGACCATTATTGTTGTGAGTTTCTTACCTTTGAGTGTCCCCCTTTCTCTTTTGTGAGAGCTTCTAAGAGTTATCAAGGAACCCCTCCCTTGTGGCCTCTCCCCTTTGACTTATCAAACCTAGTATTTGTGGCGCCTCACCCCATTCCTTTCCTCTCCATAAATCCATTTCCCTTCCAAGTGACCTTAGAAAGGATCCTTTGGGCACGTGATCATCAAAGATCACATCACTTTGCTCAACACCCAAAATTCTACCAAGTGGCAAGTCTCTAAACTTGGTTTCTACACAAGGTAAGTGGCACAAAACAAGGGCAAGAAATGGAAGAATAAAACAAAGAAAACAAAGAACAAATGAAGGAAAGTTAAACTTCCATATGAAAGGATTTATTAAGACAAACTCAAAGAGTTCCAAAAAGACAAGCAATAACAAAGGTGTAAAAAAATGGCGGCACACAAAAGAAATCCTAGAATATGCCTAGAATAAAATAGAGTAAAAACAAGAAAGACTCAATAAGTCTCAAAGATTTGCACCATTTAATCAAGCAAGGCCATGGCAATTAGATGAACATTCAAGCAAGGTTCAACAATTTTAAACACTGCTTTTAGTGATTTGAATAAGTTGAGGTGCACTCAATTTTCTTTGTTCTTTTTATCTTTTTTCAGATTTTTACTTAACACTTTTTTTTTACTTGTTTTTCTTTTGATTTATTTTATTTTTTAAAATTATTTTTCTATACCTCTTTAAGCAATTTGAAAGCAAATATGGTGAGTGGTAATAGGATAGTAAACACTTGAATTAAATGTAGAGAGGTAGCCATAAAATTTTGAACAAAAGTGCAAATCAATGAAAACAAAGTAACTTAAATGGGCTAGTAGTTTAGGTGACTAAAAGTAATGCAAACCCATGTTTGCATCCCTTGATCTTCATCCAAAAGGTTCCAAAGCTCCAAGGAAATGGATTAATGGAGGAGGAAGAAATGATTTAGGTGGGGCGCCACTTTCCTCGGAGAGATAAGCTGATGCAACCTCCCCCAAGCATAATGTGAAGAATGATGAGGTAGAAGGAAACTCTTTGATGTGATCTTTGATGATCACGTGCCCAAAGGATCCTTTCTAAGGTCACTTGGAAGGGAAATGGATTTATGGAGAGGAAAGGAATGGGGTGAGGCGCCACAAATACTAGGTTTGATAAGCCAAAGGGGAGAGGCCACAAGGGAGGGGTCCCTTGGTAACTCTTAGAAGCTCTCACAAAGGAGAAAGGGGGACACTCAAAGGTAAGAACCTCAACCAATATGGTCTATAGGATTAAATTCAAGTGTAAAAAATACAAGTGAGGGAGGAGCTCCTATTTATAGAGGTAGCTAACCTCTTAAAAAAGATAACCTAAAAAAGAAGGGCTAGGATTAAAAGGAGATATCTAAGGGAGGAGAATTGAGAAACAATTCCCTCCTTAGATCATCAAACTTGGTGCCCAAGTTTCTCAAACCAAGGGCCAAGATTCCTTCTTATTAGCTTAGGGGGTTTATGTAGAAAAGAGGGGTGTAGATATCAAGGCTACCCCTTATTTCCTTCATAAAGACCCAAAAAGCTAAATCCACCCTCTAAATTCCTAAGACACCTCCTAAAAATAAAAAATGGACTAAATACATGTCCCAAATTAAATTCTTAATGCTCCTCAAAATTAAAATAAAGGAAAATTACATTTTATTAACTAAAGTCTCTAGCCTAATATCTTCACTCTCCATAGGAGGTGAAGTCTTCCTTTGTCTGCAAGGGCTAGGTCTTCTTCAATCCTTCTAGCCATGGCCCTAGTGATGGGTCCTTGGCTAGGCATGGTCACATCATCCTCCTAGGATCTTTCTCATAGAGGTTCCAAGGTTGAAGAAATAGGGGTGGAAAACTAGGAAATTGAGTTAGAAGTAACACCACTCTTGTTGAAGGAGATAAGCCAAGGAGAAGGAAGCTAGCCACAACGAAAGGAACCTTGATAATAGCATGAAGAACTCTCAAAAAAATGGAGAGAACATAAACAATTTCTAAGAAGAACAAGAGCTCTAAAAAATGAGTGTTAAGAGCTTACATCAAGGAGATGAGCTCCTTATATAGAACAACTCATGAACCATGGGCCTAGACTTAAGCTTGAACATCCAAGTAGCTAATCAAGGGGTTAGTTGGCTTAATTTAGTGTTAATTTAGCATGTTCTTAATTAACACTAATTTAATCCAACTAAAGATCCAAACATGGCCCTATGTTTAAGGATATTTGTTCCCTTTTAATTTGAATTTGAATTTTGGAGGGAGATGACATGCACCTCCAAAATTTAAATTTAAACAAGAAGCAACCAACTAATGCCATGTAGGAGAGAGAAAGCTATGTGGCATCCAATTATAGGGAGCAAGGGTGGCCCACATGTCTCTTACATGCTTCATGTGTTGGTTAGAAGGGTGTTAGAAGCAATTAGGGGTGTGGTTAACAAGTCCACATGTCGAAACCTTTTAATTTAGGCCCAACTAATTAACACACTCCACAAAAGAGACTAAATACACCTCCTAAAGGAAAAACAAACCTATAGGCCAAAATACAAGGCCGAAAATCAAACTAATTATACCCCTAAAATCATAAGGACATAAGGGTGAAAACTATGAGCCTAAAAATGTCTAATTATTTACAAATTAATGGACCATGGCTTGAGCTAAGCTTCTTCAAGCTTCATCCAATTCGTGCTCCTCTTTTATTGTCCTAACTTAGTTCTTTGCTAGGCAGGGTTGCATCATCTCCTCCCCCTTTGAGAGGATTTGACCTCAAATTGTAAAGCTTTTCTTCTTTTTCGAATCCTGCAAGAGAACAAGCATATGGACAAGTAAGTGAAGTTTTATAACTATGATAAGAGCAAGAGATCTATTGAATGACCTAATAAACTTGGGGTGGTGGGGGTGTGCACTAAGTTTTAAAAAATGTTTGCTGTGCATAGTATCTCCAAAGCCACTAAGTGCTAGACTTATCCAGATAGGAGGTGAGCCTAGTCTTGGTGCCATGGAGCATTTCTTCCAAGAAAGCCAAGTAGGCTTTATCTTGTTGTTCACCCGAAGAGATGATGATGACCTAGGGGATGATGATGACCTAGGAATACTCAAGGAAGACATGACATGGATGAAAGCTCATTGAAGATTTGAAGCCATAGTCTTCATTATTTTTAGGTTGTAAATATTTTATTTTAATTAGCTAAATAGGAGAGTATTTTTAATTCCCTTAAGGCCATGTATTTCGACCATCTTCTTAGTTTATAAGGTATAGGTGTCTTTAGTTAAAAATGAGGAGTAAGCTTAGAATGGGTGCATAAGTCAAGACATGATTTTGGGCTAGCCTATTCACATTAGAAGATTCTAATTGCACCCATGGGGGGTGAAATTAGGTACCTTACTTAAGGCCTAAGACTTGGGTTAATTAGTCTTAATCCTCATTAAGCCCAAGTCCCACATTGCCTAGAAAAATGTGCCCAAGCTCTCCCATTGGGATATATATACTCATTCCTCCTCATTGTAAATTTCACCTTTGAAGTTGAATGAAAATAGTCTCTTTGTGAGCACATTCTTAGTAAAAGGTATTGAGGATCCTCTCTCTTGAGGAACCTCTTCCTAGTTGGCTTTTATCAAGGGTTCCTTCCCTTGTAGTAAAGCTAAACACTTTACTCTCTCTTTGAGAGTGGTGCCCCACCTTCATTTTTCTTTCCCCTCCATTGATGAAGACTCAACTTCTCCCTAAGATCTACTTCCATGAAGAGGTTGGATTAATCTGAAATGGATTTTGGATAGAAGAGGAATGGAGGGGAAAACGCCACTCTTAAGGGTGAGAGATGAGTTTAGGATGCTTGCCACAAGGAGGGATCCTTGATAAAAGCTAGAAGAACTCTCTCCAAGGGAGAGATGCTCACGGCCAAGGAGGAAGAGAACTCTCTCTCACACTCACTCAAGGCTCACACTCAAGCTAAAATGTTCAAATTATATTCAATGATCCAAAAGATGATTACATGTAGGTGAAAGGTCTTATTTATAGGCTAGAAGGGATAGGTTAGGCTAACTAGACCATAGTTAATCTAACCAAGATTAGGCTAACTCTAGTTGAGTCACATCTAACCATGATTAGCTAACTATGGTCATGTATAACCAACTAATGAATTTATCCCTAATCTAGTCTAGATACAAAAAGGTGTAAATAATATAAAGTGGTGGTAAAAAGTAGTCATGCTTAAGGCATGACTAGGGGGTGTGGCATCTAGCAACTAAGAGGTAGGAATAGTAGTCATGCCTTAAGCATGCTTAGAGGGGTGCGCCCATAATGAGAGGGGTGAACATAACATGATTTAACATGATGACTATAGTACCTTTTAGAAAAATAAAAGATGACTTAAAAGGGTAACTTAAATACAATGGTCAAAAGGGCAGGTTGACTTTAGGAGTCAACTTACTAAAAAGTCAAAGTCAACAAAATTATAAAAATTCCTAAATTCTAATTTATACAATGGAATAAAGCTTCTTCATATATCCTTCAAGGGCCTTGAGCCGGATTACATCATCCCCTCTCTCTTAAAAGGATTTGCCCTCAAATCTTAAGCTTTTCTTCCGTTTCTTCCATACCTGTAAAAAGATAGACAAAGTAATAAGCAGGTGTTTCTCAGCAAAGAGGGATGGAGTAGGAACAAAAAGTTCCCTTAATGGGTTGGGATAGTAAAGGGTGGCACCAAGAAGTGCTTCAATTTGAAGATCATCTTGGTGCTCTTCCCTCCACTGAAAAGATCCCCAATCCGCCCTTGATGTGCCAAGCCTTGACCCATTATGATTAAAATGGTAAGTGGGGTTTAGAATTGGTGCATTAAAGCACTCCTCCCAAGAGTTATGTTCAAGTTGGATTTGAGGTTGTGGGTCATTATACTCAAAAGGTCTAAGCACAACCTTAAATTTAACTTGTTCATTTTGTATGGGTTGGTGGGAAGATTTCTCTATGTAAAGAACCTCCTTTGAAGGCAAAAATGGATCTTCTTTAGGCTTGGTCTTCCTACCAACATCCTTATCCTCAGTTGTATCCCTTTCTCTCTTAAGCTTAATGTGCTTTCTATCCTCCAAAGCCTGAATAGGATTAAGAGGACATAAGGTGAACTTTTTCCCCTTATGAGAGAAAGTGATTTTATTGGTGAGGCCATTGTGCAAAGTTTTTCTATCATGTTACCATGGCTTTCCCAACAGCATGTGACTAGCTCTCATAGGGACTACATCACATAAAACTTTTTCCTTATAGTGCCCTATGGAGAAGCTAATCTTGACTTGCTCTCTTACTACTACACCTTTCTCATCATTGAGTCCATGTAAAGAGTAAGGTGAAGGATGAGGAGTAGTAGTAAGAACCAACTTTTCTACCAACCTTGTACTACAACAATTACAAAATGACCCTCCATCCACAATGAGAGAACAAATTTTGCCCAAAACTTTACATCGTGTTTGAAAAATAGTCTCTCTTTGAGTATGAGTATCTTTACAAAGATGGCTTCCAAGAAGCTCTTTCACTTTCAAGAGATCATCACATGAATGAGTACCCTCTTCATTTGATTTTCCCCCTAAAGTAATTTTTCTTTTAGGGCAATGCAAAGCAATATGACCCTTATCTAAGCATTTAAAGCACTTAAGGTTCCTAGGACGATTGCTCATACTAGTATTAGGGGTGTCACTCCCGCTCAAGGGTTTTCTCTCAATACACTTTCTTTTGGATGACTCTCTTTTGGGTTTATGCCTAGAAGGGTTTTCCTTTTTCTTAGGAAGCCTCTTAGGGTCTTCCTTCTTACTAGAAGAAGTATGAATGTCATAGGTTATTTTAGGTTCTTCTGGGTCCTTATAAAGTGTGTAAAGGTTACCATATGGGCTTTTACAGGCATCTCTCTCTTTTTGTTTCCTCTCTTCTTCCCTTTTTTCTAGATCTCTTTGTTCTTTTTCTTGTTTTTATCTCCTTTCTTTTCTTTCTAACTCTTTTCTCTCTTTTTTCTCTTTCTTGCACTCGTGCTTCTCTTTCTTTTTTCTTTTTTTCTCTTCTCTCTTCTCTTCCTTTTTCTCTTTCTTCTCTTTCTCACTTTTCTTTTTCTCTTCTTTCTTGTCTCTCTTTTTCTCTTAGCCAAGTCTCTCTCATAAATCCTCCTAGCCATGATGCTAGGTGGGATTGCATCATCTCCTCCCGCTTGAAGAATATTTGATCTTAAATCTTAAGGCATTTCCTTCTCCTTTTTAATGTCTGCAAGTAAATAAGGAAAGCGATAAGAGTATGTAGACAAGTGTTATGATTGGGGCAAGTGAGAGCCCTTTGAAAAGGCTTCTTAAAGATGGGATAGTAGAGGCGGGTTTTTAGTATTGAAAAGTATTGGATGTGCCTCCACACAACAGTTTCCCATCTACTCCAAAAGCACTAAAGAGTAGTCTCAAAGAGTTTGAAATTGGTGGTGAGACTAGCTGGTGATGTGACCATGCCTAGCCAAGGACCTATCACTAGGGCCATGACTAGAAGGATTAAAGAAGACCTAGCCCTTGCAGACAAAGGAAGACTTCACCTCATGTGGATAGTGAATATATTAGGCTAGGGACTTTAGTTAATAAAATATAATTTTCCTTTATTTTAATTTTGAGGACCATTAGGAATTTAATTTGGGACATGTATTTAGTCCATTTTTTAGGAGGCGTCTTAGGAATTTAGATGATGGATTTAGCTTTTTGGGTCTTTATGAAGGAAATAAGAGGTAGCCTCGATATCTACACCCCTCTTTTCCTACATAAACCCCCTAAGCTAATAAGAAGGAATCTTGGCCCTTGGTTTGAGAAACTTGGGCACCAAGTTTGACGATCTAAGGAGGGAATTGTTTCTCAATCCTCCTTCCTTACATCTCTCCTTTTAATCCTAGCCCTTCTTTTTTAGGTTATCTTGTTCAAAAGGTTAGCTACCTCTATAAATAGGAGTTCCTCCCCTCACTTGTATTTTTTACACTTGAATTTAATCCTAGAGACCATATTGGTTGTGAGGTTCTTACCTTTGAGTGTACGCCCTTCTCGTTTGTGAGAGCTTTTAAGAGTTATCAAGAGACCCCTCCCTTGTAGCCTCTCCCCTTTGGCTTATCAAACCTAGTATTTGTGATGCCTCACCCCATTCCTTTCCTCTCCATAAATCCATTTCCCTTCCAAGTGACCTTAGAAAGGATCCTTTGGGCACGTGATCATCAAAGATCACATCAAGTGGTATCTAGAGCCACTTTCTAAAGGTCACGTTGTTTCTCAATTTTTTTTTTCTTTGTTGTTTATCTCTTTAATCTCTTTATTTTAGAGTCCTTCATTTTTTTCATCTTTATTTCCATTATTGTCTAGTAGTATAGCTTTTTATTCTTGCTATTATATGCACTTTTGTTTCCTATCTATGTGCATATGTTCCATTTAATTTGATGCAATTTTATTTGTCCCTTTCTTTGCATCTTATTTCTGTATTCAAATTGCTTAGTTTCCCCTTGTTTTTATGTTAAAGTGTGCCTAATAAGTTGTGACCATTTAACCCACATGGTTGAGGATTTTTCCACACCATTGTGGTGATCAACTTTGGCCACTTTGTTGCGCCTTCTGTTTTGAGTCTGTTGCTGAAATTTTGCACTATTTTTAGGTGTGTTATTTTTTTCTTAATCTTGTATTTTGTCAAATACTAGTCATGTTAGTTTCCTATTTTGTCTCATTTAAATTCCTTAGGTTTTAGCCTCTTAAAATTTTTAAAAAAAGCCTTAAAAAACATTTTGAATTGAGCTCCTAAGAGGTGAACCTCTTGTTGAGTCTCTTGAGTCTTTTATGCTTTTAGTTCAAGCATAGTAATATATTTTTTGTTCTTAAATATTTGCTCAATTCAATCTTTATATGCTTCTTTTTTTATGTTGAATTATTAGTAATTTTCCACTTGGTTTACCTTCACTATTGGTGTCTCTTTATGGAATTTTAGGTTGGGTGAATTGTGTTAGTAATTTGAGTAATCAATTTACTTCAAAATCAACCCTAAATAATTCCTTAAGCACCATTAGTTCAGTGGTATTTGGAACTACTAAGTTCTTTTGCCTTTAGTTGCATGCATTGCTTGAAAATTTTGTGACCTTACTTTGTGCTTATTCACTCAAGCGTTATTATTTCAACCATCCTCATTAAAATTTCAATTAAAACAAGCTATTAGGTGCAGCAAAAATGATTAGAAAAAGTTAAAAAAAATATATATTAGAAAAAAGTTCAAGTTAAAAAAAAAGATAAAGAATTCAAAAGAAAGACAATTTTGAAGTTGTGTACCTAATAGTAGAAACATTTGATATGAAGAACCGTTTGTGATTCAAAAAAAAAAATTACTTGAGTAAGCTTTTTAGCTTTTGGTCACTTAAATTTTATTAAGTGTGCAACTATTGGTTTCATTTTTTTTGTTTAAGTCTTTTTTCATCTCCACTCTTACAGCTAATCTAGGAAAGTTATTTGTGTGCTACCTTCCTTTGTGGGCCTTGTGTTTTCTTGCTTGTCTTATTTACTTCTTTGAGTTTGTCATTGTTTGAGAAGGAATCTCAGACCTTGGTTTGAGAAACTTGGGCACTAAGTTTGATGATCTAAGGAGGGGATTGTTTCTCAATCCTCTTCCTTTAGATCTCTACTTTTAATCCTAGCCCTTCTTTTTTAGGTTATCTTGTTCAAGAGGTTAGCTACCTCTATAAATAGGAGCTCCTCCGCTCACTTGTATTTTTTACACTTGAATTTAATCCTACAGACCATATTGGTTGTGAGGTTCTTACCTTTGAGTGTCCCTCCTTCTCCTTTGTAAGAGCTTCTAAGAGTTATCAAGGGACCCCTCCCTTGTGGCCTATCCCCTTTCGCTTATCAAACCTAGTATTTGTGGCGCCTCACCCCATTCCTTTCCTCTCCATAAATCCATTTCCCTTTCAAGTGACCTTAGAAAGGATCCTTTGGGCAAGTGATTATCATAGATCACATCACCTTGAGTAAGGAAGCCTTCCACAAAGGTAGCCTCTTAAAGAATAGTTGAAATAGCTACAAGGACTTGAACAAAAAGAAGATCATGGACAAAGAGTGAAACACCTTGGAGAGTTTTGCTTGGAGAAAAGACTTGAAGAATTCATATTTTCATTTCTTGTTGTAATTCTTAGTTTAGTTTCTTTTCTTTTGCTTGTAAAAGGCCATTTGTTTGAAGTTTTGAGCTTAGTCTCTAGATAATTAAGGTGTGAAGGAGGAAGTGGTACACCACCTTCCACACCTTTAGGGGCACGTTTAGATCCTTATCTCCTTTTAGTTTTGTCTTAGTTACCTGAGTTTGCTTCATACATTTTAGTGAGTGCTTAAGAGCTCCAAAGACCGTTGCACTTATAGGTTTCCATTTATGAGTAGCTTTTGTGTGTTTTTACGTTTTAGGTGGTGTTTGGGTTCCAAAGACTCATACACTTTTAGTTGAGAAGCCAAAACAAAAGGGTGAGATGAATGAGTTCTATTCTTGGTACAAACCTCCGCCTAGTGCTTACCATGACCTAAATTCACCTTTATTTCTCAATCCCTTTGAGAGAATAGAAAAAGAAAGAAAGGAGTGTAGAGAAAGAGAAAGAAAAATAAAAGAGAGATATAGGAAAAAAAGAATATAAAGAAAAGAAAGAGAAGAAAAAGAAAGAAGATAAAAAGGAGAAAGAGAGGAAAAAATAGAGGAGAGAAAATTATGAAAAAGAGGGAAAAGAGATAGAAGAAAAATGGGAAAGAGAGAAAAAAGAAAAAGAAGAAAAATGGGAAAAGAGAAGAAAGAAAGGGAAGAAAATGGGAAATAGAAAAGAAAGAAAGAGAAGAAAAATATGAAAAAGAAAGACAAGAATATTGGAAAAGAAGGAAAGAGAGGAAAGAAAAGGAAAAGAAAAGGAAAGAGTGGGAGAAAAGAGATAGAGAGCACACACCCACCCTTGAAAATTTTAAAAATAAAAATTTAGAAAAAGAGACTGGTGAAAAGAATGACTCTAGCCAAGAGATAGCTTTAAATTCTAGCTTAGAGAAACCTTCTAACCAATCTTTAAAAACAAAAGTTGACTTTGAGATTATGCCAATTCTTTAAAGCACATTGGCTCACAATCTCAAACTCCCCTTAAGAATGATTCTCCAACAAACACTTTAACAAGTGTTGGACTTATATCTTTACCTTTTGAGAAACAAAATTGTGAAGTCCAATGCTTGGAAAATGTCTTGATGGAGAAAGGTGAATGTGATGTCTTACTTAACACTTCACCAAGTTTTGAACTTGAGCCTGCATCCTTAAGGTTCAAATCAAATCCTCAAGTTCAAAATTTAGTCAAAAGTGAGAGAGAAGGAGGTCTTCAAGAAGATTACTCCTTAACTCTTAAGGAGGATCTTATTAAAGAAACTTCTCTCTTAAGACAAGTACAAGTGGAGGTTGTGTCTCAATCATTTGAACACATCTTTCCACAACCTCTAGTTGCATATAAAGAAGCAATTTCAAAAAGTGTTGAACTTGCACCTTTATTAATAAAGATCAAATAAGAACCTCAAGTTCAACACTTGAAAGAAAACAAAGTTGTTCTTCAAGGAGATTTATCCTTGCCATCCAAGGAAAATCTAATTGGAAACAACCTTCCCATGTTACACGTAGGAGATAAGGTTGTGCCCATAACTTTTGAGCATAATGAAACACAACCTCAAATACTACTTATGGATATGGCCAATTGTGGTCAGGAGATTGGGATACAAACCTTTTCTATCCATAGCCAATCTCAAGGCTCGCTGAAAGAGACCTTGAAAGAAAGGTCCACCCCAGGCCCATCATCATCTTGTGTTCACCAACAACAAGATAAAGCCTATCAGACTTTCTTGGATGAGTGCTCCCAAGCACCTAAGCTTGTCTCACTTCCTACCCTGATGGGACCAGCCTTTAGTGAACTTGGATTCACTTAGGGAACTGCTGTGTGGGGGCATAGGCATAACAAACAACTTTTAAACCTTAGTGCATACACCCACCACCCTAAGTCTATGAGGTCTCCCTATAGACCTCCTACCCTTAACATCTATGTACATAATCATATACTCATTTCTATGCAGGTGCTTTTGCAGGATTGAAAAAAGAGGAAGAAGGACCATAAGATTTGAGGTTAAATCCTCCTCAAGGGAGAGGATATGATGCATACACACCTAGCATGGGCTTGAGCTAGGACCAATAAGGAAAGAGCATGACTTGATGAAGCTTCAAGGAGCTTAGTTTATGACATGTTCCATTTAATTGTATTAATTTGACCATTTTTTAGGCTTGTATAGGCACCCTTAAGTCATTAGGATTTTAGGGGTGTAGCTAGTTTAATTTTTGGCCTTGTATTTTGGCCTATAGGTTTTATTTTCTTTAGAAGGTGTAATTAGTCTGCTTGTGGAGTGTATTAATTAGTTTGGCCTAGTCCAAGAGCATTTGAACGTGTGGAATTTAGTTTCTACACTTCTAATTCCTCTTTACACCCTTCTAACCAACACATGAAGCATGTAGGAGACATGTGGGCCCCCTTGTCCCCTTGTTTCACTCCACATGTGCTTTCTCACTCTTACATAGCTGATTCTTATTCCTTCTTATTTTAATTTGAATTTTGGAGGTGTCATGTCATTTCCCTCCAAAATTCAAATTCAAACTAGAGGGAACATAAATTCATATTTTTAGGGCCATGTTTGGATCTTTAGTTGGATTAAATTAGTGTTAATTGAGCACATGCTAAATTAACATTAAATTAAGCTAACTAACCCTTGATTAAGAATGTTGGACTTTCAACTTGAGGTTCCTAAGCCCATGGTTCATGCTTTGCTTTATAAGTAGAGCATTCCTTCCTTCATGTAGCTTTTAACACTCATTTGAATGAAAGTAATCTTTCTCTAAAATTGAGAGCTCTTTGTTTTCAGAGAGTGCTCATGTTCTCTCCACTAAACCTTCATGCTATTATCAGGAGTTTATTCCCTTGTGGCTAGCTTCACTCATGGCTTATCATCTACAAAGTAGAAGTAACGCCTACCTCACTTTCATCTCCTAGTCTTCTACCTCCATTTCTTTAACTTTAGAACCTCAATGAGTAAGGATCTTGGGAACATTCTCTTCATCAAAGATTTTTCAATCTTGCCTTGGGGAGGGACGCATCAAGTTGTGTATTGAGTTTACCTAAACCCGACTCCACCCAACCCGTAAACACCCCTAGTTCATAATGATGGTAGGTACCATTAAAAATATGGGTAGATGTTAAAAGAAATACTCCCTATGGAACATGATGCAATGGATGAATGACATCCACATTAGAAGAGGGATAATTATATTTTGCAGCTTCATATAATTTCTTTTTACATCTTTCAAACTTTTGGACCAGTAAAATCAAGACCCTCGAATAGTCATTTCAAAATGAAAAATTTACATTTGGAAATGGCTAACCTAAAATGTAAACTATGTTCCAAAATACAGTGCAAAAAGATAACTGCAAGGAAAAAAAGCGACCTGCGTAGAAGTCATTTGGTGGAACAAGTGTGATGATACCAAAAGATATTACTCCGTGCATCCGAATACTTGATGACAAAATATTAGGATAAATACACTTTTGCCTTTTGTTCCACAAAATGGCATGAGGAGTTGGGTAATGGTGAGGGTTTGTTTTTTTTTTTTTTTTTGAAAGGAAAAAAAAAATAAAAATGGTGAGGGTTTGTTGCATTGGTAAGAAGAGTGGAGGTTGGTTGCGGAGACTTTGCTGTAGCGACCGAGGGACTAGCGAGAGTGGTGTATCGCCACTCCCCCACTATGTATTCAGGATTCAATTCATAAAACCCTTTCTTCAAATATCTACAATAGGCACCCCTTTAATTTAATATGTAGGTACAAGAAATATTAAAGGAGCTCCACCACCAAAAATCCACAAGCTCATGCACATGTCCTTTTTCTTTACCCATAATAGAATTCTATTTTTCAGGATATCAAGCAAATGCTAAAATCGGAAATCGAGCCTCCCAAAACTTAGTTTGATGGAAAAAATTGTCGAATTGTCTTTTATTAAACAATTATTTTATCTGGTTTCTTTCATTAAAACTGATTAATGATTGTGTTAAGGGTGGAGTTGGCCACGTGAGGGGAATAGTAGTCATGTGTGGTTTAAAGAAATCTTGAATCCAAAGGAAGAATAACTTTAGCCCATACAGGACTCTCAAAAATCACAAATGTTCATTGATTAATTCGTGTTTTCTTGCCTTGTTTGTTGATTCTCATCACCTTAAAGAAGAATAAGAATCTGTGCTTTTCCTGTGCACTTGGTCTTCATTACATATTTCCAATTACGGCATCATCACTGCCAATTTATAGTCCTTTTGAGGAAGTTTTGACAGAGAATCTATACTCAAACTTTATCTCAGCTTGTTTTAATGACTACCATTTGTTTTACCTATAGTTTGATTTTTAGTTTTGTAAAAATGGTTTTTTTTATAAATGTAGATTAAAAACTGTTTTAAAAATGTGAAAATAAAAAAAAATTATATTTACAACAATACTATTAATAAAAAATAAAAAATAGTATATTTTTTATGTTTTTTATTTTTCAAAAAAGAATATAAAACTAAAAAAAGAAAGTAATTACGGATGTTTCTTTTTTTTTTTATTCTAAAAAACTAAAGAACAAGTTTTTAAAACTTATTTTAGAAAAGCGCTATCAAATTGGTTGTTTAATTTTTAAATAGTAAAATCCTAAAAATATTTTTACAAGAATTTTATTTTTTTCAAGTTCACCGGCTATTTACATTTTATGTAAAATGCAATGAAGTATAGTGCAAAAAATATTTACCGTGGCCCGTAGTTTATTCGATAGAGGAGAGTTTAAGAAAAATCTTGGGTTTTAGAAGAATAAGTGGCAGATGGGACAAGCAAGCTCTCAGAATTATTGAGACAATCATTTCCAAGTTCCAACAGAGAATCTCTTGAGAGTATAAACAGGAAACTGGTTAATTGAGTGGAGATACAACCATACCTTTATTCTCTCCATCTCTATCGATCCCTTTGTATTCATTGCATTCATTGAAGGAGCCATGGATGTACCAAAAATGCTTTTGCAGTATAGATACCATATCACCATAGTAATAGCATCTTCACTGTCTGTTTCCCTGCTGTTGTATGCAGCACCACGAATTATGACCATTCTGGCGTATTTTTGGCCTTTGTTAGCTTCCACTACACTGTTTTTGGTTGCAATAATAGCTTTTGGTGGCGTTTCCAAATTCTCTATTGAAGGTCATAGGCATGGTGAAAAAGCTGGTGAAGGACTCTTGGATTATGTAACAGGCATAACAGAACATACTTAGGAGGCTCCAAACTTCTAACTCCTTGAAGACTGTTAAGTTTCAATCCTTATTTTTATAAGGTAGAATAATACTTTTTATGTCCAAAACAATTGTTGATGATATCTTTGTATCCAATGTTCACGCCCCACGTGGCAACTGTATCAATCCTATTATTAAGCAGTATGAAAACAAAAGTATAAACTTCTGAAAATAATTAGTGTCTTTATTTGGTATTTGTTTGCATTTCTTGGCTGCTTTGGCTGAGACAATGAAATGATGTGATTCGCAACTAACATTAATTAACTTTGAGCTACGAAAATAACATCTCAAATTCGTAGATTGTGTTAGTTGGCTATCATTCAACTAACTGATTCTGTTTAGTTTGTTGTAGGTAGGTATTTTTTGAATAGTCTTTCTATTCTTTTATAAAAAAGGTCTAGTGTAGAATTGTAATTGATAGAGAATTAAATTGAAGTCATTTTAAAGAAGAAAGGCATTCTATGAAAGGGTTATGGCAAGAATAAAAAGGGTTTATTTTTGTTATTGTGAAATATTCTTCTTGTAATTTTCCCTTCTTTCCTTTTCTTTGTCTTATTTCTGTGAGTGATGCACAGTTGTCTGTGATTTAACCTTATTCTTGGATCAACATAGATAATATGAATTTATTTATCTAAGGACAAAAAGCCAGAGATAATTTACTAAAGAATTTGAGTTATCTGTCGATAATCATGGACAATTTATTTTCGAATATATCCATGGGTAATTTATATACAAATAAATCTGTAGATAAATTGTCCACAGATAACTATAGTCTGCTTACCTATGGATATAATCTTGGATAATTGTAGATAAATCTATAGATAATGATAATTATTTTGAAAAAAATCACTTGTATTTACATATAAATTACCCAATTTATTTTTTATTTACAGATAAATTATAAATAATAAGCATAAGGTTTAAAATATTTATAATTTCAAATGAAACATAAATAAACTTGCAAACATGTCATAACTATTAAAGAAGTTAATTAGAATGCATTGACAGTATAAAAGATTTTTATATTGATGTTGAATCAAAACTCTTTATTTATATGACTTTTAAAGTACTAAGTGGTAAAGTCAACAAACTTAGCATAAATGAAGGAATTTGATTTAATGACAATGTAACATTTTTTACATTATCAGTGCATACCAATTAAACTCATTATTAAAATATAAATAACATAGCAAAAGAGTCCTAATATAAAATAAAAACACTAAGTTTGGTTAACCTACATATTAAATAAAAGTAGAGATAATCTATTTTGGTTCCTACAAATAAAGTAACGATCATATCCTAATAATTTGAGTAATTAGGAGAAGAATTATATTGGTGTTGGGGTTGGTCATATGTTGTTGTAGTTTGATGCACTCCCCTGATCTCTTCAACCAAGGTTCCATCCTCTAAGAAAATGGAGGATGGAGAGGCTAGAAATAGGGAAGGGTTGACACTACTTTTTAGGAGAAAGATGAGTAAAAAATTTTATAATACTTGCCACAAGGGAGAGGTCCTTTAATAAAAGCTTTCAGAAAGAGAATCCTCAAGAAAGAGGTTTCTAAAAAATGACACTCAAGAATAATAACTCAATAGAGTCTTACTTCATTCAATCAAGTGTAATTTGTACAAGGGAGACTAGGTGTATTTATAGCCCAAAGAGAGAGCAAGACACTCAAAACTAGGCAATGTGCGACTTGGACCTAATTAGGATTAGGAGCACTAATCCCTCTTAGGCCCACTAAAAGTGGCACTTAGCCTTAAGCCATGGGACTGTCACAACCTAATCAAGGGGGTGTGGAAAGAGATCTACACTCCTTTGGGTTATTAGGCCCTTTACTCCCCTCACCTTCCTTCCTAAGCTAATTACACCCTAAACTCTAAAAACTAACATAAGTGGCTGAAATACATGGCCCAAAAGGGAATTAAAAGCTAATTAATATTTACAAGAGGAAAACTAAGGAGTATGACCTAAAATATTTATCTCTATCATTAGTTGGGGTCTTGATGAGTCTTTTCGGGCCAAGTCTTCTTCAATCCTCCTAGCCATTGCCCTAGTGAGAGGGTCCTTGGTAGGTAGGATTGCATCATAGTTGTTGTTCATCCTATTGTTGAGGTAGGTCTCTTAGTTGTGCTATACTATTGTTGGACATTGATGTGAAAAAACTGCAAGTATACAGTGTTGTTAAGTAATAATATAAATTGTTCTCTTCAGAGGGACCATGTGGTTAGCAAATAGATAATTTCTATTTAATTGCAATTAAATAGGAAATATTAAAATTAAAGTGCGAGTAAGTAAAAGTTACTAATTTAAAAAATATGAATTCAAATTAAGAAAAACTTCCAAGATTAGAGGTTTTCACACCATCACTACCTATTGATTCCATTTTAATTACCTTTATACTCTTATTAGTTCTCTATCAAGTTAAATTAAACTAATTTTCGTCCTATTTCAAAGTACTAAGGTATATCTAGTTGAATTTGTCCTTACTTTTGTGGTAACTATATTTAATTAAATTCATTAAGTTTCTTATTAATTCATTGACTCCTAAAAGGGTTAAACAAATTTTCATGATTTAATTTTTAAGTTCTTTCATAGGGTTCCAAAAATTAAGCTTACCTTTCTGTTCTTCCTTGATTATCTATGACTACAAAAATCATATTTTCATACAGGTGCAATTGAAGTGCATCAGGGGTACAGATTAAGTGCACAGGAGTGCAACTTGGAAAATCATATTTTTACTTAATATATTTTGCATGATGTGTGCATTTCAATTGCGTAGGAGTGTAACTTTTAGGAAAAATTATCTCTTTCCTTACAAAATTTGCATGGGATGTGCATTTCCAGGCACACAAGTGTAACTTTTTTGTATTTTTCTTTTTTACTTCAAGTGCAATTTCGTTTTGTCATGAGACAAACAAAAGGGTAAAATTGAAAAAACAATAGTTTAAAGTGTTGTATAGTAATCCAAGAATCATTAGTTATTCTGTTTTTTATTATAACAAAATAGCAGTTACACAGGTACAAAAGCTTGTATAAATAGATATACCATTGTTTTCCTTTTCATGTGAATCAGAAGTCCTTTGTTCTTTATTAAGTCCCTTGAATTATCTTCAATCATTAAGTGTGTGTGTGTGTGCTTATCCCTAACATTTTGGCATCTAGAGCCAGTGTGAGAGAAGGACCCGTGAAAGTGAGAGAATACCATTGTTGAAGCATTGTTGCACGTGTGCTTCCATGGCTACTACAAGTGCCATACTAGGGAACCTTCCCATATTTGATTGGAAAGGCTATGATGATTAGTGTGTGAAGATGAATGCCATTTTTTGGGTTTTAAGGAATTGAAGTTGTGAAAATTGGGTTTTAAGAACCTCCTAAGAATGCCTGGGAAGAACAGAAGAAGACATATAAAGAGAACAAAAAAATGGATTGTAAAGCTCGAGTGTTACTGCATCAGTGTGTCTCCATAGTTGTCTTCCAAAAAATTTCGAAAGCCACAACTTCAAAGCAGGTGTGGGATACTCTACAACAAGTGTATGGTAATTCTAGAAAGACAAAGAAAGTGAAACTACAGTCCCTTCTAAAGCAATATGAACTACTTATCCATGAGCGAGTAAGAGACTATCAGAAAGTATTTCAATAGAATTCAAATTGTCGCAAATTCAATGCAAGCATATGATAAGAAGATGGCTGGTTCCAAGATTATTGAAAAAGCACTTCAAACCTTGCCTACTCAGTTTGATCATATATTTGTTGCTGTAAAGAATTCCAAGTGTCTAGAGACTATGACCATTGAAGAGTTGCAGAACTCTTTAGAGGCACACGAACAAAGGCCTCTTGAGAGGAAAAGTAATGAAAAGGCAGCAGGACAAACCTTACAGGCCAAAACTAGTCAAAAGAATAAAGGTCATTGTGGTTGGATCAAAGAGACAAGATGTAGTACTTTCTTCTTGCAAGGCAGAATACATGCATCTGTAGCAGCAGCTTGTCAAAGTCTGTGGTTAAAAACTTTGTTGGAAGAGTTAAACTTGAAATATAGGAAACCAGTACAACTATATCTTGACAACAAATCAGCTATAAACTTGTCCAAGAATCTAGTGTCTCATGGAAGGAGTAAGCATATAGAGAAAAAGTTGCATTTTCTCATAGATCAAGTGGGCAAAGGTAGACTGGAGCTTGTGCATTGTCGCACTAAAGATCAAGTGACAGATATCTTTACTAAGCCACTTAAGCAAGAGAGATTTAAAATTCTGAGAGATTTGTTATGAATAAAGTCTGTTGAATATTTTGGATTAAAAAGGAGGTTGTATAGTAATCCAAGAATAGTTATTATGTTTTTAGTTATAACAGAATAACAGATACACAGTTACAAAAGCTTGTATAAATAGATTTATCATTGCATGTAGTCTTTTTCATATGAATGAAAAAGTCTCTATTCTCTATTAAGTCCCTTGCATTCTTTTCAATCATTAAGTGTGTGTTTGTGCGCGCTTGCTTATCTCCAACATAAAGAATAATTTAAAAGAAAATTCACAATAGTTCGATTGCCTCAAACCAAGTGCCCATTTTATGTCCAAGCTTTATAACTAAAAAGCAAAGTTGGTCCCCCATGGTTCGGTGAGGGTCTCAATTACTTTTCTTAATATACACCTATGAGAAAGGTTTTATGGTTTCTCCTTAGACGTACATGCTTCATTAGTACTCTTCAATATAGGATCCTTATCAAATTGTTCTTTTATTTGGAGGAGCTTGGGTGGATCCTTAACAAGGTATTTAGTTTTCGCTTGTTCCACTTATCAACTTGTACATACAATTCTAAACAATAGGAAAATTATTATCTTTAAACAAATAAAATCCAGGAGCTTTTTATCCCACAATCAAGGAAATCTTCCTTTTTTTCACTCTTATATTAACATCAAAATTAGTTAAAAAAGGTCTTCCTAAGATAATTGGAATATGAGCATATTCCTTTATGTCTAACATTACATTTCCTACTTGATGTATGACAGATTGATCCATCAGCTGTAATAACATACCGGTAAGTTATAGCTTTCTTACGAACTTATCAAAACAAGTCATTAGAAAAATATAATCAAAAGATATTATCAAAAGAACCTCTTATGATCATTAGAAGAGTTCTTCAAAAGGAATAGAAGTTCTACTACAACTGACAAATTTTAAATATGAAAACTTTCCTACTTGCTTCCCAATCTATCCTCTTCAACGACTAGTTTTTGAAGAGGTTGAAATGTGTTGTATCTAGCCTCTATATGTGATTAACAAAGCAAACATCCACAAATAGAAAGATTATTATCTACCTCTACCTCCTTGAGAGACATATCCACTTTTACATTAAAATTGAGTGCTGAAACTTTAATGACGAAAATAAGAATATTTTTCCTAAATAGAAATCCCTTTGAGGAATAATAGTTATGATCTGTGCAGATTATACCAAATAAAGTATGCATAAGTTGTGATTGGTGTTCACTTCTATTCAAGGCCAATGAGTTGGTGCTATGAAATAGTAGGGTGTTGTAAGCACTGAGTTGTGCTATCAGTAAAGGGATTTTATGCAATGATTCTGAAACTAAGGAAGGTTGCCGTGTATAATTTTCAGCTAGTTTTGGTTGGTTTATTTGACTTGCAAGATTGTCAATGTGCTTAGTAAGATCTCATTGGGTTGAATGAGTACTGGATGTAGCCTTGTGATTGAGTGAATCAATGTAAACTTCTTGTATATGCTATTTCTTCCTACTCCTTACTATCATTGCATATTATTCATTTTATCTAAAAATTTAAGTCTATACTAACAAATAATTTTATATAAATTAATTTTTCAAAACTTATTTGTTAGTATAAATCATAAGAAGAATATTTGAGAAAACTAATTTGAATATAAATTCTGGTTATATTCGAAAGAGTTATTAAGAAGGATTTTTTCAGAAACAGTATTTTTAAGGGAAATAATTAAGTTGTACAATTCAACCCATCTATTTTATATATGACATTACTCTTAGAAAATGCTACTTCCAAATTTTCCTAAATTTGTAATTAGGTTTTTATTCACTTCAAAATTAAAATTAAAATATTATTACAATGAGTAATATAGCCAATTTGATGGAAATGATGTATAATAGCAAAAAATGAAAATGTTATCTGAATTAGTTTTAAAATTATGAAGAATTGAACATCTCCTTAAACACAAGTTCAGATAAAATAAAAGGTTAATATTATATATATATATCTATATTCTACCAAGAAAAGGATGCAAGCCCCACCTCCTTAATCTACTTGTGAGAAGAGGTTTATGCAGCAGAAATAGAAAGTGGAAGAGGAAGGAATCATGGTGGATTGTGTCACTCTAATGGATGAGATAAGCAATTCAAGGATACTTACCACCAGGAAAGGACCCTTGATAAAAATTAGAACGAAGATCCTCTTGATACAAGAAGATCTCGATCAAAGGAGAGAAAATCACTTAACAAAATGCTCTCAATCATTAAATGATCAAATCTAAATAAGTGTGAGAAGGAACCTTATTTATAAAGTTAGAGAGTACGTTGGTGAACTAGATCAAGGTTAGAATAACCAAGGCTAGATTTACTAAAAATGAGTCAAAATCAATCATAGTTTATCCTAAGTCTAAGTGTCGTCTAAACCAACTAAAGATCATGCCTTTCATGCTCTAAAATAGGCGTTAACAAAGCAAAAAGAGGTGGTGCTTATTACTTAGTAGTTATTCATGCTTTGAGTGTAAGTATCTAAAAAAAGGGGTGTGATGCTAGCAAGGACACACACCACTCTTAGAGAATCTTAGCTCACCTCACACTCTCTACATGATAACTAATGACACTTCTAAAAATGAAAGACAATTACCTAAATATAATGGTTAAGAATAGAAAGGTTAACTCTAGAAGTCAACTGCTAAAAAATCAAAATAACTAATCCTAGAATATTTACAAAGTAAAAATTGGAAAAATGACTAGGCTTCCATGATCTTCAAGCTCTCCATGCTCATGCATAACCATTTCCTTCCCAATCCTCTTGGTCATGTAGTAATGGAATCCATGATAAACAGGATTGCATTAAAAATTAATTTTGATTAGAATTTTAAAACGTGTTTCTTTGCCTTCCACAGAGTACAAATCATGCAGGAACACTTTAAAATGTCTCAAATATAGTGTATAAAAGATTTTCTGATGATAAAGACTAAAATGTAAATTGAAACTCATGATGTACTAGTCAGGTCTATGGTTAAGGTCATTCAGAATATATGAGATCAGCTTCTGTCAGGGTTCCTGATTGATCAAAATCTAGTTTTCTAAAAATATCCATCACAGCTAAAATATCGTCTTGGTTGATCTTTCCCATTTCCTTCAACTTGTATAAAGCGAACTCTGTAGCACTGGAGAAGAAAATGCTGAATATTAGCATTTAATGACATAATTCTGCTAAATATTAGAGCAATCTATCAATGCTAGCAAAAGGATGTTACAAGCATGAAACCTAGTACAAATGATAAAGAGATGAAGAATCCACACAAGCTTAAAACTTTTTTTTTACACTATCAAAATTACTCGTTCTACCTTACCTGACAACATGATCTCCATCTAGATCAGCTGCCTCAAGATCAAAGAGTGACAACTTCCGCGTAAGAACCATTTTTGTCAGTGATTTTTGTCTTTCATCAGTATAATATTCAGCAAGATAAGCAAAAGTCTGAGCTAAGCAAATGGTGCTGCTCAATATCCAGAACACAGCAAAGGCCCGACCAATAACAGTTGAGAAACTCTTATCCCCATAACCTAAAGTAGTGACTGTGGAACAAACACAATAGATGGCATCAACAAAATCTAGATTTTCAACAAAATACAGAAAAATAATTCCTGCAACCATAAGCACCAAAAAGATGGATGTTGCCAGCAAGAATTTGTATTTAGCTTTGTTAGTTTGAACCTCTTTGGAAAGCTCTTCTGGACCAAAATGTTCACCCTTGAATAAGGTTGAAACTAGTAAGATTTCTTGCTTGTCAACAAAGTAATCTGCTGCCTTGCTAAGAATTAACCCTACAAGCGCCATGCCAATGAAGACATAAACGCAGGCAAGAAGTTTTGCCAATTGGCTATCTGGCACAAGATCTCCATATCCAACAGTTGTCATTGTTACAACACAGAAATAAATGGCATCAAGAAAGCCATTGGTTTTTATGCCCTTGATCTGATGACTTGTGAGAAGGAAGCAAATGGTTCCTCCACCTAGATATAATGCTAACCATAAGAACACCAACCTGAAATGAAATTCTGCTTGTAGTTTTCCATCTATACATTGAGGCGGCTTTTGGAAAACACTTTGTCCTTGGAAGTAGTTCTCTTTCTCCAAAGTCCTTCTCCTCCGGAGGTCCTTTTTCTCATTGGGAAGAGAATTATTTCTTGATTCTGAAAGCAATGATTGTTGACTCTCATCAATACCCATCAGCTTACTAAAAAAGCTTCATACGTCAGCAGGCCACCTGAAAAGGTTTTGGAGTTGAGAGAGACTTAATTTGCTCTTGTCATGTTTCATGGCTAAAAGGAGGCTTCCTTGAATGGATTTATGAAACTACTAGTAGTACATTTTTCTTCATTTACAAGAGACACCATTATGCTATTATTATTCAAATTTTAAATGATCTGTAGTAAATTGATTGCCAAAACTAGTTTCCTTACTCTGCCGTTACCTGACGATTTGTTATTTTCAGGTAGTTCAATTATCGTCTGAATTGTTAGCAAAACTTTGAAAAATTTATTGTTCGTGGAAGTTACTCCATAGAACATAAGAAATACAATGAGTTGTAAAACTCTCTTGTGCTACTATAATTAGTAGACGACATTCACCAACGATTTATAGAAGTGAATGTGAAAATACTAAATAGACTAATTTGATCAAGGATTGAAATGAAGGTTGTTTGCCTACAGGCCATAGAAATCAGTCTAAAGTCTGAACAGATATAACCAATTCGTTTATTTGGATAAATTTAAAATTCATACAAAAGTAATAATTATCCTAAAGATGTACTATTGTAGGTAAGTCCAAGAAAACACGTATTTGATTTTCCTTTCTCCTTTTCGCAAAATTACTTGACAACACATATGGCACGTAGCAGCCAAACTATCTTTCTCGGCACATGTGAACATTGGGGAAATCGAATAGTTTAATAAGCACAGTTATAAGAGCATAGTAGATGAACTTTTAGCTACCTGACAGGGCTGTTTCATAAAGATCAACTTGTTTAGAAAAGAAACTGATGATCACACTTCTTCAAATGCTGTTAGATTAACAGAAAAAGACTATTTTATTTTATTTTTCTTCCATTTAAGAAAGTTCAAAATTCATTAAAAATAGCCAATAATCTCTCTCGTCCTTCCAAATGGGCCTTTTAAAACCATAAAGCACCGGCTTTCTATTTTACGTATTACCCTTTTCCATTCCATAAAACCCAAGTTGATATGGCCCTCTCTGATTCACTTACGTGCCAAGTGCCACTGAAGTAGTCAAAAGACTAAACTAATCTATTAGGAAAAGGAACTTAAAGTCCTAAATTTTAAAATTTCTTGCTTTTCAACATATTTTTGGTACAATAGGATAACATTTTATACATAATATTAATACTCAACACAATTTAATACTTAAAAGAGAGAAAAAAATATTAGAAAGATTTATAAGATAATACAGTAGGATAACATTATACGTAATATTATTACTCAACACAATTTTATGGCCACTAATTGTGGAAACTATTATTAACTGCATGTTTAGTTGAGATGGTTTAAAATAGCATCACTTATGTTTTTAAAAGAAATTAAACAAACACAAGTTAACAAAGAAAAAAAGGTAAATAATTTGCTAACTAACCCTCAGCGTTACCCCATTAATTATATATATTATGTATTTCTAATTATGTTATCAATTTTGAAAGCATGACAATATATCTTAAATTTTTAAAATTATTTAATGATGGTTAGATTGACATTGCATGCATGTGCGTGTGTTCATTTTTTTTTTAAGCAAAGAATATCATTAAAGGGTATAAGAGATACCCAAGTAAATAAGGGAGAGGGTAATGATGGTTATGTAATACTACCACGATCTAGGAATTACCAACAATCAATCCCCTATATCTGATAACAAAATGATTTACATCCAGAGATCCTACACAAATTATTAATAGAGCTTAGTTGCCTACTGATGCAACCTCCCACAACCATAATGTTAAGAATGATTAGGTAGAAGGAAGCTCTCCCATAGATCGACTCATAGAGGTTCCAAGGTTGAAGAAATGGAGGTGAAAGACTAGGAAATGGAGTTGGAAGTAGGTGTCATTCTTGTTGAAGGAGATAAGCTAAGGAGAAAGAAGCTAGCCACAAGAGAAGGAACCCTTGATAATAGCATGAAGAACTTTCACAAAAAATGGAGTGATGCAAAATGCTTTTGCACTCCCCTTAATCATTCTCCTTGAGGTTCGAAGCACCATGAAACAGATGATGGAGGGGGAAAGAAAATGGAGGTAGGGTGCTACTCTCAAAGAGAGATAAGCCAAAATGTTTAGGTTTTCCACAATGAAAGGAACCCTTGATAAAAATCAACTAGGAAGAGGTTCCTCAAGAGAGGATCCTCAAGACCTTTTACTAAGATTGTGCTCACAAAGAGACTATTTTCATTCAACTTCAAAGGTGAGATTTACAATGAGGGGGAATGAGTATATATAGTCCAATGGTAGAGCTTGGGTACACTTTTCTAGGTAATGTGGGACTTGGGCTTAATTAGGATTAAGACTAATTAACCCAAGTCTTAGGCCTTAAGTGAGACACCTAAGTTCACCCTATGGGTGCAATTAGCATCTCCCAAAGTGAATGGGCTAGTCCAAAATCATGTCTTGACTTATGCATCCATTTTAAGCTTACTATTTGAATTCTAAACCAAAAAGAAGATGGCCAAAAATACATGGTCTTAAGGGAATTAAAAATATGCTCCTATTTAGCTAATTAAAATAAAATATTTACAAGCTAAAAATAATGAAGACTATGGCTTCCAATCTTGAATGAGATTTTATCCATGTCATGCCTTCCTTGAATCCTCCTAGCTATGATGCATGCTAGGTGGGATTGCATCTCCTCCCCCTTGGAGAGGATTTGACCTCAAATCCTGAAGCCTTTCTTCCTCTTTTTCAAAGTCTACAAGAAAATAAAGAAAGCAGTAAGTATATACAGACAAGTGATTTTGGGGGGAGTGAGAAGTCTATAAGGAGACCTCTTAGGAATGGGGTAGTGGAGTTTGACACTAAGGTTTGAAAAGATTTTAGTGTGTGTGTGCCTCCACATAACAACACGTCATTCTTCTCCTATTACACTAGATGGCTTCCAATCTTCAATGAACTTTTATCCATGTCATGCCTTCCTTGAATCTTCCTAGTATGATGCATGCTAGGTGGGATAGCATCATGGAGAGAACTTGAACACTCTCTAAGAAGAAGAAGAGCTCTCAATTTTAGAGAAAAGTATTTTCATTCAAATGAGTGTTAAAAACTACATGAAGGAGGGAATGTTCTATATATAGAGCAAGCTATGGATCTATGGGCCTAGAACTCTATTTGAACGTCCACATGGTAATTAGGAAGGATTAGTTGAATTAATTAAGTGTTAGTTTGGTTAGAAACCAATTAGCACTTAATTAATTTAACTAGACCCAAACAAAGCCCTAAAAAAGTGGATTTATGTTCTCTCTTAATTTGAATTTGAATTTTGGATGGAGATGACATGGAAGCCCCAAAATTCAAATTTAAATAAGAAGCAACAAGAAAGGCCATGTAGGAAAGAGAGCATAAGGTGGCATCAACTAGAGGGAGCAAGGGTGGCTCACATGTCTCCTACATGTTTCATGTGTTAGTTAGAAGAGTGTTAGAAGGAATTAGAGGTGTGGTTAATAATTCCACGCGTCTAAAACTCCTCTACGAAAGCCCCTTTAATTAACACACTCCACAAAGAGACTAAACACACCTCCTAATGGAAAAATAAACCTAAAGGCAAAATACAAGGCTAGAAATCAAACTAACTACACCTCTAAAATCCTAAGAATACAAGGGTGTAACTATAAGCCTAAAAATGTCTAATTATTTATAAATTAATGGACCATGGCCTAAACTAAGCTCCTTCAAGCTTCATCCAAGCCATGCTCCTCTTTTATTGGTCTAGCTTAGTTCTTTGCTAGGCACGGTTGTATCACCTACATCTAATATCAAATCAGAGCAAACCAACCCATATCACTTTCAGCCCCCGAGTCCCAACATATTTTTTCCTTACATACACTTTTCTAACTATTCCATCCATATTCACCCTTTATATACCCACCCAACCACAATATATACTTTCCTACATACATTTACCCTAAACCAATCTCCCCATATTCTCCCCCTACAATACAACTAGTAGGGTTCATAAGCAGTCCACAAAATGAATATGAGAATGAAGAATCAAAATTATACAACCAAGACAAAATGTAGTAATTAATCTGTTGCATTAGTTTGTTAGTTTGGAAAGTTTCCCCTCTGAACACACATGCATTCCTCTAGTTTCACATGCACCAAACAATTGTTATCCACACAACTTCCACCTTTAATTGTTGCAACTCCCTGAGTCACAACCTGTGTGTTGTAAGAAGTTAATTCTAGATTCTTGGTGCATCATTGTATTCATACCCATCCAAGCATAGCTTTTCTCCCAAATTTGGTAAACCTTTATGCAATTGAAAAACAAATGACCAGAAGTTTCCTCATAAAGCTCAAAAAAAGGGCATAGTCAATCATTTGTGTTGGTAACAACGTTTCTCTTCTTTAGATTATCTTTAGTTGGTAATCTTCTAGCAGTAATCTCTAAGTGAATATTTTTACCTCCAGTGGTACCTTGGACGTCCATAATAGCTTCATTCTTCCATTTGTACTCCCTTCCCTTGTGCCCTTTGCTGTAGTGATGAATAAGTTGCTTTTATACTGTATGTCCCTATGGGGTCCGTCAATCATTGCCATCCATCTTCATAATTAGGAATCTGCATTATGTTGGAAATTATGATCTGAAATTGTTGCAAAAAATCAAGTTCTCATTGAAACCATTGTCTCCTCCATCTTAACTTCCATAACCAATTACCTTTCACCCACTCACACATATCTTTGATTTTTTCTGTTTGCTGCTCTGAGTTAGCAAATAATCTTGGAAACATGTTTTGTTGAAGGAATCCCTCACCCACCCAATCATGATTCCATAGTCTAATTTTGTGATGCACTCCTGATGTGATCTTTGATGATCACTTGCCCAAAGGATCCTTTCTAAGGTCACTTGGAAGGGAAACAGATTTATGGAGAGGAAAGGAATGGGGTGAGGCTCCACAAATACTAGGTTTGATAAGCCAAAGGGGAGAGGCCACAAGAGAGGGGTCCCTTGATAACTCTTAGAAGCTCTCACAAAGGAGAAGGGGGGACTCTCAAAGGTAAGAACCTCACAACCAATATGATCTCTAGGATTAAATTCAAGTGTAAAAAAGGGGAGAAGCTCCTATTTATAGAGGTAGCTAACCTCTTGAACAAGATAACCTAAAAAAGAAGGGCTAGGATTAAAAGGAGAGATCTAAGGGAGGAGGATTAAGAAACAATTCCCTCCTTAGATCATCAAACTTGGTGCCCAAGTTTCTCAAACCAACGACCAAGATTCCTTCTTATTAGCTTAGGGGGTTTATGTAGGAAAAGAGGGGTGTAGATATCAAGGCTACCCCTTATTTCCTTCATAAAGACCCAAAAAACTAAATCCACTCTCTAAATTCCTAAGACACCTCCTAAAATAAAAAATGGACTAAATACATGTCCCAAATTAAATTCCTAATGCTCCTCAAAATTAAAATAAAGAAAAATTACATTTTATTAACTAAAGTCCCTAGCCTAATATCTTCACTCTCCACAGGAGGTGAAATCTTCCTTTGTCTGCAAAGGCTAGGTCTTCTTCAATCCTTCTAGCCATGACCCTAGTGATAGGTCCTTGGCTAGGCATGGTCACATCAACTCCCTTGATCTCTTCAACCAAGGTTCTTTCCTTTAAGAAAATGGAGGATGGAGAGGCTAGAAATGGAGGAGGGTTAACGCTACTTTTTAGGAGAAAGGTGAGACAAAAATTTTATATTGCTTGCCACAAGGGATAGGTCCCTTGATAAAAGCTTTAAGGAAAAGAATCCTCAAGAGAAAGGTTTCTTAAAATGACACTTAAGAATAATAACTCAAAGGCGTCTTACTTCATTCAATCAAGTGTGATTTGTACAAGAGAGACTAGGTGTATTTATAGCCCAAAAGAGGGAGCAAGGCACTCAAAACTAGGCAATGTGCGACTTGGGCCTAATTAGGATTAGGAGCACTAATCTCACTTAGGCCCACTAAAAGTGGGGCCTAGCCTTAAGCTAGGGAGTGTCATGCCAAATCTAGTAGGGAGTGGAAATAGATTCACACTCCTTTGGGTTATTAGGCCCTCTACTCCTCTCACCTCCCTTCCTAAATTAATTACACCCTAAACTCTAGAAACTAGCATAAATGGCCGAAATACATGGCCTAAAAGCGAAATAAAAGCTAATTAATATTTACAAGAGGAAACCTAGGGACTATAGTCTAAAATGTCTATCTCCATCATGAGTTGGGGTCTTGATGAGTCTTTTTGGGCCAAGTCCTCTTCAATACTCCTAGCCATTACCCTAGTGAGAGTTTAGGGTAGGTAGGATTGCATCATCTTGTTTCCCAATCCCACCTTCAACTCACTCAGATCCTGAAACCACCGATCTGATTGGTCACTTTAACATGTTTTCTCTAGGTCTCTCAACCATAAGGATGTTTTCGCTCGGTCATTCCCCCACTCTAATCCTTCCCATCTGCCATATTTAGATCTAATTACATGACTTCCTTCTTCCCCTTGTTGCTAGATGAAGCATACCCTTTATATTGGTTTTCAATATTGGTTTTGACACTCATGTAATTTTTTGACAAAATCACCCCTAGCTTCCCTTTCTTTATGAAAAAGTCGAGTGTTAGGGAGTGGCAATAAGTCCAAAGGGGTGAGAGGATTAAAACCATATACGACCTCAAAAGGGGAGTTCTTAGTGGTTCGATGAACCACCTTATATTATATGCAAATTCAATATGGGAGAGATATTTATCCCAAGACTTGTGGTTGCCTTTCAAGAGTGCCCTAAACATAATGGATAAGGATCTATTTACTACCTCATTTTGTCCATCCGTTTGAGGATGACAAGTGGTAGAAAATAAGAGCTTAGTTCCTAGCCTTGCCCAAAGATTTTTCCAAAAATGACCAAGGAACTTAGCATCCCTATCAGAGACTATGGTTAAGTGTATTCTGTGCAAATGGAAAACCTCACGAAAGAAAATCCTTGCAATATGACTCGCGTCATCCACTTTATGGTAGGGAATGAAATGGGTGATTTTACTAAAGCGGTCCACTACCACAAAGATAAAGTCTACACCTAATTGGGTTCTTGGTAGCCCAAGGATAAAATCTATGCTAATATCTACCCAAGGTGTAGAAGGAGTGGGTAAAGGTGTGTAGAGTCCATAAGGCATTACTCGGGACTTAGCCTATAAACAAGCTATGCATCACAAGCAATGTTTTTGGACATCTTTTTTCATATGGGGCCAAAAGAATTTCTCTTTTAAAAGCATTAAGGTTTTATCAATTCCAAAATGCCCCATGAGCCCACATTTATGGTTCTCTTTTGTCAGTAATTTCCTAATGGATCCTTGGGGTACACAAAGTTTGCCTTCTTTGAACAAGTACCCATCACACAAGTAGAAGCCATCTTTGGCTTTGGAAGATGAGGCAACATAAATGGTTCCAAATTCTTGGTCAGAAGGATACATTTCCTTTATGTCATCAAATACCAAAATTAGAGCACTAAGGGTGGTAAGGAGAGAATGCCTCCTTGAAAGAGCATCAGCCACCATATTTGTTTTTCCCTTTTTATATTTGATGACATAATGGAAAGTTTCAAGAAATTCAATCCATTTAGCATGCCTCTTGTTCAACTTTCCTTGCCCCCTCAAATACTTAAGTGACTCATGGTCACTATGAATGACAAACTCCTTGGAAACAAGATAATGTTCCCAAGTTTGGAGGGCACAAATCAAGGCATAAAACTCCTTGTCATAGATAGGGTAGTTGAGGTGGGAACCATTGAGTTTTCACTAAAATAAGCAATGGCGTTCCCCTTTTGCAACAACATAGCTCTCACACCTACCCCTGATGCATCACATTCTAGCTCAAAAGTTTTTTAAAAGTTGAGGAGAGCTAGAATGGGTGCATGAGTGAGTTTATCCTTGAGTAGTTGAAAAGTTTCTTCTTGTTTTTTACCCCACAAGAAAGGAACTTCCTTCTTCACCAAATCATTGAGTGGCGAAGCTAGTGTGGAGAAGTTAGGCACAAAGCGCCTATAAAATCCCGCAAGACCATGAAAGCTCTTGATCTCGGTCACACTAGTAGGGGTGGGCCACTCTTGAATGGCCTTGATTTTTTGGGGCTCCACTTGGACCCCTTGGGCCTTAATGACAAAGCCCAATAAAACTACACTAGGAACACAAAAAGTGCATTTTTCTAAGTTTGCAAAAAGTTTATTTATTCTAAGGACAGATAAGACTTCCCTAAGGTGTCCTATATGTTCTTCTAAAGACTTACTATAAACTAAAATATCATCAAAATAAACAACTATAAGTACATGATTCATGAGGTGCATGAAAGTGCTTGAAGCATTGGTGAGCCCAAAAGGCATCACCAATCATTCATAAAGACCAAATTTGGTCTTAAAATAAGTTTTCCATTTACCTCCTACTTTGATTCTAATTTAATGGTAACCACTTCTAAGATCAATTTTTGAAAATATTTGGGCTCCATGAAATTCATCAAGCATGTCATCTAGCCTAGGGATTGGGTGCCTATACTTAATGGTGATGTTTTTTATGGCACGACAGTCTATACACATCCGCCATTTCCCATTCTTTTTGGGCATCAACAAAACAGGAACTGCACAAGGGATAAGGCTCTTTTGAACTCAACCCTTCTCCAAAAAGTCTTGAACTTGAGACTCAATCTCTTTGGTCTCAAAGGGGTTTGTCCTATACGCGGGCCTATTAGGTAGACTCACGCCAGCGACAAGGTCAATTTGGTGTTCTATTCCCCTTAGAGGTGGTAATCCCCTTGGAACCTCTTAAGGGAAGAGATCATCAAATTCTTTAAAAAGATTTTGAACCCCTTTTGGAAGAGACTCAATTTCATGACTTATGGCAATGTCAGAAGGTACCTCTTTACAAAGAAGGAGATAAAAAGGTCGATCAAGCATGAGAGCTTCTTTAATATCCATTTTTGTTGTGAAATGGCTCTCTTCTAAATTACCTCTTTGCAAGGGGTATGTCCTTCCAACTCTCCCTCTTTACCCCTTTCAAGCTTTAAGGGTGGAAGCTTTTTTTTTTTTACTTTGAACTTTTTTTTCCTCATCTCTTTTATATATCATGATGAGTTGATCCTTAGCCACTTGTGACAGTGTTAGAGGAGTCAACTTTATTCTTTTACCCTTATTAGTGAGGATTATCTCATTAGAGTAGCCATTGTGAATGACTTATTTGTCAAACTTCCAAGGCCTCCCTAATAAGATATGGTCAGCCTCCATTGGAACTATATCAGATAAGATCTCATCTTGATACTTTCCAATGGAGAATAGCACCTTCAATTGTTGGTTTACAACCATTTCCCCTTCCTAATTAAGCCATTGGAACTTGTAAGGTCTAGGATGAGGAATTGATTGTAAGGCTAGCTTCTCTACCAACCTTGAGCTACAAAAATTGCAGCAGGACCCACTATCCACAATGAGAGAATAAGTTTTTTATAAAACTTTACAACGTGTATGAAAAATATTCTCTCTTTGGGAGTGGTTAAGCTCAAGGGGTTGGCTTCCAAGAAGGCGCCTAACCATTAAGAGGTCTCCATCACAAGGGTTTTCAACAATGTCATGCTCATGATGCTGATGACCCCCTTCTTCCTCACTCTCACTAGAGGAGGAAGATGAGCTACTCTCAATAAAAATCTCTTGGCCCCTTATTATCATGGTTTTCTTATTTGAGCACTAAGAGGCAATGTGGCCTCTCACAAAAAGAAACAAAAGGCTTGATGTTTGAGGTTACTTTCTACTCCAAGTGTTTGCCTATCTCAAAGTGGTGTTGCTCCCTTAAATGAACCTCTCTCTTAGCTTGCTTCAACACACCTCAAGATGCTTCCCTTGTGGAAAGCTTGGTTTGACCTTTCTTTTCCTTTCTCAAAAGTGGTGAACCAAGAGCAAGAGAATGCAAGAAGTAAAGAAAAACAAGAAAAGCTCAAAATCAAAGGAGGACACACATCCAAATGGATAAATTAAATGTAGACAAACACAATGAATAAGAACAAGACAAACAAACAATTAAAGGTGTTGAAAGAAAAGTAGTACGTCAAAAATGAACTTAGAATGGTACTAGATTAGAGTGGACTTAAAAGCAACAATATACTTAAAAAATTTTCAAAGATTTGCACCTTCACTTTGTGTTGGCCGAAAAAGCAAATTCAAGCTAGATGTAACAAAGTTTGCAGACTCCTTCTAGTCAAATCAAAACAAATTGAGGTGTACTAAATATAATTTGTTATCTTTTCACTTATTTTCTTTTGTCTTTAATCACTTTTACTAACTCTTTTTTTTTTTTGCTTGATTTGTCTTCTACCTTATATATATATTTCCCCTTCTCTTTTTTTTTTGTTTTGCTACACCTCTTCAACAATTTTAGAAAAATAAAAAGAAGATAAGGAGTGTAAGAGAGAGATTTGCTGGAAATATAATGAAGAATTCAGCCAACAAAATTAATAATAAAGGTTCAAATCAAGGAAAATAAAGCAACCTAACATGCACTAGATTTTAGGGTGTGTTAAGCAAACTTAACTGAGACTCTTAGGGGGTCTAAGCAAGCTTGATTTGTCAAGTTTTAAACCCAAAATTCACGCCTATTTTGATCTCAACAACAACCAAAACAATTCACCCAAAAGAATTAATGCAATGCTAAGCTACTAAAATGAACAAGAATTATAGGTGGAAATTTAGCACAATTTTGAAAAAAACTTTTGAGATAATAGCATGTAGACTTCTTATAAGACTTACTCAAGAGGGATACTCCTCTTAGATGCTCAATTTCAAGAAGTAACGCACACTTTTTTTTATTGAAAAATAAAAAGTAGCACAAGTAGGAATTTAATGTGACAAATAAGGACTAAACAAGACAATCTAAATGACAAAACAAGGAAGAATAAAAGCTGAAAAATAAAGTGCAAAAAAATACAACTCACACTCACAATAAGAACAAAAACGCCCAAAGCAAAAAAATGGAAGGGAAGGAAAGCATAAGATGTGATTCCAAAAGCTTAGACCACACTTGGGTGGCTTCTTTCACAAAGGTTGTGAAATCATTAACATAAGCTTTCTTAGGAAAATCACAAGAAGAAGAAGAAGGAATTAAAATGGCAAGAAAGGAATCCTAAAGCATGAAAAGTGATTCAATGAAAGAACAAGAAATTGAACCAAAGAAATAAAAGTGCAAGGAATTAAAAATATACTACTAACAAGAAATGAAAGGAGAATAAAATGACAATAAAGGAACAATAATTAAAGCATAAAAAACTGTAGAAAATGGCTAAGAAAGACGCATGAAACTTAAAGAAAAGGAGGAGGAAATGAACCTTCATGAAGATGGATCTTGATACCAAATGATTCACTCCCTTGATCTCTTCAACCAAGGTTCCTTCCTCTAAGAAAATGGAGGATGGAGAGGCTAGAAATGGGGGAAGGTTGACGCCACTTTCTAGGAGAAGGATAAGTAAAAAATTTTATGTTGCTTGCTATAAGGGAAAGGTCCCTTGATACAAGCTTTAAGGAAGAGAATCCTCAAGACAGAGGTTTCTCAAAATGACACTCAAGAATAATAACTCAAAGGATTCTTACATCATTCAATCAAGTGTGATTTGTACAAGAGAGACTGGGTGTATTTATAAGCCTAAAAGAGGGAATAAGGCACTCAAAACTAGGCAATTTGGGACTTGGGCCTAATTAGGATTAGGAGCACTAATCCCACTTAGGCCTACTAAAAGTGGCGTCTAGCCTTAAGCTAGGGAGTGTCACGACCTAATCTAGGGGGTGTGGAAAGATATCCACACTCCTTTGGGTTATTAGGCCCTCTACTCCCCTCACCTTCCTTCCTAAGCTAATTACACCTTAAACTCTAGAAGCTAGCATAAATGGACGAAATACATGGCCTAAAAGGGAAATAAAAGCTAATTAATATTTACAAGAGGAAAACTAGGGACTATGGCCTAAAATGTCCATCTCTATCATGAGCGGGGTCTTGATGAGTCTTTAGGGGTCAAGTCCTCTTCAGTCCTCCTAGCCATTGCCATAGTGAGAAGGCCCTTGGTAGGTGGTATTGAATCATATTGTTTCCCAATCCCACCTTCCACTCCCTCAGATCCTGAAACCACCGATCTGATTGGTCACTCTGACCTACTTTCCCTAGGTCTCTCCACTATAAAGATGTTTTCGCTCGATCATTCCCCCACTCTAATCCTTCCCATCCCCCATATTTTTAGATCTAAGTACATGAACCCATAATTCATTCTTACCATGAAACAACTCCCATCTCTATTTTCCCAACAATGCTCTATTGAGTATGGCTAGATTTTTTACACTCAAACCCCTAGTCTGTATGTCTGCACACACTCTATCCCAACTTACCCAATGTATTTTCCTACTCCTCTCCTCAACCCTCCTTCCCCATAGGAATTGGGCTTGAATACTTACCAACTTCTCTATAACTCTTACCAAAGCCAGAAAAAAGAGAAGAAAAACAGGGGCAAAGAGGAAATAACAAAGTTGATAAGGGTTAGTCTTCCACCTATGGATATATTTTTATTCTTCTAACCCGCTAACTTTTTTTTTGAATTTCTGGATTATTGGTTTCCATGTATCAAACTTTCTTGGATTAGTTGCAATGGGCAATCCCAGATATGTGAATGGCAAGTTCAACAATTTACAATTCAAGAGATCTATGAATACATATTTCACGTTTGGGTAAACTAACGGTCCCAAATCTACTTTTGTTAAAGTTGACTTTAAGCTCTGATACCATCTAAAAGAATCTCATTATTCCCTTTATGATTCTTATGTTCTTCGTTGTTTCCTCACCGAAGAAAACAGTATCATCAGAGCACATTTATCTATATATTTTCCTTACCATAACTATAACTTTGGTATAAGTTCTTCTTGACAACCTCCCTTACCAATCCAGTCAATCCTTCAGCAACAATGATAAATAGGAACGGGGCTAGTGGATCACCTTGCCTTAGTCCTTTTCTAATACAGAATTCAGCAGTTAGGCTACCATTAACTAGTGTTGACACCTCGACTGATTTTAAGCATTCTGATATCTATTCAATCCATTTCTCTACAAACCCAAATCTACAAAGCTATATAGCAGAAAATTCTAGTTAACCGAGTCGTATGCTTTTTTGTAATCCACCTTGAATATTAAACATTTCTTCCTTTTCCTCTTAGCTTCATCAATGGCTTCATTCAATATTAGTACACTTTGCAATAGATCTCTTCCTGCAAGGAATATGCTTTGATGACTATCTATAACATCACTCAAGACTTTTTATAACCTCATTGCTAACACCTTTGCTAATATTTTATACATACTACTAATTAATGATATTGGTCTTAACTCTGTAAGCTCTTTAGGATTAGCCTTCTTTGGAATCAGTATGATAAATGATGAATTAAGACCAGCTGAGAGCTTTCCATTCATATGGAATTCATGCATATACCTCATAACATCATTCTGGATTATCTCCAATATTTTTTTTAAAAAAGTAAAAGTTGAATCCATTTGGTTCAGGGCTTTTGGAACTCTCACAATCCCATATTGCTTGTCTGACCTCCTCATTTCTAAAAGGCTTAAATTAATTGTTGTCTCTGCACCATTGATATCTTTTGGAATTGAACTTCTTCCAACTATGGCCTGTCCCAATGAGATTGCTCAAATCTTTGTTGAAATTATTCCTTTGTTTTTTGTTTTACCTCCACTGGATTATGTATTCCTCCCTAACACGGGCTTGAGCTAAGACCAATAAGAAAAGAGAAGGACTTGGATGAAACTTCAAGGAACTTATTTTAGGACATATTCTATTTAATTGTATTCATTTTACCATTTTTAGGCTTGCATAAGCACCCTTAAGTCATTAGGATTTTAGGGGTGTCAATAGTTTTATTTACGACCTTGTATTTTGGCCTATAGGTTCTAATTGCCTTAGGAGGTGTGAGTTAGTCTGTTTGTGGAGTGTGTTAATGATTTGGGTTTGGTGCAAAAGGGTTTGGATGTGTGGGATCTTATTTCTACACCCCTAATTCCTCTTCACACTCTTCTAACCAACACATGAAGCATGTAGGAGACATGTGAGCCCCTTTGTCCCCTTGTTTCATTCCACATGTGTTTTCTCACTCCTACATGATAGATTCTTATTCCTTCTTATTTTAATTTCAATTTTAGAGGTGTCATGTCATTTCTCTCCAAAATTCAAATTCAAACTAGAGGGAACATAGATCTATATTTTTAGGGCCATGTTTGGATCTTTAGTTGGATTAAATTAATGTTAATTGAGCACATGCTAAATTAAAACTAAATTGAGCCAACGAACCCTTCTTTAAGCATATTGGACGTTCTCATTAGTGCCTAGGCCAATAGATCTATGTCTTGCTCTATATAAAAAGCATTCCTTGCTTCATGTAGCTTTTAACACTTATTTTTAATGAAATATATTTTTCTAAATTTGAGAGCTCTTCTTCTTAAAGAGTGTTCTTTGTTCTCTCCTTAGTGAGAGTTCGTCAAGCTATTATCAAGAGTTTTTTCCCTTGTGGCTAGCTTTATCTTTTGGCTTATCTCCTTCAACAAGAGTGGCACCTACTTCCTCCTCCATTTTCTTGTCTTTCACCTCCATTTCACAAGCTCCATGGAACCTCTAAGAGTAGATCCTAGGTGGAATTATTTAAACTTCAAGGATTGTTCTACCATGGCTTGGGGTAAATGCATCATTTGGTATCAGAGCTTCCACCATTAAATTTTTTTTGAGTCAATTTCATGCTTAAGTGAAGTCCTAAGAAGCACCTTACATAAAGCCACACCTCTGTGGCACAAACCACAACGCTATGGCCAGGTGTTTTGGAATTCATTTTTGCATTTTCTTGTGCGATTTTTTTTTTTGTTTTCTATTTTTCCAGGTCATTTTTTAGTGCTTTGAGTTATCCAAGTGTGCTTGCTTTGGTCTTTGTTTGCTTGAGTTTAGTCTCTTGCTAATTTGCATCAAGACTTTAACGCATAATTACTCTATTTTGTACTCTATTTTTAGGAGTTTATTTTTTTGTTTTTTAATCTTCTTGTTATGTCATTAGAATGTCATGTTTAGTCCTTAATTTGTCAATTTAAAATTTCTTAGGTTTTACTAAAGTTTTTGTATTGTTTTCAGTCTTGAAAAAGTGTGAGGTTGCTTCTTGGAATTGAGCTTCTAAGAGAGTTTGATCTCTCTTGCCTAAGTCTTTTTAGAAGTCTCCTATGCTTTTAGTTCAAGCATATTTCTCTTACAAAATCTTTCAAAAAAATTGTAGCTCAATTTCTTCTTTAAGTTTTAGTGTCTTACTTGAAATTTATAGTAGCTCTTTTGTGTACTAATTTGATGTGAAATTTGCTGCACTTTGTTGGAGTTTTGGCCATGACTTTTAAGAGCTTTAACTTGTGCAAACAAGAGCTCTAAACACAACCTTACACTCTAAATACATTGCTTGAATCACTTCCTATTTTTAGTGCACTTTTGAGTTGCTTAAAATTTTCCTAAATTGCATCTTTGCTTTAAAATATTGTGGCCTTGCTTGCTTAATTTTTTCAAGCGTTTAGCATCATTGAAGTCCTCATAAAATTTGCTATTCAAAATTTCAAATTAGGTGCAGCCAGAGAATTGAAAAAAAGAAGTCAAAAGACAATTTGAAAAGAAAGAATAGAAAAAAAGAGTACTATATCAAAAGAAGTAAAAATATATTTGAAGAAGAAATTTGGTGTACCTAATTGAAATTGCGTAAGTGCAAAATAGGACCTAAAATCAATTGTAATTGTTTGGAAAACCTACCTATAGCATTTGGCTATTACTACTTTAAGTTGTGCAATTTTTTAAATTTGTTTGAGTCATTTTGCTTTCTAGTCCTTATTCTCATCTAGAACCATTCTAGGATTTTCCTTTCAGTGCTTAGCCTTTTTTCTAGCTTTATTTTTTGTTTGTCTTCTTGAATCTCTTTGTGTCTTGTCTCCATTTAATCCTTCCATTTGGATAGTGTCCATTTTAAAATTGTGCTTTTCTTGCTTTACTTTTGCTTGTCCTATTTTTGGTTCTTACCTTGGTTGGTGCCACTTTTGTGTAGGTAAGCCTTGAGTAAGGAAACCTTCCACAAGGGTAGCCTTTTAAGGAAGAGATGAAATAGCTAAAAGGACTTGAACAAAAGGAAGAGCATGGACAAAGAGTGAAACACCTTGGGAGAGATTTCTTGGGAGAGACTTGAAGAATTTTTTATTTTTATTCCTTAATTGTTAATTCTTAGTTGTATTTTCTTTTCCTTGGTTTGTAAAAGGCCATTTTCCTAAGTGTTTAGTTTAGTCTCTTGCTAATTAAGGTGTGAAGGAGGAAGTGGTACACCACCTTCCACACCTTTAGAAGCACGTTAGATCCTTACCTCTTTTAGTTCTTGTTCTAGTTTTACCTTAGTTATTTTTGGCATTTTTAGTAGTGTGTGGAGTTCCAAAGACTCTCATACTTGTAGGAAATCATTTAGGATATTTTGTGTATGCTTATCCATTTCTAGTTGGTGTTTGAGTTCCAAAGGCTCATACATCTTTAGTAAGAAGCCAAAAAATCAAAAGAGTGAGATAGTCAGTTCTACTCTAAGAACAAACCTCTCCTTAGTGCTTACCATGATTCAAATTCACCTTTGTTTGCCAACCACTAGGAGATAGTTGAAAAACAAAGAGAGGAGGGATATGAAATAGAAAGAAAAAAAAAAGAGTGATATAGAAGAGAGAAGATAGAAAGAAAAGATATAGAGAAAAAAAAAGAGAAGGGAGAAAGAGGAAAGGGAGAGAAAATAAAGAGATGAAAAATGGGAAGGAGATCAAATATAGGAAGAAAAAGAGAAAAACTGGGAGAAGGAAAAACAAGAAAGAGAAGAAAAATATGAAAGAGACATGAGATAAATAAAAGAAAAATATGAAAAGAAAAGGCAAGAAAGAATATAAAAAGAAGAAAATGAGAGGAAAAAAAGAGAGAAAAGATAAAAAGATGAGAGGAAACTCAAGAGGGAGAGAGAGAAGAAAAGGAGAGAAGAAGAGAAAGAAGACAGAGAGCACACACATACCTTTAGAAATTTTAAAAATAAAAATTTAGAAAAAGAGATTGGTGAGAAAAGTGATCCTAGCCATGAGTTAGCTTTAAGTTCTAGCTTAGGGCAACCTCATAACTAATCTTTGAAAACAAAAGATGAGTTTGAGATTGTGCAAAAATTTTTTAAGCACATTGACTCACAATCTCAAACTCCCTTTGAGAAAGATTCTTCATTAAGAACTTTTACAAGTGTTTGACTTGAATCCTTACCTTTTGAGAAACAAATTTTTCAAGTCCAATGCTTGGTAAAGGACTTTTTGGAGAAAAGGTAAATGTGAAGTTCTACTTGACACTTCACCAAGTTTTGAACTTGACTCTACATCCTTAAGGTTCAAACCAAATCCTCAAGTTCAAAACTTTGTCAAAAGTGAGAGAGAAGAAGGTCTTCAAAAAGATTACTCCTTAAGTCTTAAGGAGGATCTTATTAAAGAAACTTCTCTCTTAGGACAAGTGCAAGTGGAGGTTATGTCTCAATCATTTGAACACATCTTTCCACAACCTCTAGTTGCTCATAAAGAAGCAAAGTCACCAAGTGTTGAACTTGAACCTTTATTCATAAAGCTCAAAAAAGAACCTCAAGTTCAACACGTGAAAGAAAAGGAAGTTGTTCTTCAAGGAGATTTATCTTTGTCATCCAAGGACAATCTAATTGAAAACAACCTTCCCATGTTGCAAGTAAGAAATGAGTTTGTGCCCATAACTTTTTAGCACAATGAAGCACAACCTCAAATAGTACTTGTGGATATGGCCAAGTGTGGTCATGAGATTGGGCTACAGACGTTTTCTATCCATAGCCAATCTCAAGGTCCATTCAAAGAGACCTTAAAAGGAAGGTCCACTCCTAGGCTCATCATCATCTTGTAGGTGAATAACAAGATAATGCCTATTGGGCTTTCTTGGATCAGTGCTCCAAGGCACCAAAGCTTGTCTCACTTCCTACCTAGATGGGACTAGCCTTTAATGTTCTTGGAGGCACTTGGGAAACTTCTGTGTGGAGGCATAAGCACAACAAACAAATTTAAACTTTAGTGCATACCCCTACCACCCTAAGTCTATAAGGTCTCCCTATAGACCTCCTACTCTTAACATCTATGTATGTAATCGCTTACTTATTCCTATGCTTATTCTCCTATAAGACTAGAAGAAGAGGAAGAAAGACCACATGATTTGAGGTCAAATCCTGTCCAAGGGAGAGAAGATGATGTATTTATCCCTAGCATGGGCTTGAGCTACAACCAATAAGAAAGGATCATGACTTGTATAAGATCCAAGGAGCTTAGTTTAGGACATGTTCCATTTAATTGTAATCATTTAACCATATTTAGGCTTGTATTAGCACCTTAAGTAATTAGGATTTTAGGAATGTAGATAGTTCTATTTCTGGCCTTGTATTTTGGTTTATAGGTTCTAATTGCCTTAGGATGTGTGTTTAGTCTTTTTATGAAGTGTGTTAATTAGTTGAGGTTGGTCTAAGAGGGTTTGGACATGTAGGATCTTATTTCTACACCCCTAATTCCTCTTCACACCTTTCTAACCAACACATGAAACATGTAGGAGACATGTGGGCCCCCTTGTCCCCTTGTTTCACTCCACATGTGCTTTCTCACTCCTACATGGTTGATTCTTATTCCTTCTTATTTTAATTTTGAATTTTGGAGGTGTCATATCATTTCCCTCCAAAACTCAAATTCAAACTAGAAGGAATATAGATCCATATTTTTAGGGCCATGTTTGGATCTTTAGTTTGATTAAATTAGTGTTAATTGAGCACATGCTAAATTAACACTAAATAATCCAACTAACCCTTATTTAAGCATATTGGACGTTCTCATTAGTGCCTAGGCCCATAGATCCATGCCTTGCTCTATATATAGAGCATTCCCTCATTCATGTAGCTTTTAACACTCACTTTGAATGAAATTCTTTCTATAAATTTGAGAGCTCTTCTTCTTAAAGAGTGTTTTTGTTCTCTCTTTAGTGAGAGTTCTTCATGCTATTATCAAGGGTCCCTTACCTTGTGACTAGCTTCATCCTTTAGCTTTTTGAACCCACTGACAATTAACTTTGAGCCTGTTTGTATGATTTGTTCTTCTCCTCTATTTGATCAAATTTTGAAAGTATTTTGTGTTAGCATCTCCCTTTCTGAGCTATTTGTTTCTTGACTTCTGCCTTATCTTAGATTTCATCCTATTAGACAAAAGCCATAATTCATGTTATAATTTCTTTAATAGCTTCATTTCCTCCTTCGTAAGTCTATCTATTTCACTGTCGGTGTGAATTTCATTCATCCTTTTGACAATATGTTCTTGCTCTTTTTCAATATCCCTAAACAATTCTTTATTCCATCTCCTCAAGTGCTCTTTAAGCCTCTTGAATTTTTATTTCACCACATAAGCTCCCCATCCACTGACTTCACTATTCCTCTATAGTTCTTGAACCATCGGTAAAAAATTCTTGTCAGCAAACCAGCAGTCTAGGGAGTGGAAGGGCTTAGGTCCCTAGTCTACAACCTTCAAATTAAGGATAATGGGATAATGGTCTAAAATGTCCCTATTTTAAATTTGTTGAGTTGAGTTAGGCTATCTCTGTAACCATGGGTTTGATAAAAGTGTTATGCCTATACGACTCTTTGTTGTCCCATTTGCTCTTAACTAAGTAAAGCTTCTACCCCTCCCAGTGCATCTTCCATCTCCATGTCTACTATGAATTCATTAAACTATTCCCTCTTACTTCTCCCTTGTCCCTCTAGCATTTCCCCATATTTCTCTAAACTAGTTGTAACTAAATTAAAGTCCCCAGTACACACCATAGTTGGACTTCGCTTTGCTGTTTGAGTTGACATAATTCATCCCAAATCCTTCTTTTTTTATTGGTATCGCAGGGAAATAGACATTTACAATTACCATATCACACTCATCCTCCTTCTATATTCCTTCCAACATTATATAACCACTTCCTATGATGTGATTATTGAGAGTAAACATTGTTTCACTTTATAGACATAATAAGCCACCTCCTCTATTAACTGTCGGAATTTGCAACCATTGTACTTCAGAATCCCCCAGATTATTTGACAAATCTTTTTTATATCTTTTCTCTTTTTGTTTCTTGTAAACATATCATATTGATATTCTGCTTCACTATAATTGATCTAATTCTCCTCCATTTTACAGTCTCACAATCCCCTTATATTATATGTTACCATCTTCATGAATTACCATCCTGATTACCCCCTTCACCTTCCTTAACACCTAAGTTCTCCTATTTGTCTCTCAGTTCCATCTTAATTAGTCTTTTCCTAGTTATTTCCTCATCCTCTCGGTAATTTACCCAAGCTTTTCTCCTAACTGAACAATCTGATCAGCTTTCGAGATCTCTCTTTTCAACCAAAATAATCTATTACAATTCACTATATTACAGTCCATCAACATATTATTAACTTATGATACAGAAGCACTTACCCCAACCGACGGTTTTTTCCTTCTGCCTTTTGTTGTTTTAGAGAGATTTTGATTGGTCACTTCACTACTGGTTTCAACGTAGTTGAGAAGCGGTTGGCCTTTAATGGGTCCTCTTGATCACAATGCTATTTCTTCACTGTTGGTTTCTCCAATGTGTGTGTGTTCATGTTTCCTCTTAATTCTTGTTTATTGTGAAAAGGACTTAAATTTGCTTCTCTTTTTATTTGTTTTGTTTTTTCTCCATTTAGGGTGTTTGCCTAACATATTTGAAGAAAAGATGGTTAATATTTTTTTAGTGAACATGAAATGGTTATTCTATTGTTAATAGCATTGGGCAGTTGAGTTGTTGGAAAATTGAGACAGAGGTATAGAAAAGCAAGGCAGATGCAGTGAATGCTAAATAGTGTAGTGCAAACTTACTCTTAGAGTTTAGATCCTCTCTAGCACTAAAATGTCTCCAGCTCTCTGCAACCAAATTTTCAACTGTTAAATTTAAGGGACTGATAAGATCAATTAGGATTAAAAATTATGAATTTATATTCAAAAGACAACATTACTTTATTTATGAATGTTGCATATTAAATTACATTTGCATCAATTATATATAAAATTAACTTTCTATACTAATAAGAACCAATATTAAATTACATTTGCATCAATTATATATAAAATTAACTTTCTATACTAATAAGAACCAAGTTGAAAGATTCTTATTAAAAACTACAAAATTTCGAACATTGAAATTAAAAAGTCATTTAATAAGAACTAAGTACTGATTTAATTCATTCAGTTATTTAATATTTTATTTCTTTTTCTGCTAATATTAAATTTCTTTCCACTATAAAATGAGTTAAAATAAAGTTAACAAGCAAATGAGATCAATTAGGATTTAAAATTATGAATTTATATTTAAAAGACAATATTACCATATTTATGAATGTTACATATTAAACTACATTTTCATCAATTATATATAAAATTAAATTTTGTAATAAATAAATATTTTTGAATATTTAAACTATATTATACTAAATTAATATTTTAAATATTTTTTAATAATCTACAATGCAGTTTATCCTAAAATAAAAATATATAAAATTAAGAGTTAAAATAAAAACCAAAATTTTTTTAAACAATGGACTAAAATCATGAAAAAATAAGAAAATAAAAATTTTGAATAAAAAATATAGAGAAAAAAAATTATAGTTCAATTTAAATGTTAATTATAGAAAATAAGTATTTATTATAAATAATATAAAATATTATATCATACGTCAATTCATAATTCTTAATTAAATTTCGATATGTAACATTTATAAAAATAATAATAATATATTTTAAATATAAATTCATAATTTTTAATTTTAATTGATTGTATCCATTACTTAAATCCGAATTGAAAATTTGATTAAGGAGTTGAAGATATTTTAATGATGGAGAAAATCCAAACACGTGACTTACACGTGAGGCATAGAGTAAGGGAAGGGAAGTGCATGTGTTGTGTGTGAATGAATGAATGAAGGGTGAGAGTGAGACAAGTCACTAATTCACGCCGCTTATCCAAACCCTTTTAGTAGCCATGCCTCTGCCCTATGCCCTCTGCTCTCTGCCCTCTGTCCTCTAGTGCTACTTCCTCATAAATTTATTTATTCAATGCTTCTCTCACTCATACTCATGAGGACCCCTACCTTCTTGCATTCCATCTACGCTGCATTAACTGCTTTTTTTTTATGATTTTATCCCGCCATTGCTCATGCTCATTCTTCCTTCTACCTAGCTAGTAGCTACCTACTACTATTATGCATGCATTTCATATATGCGTTGTATTATCTACTTTCACTTAATTTCCTTGACTAAGAGATTTATAAGTTGTCACTGTTTGTTAAGAAAGAAAAAGACATAGAAAAGATTCTTGGGTTCGATTATTTAAAAACTAGTACTATTAACATCACTCAAATTTAATCTATCAAAAAACAATTTTCCTACCTCGCTTCAACTGCTTCCATGTTTTCTGTTCGCTTTTTCACCATGCACCTCCGCACCCATTTCACGTCCTAATACCTAACTCACCTGCCACCTACAGCATAATTTTACTTCTCTTCCACTTCCACACCTATATTTACTCTCTGTTTTGTAACGCGTTGTTGATCGTCACTGTTTTTGTCTGACAGAGCAGTAAACACACACTTGACCAATTTCTTTTCGCGGAAATCAACATTATATATTACTAACAACAGAAAAAAAAAAAAAGGTGATAAGTCTATTCCCACAATTTCAAACATATACTTACATCTAAACATCAGTAACCCCATCATTGATTACTTTGGTTTGGATAGAAAATTTTACCCGGTCAACGTAAGTTTACGCATTGTCATATAATCTAAAGAAAATAATAATTTGAACTCAAATAATCCATCTTGGAAAGGTTCAAATAAAGCTAATGCCGTACTTTAATTTAATACTATGTCTGAAGAAAGCATATTTGAAGCAGATGTAATTCTTTTAAGATTAGGTATCTCCCAGTTTTGGGCCTTTTTCTTTCTTTTTGTTGATTTAAAACCGGCAATTGAGTTCGTATGTCTCTCCCTTTAGCCCAGGCAAGGCAAGCGCGAAAAGAAAGCCATAACTTTAACTAATGAAAGTGAAGCAGAGAAAAGCCGGGACATGCAACTGCTTTAGCAAGATGGGGCATTGAGTGTGAGCTATAATTAATTAAGTTCCGTGCCACACATAAATCCTAGGAAGCTAGCAGGTTATGACAAGTACCGAGTAATTTTATTTTTCCTATTCTTCTGTCTTCCTGCATTTCGGACAACTATTTAAACTCTGAAGCGTTTAAACCTTCATCACACTACTCTAGAATCAAGATATAGTTAGGTTCTTCTTCCTTTTAACTCCTCTCTCCCTCTATATTAACTTGCATTGGCTTGGTACTCAAACATGTGTGTTTCTTTCTTCAGCTTTTACAGGTTACCTGGAAGCATATTGAGAGTGTTTAAGGATGAGGGTTGCAATAAAAAGTACCAACAAGTTTCGAAGCTTTAGCATGGTCTCGGTTGCCTTTGTCTTGACGGTGCTTTTAGGTAACACCTTGACCTTTATGACACATATTGCTTAGTCTTTGTACAAATGTAGCTGCAATATCACACATGCATACCAACCGGGTTCTATCCCCATTCTGAGGTTTCACATAATGATTTGACTCTTTTGTTTCAAGATATTCATGGGGTGGTTCTAGTTTAGTAGTTGCCTTTGTACAATGTTGTGCTAATTGCAAACTTACTACATTGGTTGGAGTAGTTCTGACATGTCTAATTAATTCCTTTCCACTCTCATTTTTTTTTTTTCTTAATTTTCAAATACGGTTTTGGTTTAATGGGGAGGCGCTGCACACAATAACCAAGCCACTGATATTCTTGTTTATAATGCAGTGAGGGATTTAGTAATTCACAAGAAAGGTGCAGGCATTGAAGACATGTTATTTTCCAGAGGAAACAAAAAAGTGAGCAGCTTGCGGAAGCTGGTGCAATATGAGGGTATATATGAGAACTCATTACATATAATTGTAATAAAATGAAGAAAAAGATGCAGTGTTAATGAAGTATATATGTTGCATGGCAGATGATGGGAAGGTGAGGCGTAAGGGCATGGTTTGCTCAAAGGAGGAGATAGTGATATATGAAGGGGAAGTGCCCCCTCTTCCGAGTGGGATTCCAGCGTACACAGTTCAAATAATGAACATGTGCGCCAGTGATTGCAAGATAGCGAAAATACACCTTCACTGTGGATGGTTCAGCTCAGCACGTTTGATAAACCCAAGAGTGTTCCGTAGACTTGGATACGATGATTGCCTTGTGAACGATGGCAAAGTCCTTGGCCCAGGAAAAACCATCTCCTTTCAGTATGCCAACACTTTTCGCTACCCTCTCTCTGTTGCATCTGTTGTTTGCTCCTCATGATAAGCTACCATTTTAATACTCTTTGCAACTTTCAACATTGCCTTGTTGCCACAAGATGCATTTTTTAGACTTAAACCAAACCACTCACCTCTTGCCTCTTGGTCTCATCTTTCTATTGACTCAACCATTAAACGCTTCTCAATCGATCCCATTTGTTCAACCCAAAGTTGGGGTGGGGTCAGATTTTTGAAACATTGCTAGACTTGTAATAAGAGTGGACACGTGTTCTTTTATTTTAGTATTTCGATGAATCAAACTAACCCCAGTTTGATTGTGCAAAAGAAAATAATAAAAAAGTGAAATTAACAGGAAATATAGTATTCCTCGTTTTACTTTCTACTTCAATTTAAAAATTTAATTTATTTCACTAACATCTTTTTTATTTTTATTCTATCTAAAAATGAAACTTTAGTAATTATTTTGTGGGTATAATATTTACATGCATAACTGTTGTTATTCTGGACTTCAACAAAAAATAAATGTAAATAGTACAAATATTTGGATGAAAACTGTACAAAATGACGTGCATGCGTGAGCGTGATTTCTACTTCTTTTTGTAGTTATTCTTGTCTTTATTTTATCAAATTAAAGAACTATACAAAAGTTACCCGTGTGCTTTTTCTTGGAGCTTAATTAAACCGTTTACAGTTTGTTCTATATAATATTTTGGCTTAATTAAAAAAATTATTTTTAAATTTCAGGACAAAAATGATATTTCTTCAAATTTCAGCGATAAATAAAAACTTAAATTGGGCCTACTATTTTATACTAAGAGTTAGTGATCAACAGAGACCAATTGTATTTAGTATGAAAGTTTTAGATACAAATGCACGGTTCTGATTCTTATAAGTCAAACAAAAATTAAATAATGTAAAGTAAAAAGGAATTATGAGGTTGTTATATGGACAAAATCTACTTTAGGAGCTGGAGCTGGAGCTGGAGCTGGAGAGGTGTGTAGATTAGAATCGTTTCACTAAAAAATTAACATACTAACTATTAATCTTTAGCTATAAAAGATAATAACATAAAATAAAAATAAAAATATGATGAGAAAAATGTGTTAAGATGAAGAAAACATCTAAAACAATAATTGATGGATTTTGGGTTTAAAGAGTAGCGGGGTAATAATAAAATGAGAAAGTAAAGTAAAAATAGAAAAGGGGGGGAGTGTAATGTCTAGTATCCATAATTGTAAGAAAAGTCAGAAACACCAACCATGGCGGAGAGGACTTGAGAGAGAATGTAGATAGAGGCTCCGAAAAGAGCAAGAATGATAATTGCAGAAATGGGATTTTTGAGAAGTTCAGCTATTGGGCGGAAAATGGTGTATAGGGCTCCCGTGCTCACCGTCAGAGCGTACAGCCCATATCTCCTTACATTCTCCCAAAACTCTTCAACAAGTGGGCCTTCTGGGCCCAATGCCAGAGCCTTTTCCTCGCTCAGAACCACCGCCAAACCCATAATCCCCACACACATAGCTCCCATCATCACAGGTTTCACCAGCCTCTCTCTTCCACTCATTGCCGTTGCCAATTTTGAATCTCCATCCTTTCCGCACCATGATGCTACCACTACTTTCACCTCTTTCACACATAACCCAGGGTTAGGGTTAGGGTTAGGGTTTGAAGAACATATTGGAATCTGAACCTCTGCTCTCATAACCCTCATACTTTTCATCTTCTCACCATTCACCAATCTCTAATTCAATGCTACGCCTTATCTTCATTTATTCATTTTATTTTATACTAATTATTCACACCTTATCCTCCAGGTCCAGGTGTCAACTGTGTGGTATGTGTACTTGGATTTTTATCCCCCCATTTTGCTGCAAGCACCGTGGGACCCTTCTAAACCTCTAACTTTGAAATAATTTACAAAATTTTTATTATTTTTTACTTGGATAAGATCCTATCTGTTGCCTAAGCTTTTGGAATAATTTATTACATCCTATAAAATTTATATATCACTATTTAATTAATTTTTAAAAAAAAAAAGAAATAAAAGGAAATAAACAAGAAAGAAATAGCTGGATCCATTTTCTACTAAGATGCATCACATGTCAAAATGTCATACTATTTTAAGGATGAGAATGGATAAGGTAATAATTCGTATTTTCACGTTTAAAAAACATACATACTTTTTGTATAATAATTTTGATACACATTTTTGTCTAATGAGTATTTATGTATGTGTGTTGTAAAAATGGGATTGGACTGGCTGGTTTGATCGAAAACCCGGTGAACCGGTCTGGTAATCAGTTCGGTCAACTCTCAAAATTGATGGAATCAAAAATCGGTATTAAAATCAGAAAATCGGTCAAGAACAGGTAAAAACTGGTGGTTCATTGGTTTAACCGGTTTGTATTTTTTTTTTTTAAAATTTTTTTATTTTGCTAAATACACCCCTCATTTTTCTAACATGGGGTTTAACTTACCAATATGAAGGTGTATTTAGTAAAATTACTTTTATCTTTTTATAATTACAACCTTAATACATTTTTTCTTTTATAATTTTAATTATTATAGTACATTAATAATAAAAAAATATTATTTTATTAAGACTGGTTCAACCGATAGTTCAATAACGATTGAACTAATGAAATGTGAGTCGTGCCTTCACCTGTTCGATCACCGATGCGGTTTTAAAAACATAGTTATGTACCATTACCTTGCATTCAAAAGCTACATTTTACTTATGTATAGATATAATAAGCAAGTTAAAGTAACATTAAATATAAAACAAATTATAATTTAATCCTATAATTTTATATGATTAGACATAAATCTTTGTGTTTTTTTATCAAAACATTAAATAATGTAAATTTATTAAGAGTTATTTTATAAACAACTCAAATTTTTCTTGAAAAATGTATTTTTATCTTATTAAATTTACGTAAAATATATTATATGTCTTGTATTACTTTATAATTATATTACTTTATTATAGATTATAAAGTAAATAATATTTTTAGTAATATTTTCACTTAAAATTTTAATTATGTAATATTATTTAATATATTATATTAATATTATGTATGTATAAGATGCACGACAAAATACATGCTATAGTGTTCATGTCTACATAATTTTGTGTGTCTGAATCTATTATATATAAACCCAATTTGAAGATAAATATTTGTTCGTATTAGAATGTTATTTTTTATCATAAAATCTGAATCCATTTTTTCATCTATACTATTCCGACTTTCAGAATTTTAATAGAAAAAAATAACAATTATAATATAGTAGGATAAGAAATATGAGGTATCAAATAATTATTTGTGATACAAGCATTCATATATTATTTTTTTAATGTATATTTAAGGTTTAAGTTTATATACTTTAAAATAATAATTTTTTACTTTCATATTTATAAAAAATAATAAATTAACCTCTCGTTTTAACTTTATTATTCCTTCTTTCAAATATTTTTTTGTTTGGCATGCCCGGCATATATTTAAAAAAAATGTGGCTGGCAACAATGCATCACAACCACATGGCAATGTCTAGGATTTTTTAATATAGATATAAAAATTTATTTAAAGACATTCTTAGATGTACCATCTATATTATGTATTTTGTGTAGAATTTATATTTGTATTATTCAGAGTAAATTATGAACGCGACTTAGCTGTACTGTAGTTAATATATATATATATATATATATATATATATATATATATATATATATATATTTTAACTACATATACTCTTCTTGTTTTTACATATTTGTTATAATATATGTTATTTTTTCTAAATTAGAAATGGTTTATTTATTTTTGCATTTTTATTACGTTTTATTTTATGTGAACTTTGTATAAATTATTTTTCAAGTTCATGGACAATAGAATATAAAGGGTGCATATATAATAATATACAAAATTTAATTTTTTTTAAAAAAAAGATATATTTGTAATTATTATGTAAAAGTAAAGGAGGTATTTGTAGTTAGAAAAAAAGAAAAGAAAAGAAAAGAGCATATGTAATTACACTAAACATAAGAGGGAGTATCCATAATTACATCTATTATTTATTTAGGTGAAAATTCTTATGTTTCTTAATAGCAATTTATTAAGAGTTTAACAACTATACATTACTGATATAAAAGAGTTTTATATTAACTTTCAATTAGAATTATTTGTTTACATGATTTTTAAAATATTAATTGGTAAAGTAACATCATTATCACATTATAATTAAATACGAACAATTTATAAATGTTTTTTTCATTTATTTATGCTTATTCTTTTTATTTTTAGAAAGGACTTTATAATAGTAATTTATTTATGATTAAAAGCATCTGATTAATTATTGACATGGAACTCCAACTTTCCATCGTGAATATTACCTTATTTCTCTTGCTCTTGTTGCTGCCTTGGATTGCAAGGCAGAAAATCAAAGTGAGGAGTGTGGTTCGTAAGCTTCCCCCAGGGCCATGGAAGTTGCCTCTCATAGGGAACCTTCATCAACTGGCATGCGCTGCCACACTTCCACATCGTACCCTTCAAAATCTATCCCACAAATATTGACCTCTGATGCACCTTCAGCTTGGTGAAATTTCTGCAGTGGTTGTGTCATCCCCTGACATGGCCAAGGAGATCATGAAGACATATGATCTTAATTTTGTGCTCCTTTGTTCTCAAATTCTGGTCTATGGGTCAACCGATATTGCCTTCGCTCCATATGGTGACTACTGGAGACAGTTGAGGAAAATATGCACGCTAGAGCTTCTCAGTGCCAAAAGGGTTCACTCTTTCTCCTTCATTCGTGACTGGGATGTAGCCTCAGCAACAGTACTTGAGTGAATTATGTCAGAGCTGTTGAAAAACCCAAGAGTGATGAAAAAGGTACAAGGTGAAATAAGGGAAGCTTTTAGGGGAAAGAAAAGAATAGGTGAGAGTGATTTAGAGGACCTTAGGTACTTGAAAGTGGTGATTAAGGAAAGCAAGAGACTACATCCTCCTGTTCCATTGTTGCTCCCAAGAGAATGCAGGGAAGCATGCAAGATAGGTGGATATGAAATAGGTATGGAGACAAAAGTGATTGTAAATGCATGGGCACTTGGGAGAGATCCCAAGTATTGGTATGATGCCGAGAAGTTTATACCTGAGAGATTTGAAGGCAGAGATATTGAGTTTAAAGGGAATAATTTTGAGTACATCCTCTTTGGGGCAGGGAGGAGAATGTGCCCTGGCATTTTACTTGGCTTTAGCTAATGTTGAGCTTCCTCTGGCTGCATTGCTCTATCACTTTGACTGGAAACTCCCCAATGGAATCAAACCACAGGACTAGGACATGACTGAATCCTTTGGAGCAGTTGGAAGGAAAAACAACCAATATCTCATCCCAACTCCCTATCACCACTCTTAATCTTAAATCCTCATTATCTCTTCTTTCATTTTACCTCGCATTTTCTTCTCCTCACTTTCTGGAATTAATCATAACTCATTTGTGTTCATCCATCTTTAGTATTTCCAGACCTTAATTAATTATTAGTTTATGCTAAATTTGTAGTTTTCACACTCATAAGTCCTTTAATTTTTAGATTATCAAATAAATTTACCCTTATCCGCTGCATATGATAATCTGTTTCTGAAGTTATATTTATGAAAACTATTTTTTAAAACTCTTTTCAAAAACTAGAAAATAAAACTAAATCAATTAAACCCTTATAAAACTGTTTTTAATATTTTAGTATTTAAAAACTAAAAAACTTGTTTAGGTAGTGTTTTTTTAAAACAATTAGTTTTTAAAAACTAAAAAAGAGGAATAGCTAAAAGTAATTTTGCATTTCAGTTTTTTATTTTTATTTTGAAAACTCAAAATACAATCAGAATATGTTGTTATTTGTTTTTCATTAATGAAATTTTAATAAATATAAACAAATTTTTCCATTTTTACATATTCAAAACAATTTTCAAATAATACTTACTAAACAAGTTTTTTTTTTCTTCTCGAAAACAGTTTTTCAAAACTATTCTTAAAAACTCTTTTCAAAAACTTAAAAATAAAATCAAACCAATCAAACCCTTACATTCACAAATATCAAAATTATTCTTATTATTTTATATGTTTCCAATTTCGTTATCTCTTTTCCCAATTTCATTATATCTACTATGTACTATAAAAGAGTTATTTAAAATAATATAAAATTCAGTATGCTTAAAATAATACAAAATTCAGTAAGTTTAATGTATTCAATAACAATTAATGACATTTACTCATAAATACGTAAAATTGATGATTTGATTAAAATGAGTTTAACTATTTTATTAAGTAAATTGAGATTCAATCTCAATCATTTACTAATTAATATTTTTAAAAAATTATATAAGAAGAATTATAATTTAATAACAACATAAAACTCAATGTATACTAATTAAACTATTAAAATATAATTTACTTATTTATTAAACATAAAGTTTTAAGCTAATTATAGCCTATAAGATTAGAGAGGCTTAGTTGGTGTCACTAACTCACTATCAATATTAATATTTAATTTATTTATTACTTTCTTTAAAATTATCATAATATTTAAAAAAAAAAACATTTTTGATAGGTAGTGACGAAGTTTCTCGGAAGCCAAGTAATCAACCCTCTGATGCATTCCTCCCTAACAAGGGTCCTATCACAAGAGTCATACATAGGATTGAGGAAGACAAGGCAAGAGGGGAGGGAAGAAGGCCTCACCTTCTCATAGAGATCAAGATGATAGAAACTAGGTCATAGTCTTCTTTTTAGTTCTTCATGTATACGTTTTCCTTTTAGGAGTGTAGAGATGTTTTTATTTTTGTTTTTGGCCTTGTATTTTTGCTTTTATGTTCTATTTAATTTACGGGGTGTGAGTAGTCTCTTTTGTGGAGTGTGTTGAGTAATTTGGGCTTTTTGGAGAATCTTAGGAGTGTGGTTTTTATGAACCACACCCCCTAAGTTGGTTCCACACCCCTCCCACTCACACATGAAGCATGAGAGACATGTGGGACCTCTTGGTTCCCCTCCACTTGGACGGAACCTTCTCTCTCCTCCAAGGTGGCTTCCACATGTTTTTTATGTGCTCTCATTTTTGAATTTGAATTTTGAAGATGCCATGCGGCTTCCCTCCAAAATTCAAATTCAAAATGAGAGGGGACCAAGATCTTAAAGTTAGGGGCATGTTTGGATCTTCCTAGAGATTAATCAAGTGCTAATTAGCTCTACCTCAATTAACACTTGATTAAACTCTCCTAAACTCCCCTACCTTGCACGTCATTCTTCTCCCTCCCTTAGTCCATTATTTTTCTTATAAATAGGTGTCTCCCCCTCCTATGTTCATTTTACACTTGATATTGAATACAAATTATTTTGTGAGTTCATTTGAGTGTCTTCTTTGTCTCCTTAGCTTTGAGAGTTCTATGGCTTTCATCAAGGGCTTCTCCCCTTGTGGCAAGCTTCTTCAAAGGCTTATCTTTCCATGAGTGGCGCCTACACCACCATTCCTTTTCCTTCCACCATTCATTTCTCCAAAAAAACCAAGTTAAAAGGTGATCTTGAGAAAAGCATCGGTGATTTTGGGAAAGGCATCAATAAGAATGCATCACCCTCCCAAACTTTTTTTGGTTTAAGGAAGTATGAACATATATAAGGGTGACATATTACAAACTAATACTTTGAAATGTAGTATTAGCATAATACATATGTATATCATTTCACAAATATTTATTATGGATAATATGATGTAAATAGTATATAATTTTATTAAAAAATATTATCTTATAAATTGAGAGTATCATAATAAATAAATATTAAAAAATTTTAAATATCAATAATATGATGTAAATTTAAATATTAAAAAAATTTGATATCATAAAAAAGAATATTTATTTCTATGTGAAAAGTTATTATCTATCTTCTTTATCTTACTTTCCAAGCAAATTTTAAATATCAATAAGCTCTTACTTGTTTAGATTAACCTATTTATTTCTATGTCAAAAATTATAGTATTTATATTTAACTTGGATATACATAAAACAAACATAAAAACACTTCATAATTACGTATCCTAAAAATATAATTTTAATAAATTAATAAATTAATCTCAAAATAAAATTTAAATTTAATAATTTAATCTCAAAATAAAATTTAAATTTTAATAATTATCATGTAGTGAGATTTAAAAAAAAATGTTTTTAATAATTATGTATAGTAACCTTATTAATAATATTTAATTTTGGCTTAAATATTTAATATATTTATGAAGTTTGCATTAGATCCGTAATGAATTTACTTTGTATTATATTACTAATAATTTTTTATTATTTTTTTAGACCATCAACAATCTCTAAATTACATTTTAAAGTGAGTCAAAACAAGCTTAAGCACAATATAAAGTGCTTTAGAAGAAAAAATAAAAAAGTTATTCGGGACCTAATACAAAACAAAAATTTATTAGAAACTTTTCTCACTAAGAGTCTGCGAGATCGTCTTGTTAGTGATCTACTATGCTCATAGTGGATTGGATGAGTTAGATGATGGCTCTTTTCTCCTTATATAGACTTGAGGCTATGGTTATTCCCTATTTGGTCTGGGGGACATCCTCTTTATCTACTCAAGCCATGGCCTAATGAGTTGCGGGGAGATCGGCAATGTGACGCTGTGAGAGGCAGCTCGCCATCATGGGGCTTTTAGGTCGTGATAGTCACAAAGGGGTTGGTAGCATGACATCGTGGAGATCGGGTCGTTACCAGTCCAATCCCAATCCACTATGATGCAATCCCAAAACTGCTCAAAGCACTCTAGAGATGTTTCTCCTTAGATCTTACTCTAAAGATGTTCTTAAGTTGAAAACAGAGGTGGAGAGATTAGAAATGATGATGAAGTAGGCACTACTTCTAGGAGAAGATAAGCCTTTGAAAAGGAAGTTTGCCACAATGAAAGGAATCCTTGATAAAATCCAATGAAGGACTCTCTGATGCACTCCCTTGATCTCTTCAACCAAGGTTCCTTCTTCTAAGAAGATGGAGAATGGAGAGGCTAAGAATGGGGAGGGTTGACGCCACTTTCTAGGAGAAAGATGAGTCAAAAATTTTATGATGCTTGCTACAAGGGAGAGGTCTCTTGATAAAAGCTTTAAGGAAGAGAATCCTCAAGAGAGAGCTTTCTCAAAATGACACTCAAGAATAATAACTCAATGGAGTCTTACTTCATTCAATCAAGTATAAAGTTTACAAGGAAGACTAGGTGTATTTATACCCTAAAGAGAGAGCAAGACACTCAAAACTAGGTAATGTGCAACTTGGGCCTAATTAGGATTAGGAGCATTAATCCCTCTTAGGCCCACTAAAAGTGATGCTTAGCCTTAGGCTTTGGGAGTGTTACGACCTAATCAAGGGGGTGTGGAAAGAGATCCATACTCCTTTAGGTTATTAGGCCCTCTACTCCCCTCACCTCCCTTCCTAAGCTAATTACACCCTAAACTCTAAAAAATAGCATAAATGTCTAAAATACATGACCCAAAAGGGAATTAAAAGCTAATTAATATTTACAAGAGGAAAACTAAGGACTATGGCCTAAAATATCTATCTCCATCATAAGTTGGGGTCTTGATAAGTCTTTTCGGACCAAGTCTTCTTCAGTCCTCCTAGTCATTGCCCTAGTGAGAGGGCCCTTGGTAGGTAGGATTACATCATCTCCTCCCTCGTCGGAAGGATTTGTCCTCAAATCTGAAGGTTCGTCCTCTTCCATGCCAGCACCTAAAAAAGGTGTAAGATCACAAACATTAAAAGTGGTGCTAACTCCATAATCCTCGAGAAGTTCTACCATATATGCATTATTATTTACCTTTTCAAGGATTTGGAAGGGACCATCTCCTCAAGGGATAAGTTTGGACTTTCTCTTCGAAGGAAAACGATCCTTTCTTAGGTGAAGCCAAACCCAGTCGCTCTTTTCGAAGATGACTTCCTTCCTCCCCTTGTTGATAAATGAAGCATACCCCTTAGATTGGTTTTCAATATTGGTTTTGACCATCTCATGTAATTTTTTGACAAAATCATCCCTAGCTTCCCCTTCTTTATGAAAAATTCGAATGTTAAGAAGTGGCAATAAGTCCAAAGAAGTGAGGATTAAAACCATATACAACCTCAAAAGGGGAGTGCTTATTGGTTCGATGGACCACTGTATTATATGCAAATTCAATGTTGGGGAGATATTCATCCCAAGACTTGTGGTTGCCTTTCAAGAGTGCCCTCAACATAGTGGATAGGGATCTATTTACTACCTCAGTTTGACCATCTGTTTGAGGATGACAAGTGGTAGAAAATAAGAGCTTAGTTCCTAGCCTTGCCCAAAGAGTTTTCCAAAAATGGCCAAGGAACTTAGCATCCCTATCAGAGACTATGGTTGAGGGTATTTCGTGCAAGTGAACAACTTCATGAAAGAAAAGTCTTACGATGTGACTCGCGTCATCCACTTTGTGGCAGAGAATGAAATGATCCATTTTACTAAAGCGATCCACTACCACAAAGATGAAGTCTACACCTTGTTGGGTTCTTAGAAGCCCGAGGATAAAGTCCATACTAATATCTACCCAAGGTGTAGAGGGAGTGGGTTAAGGTATGTAGAGTCCATGAGGCATTACTCGGGACTTAGCTTGTAAAATAGTTATGCATCAAAAGCAATTTCTTTGGACATCTTTCTTTATATAGGTCCAAAAGAATTTTTCTTTCAAAAGCATTAAGGTTTTATCAATTCCAAAATGCCCCATGAACCCATGTTCATAGCTTTTTTTTGTCAGCAATTTCCTAATGGATCCTTCGGGTACACAAAGTTTGCCCTCTTTGTACAAGTACCCCTCACAAAGGTAGAAGCCATCTTTGGCTTTGGAAGATGAGGTATCATAAATGGTTCCAAAGTCTTGGTCAGAAAGATACATTTCCTTTATGTCATCAAATCCCAAAATTTGAGCACCAAGGGTGGCAAGGAGAGAATGCCTCCTTGAAAGAGCATCAACCATCACATTTGTTTTTCTCTTTTATATTTGATGATATAAGGAAAATTCTCAGGAAATTCAACCCATTTAGCATGCCTCTTGTTCAACTTTTGATGTGACCATGCCTAGCCAAGGACCTATCACTAAGGCCATGGCTAGAAGGATTGAAGAAGACCTAGCCCTTGCAGACAAAGGAAGACTTCGCCTCTTGTGGAGACTGAAGATATTAGGCTAGGAACTTTAGTTAATAAAATGTCATTTTCCTTTATTTTAATTTTGAGGAGCATTAGGAATTTAATTTAGGACATATATTTAGTCCATTTTTATTTTAGGAGGTGTCTTAGAAATTTAGAGGGTGGATTTAGCTTTTTGGGTCTTTGTGAAGGAAATAAGGGGTAGCCTTGATATCTACACCCCTCTTTTCCTACATAAACCCCCTAAGCTAATAAGAAGAAATCTTGGCCCTTAGTTTGAGAAACTTGGGCACCAAGTTTGATGATCTAAGGAGGGGATTGTTTCTCAATCCTCCTCCCTTAGATCTCTCTTTTTAATACTAGCCATTCCTTTTAGGTTATCTTGTTCAAGAGGTTAGCTACCTCTATAAATAGGAGCTCCTCCCTTCACTTGTATTGTCTTACACTTGAATTTAATCCTAGAGACCATATTGGCCATGAGGTTCTTACCTTTGAGTGTCCACTTTTCTCCTTTGTGAGAGCTTCTAAGAGTTATCAAGGGACCCCTCCCTTGTAGCCTCTCCCCTTTTGCTTATCAAACATAGTGTTTGTGGTACCTCACCCCATTCCTTTCCTCTCCATAAATCCATTTCCCTTCCAAGTGACCTTAGAAAGGATCCTTTGGGCAAGTGATCATCAAAGATCACATCAAGTGGTATTTAGAGCCACTTTCTAAAGGTCACGTTCTTTCTAAAAAAAATTTACTTACTTTTTTGTTTATCTTTTTGCTCTCTTTATTTTAAAGTCCTTTATTTTTTGTCATATTTATTTCATTTATTGTCTAGTAGTGTACCTTTTTATTCTTTCTATTATATGCATTTTTGTTTCCTATCTATGCGTCTATGTTCCATTTAATTTGATGCAATTTTATTTCCCCCTTTATTTACATCTTATTTCCATGTTCAAGTTGCTTAGTTTTCCCTTGGTTTTTTATGTTAAAGTGTGCCTAATAAGTTGTGACCATTAAACCCACATGGTTGAGGATTTTTCCACACCATTGTGGTGATCAACTTTGGTCACTTTGTTGCGCCTCTTGTTTTGAGTCTCTTGCTGAAATTTTTTTCTCTATTTCTAGGTGTGTTATTTTTTGTTAATCTTGTGTTTTGTCAAATACTAGTCATGTTAGTTTCCTATTTTGTCTCATTTAAATTCCTTAGGTTTTAGCCTCTTAAAATTTTTACAAAAAGCCTTAAAAAACATTTTGAATTGAGCTCCTAAGAGGTGAACCTCTTGTTGAGTCCCTTAAGTATTTTATGCTTTTAGTTCAAGTATAGTAATCTCTTTGTTGTTCTTAAATATTTGCTTAGTTCAATCTTTATATGCTTCTTGTTTTATGTTGGATTATTAGTAGTTTTCCCTTGGTTTGCCTTCACTGTTGGTGCCTCTTTATGGAATTTTAGCTTGGGTGAGTTGTGTTAGTAATTTGAGCAATCAATTTACTTCAAAGTCAGCCCTAAATCATTCTTTGAGCACCATTAGTTCAGTGGTATTTGTAACTACTAAGTTGTTTTGCCTTTAGTTGCATGCATTGCTTGAAAATTGTGTGACCTTACTTTGTGCTGATTCGCTCAAGTGTTATTATTTCAAGCATCCTCATTAAATTCTTAATTCAATAAGCTATTAGGTGCAGCAAAATGATTAGAAAAAGCTAAAAAAAATATATTAGAAAAAATTCAAGTTAAAAAAAATAGATAAAGAACTCAAAAAAGAAAGAATATTTTGAAGTTGTGTAACTAATAGTAGAAACATTTTATATAAGGAACCAATTGTGATTCAAAAAAAAATTACTTGACTAAGCTTTTTAGCTTTTGGTCACTTAAATTTTATTAAGTGTGCAACTATTGGTTTCATTTTTTTGTTTGAGTCTTTTTACATCTGCACTCTTAGAGCTAATCTAGGAAAGTTATTTGTGTGTTACCTTCCTTTGTGAGCCTTATGTTTTCTTACTTGTCTTATTTACTTCTTTGAGTTTGTCATTGTTTAATCTATCCACTTGGATTTGTGAATCTTGTTTTGTTATTAACCTTTGTTTTTTGTCTTGTGTTGTATTTGAGCTTGGTAAGGAAAGGTGCCATACAATTTGGCAAGTCCAAACAAGAGGAAACAAGGGTAGTATTCTTGGGGTGGGTTGATGCAACTCAAAGGAGCTTGATCAAAAGGAGCGAAACACCAACAAGATTAGAGTAAAAACTTTGTTTTATTTTTTATTCTTTGTATTATGTAAACTTAATTTTAGATTGGGAGTTTGAGTGACCTTAAGGCCCTCCATTGGTTTGTAATAATTTTGGTTAATTTTAGCTTAATTCCTCGTTAATTAGGTGAAGTAGGGAGAAGTGGTACACTTCCTTCAACACTATAGGAGTACGATTAGAATCCTTTCTATTTTACATTCTTGTACTTTTATTTTATTTTATTTTATTTTGAAAAAATGTGTAGAGGCTAAGAGAAAAGAAAGGAGTGTTGCTTGAAAAAAAAAAATTTCGGCCTACCTTTTAGTTTTTAGCATCCAAGCACCATGACTTCCCACACACATTCTAGTGCACATAGTTGTTCATCAAGTAAGAGTGTCAACCAAAGAAAACCTTCTAAGAGAGACACTCTTGAAAACCTTAACTTAGAATTTAGGGAATGGATGGCTAAAGAACAAGAAAGGAGAGAAGAAAAAGAGAGAAAAAAAGAAATAAAAGAAAAGAAAAAACAAAAAGAGAAGGAAGAGTTAAAAAAAAGAGATGTTGGAAATGAGAAAAGAGAAAAAAGAGTGAGAAGAGAGAAGGCAAAGAGAGAGAAGAGAGGATGAAGAAAGGACAAGAAGGAAAGAACTAGAAAGAAAAAAAGAAAAAGAGAAAAAGAGGAAGAAGAGAAAAGGAGAGGAGAAGAGAGTAAGAGGAGAGATGTGAGAGAGAGTGATAGAAAAAAGAAAAGAATTCTCACAAGATCCCTGATGTGACCATGCCTAGCCAAGGACCTATCACTAGGGTCATGGCTAGAAGGATTGAAGAAGACCTAGCCCTTGCAGACAAAGGAAGACTTCACCTCCTATGGAGAGTGAAGATATTAGGCTAGGGACTTTAGTTAACAAAATATAATTTTCCTTTATTTTAATTTGAGGAGCATTAAGAATTTAATTTGGGATACGTATTTAGTCCATTTTTTATTTTTAGGAGGTGTCTTAGGAATTTAGAGGGTGGATTTAGCTTTTTGGGTCTTTATGAAGGAAATAAGGGGTAGCCTTGATATCTACACCCCTCTTTTCCTAGATAAACCCCCTAAGCCAATAAGAAGGAATCTTGGCCCTTGGTTTGAGAAACTTGGGCACCAAGTTTGATGATCTAAGGAGGGAATTGTTCCTCAATCCTCCTCCCTTAGATCTCTCATTTTAATCCTAGCCCTTCTTTTTTAGGTTATCTTGTTCAAGAGGTTAGCTACCTCTATAAATAGGAGCTCCTCCCTCACTTGTATTTTTTATACTTGAATTTAATCCTAGAGACCATATTGGTTGTGAGGTTCTTACCTTTGAGTGTCCCTCTTTCTCCTTTGTGAGAGCTTCTAAGAGTTATCAAGGACCCCTCCCTTGTGGCCTCTCCCCTTTGGCTTATCAAACCTAGTATTTGTGGCTCCTCACCCCATTCCTTTCCTCTCCATAAATCCATTTCCCTTCCAAGTGACCTTAAAAAGGATCATTTGGGCACGTGATCATCAAATATCACATCAAGTGGTATCAGAGCCACTTTCTAAAGGTCACGTTCTTTCTCAATTTTTTTTTGCTTTGTTGTTTATCTCTTTGATATCTTTATTTTAAAGTCCTTTATTTTTTGTCATCTCTATTTCCTTTATTGTCTAGTAGTATAACTTTTTATTCTTGCTATTATATGCACTTTTGTTTTCTATCTACGCGCCTATGTTCCATTTAATTTTATGCGATTTTATTTGACCCTTTCTTTGCATCTTATTTTCGTGTTCAAGTTGCTTAATTTTCCCTTGGTTTTTTAAGTTAAAGTGTGCCTAAGAATTTGTGACCATTAAACTCACATGGTTGAGGATTTTTCCACACCATTATGGTGATCAACTTTGGCCACTTTGTTGTGCCTTTTGTTTTCAGTCTCTTGCTGAAATTTTTGCTCTATTTTTAGGTGTTTTATTTTTTCTTAATCTTGTATTTTGTCAAATACTAGTCATGTTAGTTCCTATTTTGTCTCATTTAAATTCCATAGGTTTTAGCCTCTTAAAATTTTTACAAAAAAGCCTTCAAAAATATTTTGAATTGAGCTCCTAAGAGGTGAACCTCTTGTTGAGTCTCTTAAGTCTTTTATGCTTTTAGTTCAAGCATATTAATCTCTTTGTTGTTCTTAAATATTTGCTCAATTCAATCTTTATATGTTTCTTGTTTTATGTTGAATTATTAGTAGCTTTCCACTTAGTTTACCTTCACTATTGGTGCCTCTTTATGGAATTTTAGCTTGGGTGAATTGTGTTAGTAATTTGAGCAATCAATTTACTTCAAAATCAGCCCTAAATCACTCCTTAAGCACCATTAATTCAGTGGTATTTGGAACTACTAAGTTGTTTTGCCTTTAGTTGCATGCATTGCTTGAAAATTGTGTGACCTTACTTTGTGCTTATCCACTCAAGCGTTATTATTTCAAGCATCCTCATTAAAATTTCAATTCAACAAGCTATTAGGTGCAGAAAAATGATTAGAAAAATTTTAAAAAAAATAGAAAAAGTTCAAGTTAAAAAAAAAAAAGAAGATAAAGAACTCAAAAGAAAGACAAATTTGAAGTTGTGTACCTAATAGTAGAAACATTTGATATGAGGAACCAATTGTGATTAAAAAAAAAAATTACTTGAGTAAGTTTTTTAGTTTTTGGTCACTTAAATTTTATTAAGTGTGCAACTATTGGTTTCATTTTTTTTGTTTGAGTCTTTTTTCATATCTACTCTTAGAGCTAATCTAGGAAAGTTATTTGTGTGCTACCTTCCTTTATGAGCCTTATGTTTTCTTGCTTGTCTTCTTTACTTATTTGAGTTTGTCATTGTTTAATCTATCCACTTGGATTTGTGAACCTTGTTTTGTTATTCACCTTTGTTTGTTGTCTTGTGTTGTATTCGGCCTTGGTAAGGAAAGGTTGGGAAACGTTCCATATATAAAATTTTGGCAAGTCCAAACAAGAGAAACAAGGGTAGCATTCTTGGGGTGGGTTGATGCAACTCAAAGGGGCTTGATCAAAAGGAGACAAACACCAAAAAGCTTGGAGTGAAGACTTTGTTTTTTTTTTTTTATTCTTTGTATTGTGTATACTTAATTTGAGATTGGGAGTTTGAGTACCCTTAAGGCCCTCCCTTGGTTTGTAATAATTTGAGTTAATTTTAGCGTAGTTCCTCGTTAATTAGGTGAAGAAGGGAGAAGTGGTACACTTCCTTCAACACCTTAGGAGCACGATTAGAGCCCTTTCTCTTTTATATTCTTGCACTTTTATTTTATTTTATGTTATTTTGAAAAAACGTGTAAAGGCTAAGAGTTCCAAAGACTCATCAAGCCACCTTAGGTGAGAAAAAAAAAAGAGAGGAGTGTTGCTTGAAAAAAAAAAATTTTTCGCCTACCCTTTAGTTTTTAGCATCCAAGCACCATGACTTCCCACACACATTCTAGTGCACATAGTTGTTCATCAAGTAAGAGTGTCAACCAAAGAAAAACTTCTAAGGGAGACACTCTTGAAAACCTTAACTTAGAATTTAGGGAATGGATGGCTAAAGAACAAGAAAGGAGAGAAGAAAAAGAGAGAAAAAAAGAAATAAAAGAAAAGAAAAAGCAAAAAGAGAAGGAAGAGTTAAAAAAAAGAGATGTTGGAAATGAGAAAAGAGAAAAAGAGCGAGAAGAGAGAAGGCAAAGAGAGAGAAGAGAGGATGAAGAAAGGACAAGAAGGAAAGAACTAGAAAGAAAAAAAGAAAAAGAGAAAAAGAGGAAGAAGAGAGAAGGAGAGGAGAGTAAGAGGAGAGATGTGAGAGAGAGTGATAGAAAAAAGAAAGGAATTCTTATAAGATCCCCATCTAGGCATTTTAGCTCTAGTGAAGAAGAATACTATAGAAATCAACATAAGCATCACTCGCATTCACGATACAATCATCATTCTCCTCAAGAGAACATAAATCATGCTAGGGAACCAAAGGTAGACCTACCCCATTTTCATGGTAGGGAAGATGTTGAGACTTACCTAGATTGGGAAGTCAAAGTGGAACAACTCTTTCGATGCTATGAAATTAGGGAAGAAAGGAAAGTACCTTTGGCCTCCCTTAGTTTTCAAGGTTCTGTTTTGCATTGGTGGGATGGGTTAGTCAAGGATAGGGCCCGTAAACAAATGTCTGACATTCGCTACTGGAATGATTTAAAAACTTGTTTGCGAAGAAGGCACATTCCTTCATATTATGAGAGAGATCTTTTGGATAGGCTCCAAAGACTTAGGCAACATAACCTAAGTATTGAGGAGTATAGACAAAAGATGGAGCTTCTCATACTAAGGGTCAATATCATTGAGGAACCCAATGCCACCCTTGCTAGGTTTTTGTGTGGATTAAGCTCTGACATTAGAGATAAGGTAGAACTTCTTTCATACTCAAACCTTGATTAGTTGGTAGAACTTTGTGTAAGAGTTGAGAATCAACTCAAGAGAAAAAGCTTTAAAAAAGATTCTCCCTCTTACTCAAAGAGAGACCAACTTAAGGAAAACTCTTTCAAGGGTTTTCCCAAAGAGGAACCCAAGCATTTTCAAGATACAAAAGCACCTCATGTAGAGAGAAAACCCCCTACTACTAAGCCTATTGAGAGGCAAAGTAGTATCAAATGCTTCAAATATCTTGGGAGAGGCCATATTGCCTCTCAATGCCCTAACAAGAAAACCATGATCATGAGGGGACAAGACATTTGCAGTGAGAATAGCTCATCTTCCTCCTCTAGTGAGAGTGAGGAAGAAGGGGACATACTTCTGAACAAGAGTGTGAGGAAGCTTTTCCTTATGAGGGGGACCTCCTTATGGTTCAAAGGCTTCTTGGAAGTCAACCTCTGGAGTTTGGCCAGTCACAAAGAGAGAACATCTTCCATACAAGATGTAAAGTAAATGACAAATTATGTTCTCTCCTTGTTGATAGTGGCTCCTGTTGTAACTGTTGTAGCTCTAGGTTGGTTGAAAAGCTAGCCTTGACTACCATGCCCTATCCCAAACCTTACAAATTGCAATGGCTCAATGAGCAAGGGGAGATGGTAGTCAATGAACAAGTTATGGTTCCAATTTCCATAGGATCTTATAATGATGAGATTCTTTGTGATATAGTTCCTATAGAGGCTGGTCATATCCTGTTGGGAAGACCTTGGCAATTTGACAAAAAAGCTATTCACCATGGTCACTCCAACCAAATAATTCTCACCCATAATGAAAAGCGCTTCAAATTGTATCCTTTGTCACCTTCTCAAGTGGCTGAGGATCAATTTGCGATGAAAAAGAAAAGAGTTGAAGGAAAAACAAAAACAAAAAAAACATAACAAGCTTTACCCTTAAAGCTTGAAAAGGGTAAACAGAGAGAGTCGGAAGGTGATGCCCCTTCGAAAGGGAATATTAGTAAAAGGAGCCTATTTGCTACTAAACGTGATTTAAAAGAAGCTCCTTTGACTAACAAGCCCTTTTATCTCCCCTTTTTCAAAGAAGCATCAAATCCTTCTCCCATTTTGCATTCTTCTGCTGAGAGCACTGCCACAACCCATACACATGAGCACCTTCCTCAAAGGGTTCAAGATATTTTAAAAGAATTTGATGACATATTCCCTAATGAGGTTTTGAAAGGACTTCCTCCCATTAGGGGTATAGAACATCAAATTGATTTGGTGCCTGGCGCAAGTCTACCTAATAGACCTACCTATAGGACCAACCCCATGGAGACCCAAGAGATTGAGTCTCAAGTGAATGAGCTGTTGGAGAAGGGTTGGGTTCAAAAGAGCCTAAGCCCTTGTGTTGTGCCAGTCTTGTTGGTGCCCAAGAAGAATGGCCAATGGAGGATGTGTGTTGATTGTCGTGTAATCAACAACATCACCATCAAATATAGGCACCCAATCCCCCGTCTTGATGACATGTTGGATGAATTGCATGGGGCAAAAATATTTTCAAAAATAGATCTTAGAAGTGGTTACCACCAAATAAGGTTCAAAGAGGGTGATGGGTGGAAAACTACTTTTAAGACTAAATTTGGTCTTTATGAGTGGTTGGTTATGTCTTTTGGGCTAACTAATGCCCCAAGCACATTCATGCGCTTAATGAATCATGTACTGAGGGATTGCCTTGGTAAATTTTGTGTAGTTTACTTTGATGACATTTTAGTTTACCTAGCACTAGGGCCATGGCTAGAAGGATTGAAGAAGACCTAGCCCTTGCAGACAAAGGAAGACTTCACCTCCTATGGAGAGTGAAGATATTAGGCTAGAGACTTTAGTTAATAAAATGTAATTTTCCTTTATTTTAATTTTGAGGAGCATTAATAATTTAATTTGGGACACGTATTTAGTCCATTTTTTATTTTTAGGAGGTGTCTTAGGAATTTAGAGGGTGGATTTAGCTTTTTGGGTCTTTATGAAGGAAATAAGGGGTAGTCTTGATATCTACACCCCTCTTTTCCTACATAAAACCCCTAAACTAATAAGAAGGAATCTTGGCCCTTGGTTTGAGAAACTTGGGCACCAAGTTTGATGATCTAAGGAGGGAATTGTTTCTCAATCCTCCTTCCTTAGATCTCTCCTTTTAATCCTAGCCCTTCTTTTCTAGGTTATCTTGTTCAAGAGGTTAGCTACCTCTATAAATAGGAGCTCCTCCCTCACTTGTATTTTTTACACTTGAATTTAATCCTAGAGACCATATTGGTTGTGAGGTTCTTACCTTTGAGTGTCCCTCTTTCTCCTTTGTGAGAGCTTCTAAGATTGGCTTATCAAACCTAGTATTTGTGGCGTCTCACCCCATTCCTTTCTTGTCCATAAATCCATTTCCCTTCCAAGTGACCTTAGAAAGGATCCTTTGGGCACGTGATCATCAAAGATCACATCAATCCCTATCTGCATTTTAGCTTTAGTGAAGAAGAATACTATAGAAATCAAAATAAGCATCACTCTCATTCATCATACAATCGTCATTCTCCTCAAGAGAACATAAATCATGCTAGGGAACTAAAGGTATACCTACCCCATTTTCATGGTAGGGAAGATGTTGAGACTTACCTAGATTGGGAAGTCAAAGTGGAACAACTCTTGTGATGGTATGAAATATTTGGCCTCCCTTAGTTTTCAAGGTCCTGCTTTGCATTGGTGGGATGGGTTAGTCAAGGATAGGGCCCGTAAACAAATGCCTGACATTCGCTACTGGAATGATTTAAAAACTTGTTTGCAAAGAAGGCACATTCCTTCATATTATAAGAGGGAGCTTTTGGATAGACTCCAAAGACTTAGGCAACATAACCTAAGTATTGAGGAATATAGACAAAAGATGGAACTTCTCATACTAAGGGCCAATATCATTGAGGAACCCAATGCCACCCTTGCTAGGTTTTTGTGTGGATTAAGCTCTGACATTAGAGATAAGGTAGAGGTTCTTTCATATTCAAACCTTGATGAGTTAGTAGAACTTTGTGTAAGAGCTGAGAATCAACTCAAGAGAAAAAGCTTTAAAAAAATTCTCCCTCTTACCCAAAGAGAGACCAACTTAAGTGGAACTCTTTCAAGGGTTTTCCTAAAGAGGAACCCAAGCATTGTCAAGATACAAAAGCACCTAATGTAGAGAGAAACTCGCCTACTACTAAACCTATTGAGAGGCACAGTAGTATCAAATGCTTCAAATGTCTTAGGAGAGGTCACCTTGTCTCTTAATGCCCCAACAAGAAAACCATAATCATCAGGATACAAAACATTTATACTGAGAATAACTCATCTTCCTCCTCTATTGAGAGTGACGAAGAACGGGGACATACATTTGAACAAGAGTGTGAGGAAGCTTTTCCTTATAAGGGGGACTGATGTGATCTTTGATGATCACGTGCCCAAAGGATCCTTTCTAAGGTCACTTGGAAGGGAAATGGATTTATGGAGACGAAAGGAATAGGGTGAGGCGCCACAAATACTAGGTTTGATAAGCCAAAGGGGAGAGGCCACAAGGGAGGGGTCCCTTGATAACTCTTAGAAGCTCTCACAAAGGAGAAAGGGGGACACTCAAAGGTAAGAACCTCAACCAATATGGTCTCTAGGATTAAATTCAAGTGTAAAAAATACAAGTGAGGGAGGAGCTCCTATTTATAGAGGTAGCTAACCTCTTGAACAAGATAACCTAAAAAAGAAGGGCTATGATTAAAAGGAGCTATCTAAGGGAGGAGAATTGAAAAACAATTCCCTCCTTAGATCATCAAACTTGGTGCCCAAGTTTCTCAAACCAAGGGCCAAGATTCCTTCTTATTAGCTAAGGGGGTTTATGTAGAAAAGAGGGGTGTAGATATCAAGGCTACCCCTTATTTCCTTCATAAAGACCCAAAAAGCTAAATCCACCCTCTAAATTCCTAAGACACCTTCTAAAAATAAAAAATGGACTAAATACATGTCCCAAATTAAATTCTTAATGCTCCTCAAAATTAAAATAAAGGAAAATTACATTTTATTAACTAAAGTCTCTAGCCTAATATCTTCACTCTCCATAGGAGGTGAAGTCTTCCTTTGTCTGCAAGGGCTAGGTCTTCTTCAATCCTTCTAGCCATGGCCCTAGTGCTAGGTCCTTGGCTAGGCATGGTCACATCATCTCCTCCCCCTTGAAGAGGATTTGACCTCAAATCCATGGGGTCTTCGTCATTTTCAGCACCTATAAATAGAGACAAATCAGAAACATTAAAACTGGTGCTTACCCCATAATCCTCTGGCAGATCTAAAACATAGGCATTATTACCGATCCGCTCAAGGATTTGGAAAGGTTCATCTCCTCTAGGGCTAAGTTTGGACTTCCTTTGAGAAAGAAATCTATCCTTTCTCAAGTGAAGCCATACCCAGTTGCCCTTTTTCAAAGATGACTTATTTCCTCCCCCTATTGGTGAAAGTAGCATCTCTCAAGGATTGGCGCTCTATGTTAACTTTAACCCTCTCATCTAATTGTTTTACAAAAATGGCTTTTGCCTCTCCTTCTTTATGCACAGCAACAGAAAGAGGAAGAGGTAAAAGATCTAGAGGAGTACGAGGATTAAAGCCATAGACCACCTCAAAAGGAGAATGCTTGGTGGTTCTATGAACCACCCGGTTATAAGCAAATTCAATGTGGGAAAGGTACTCATCCCAAGACTTATGGTTGCCTTTAAGGAGAGCCCTCAACATAGTGGATAAAGATCTATTCACCACTTCTGTTTGCCCATCAGTTTGAGGGTGACAGGTAGTGGAAAAAAGAAGTTTAGTTCCCAGCTTAGCCCAAAGAGTTTTCCAAAAATGACTAAGGAACATCACATCCCTATCTGACACTATTGAAGAGGGTATACCATGCAATCGGACAACCTCTTTAAAGAAAAGTCTTGCGATGTTGCTCGCATCATCCACTTTGTGGCAGGGAATAAAATGGGCCACTTTTGAAAATCAGTCCACCATCACAAATATGGAGTTTGCACCTCGTTAGGTTCTTGGGAGCCCAAGGATGAAATCCATGCTAATATCCTCCCAAGGTGCAGAAGGAGCAGGTAAAGGTGTGTATAGTCCATGAGGCATTGCTTTAGACTTTGCTTGCAAGCAAGCTATACATTTAGAGCAATGTCTATGGACATCTCTATGCATATGGGGCCAAAAGAATTTCTCTTGTAAAAGCATGAGGGTTTTTGAAATCCCAAAATGCCCTATGAGCCACCTTCATGACTCTCTTTTGTAAGTAAGTTCCTAATTGATCCTTGGGGTATACAAAGCTTACTCCCTTTGTAAAGATACCCCTCACTGATGAAGTACCCATCATGGGCCTTTAATGCAAATGCAGATGCAGAGGTAGCAAATATGGGGCCGAAATCCTTATCAGACGGATACATAGCCCGAATGTCATCAAATCCTAGGATTTTTGCACTCAAGGATGAATAAAGGGCATGACGCCTAGAAAGAGCATCAGCCACCACATTTTGTTTTCCTTTCTTGTACTTGATGACATAAGGGAAGGATTCAAGATATTCCACCCACGTTGCATGCCTTTTGTTCAATTTACCTTGACCCCTCAAATATTTTAGTGACTCATGGTCACTATGAATGACAAACTCCTTGGGAGCAAGGTAATGCTCCCAAGTTTGAAGGGCCCTAATTAGAGCATAAAACTCCTTATCATAGGTGGGGTAGTTGGGGGGGCACCATTGAGTTTTTCACTGAAATACGCAATGGGGTGCCCTCCTTGCAACAAGACAGCCCCCACGCCTACACATGAGGCATCACATTCAAGTTCAAATGTTTTAGAAAAGTCAGGTAATGCTAAGACTGGTGCATGGGTCAGTTTATGCTTAATTAGCTGGAAGGCTTTCTCTTGTTTCTCACCCCAAAGGAAATGAACTTCCTTTTTCACCAAATCATTTATTGGTGCGAAGAGCGTGGAGAAATTAGGCACAAAGCGCCTATAAAATCCAGCGAGACCATGAAAGCTTTTGATCTCTGTCACACTCTTTGGGGTGGGCCATTCTTGAATAGCTTTTATCTTTTCGGGGTCAACATGAACCCCTTTTGTGCTAACTACAAAACCTAGGAAAACTACACTATCTACACAAAAAGTGCATTTTTCTAAGTTACCAAAAAGATGATTACTCCTAAGAAGAGAAAAAATATGCCTTAGATGTCCTAAATGATCATCTAGGTTCCTAGAGTAAACTAAAATGTCATCAAAGTAAACTACACAAAATTTACCAAGGCAATCCCTTAGTACATGATTCATTAATCGCATGAATGTGCTTGGGGCATTAGTTAGCCCAAAAGGCATAACCAACCACTCATAAAGACCAAATTTAGTCTTAAAAGCAGTTTTCCACTCATCACCCTCTTTGATCCTTATTTGGTGGTAACCACTTTTAAGATCTATTTTTGAAAATATTTTTGCCCCATGCAATTCATCCAACATGTCATCAAGATGGGGGATTGGGTGCCTATATTTGATGGTGATGTTGTTGATTGCACGAAAATCAACACGCATCCTCCATTGGCCATTCTTCTTGGGCACCAACAAGACTGGCACAGCACAAGGGCTTAGGCTCTTTTGAACCCAACCCTTCTCCAACAGCTTATTCACTTGAGACTCAATCTCTTGGGTCTCCATGGGGTTGGTCCTATAGGTAGGTCTATTAGGTAGACTTGCGCCAGGCACCAAATCAATTTGATGTTCTATACCCTTAATGGGAGGAAGTCCTTTCGGAACATCATTAGGGAATATGTCATCAAATTCTTTTAAAATATCTTGAACCCCTTGAGGAAGGTGCTCATGTGCATGGGCTATGGCAGTGCTCTCAGCAGAAGAATGCAAAATGGAAGAAGGATTTGATGTTTCTTTGCAAAAGAGGAGATAATAGGGCTTGTTAGTCAAAGGAGCTTCTTTTAAATCACGTTTAGTAGCAAATAGGCTCATTTTACTAATATTCCCTTTCGAAGGGGCATCACCTTCCGACTCTCTCTCTTTACCCTTTTCAAGCTTTAAGAGTAAAGCTTGTTGTGCTTTTTTTTGTTTTTGTTTTTCCTCAACACTTTTCTTTTTCATCGCAAATTGATCCTCAGCCACTTGAGAAGGTGACAAAGGATACAATTTGAAGCGCTTTTCATTATGGGTGAGAATTATTTGGTTGGAGTGGCCATGGTGAATATCTTTTTTGTCAAATTGCCATGGTCTCCCCAACAGGATATGACCAGCCTCCATAGGAACTATGTCACAAAGAATCTCATCATTATAAGATCCTATGGAAATTGGAACCATAACTTGTTCATTGACTACCATCTCCCCTTGCTCATTGAGCCATTGCAATTTGTAAGGTTTGGAATGGGGCATGGTAGTCAAGGCTAGTTTTTCAACCAACCTAGAGCTACAACTGTTACAACAGGAGCCACTATCAACAAGGAGAGAACATACTTTGTCATTTACTTTACATCTTGTATGGAAAATGTTCTCTCTTTGTGACTGGCCAAGCTCTAGAGGTTGGCTTCCAAGAAGCCTTTGAACCATAAGGAGGTCCCCCTCATAAGGAAAAGCTTTCTCACACTCTTGTTCAAAAGTATGTCCCCTTTCTTCCTCACTCTCACTAGAGGAGGAAGATGAGCTATTCTCACTACAAATGTCTTGTCCCCTCATGATCATGGTTTTGTTGTTAGGGCATTGACAGGCAATGTGGCCTCTCCCAAGACATTTGAAGCATTTGATACTACTTTGCCTTTCAGTAGGCTTAGTAGTAGGGGGTTTCTCTCTACATGAGGTGTTTTTGTATCTTGAAAATGCTTGGGTTCCTCTTTGGGAAAACCCTTGAAAGAGTTTCCCTTAAGTTGGTCTCTCTTTGAGTAAGAGGGAGAATCTTTTTTAAAACTTTTTCTCTTGAGTTGATTCTCAGCTCTTACACAAAGTTCTACCAACTCATCAAGGTTTGAGTATGAAAGAAGCTCTACCTTATCTCTAATGTCAGAGCTTAATCCACACAAAAACCTAGCAAGGGTGGCATTGGGTTCCTCAATGATATTGGCCCTTAGTATGAGAAGCTCCATCTTTTGTCTATACTCCTCAATACTTAGGTTATGTTGCCTAAGTCTTTGGAGCCTATCCAAAAGATCTCTCTCATAATATGAAGGAATGTGCCTTCTTCACAAACAAGTTTTTAAATCATTCCAGTAGCGAATGTCAGGCATTTGTTTACGGGCCCTATCCTTGACTAACCCATCCCACCAATGCAAAGCAGAACCTTGAAAACTAAGGGAGGCCAAAGGTACTTTCCTTTCTTCCCTAATTTCATAGCATCGAAAAAGTTATTCCACTTTGACTTCCCAATCTAGGTAAGTCTCAACATCTTCCCTACCATGAAAATGGGGTAGGTCTACCTTTGGTTCCCTAGCATGATTTATGTTCTCTTGAGGAGAATGATGATTGTATGATGAATGAGAGTGATGCTTATGTTGATTTCTATAGTATTCTTCTTCACTAGAGCTAAAATGCCTAGATGGGGATCTTATGAGAATTCCTTTATTTTTTCTATCACTTTCCCTCCCATCTCTCCTCTTACTCTCTTCTCCTCTCCTTCTCTCTTCTTCCTCTTTTTCTCTTTTTCTTTTTTTCTTTCTAGTTTTTTCCTTCTTGTCCTTTCTTCATCCTCTTTTCTCTCTCTTTGCCTTCTCTCTTCTCGCTCTTTTTTCTCTTTTCTCATTTCCAACATCTCTTTTTTTAACTCTTCCTTCTCTTTTGTTTTTCCTTTTCTTTTATTTCTTTTTTTCTCTCTTTTTCTTCTCTCCTTTCTTGTTCTTTAGCCATCCATTCCCTAAATTCTAAGTTAAGGTTTTCAAGAGTGTCTCCCTTAGAAGGTTTTCTTGGGTTGACACTCTTACTTGATGAACAACTATATGCACTAGAATGTGCGTGGGAAGTCATAGTGCTTGGATGCTAAAAACTAAAGGGTAAGCCAAAAACTTTTTTTTTTCAAGCAACACTCCTCTCTTTTTTTTTTCTCACCTAAGGTGGCTTGATGAGTCTTTGGCACTCTTAGCCTCTACACGTTTTTTCAAAATAACATAAAATAAAATAAAAGTGCAAGAATGTAAAAGAGAAAGGGCTCTAATCGTGCTCCTAAGGTGTTGAAGGAAGTGTACCACTTCTCCCTTCTTCACCTAATTAACGAGGAACTACGCTAAAATTAACCAAAATTATTACAAACCAAGGGAGGTCCTTAAGGGCACTCAAACTCCCAATCTAAAATTAAGTATACACAATACAAAGAATAAAAAAAAAATAAAACAAAGTCTTCACTCCAAGCTTTTTTGGTGTTTGTCTCCTTTTGATCAAGCCCCTTTGAGTTGCATCAACTCACCCCAAGAATGCTACCCTTGTTTCCTCTTGTTTGGACTTGCCAAAATTTTATATATGGAACCTTTGCCAACCTTTCCTTACCAAGGCCGAATACAACACAAGACAACAAACAAAGCTGAATAACAAAACAAGGTTCACAAATCCAAGTGGATAGATTAAACAATGACAAACTCAAAGAAGTAAAGAAGACAAGCAAGGAAACATAAGGCTCATAAAGGAAGGTAGCACACAAATAACTTTCCTAGATTAGCTCTAAGAGTAGAGATGAAAAAAGACTCAAACAAAAAAAATGAAACTAATAGTTGCACACTTAATAAAATTTAAGTGACCAAAAACTAAAAAGCTTACTCAAGTAATTTGTTTTTTGAATCACAATTGGTTCCTCATATCAAATGTTTCTACTATTAGGTACACAACTTCAAATTTGTCTTTCTTTTGAGTTCTTTATCTTCTTCTTTTTTTTTAACTTGAACTTTTTCTATTTTTTTTTTAACTTTTTCTAATCATTTTGCTGCACCTAATAGCTTGTTGAATTGAAATTTTAATGAGGATTCTTGAAATAATAACACTTGAGTGAATAAGCACAAAGTAAGGTCACACAATTTTCAAGCAACGCATGCAACTAAAGGCAAAACAACTTAGTAGTTCCAAATACCACTGAACTAATGGTGCTTAAGGAAAGATTTAGGGCTGATTTTGAAGTAAATTGATTGCTCAAATTACTAACACAATTCACCCAAGTTAAAATTCCATAAAGAGGCACCAATAGTGAAGGTAAACCAAGTGGAAAGCTACTAATAATTCAACATAAAACAAGAAACATATAAAGATTAAATTGAGAAAATATTTAAGAACAACAAAGAGATTAATATGCTTGAACTAAAAGCATAAAAGACTTAAGAGACTCAACAAGAGGTTCACCTCTTAGGAGCTCAATTCAAACTGTTTTTGAAGGCTTTTTTGTAAACACAAGATAGGAATTTAAATGAGACAAAATAGGAAACTAACATGACTAATATTTGACAAAACACAAGATTAAGAAAAAATAACACACCTAAAAATAGAACAAAAATTTCAGCAAGAGACTCAAAACAAAAGGCATAACAAAGTGGCCAAAGTTGATTACCACAATGGTGTGGAAAAATCCTCAACCATGTGGGTTTAATGGTCACAACTTCTTAGGCACACTTTAACATAAAAAACCAAGGGAAAATTATGCAACTTGAACACGAAAATAAGATGCAAAGAAAGGGACAAATAAAATCGCATCAAATTAAATGGAAAATAGGCGCGTAGATAGAAAACAAAAGTGCATATAATAGCAAGAATAAAAAACTATACTACTAGACAATAAAGGAAATAGAGATGACAAAAAATGAAGGACTTTAAAATAAAGATATCAAAGAAATAAACAACAAAGCAAAAAAAAAATTGAGAAAGAACATGACCTTTAGAAAGTGGCTCTAGATACCACTTGATGTGATCTTTGATGATCACGTGCCCAAAGGATCCTTTCTAAGGTCACTTGGAAGGGAAATGCATTTATAGAGAGGAAAGGAATGGGGTGAGGCGCCACAAATACTAGGTTTGATAAGCCAAAGGGGAGAGGCCACAAGGGAGGGGTCCCTTGATAACTCTTAGAAGCTCTCACAAAGGAGAAAGGGGGACACTCAAAGGTAAGAACCTCAACCAATATGGTCTCTAGGATTAAATTCAAGTGTAAAAAATACAAGTGAGGGAGGAGCTCCTATTTATAGAGGTAGCTAACCTCTTGAACAAGATAACCTAAAAAAGAAGGGCTAGGATTAAAAGGAGAGATCTAAGGGAGGAGAATTGAGAAACAATTCCCTCCTTAGATCATCAAACTTGGTGCCCAAGTTTCTCAAACCAGGGGCCAAGATTCCTTCTTATTAGCTTAGGGGATTTATGTAGAAAAGAGGGGTGTAGATATCAAGGCTACCCCTTATTTCCTTCATAAAGACCCAAAAAGCTAAATCCACCTTCTAAATTCCTAAGACACCTCCTAAAAATAAAAAAATGGACTAAATACATGTCCCAAATTAAATTCTTAATACTCCTCAAAATTAAAATAAAGGAAAATTACATTTTATTAACTAAAGTCTCTAGCCTAATATCTTCACTCTCCATAGGAGGTGAAGTCTTCCTTTGTCTGTAAAGGCTAGGTCTTCTTCGATCCTTCTAGCCATGACCCTAGTGATAGGTCCTTGGCTAGGCATGGTCACATCAGGGACCGTCTAATGGTTCAAAGACTTCTTGGAAGCCAACCTCTAGAGCTTGACCAGTCACAAAGAGAGAACATCTTCGATACAAGATGTAAAGTAAATGACAAAATATGTTTTCCCCTTGTTGATAGTGGCTTCTGTTGTAACTGTTGCAGCTCTAGGTTGGTTGAAAAGCTAGCCTTGACTACCATGCCCCATCCTAAACCTTACAAATTTTAGTGGCTCAATGATCAAGGGGAGATGGTAGTCAATGAACAAGTTATGGTTCCCATTTCCATAGGATCTTATAATGATGAGATTCTTTGTGACATAGTTCCTATGGAGGCTAGCCATATCTTGTTGGGGAGACCATGGAAATTTGACAAGAAAGCCATTCACCGTGGTCACTTCAACCAAATAATCCTCACCCATAATGAAAAGCTTCAATAGTATCCTTTGTCACCTTCTCAAGTGGTTGAGGATCAATTTGCGATGGAAAAGAAAAGAGTTGAGGAAAAACAAAAACAAAAAAAAAAAAACACAACAAGCTTCACCCTTAAAACTTGAAAAGGGTAAGGAGAAAGAGTCAAAAGGTGATGCCCCTTCCAAATGGTATATTAGTAAAAAGAGTCTATTTGCTACCAAACGTGATTTAAAAGAAGCTCTTTTGACTAGCAAGCCCTTTTATCTCCTCTTTTGCAAAAAGGCATCAAATCCTTCTCTCATTCTACATTCTTCTACTGAGAGCACTGCTACAGCCCATGCACATAAGCACCTTCCTTAAGGGGTTCAAGATATTTTAAAGGAATTTGATGATATATTCCCTAATGCGGTTCCAAAAGGACTTCCTCGCATTAAGGGTATAGAACATCAAATTGATTTGGTGTCTGCCGCAAGTCTACCTAATAAACTTGCCTATAGGACCAACCCCATGGAGGGCCAAGAGATTGAGTCTCAAGTGAATGAGCTGTTGGAGAAGGGTTGGGTTCAAAAGAGCCTAAGCCCTTGTGTTGCGCCAGTCTTGTTGGTGCCCAATAAGAATGGCCAATGGAGGATGTGTGTTGATTTTCGTGCAATAAACAACATCACCATCAAATATAGCCACCGAATCCCCCGTCTTGATGACATGTTGGATGAGTTGTATGGGGCAAAAACATTTTCAAAAATAGATCTTAGAAGTGGTTACCACCAAATAAGGATCAAAGAGGGTGATGAGTGCAAAACTGCTTTTAAGACTAAATTTGGTCTTTATGAGTGATTGGTTATGCCCTTTAGGCTAACCAATGCCCCAAGAACATTCATGCGCTTAATGAATCATGTACTAAGGGGTTACCTTGGTAAATTTTGTGTAGTTTACTTTTATGACATTTTAGTTTACTCTAGGAACCTAGATGATCATTGAGGACATCCAATGGTGCCCCCCTCAACTACCCCACCTATGATAAGGAGTTTTATGATCTAATTAGGGCCCTTTAAATTTGGGAGCATTACCTTGATCCCAAGGAATTTGTCATTCATATTGACCATGAGTCACTAAAATATTTGAGGGGTCAAGGTAAATTGAAAAAAAGGCATGCAACGTGGGTGAAATATCTAGAATATTTCCCTTATGTCATCAAGTACAAGAAAGGAAAACAAAATGCGGTGGTTGATGCTCTTTCTAGGCGTTATGCCCTTTATTCATTCTTGAGTGCAAAAATCTTGGGATTTGATGACATTCGGGCTATGTATCCTTCTAACAAGGATTTCAGCCCCATATTTGCTGCCTCTGCATCTACATTAGCATTAAAGGCTCATGATGGGTACTTCATCAGTGAGGGGTATCTCTACAAATGGAGTAAGCTTTGTATACCCCAAGGATTAATTAGGAACTTACTCACAAAAGAGAGCCATGAAGGTGGGCTCATGGGGCATTTTGGGATTTCAAAAACCCTCCTACTTGTACAAGAGAAATTCTTTTGGCATATGTGTAGAGATATCCTTAAACATTGCTCTAGATGTATAGCTTTCTTGCAAGCAAAGTCTAAAGCAATGCCTCATTGATGTGACCATGCCTAGTCAAGGACCTATCACTAGAGCCATGGCTAGAAGGATTGAAGAAGACCTAGCCCTTGCAGACAAAGGAAGACTTCACCTCCTATGGAGAGTGAAGATATTAGGCTAGGGACTTTAGTTAATAAAATATAATTTTCCTCTATTTTAATTTTTAGGAGCATTAGGAATTTAATTTGGGACATGTATTTAGTTCGTTTTTTATTTTATGAGGTGTCTTAGGAATTTAGAGGGTGGATTTAGCCTTTTGGGTCTTTATGAAGGAACTAAGGGGTAACCTTGATATTTACACCCCTCTTTTCCTACATAAACCACCTAAGCTAATAAGAAGGAATCTTGGCCCTTGGTTTGAGAAAACTGGGCACCATGTTTGATGATCTAAGGAGGTAATTATTTCTCAATCCTCCTCTCTTAGATCTCTCCTTTTAATCCTAGCCCTTTTTTTTTTAGGTTATCTTGTTCAAGAGGTTAGCTACCTCTATAAATAGGAGTTCCTCCCCTCACTTATATTTTTACACTTGAATTTAATCCTAGAGATCATATTGGTTATTAGGTTCTTACCTTTGAGTGTCCCCCCTTCTCCTTTGTGAGAGCTTCTAAGAGTTATCAAGGAACCCCTCCCTTGTGGCCTCTCCCCTTTGGCTTATTAAACCTATTATTTGTGGCACCTCACCCCATTCCTTTCCTCTCCATAAATCCACTTCTCTTCCAAGTGACCTTAGAAAGGATCCTTTGGGCAAGTGATCATGAAAGATCACATTACTCATGGACTATACACACCTTTACCTGCTCCTTCTGCACCTTGGGAGGATATTAGCATGGATTTCATCTTTGGTGGACCGATTTTCAAAAATGACCTATTTTATTCCCTGCCATAAAGTGGATAATGCGAGCAACATTGCAAGACTTTTCTTTAAAGAGGTTGTTCGATTGCATGGCATACCCTCTTCAATAGTGTCAGATAGGGATGTGAAGTTCCTTAGCCATGTTTGGAAAACTCTTTGGGCTAAGCTGGGAACTAAACTTTTTTTTTCCACTACCTGTCACCCTCAAACTGATAGGCAAACAGAAGTGGTGAATACATCTTTATCCACTATGTTGAGGGCTCTCCTTAAAGGCAACCATAAGTCTTGGGATGGGTACCTTTGATGCATGCCTCCCTTGATATTTTTCTAGAGGTTTTCTTCTTTGGTCAAATGGTTTATGGAGAGGGTGTTAGGTGTTAGGTGCCACTTAAGGGTAAGATAAGCCTAATAGGGAAAGGTTTGCCACAAGGGATGGAACCCTTGATAAAAACCTAAGGAATTCTCAAAGAGAGGGGGAAGGACACTAAGAGAGAAATTCGGCCAACTAGGGTGTTTTCATTCAACAAAGTGTAAAAAATACAACAGTGTGAAGGAGCACCTTTTTATAGAAGGAGCTAACCTCTTAGACAAGTCATGAAGGAAAGGAAGGGCTAGGATTAAAAGGAGTCATCCAAGGGAGGAGGATTGAAGCCCAAAGTCCAATCAATCCCCTCCTTTATATGAGAATTGGTATCCAAGCTACCTCATCCAAGGGCCAAGATTACTCCTTATTAGTTTGGGGTTTTATTTAGGAAAAGAGGGTGTAGTTATAAAACTACCCCCTTATTTCCTAAATAAAGATCCGAAAGCTAATCTTACCCCTTCTTATTACTAAGACACTTCCTAGAAAAATAAATGGACTAATACATGTCCAAAATAAAATCCTAGGTTCCTAAAAGAAAAATTACAAGTCAATAAGTCATGGCTTGCACAACTTGATGGTCATATGGAGGTGAAATCTTCCTTCATCTACTCTAGCCATGTCTTCTTCTATTCTCCTAGCCATGGCCCTAGTGATAGGGCCCTTGCTTGGGGAGCATGCATCATCTCCTGCCCCTTGGGAAGGATTTGACCTCAAATCTGATAGGTCCTTCTCTTCTTTATCAATAGCTACAAAAGGGATCAAATCACAAGCATTAAAGGTAATACTGACACCATAGTCCTCAGGGAGATCTAATATGTATGCATTGTTGTTCACTCTCTTGAGGACTTGAAAGGGACCATCTCCTCGGGGGCTAAGCTTGGACTTCCTTTGAGTAGGAAAGCGATCCTTCCTCAAATGAAGCCATACCCAATCCCCTTCATTGAAGATAATTTCTTTCCTACCCTTGTTTGCTTCACTAGCATACTCCTTTGAATGATGTTCAATGTTGGCCTTTACCGTCTCATGTAATTTTTTAACAAAGTCCGCTCTTGTTATTCCTACGCTGTGAACAGAAGAAGGGAATGGTAAGGGCAAGATATCAAGAGGAGTGAGGGGGTTGAAGCCATAAATAACTTCAAAAGGAGAATGCTTGGTAGTCCTTTGAATCACCCGGTTGTATGCAAACTCAATATGGGGTAGTATTCATCCCAAGACCTGTGATTTCCTCAAAGAAGTGCCCTAAGCATAGTATATAGAGATCTATTAACAATCTCAGTATGCCCATCAGTTTGGGGGCGACATGTGGTAGCAAATAAGAGTTTAGTTCCTAGCCTTGCCCACAATGTTTTCCAGAAGTGGCTGAGGAACTTCACATCTCTATTAGAGACTATAGACTAGGGAATTCCATGTAAACGGACAACTTCTTTAAAGAAAAGTCTCGCGATGTTGCTCACATCATCTATCTTGTGGCATGGTATAAAGTGAGCCATTTTTGAAAATCTATCTACCACTTCAAAGATAGAGTCTGCACCTCATTGGGTTCGAGGCAGGCCAAGGATATCCAGCCAAGGTGCAGAAAGAGCAGGTAATAGTGTGTACAATCCATGAGCCATTGTCTTAGACTTAGCTTGCAAGCAAGTAATGCATCTACGACAATATCTATAGACGTTTTGCTTCATATGGGGCCAAAAGAATTTTTCTTGTAAAAGCAGAAGAGTCTTGTTAATTCCAAAATGCCCATGAGCCCACCTTCATGGCTCTCTTTTCTGAGTAGATTTCTCATAGATCCTTGGGGTACACAAAGTCTGATACCTTTGAAAAGGTACCCTTAACTCATAAAGAACCCATTTTGGGTGTTACATGCAGATGTAGAGGCAGCATAAATGGATCCAAAATCCTTATCAGAAAGGTACATTTCTCTAATATTATCAAATCTAAGAATCTTTGCACTCAAGGTGGTGTAAAGGGTATGTCTACGAGACAAAGCATCAGCCACCATATTATGTTTTCCTTTCTTGTATTTGATGATATAAGGGAAAGTCTCAAGAAATTCTACCCATTTAGCATGCCTTTTATGAAGCTTGCCTTGACCCTTCAAATACTTAAGTGACTCATGGTCACTATGAATGACTAACTCCTTGGGTACAAGATAATGTTACCAAGTTTAAAGGGCCCTTATCAAAGAGTAAAATTCTTTATCATAGGTGGGGTAGTTCAAGGTGGCTCCATTTAGTTTTTCACTAAAATAAGCCACGGGATGACGACCTTGTAACAACACAGCTCCCACACCCACTCCCGATGCATGACACTCTAGCTCAAAAGTTTTAGAAAAGTCAGGAAAAGCTAAAACTGGTGCATGGGTCAGTTTCTCTTTGATAAGTTCAATGGCTTTTTGTTGTTTTTCACCCCAAAGGAAAGGAGTATCCTTTTTCACCAAATCATTGATTGGTGAGAAAAGTGTGGAGAATTTACGCACAAAGCGCCTATAAAAGCTCGCGAGACCATGAAAACTCTTTATCTTAGTCACACTTTTTGGGGTGGGCCATTCTTGGATGGTTTAATTTTGTCGGGTTCCACTTGAACCCCATTTTTATTAACTATAAAACCTAAGAACACCAAAACTCTCCACACAAAAATTACATTTTTCAATATTTCCATAGAGTGGGTGTGACCTAAGAATGCAAAAGACGCGCCTAAGATGACCTACATGTTCATCTAGGCCCTGGCTATACACTAAGATGTCATCAAATTAAACAACACAAAACCTACCTAATCAATCCCAAAGACATGATTCATAAGCCTTATGAAGGTACTTGGGGCATTAGTAAGCCCAAAGGGCATTACTAACCACTCATAAAGCCCAAATTTGGTCTTAAAAGCGGTTTTCCACTCATCACCCTCCTTGATGCGGATTTGGTGATAACCACTTCTAAGGTCAATTTTTTAAAACAATTGAGCCCCATGCAACTCATCAAGCATGTTGTCAAGTCTAGGGATAGGGTGCCTATATTTGATGGTGATGTTATTAATTACTCGGCAATAAATGCACATCCATCATTGTCCATTCTTCTTGGGAACCAACAAGATTGGTACAGCACAAGGGCTGAGGCTCTCTTGAACCCAACCCTTCTCCAATAGTTCTTGGACTTGAGACTCAATTTCTTTGGTTTCTATAAAGTTAGTCCTATAAGCAGGCCTATTAGGCAGGCTAGCCCCGGGTACTAAGTCTATTTGGTGTTCTATACCCCTAATTGGAGGAAGTCCTTTGGGAACTTCGTTAGGAAATATATCACCAAATTATTTTAAAAGTTGTTGAACCTCTTAAGGTAGGTTATCATGTCCAAGTTCTATGGCAGTGCTAGAATTAGAGGGGGAAGAAATAGGGGATGCCTCTTTGCAAAGGAGGAGATAGAAAGATTTATTAGTCAAGGGAGCTTCCTTTAAATCCAATTTTGTAGTAATTTAGGTTTAGGCCCATTGACCTGTTGCTTGGCCCATTATTCATGTGAGTAAAAACCCAACAGAGGGTTGAGGATCCTACACATTTTTCAGATTTTCAGAATTTTGTAAAATTTCTAGAGAATTTTTGTGGAGAGGAAATTTTCTCTCTTGTAGTTCAATTTCAGTTTTAGTTTTCCATTCCAGTTTTCAGTTTGCTCCGAGTTTGTGTTCTTCCCTTACCTCTCAATTATGCATAATTCTTTATCAAGAATTAGCATTTCCTTGTAATTGATTGATTGCATGCTAGGCTAGGTTTAGGAGCAATTTCGAATTTCAATTCTGCTATTGTTCTTAGATTCTTGTTTCAATTCTGCAATTTTTTATTCTGCAATTTTCTGTTCTTGCGAATTCATTTCTATTTCAAAAATATATTTCTTTTAGTTCCTGCAATTTTTCCTTTTCTGCATTTTTCCTTTTCCTGTAAATTTCAAATTTTCCTGCGAATTTGTTTATGCTTTCCTGTGAATTTTCTTTCTTTCTTTCTTGCTTGCTCATTTCCTTTCTGCAATTAAAACTCCTCCTTATTGTTAATAAAAAAATTAGAAATAGCCTGAAACAATCTTTGCTTGCATGTTTCCTTGTGATTCGATCTGAGATCAACCATATAGTACATTATGAGGACTTTTGTATGTTTTTGCAAAACCTAGGGCAACTAGGGTTTTATCATGGGGATTGGTGGTGGTGTAGGGAAGCGTCGTCGAAGGTTAGTGTTGCCAGAGGACAGTGATGACGGGAAAGAGGTTGCAACAGATATGAAGTCGCTTGCATCAGGTCTTAGGAAAGGTAAAGGTAAGAGGACGGACAAAAGGGTTCTACCACCTCTTATCAGAGTTGGTTATAGTTTAGTAGGGGAAAAGGTCGGGTCATATCCCAGCTTGATGACTTCGAAGGAGGATCTGTGGAAGTTGAGGGTTGAGGTAAATATATGTTCTGATTTAGATCACCCAGATTGGGTGTTAATGGAAGCTTATGGTGTAGATGAGAGGGTGTATCTTGGGACCCTCCCCTTCTCAGCCTTCCAATGTAAGGTGCTATCTGAGCTTAATGTTGCGCCGACTCAACTTCACCTGAACAGTTGGGGCTTCTTGAGGGGTTTCGAGATTTTGTGTAAGCTGCTTGGTATAGTTCCTACGGTTAATAAGTTTTTGTATTTTTACTTCGTTAAGGTTAGGGAGGATGCTAAGGTAGGTTGGTGTCTATGACCGGGTGTCAGTATGGATCGTTGTTGAATAGCTCTTGGAAGAGCTTCAAGTAAAATTTCTTTCAAGTGAAGGCGAACCCAAGCTATAATGATCATCGTAAGTTGTTTTTAAGGGAAGATGAATGCTCGGTTTGGTTTCCTTTGTACCAGTAGCAACACCCTCATCAGTTTAAGTCGAGAGCCAAACACTGCTTTCCGAGGAAGACAAGAAGGAAATTGCTATCATTAAAAAGTTTCCTTATCGGATGAGTGTGAAGGCGGTGCTAGACTTAGAGCATTTGGTTGACGTAGATAGTGCTTTGAGGCGTGAGTGTTGTGTTTGTTGTTTTCATATCTTATTTCCTGCGGGTTGTTTTAGGATTGTGACTTAGAAGTATTGCGTTGTTTTTTGCAGTTATCATCAAGAACTTTGATTTTGAGGCGATGAGAGCCTCTGTCTCTGCCACCGAGAAGGAAAGGGTTGCCAAGGACATGAAGGAGCTCATACGCAAACGGAAAAAGAGAATAGATGCTCTTGTGGTTCCCCAAAATCCAAAGAGGGTATGCGTGCACACCCCTAGGGGAGCTCACTCCCAGGGAATACAGGAGGGTCGTCCTCAACCGCCTCCATGCATGTTGCTACTGTTCCCGCCCCTTCGATGGCAATGGTCCCGACCTCCACTCCTGGGCGGAGTGGCTCAAGTATGGTTTGTGTTCGTTTTGAATAGTTGTTGTGTTGTGGAGGATAACTAATGGTTTGTTGGTGTGTAGGGGCGCTGAATCCTCGTCAGGGGCAGTTGATTTATCATTACCAGTGTAATCAAGGTTTCTAAAATCAAGTTAGTAGACAGGTGAATCTATCAGTTTAGGATTCAAAACTTTAATTGAGGTTTAATTAAATATTTTTTATTTTTTTAATATAATAATATATTAAGAAAAAAAACTCATAAATGATAACTTTATCATAGATTTTATAATAATCTATAATACATCATATTAACTTAAAGTGTTGTTTTAGAAAATTTTACAATACAGAAAGACAAATTCTCACATTAGTTAGAATAGACCTTTGAGTATGTTGTGATTAAGACTTCATGAAGAGACTAACAAAAAGAAAAGTCTCATATGCATAAACTTGAGTTTCATAAACATTTTTATAGTGAAAATTTGTTGATTTTTTCCACATGCAAATGTGATTTTTTGCAAAATTTTCTCCTCTCACTTTAACTTACCTTAAAAAATTACTTTCCTTTATATGATTTTTTTAATTTAAAAAAATCAAAAATGGACCCTATTTGAACCGACTAATTTTCACTGGGTTTTTTCTTTATATGAGACTGGTTTGGACAATTCTATTCCAATTCTTGTGCAGAACTAGTTTTAAAGAAACTTTAAATACTTTAAATCAAACACATGGTCAATTTTCAATTAGATCAGTTAAACCAACAAATCTGATATGGTTCTCACAATCTAGATTATAACAACACTCTTGTTAGCATCTTGTATGTTTGTATAAGTACTATATAGATATTCTTAACAAGAAAGATGATAGCTCAGAAAACAGCTCCACACTCCAAAACAAGTTTCATTTCAAACAAGCACATTAAAAGCTACTACAAATTTAAAGAAGACACTAAAATTTATAGATGAAATTGAGCAAAAATTTTCTTGAAATTTTTATTTGAGAAACATGCTTGAACTAAAAGCATGTGTGACTTCTTAGGAGACTTAAACAAGAGAAAAAAAAACTCTTTTAGAACCTCAATTTCAAGAAGCTTACACAAACACTTTTTTTTTCAAGACTCAAAATCAACACAAAACTTGGTAAAACCTAAAGAAATTAATATGACAAAAATTAAGGACTACACATGACTAATCTAAGACAAACTTAAAAGAGTATAAAAATGGAAAAAAAATAACTCCTAAAAATAGAATTGGAATAGAGAAGTTAAAACTGCAAAAATGCACCACAAGGAAACGCAAAATTCAATCCAAAACATTAACCACAAAGGTGTGATTTCATCCACAAACGTGTGGAATCACTAAATTTGAGTTTCTTAGGATCAAATTAGCATGAACAAACACACAATAAGCAAGAATGAGCATAAAAAATAAAAAATAAACACTAGAATGTGATTCAATAGATGATCAAGAAAATTGAACCAAAAATTTTAGGCAAACACCATTGAATTTAGCGCATAGAATTATTTTTTTTTATAGAAGATGGAAATAACAACTAAACAAATCAACTCACAAGACAAGCAAAATTGATGAACAACACGAAATTGTATAAATAAATGGAGAATTGAGATGAAGAGAAGATGACAAAAACAATGAACCAAACAAAAAATAAAAGCTAAAGGATAGGATAGAAAGAACCTCTATCATAGCTTAAGCTCTGATACCACATGATGCATTCCTCCCCAAGGATGCATGAAGAATTTGAGGTAGAAGAATTTTCTCCCAAGATCCTTGCGCATAGACGTTCCAAGGTTGCAAAAATGAAGGTGGAAGACTAAGAGATGGAGGTGATAGTAGGCCACTCTTGTTTTTGGAGATAAGCCAAAGATTAAGGAAGCTAGCCACAAGGGAAGGAACCCTTGATAATAGCATGAAGAACTTTCACAAAGGAGAGAACAATTAACACTCTCTAAGAAGAAGAGCTCTCAATTTAGAGAAGGTAATTTCATTCAAATGAGTGTTAAAATGATACATAGGGTGGAAAGCTCTATTTATAGAGCAAGGAATGGATCTATGGGTCTAGACATAAGTTGGACATCCACATGCCTCTAACTAGGGAAATTAGTTGCTTAATTTAGTGTTAATTAAACACATGTCAAATTAGTACTAAATTAATTCAACCAACATCAAAACATGACCCTAGCTTCATGGATCAATGCTCCCTCTTAATTTGAATTTCAATTTTGGAGGGAGATGACATGGCATCTCCAAAATTAAAATTTAAACAAGAAGCAACAAGAAATTCCATGTAGGAGAGAGAGACATGTGGCACCTAACAAGAGGGGACAAGTGGGCCCACATGTCTCCTACTTGCTTCATGTGTTGGTTAAAAGGGTGTTAAGAGGAATTAGGGGTGTGGATATCATATACCACATGTCCAAACTTTCTTGGACAAGCCCAACTAATTAACACACTCCACAAAGAGACTAAACACACCTCCTAATGGAAAATAAACCTAAAGGCAAAAAATACAAGGTCGGAAATCAAACTAACTACACCTTAAAATCCTAAGAAACAAGGGTGCAAATTTAAGCCTAAAAAGGAACTAATTAGTATAAAACAAGGGATCATGTCCTAAACTAAGCTCCTTCAAGCTTCATCCAAGTCATGCTCCTCCTTTTATTGGTCCTAGCTTAGTTTCTTGCTAGGTAGGCATGCATCATGGGATCTCCTTATCAAAGTCCTCTGGAAAGGGCAAAACTATAAAGCTTCCCACCATTCCAAACAATAGAGTCTAGAAAATTTTAGACACTACATTACCAAATCAATAATTTTCTTGGTAAATCCAAAAAGGATAAGTCTTTCTTCTAGGAAACCCCAACTTAACCAATCATAAGCTTTCTCTAGATCTATTTTAAAAGCTACCAATCCCTTCTTCAGTTTAGAATAATGTATATGGTGAACAATCTCCTAAGCAAGAATATAATTATTTATGGTACTCCTTCCTAGCATAAAACTACTTTAGAGAGGCCCGACAAGTGGGGATGGCAAATAAACTCATACTCATGAGTAATCCATGAACTCACCCTAAAGTTGATAGAGAATCCTCAATTTGGCTACGAATGGGTACAAGTATAGGGAATACCCGACTTATTAAGTTGAGGATGGGGATTTACATACTCGCCTCATCCCCATCCCCAAACCATAATTAGAGCTATCAAAATGTGATGTGATCCTCCCTAGCAAGAGATCTATCACTAGGGTCATGGCTAGGAGGATAGAAAGACTTGGCTAGAATGGATGGAGGAAGACCTTACCTCTTTATGCGCATTGAGATTATGCCATAGTCTCCATGTTTTCTTTATTTTTTAGCATTTTATTTTACATTTTATCTTCCTAGGTGGAGTGGTCTATTCCTTCTTGTTTGGCCTTGTATTTTGGGCATTTATTTTCATAGTATGATAGGCTAGGAGGTGTGCTTAGTCTCAATGTGGAATATATTAGCTAATTGGCCATTTAAGGGTGTTGGTGGGTTGTTTTATTAACCACACCCCTCTTTTCTAATTAAACCCTAATTAGTTAGCACATGAAGCATGGAGGAGACAAGGTGGGGTCCTTGTTCCCCTTAGTAGGCGTCATTTTTAAATAATTGTCACATGGCATCCTACATGGCACTTAGTTAGATTTAAGATCCATGATTTTAGGTGCATGTGCTAATTATTTGAATGTGGCTCCTCATTGAAACTCCCTCCATTTCTCATGGCCAAGGCACTCCCCCTACCCTATATATAGACCCTTTACTCCTTTGTATACTTTACACTTGAATTTGAATGAAAATATTGAGAGTTCTTTTCTTTTTTAAGTGTCCTTTCTTCTCTTTGTGAGTTGAGTTCCTAAAGCTTTTATCAAGGGTTCCTTCCCTTGTGTCAAGCAACCTTCCTTGAGGCTTATCGTCTTGCAAGTGGTGCCTCCCACCTCCACTTTATTCCTACACCACCGAATCACTTTTCACCAAGACCTCTTGAAGTTGATCCTCGGAGGAGCATCCAAAGGAGGATCTTATCAAAATGGGTTGGGCCCGCTAGTCCGCTTCGCAGGTCTACAAAATGGATCAAGCTAGACTCTAAAAAAAATGCTCAAATAGAACTAAGCCTTTTAGACCCGACCCATTTGGCCCGACTATATAAATAGGTTTAGGTCGGACTGGCCCGACAAGCCACGAGCCGACCCAAATAAAAATACATATATTAAAAATAGAAATATATTAATAATTATATATTGTTAATTCAAATTAAAATAAATTTGGACGTGCATGGCTACATTCGAAGTCGAAACCATGATTGTTCATGTGAATCATTTCTAAAGCATATAAAAAAGCTGAATATAATATTCTATAAATAAGCTATATATATTAAGCTATATTTATAAGTATAAACTATGAAGTAAGTTATAAAGTATAAAGTATAATCCTATAAATTATAAATAGTAATAAATTAATAACAACATATTATACTATTAACACTATGTATAACATTGTAAGTCTGTAACGTTGCATTATACTATTGTTAATCCATTAACGACATTAAGTCTATAATCCATATCATTATATATTATTTTATTATTATATATCATCTATTTATTATTTTTATTTTCAGAATTGGTGAGTACATTGTACATGTTTCATAATTTTCACGAGTTATTTATTTATCTTATTCTTACTTAGTCACAACATGAATGTTTTTTTAAAAGGCTTGTTTTGGCCCAATGGTTCGTTACAGGGTCAGGCTGGACTTAGAAAATAGCAACCCGAATAAAATATGGATTGGGGCAGCTTGACCCATTTTTCTATGAGCCCGATGGGCCAGGCCAGGTTGCCTATTTTAACAGCTCTACTCATACTTGCTCTTACTTTGCTCTTATTGTAATAACTAAAATATTCATTTATTTTAAAAAATGAAAAAAGGTTTGACATTTAATTACAAATTAAAAACTTTTCATTTATTCGACAACTTTTGAATTTCATTAAAAAATTATTATTAAGGTTTTTTTGTGGGTACGGAATGGATATGGTTTACCCGATACTCGATTGGGATAAGAATGTAACATAAATTCATAGCTATTGGGTATAGGCACGGGGGTGGGGATGGGTTTTGGGAGTGAAGATGAAGATGAGAATGTCATATCCGTTTTCATCTCGTCCCATTGTCATGCCTACCGATAAGTTCATCTAAGAATGGTCTTAAGCGATTCACCAAGACTTTGGTTATTGATAGATCGATTTTTTACTATATTTTTTCATGTTTAATGCATGTCTATAAGGAAATAAATGCATATTTATAAACAAAACTCAGTTTTTAGTGTTTATTCTCAATTTAGATAAATACTTAAGTAACGAGAAGAAAGAGAGGAAAAATTGGGCCTTTATAAAGCAATTATTAAAGATTCGGGATAACACAATCGTGCTCCACTACAACATAGTCATGCTAGGTCAACTTAGCCAAAAATTTAGCCAGAAGAAGCACAGTTGTGCTTAGGGATGGCAACAAAATCTATGTTCGTGGATTAAACCTGTGAAAATACTCACATGGATAATTTAAATGGGTATCCGCCACCTGCATGTACGGGTTTTTTTTCTACCCACTCCTTAACGAGAATGGGTGCGAGTATCATAGTACCCGTACCCGTAGGTACCCTCTACCCGCTAAATTAAAATACTATAATATTTAATTTAAATAAGATAATATTTTTCTTAAATAAATCAACTTAAAATATTAATTATCAAATTTTATTGTTATCAATGTTACTTTTTTTATAAAAAAATGAATAATTCATAGAATTATTTTTTATAAAAATGTTGGTAATGTAAAATGAATATTCTACTTATATTAAATATTTTGTATATATATTATAGTAATCTATTTTTGGGTCCAATTAATCTTGGAGAAACTTACTAGTATAATTTTATTTTTAGATTTTTTGACAAATAAATTATTTTCTTTATAAAACTTCAGGTAAAAAATAATATTTTTTTAAAAAAAAATATTTGTGGCACCTATGGATACCTACAGGTAGCGGGTACGGGTATTTTATAGTGAGGCAGGTAGCAGGTAAACACTACCTGCCCTGACCCGTTGCCATTCCTAGTCATGCTTAATTAAGCAAGATTGTGCTATGATTTTAGTATCTTCACTCCAAATATGAGCATGGTTGTGCTACTTGAATTTCAGGAAGGACACTAAAACTGTTGAGATTGAAGGATTGGAAAGCAACGATGAAGCATCTGAAGTCATTGAAGTTTTGATTTTGTAGTATTAGCTTAATTCATTTTCTGGTACCAAACACATTTAATAGGTGAGGTACTTGTCTTGATGATTTAGATAGGCATGAGAATGTGTTTGAGTAGCAAAGGGATCAAATTTACTAAGTTGAGTGTTGATTTACGTCATAGGTAATCGATTACTTAAGTTGGTAATGGATTACCTAAGCTGGAAAGTGCTGAAAAGTCATCAAAGTTGAGTTTTCTCGGGAGGTAATCGATTACAATAAAAGGTTAATCGATTACCCTACTTAAAATTTGGATTCCAAGTTTTATGCTCTTGGAAATAATTGATTACCTGAAAAAGTTAATCGATTAAACCTAAGACCAAGCTTTTTAGGCCGTTTTGAAGCAACTAATCAAGTAATTGATTGTTTAATCGATTACCTTATTTTTCAACTCTTATAAAAGAAATTTTAAAATAGTTTTTCATTAGTTTGAAAAGGTCCAAAAGAAATTTTGCACATTCTCAAGTGAGAAACCCATATTATACAAGAGAAAAACCTAGAAATTGATGACTTAAAGAATCAAAAATTGATTGATCAAAGGGATAAAAAAGAGTGATCTTGAATTCTATTGTTTGGATATTCATCACAAATCAGGTGATATTATTCTATGCTCTTTTCTTTTTGTTTTTTCACAAGTCTTGATAATTTCTTGAGTTGTTCTTGAAGTTATTGTAAAATCTTGCAACGAGGTGTTGTGGGTAACGCGTTGTGAATGGCGAGGTGTCACAATTTAGCAAACTCTTATGAGGTGCAAGAGCAACCTCTTTTGTTGTTTTGTTTTGAATCTTTCTAGGTAAAAATTTGTATGTGTGGTGTGCATGTATTAGATTTTTAGTGGAAAGTAGATTAGTGGAATGCTAAGTCTGGAAATTGGATGTAGGTCAAGTTGACCGAAGCAGTATAAACAGTTGTGCAAATTCTCTCTTTACCTAAACTCTTTGTGATTGATTGAATTTGTTTCTTGATTGTTTTGTATTGGGTTTTTACAACTGCAACTTTAATTGAATCTTTTATGTAGCAAAATTGATTTTTTGGCATTGTATAATTGCGATTGTGATTGAGTGATTGAATCTTTAATTGAATCTTGATATTGTATGTTCATTACCCATTATAATTTGGTTGCAAAAGATTGGGTTTGAAATTCATATTGTGGTTTGACTAAGTGTTATTTAGAAATCATTATTGAAGGAATTGTTTTGGTCAAGCTTGGTGTTCATATCTTAGAAAGAGTTGAATCTCACGCATTGTTTCAAGCTTTATTTGAAAACCCATTTTGAAAACAATAAAGTTAGATTTTGGGAATTTCTTTACATATTACTTTTTAATAGAAAAAGTTTGTGAAAATATTTTAGAATCTATTCAACCCTCCCTTCTAGATTCCCCTTGGGACCAACGAAAACAACACAGTTGTGCTCATTCTAGGACTCGTGCTAAAAAGAAGCTTAACCACTTTCTACGAATACCAAAAAATGAGAGACAAAAGAGGACTCGCTTTGGCTCGGAAGAAGAGTTAAATTAATTCTTTGGATTTAGTCGATTCAAAGTGCTTTATAAAGTAATTCTTTCTTTATTAAAGTATTATGTAATTCTTAAGATGGTTGGCTATACATTACTAATAATTGCCTAAAGTACCTATTTTTACATAAGTAAAGAATAGTTATCATAATTTTTTCTTATTTAAGGCCTTGTTTTTTTCATATTTCACTTAAATCTAGAATTATCTAGAAAATTATCCTTATGATTTATTTTATGCATATTTTACCTTTATTTTCCTGTTTTTAGTTGTTCTGAGACGGGTTGTGAGAAGACCGAAGAAATGGCATAAGATTGGAACTTGTTGGCATTGTGGAAGCATCCAGGCACCCAGTGGCCAAGATCGAAGTGCCCAGCACAACTTGGATGAAATGGTAAACAATGTAATTATTATGCATGCACGTCTGGCATGGGCTTGAGCTAAGACTAATAAGAAAGGAGCATGACTTGGATGAAGCTTAAAGGAGCTTAGTTTAGGACATTTTCCATTTAATTGTATTCATTTAACCATTTTTAGGAATGTATAAGCACCCTTGAGTCATTAGGATTTTAGAGGTGTAGCTAGTTTAATTTCTGGCCTTGTATTTTGGACTATAGATTCTATTTTCTTTAGGAGGTGTAAATAGTTTCTTTGTGGAGTGCGTTAATTATTTGGGCCTATCTAAGATGCATTTGGACGTGTAGTTATTAATTTCCACACCCTTAATTGCTTCTAAAATCCCTTCTAACCAACACATGAAGCATGTAGGAGACATATGGGCTCCCTTGTCTCCTTCCTTCACTTCACATGTGTTTTCTCACTCCTACATAGCTGATTCGTATTCCTTCTTATTTTAATTTGAATTTTGGAGGTGTCATGTCATTTCCCTCCAAAATTCAAATTCAAACCATTTTCTAGGGCCATGTTTGGATTTTTAGTTGGATTAAATTAGTGTTAATTGAGCACATGCTAAATTAAAACTAAATTAAGCCAACTAACCCTTGTTTAGGCATGTCAGACGTTCATGTTAGTGCCTAGGCCCATAGATCCATGTCTTGCTCTATATAAGGAGCTTCACTCCTTTCATGTAGCTTTTAACACTCATTTGAATGAAAATATCCTTTCTCTAAATTTGAGAGCTCTTTGTTCTTAGAGAGTGTTCATGTTTCCTCCACTCTTGTGAGAGTTCTTCATGCTATTATCAAGGGTTCCTTCCTTTGTGGCTAGCTTTACCATGGCTTATCTCCTTCATTGAAGAAGTGGTGTCAATCTTTACCTCCATATCCTAGTCTTCCACCTTCATCTCTTCAACCTCAAAAACCTCTAAGAGTAGATCCTAGGCGGCTTCCTCCTTTTCTCAAGAATCTTCAACCATGGCTTGGGAGGGATGCATCAGGCACCAATGTCATGGTCGCCCAATGCTTAGAGAAAAAGTAAGGGCATGTTTCCTAAAGCAGTGCTTAGCGCCCATGTCTCCGCCGCCTAGCACTGGTGTTTCAATCTGAGGTTTTTAGATGGGCGTCTTTTCTTCTGGTTGAGGGTTGCACACCTTGTTGGCATAGGGCTAAACTCTCGTGTATTTTTGTTCTCTTTAATCTAAGTTTATTCTTCAATATTGGTGCTCTTTTTTACCCTTTGTGTTATTTTCTTTATTTTTCGTGGGTTTTACTTGTTAAATAAGCTTGAGAAAGGATTTTGACTTGTAAAATGAGAAGAGCTCCTAATGGGTTTTATTGCTCAGGAGAGAGTATCATTGGCCATCTTAAGCTCTTTTTCTTAATACGGGTTATATGACTTTAGATTATGTGAGAGATCAATAGTCTAATACTCAAATAGCTTAGCTCCTTGCTTATGAGAGATCAAGGTTAAGGATACTTTTATAGGTGATGGGAATATGGGTAGCGAACGAAACTTTTGAGTTCATTTATGCACTTGAGAGATGGTTTAGTAAAATCAAACCCAATTAAATCTTATACGTGTAAACGCTTCTTTTATTTTCTTTATTTAGGCTTTATTTACTTAGTGTTTGTTAGTGTTAGTTAAATTTCTATCTTTTTGTTCGTACAAGTAAAAAGTCTTGATATTTTTTAGGTATCATCCAAGTTCGTGTGGGATCAATCTGATATTTATCGGATACTACATACGACTAGTGCACTTGTCAGGAGTATAGTAGAAAATTTGCACTCATCAATTACCCATGTCTGGCTAATCCCTTTTTTCTAGGGTTGTGATGTAAACTTTGTGATTCCCTTTGCACTTTGCGTTATTATTCAATGTTATTTAGTTATTAACTTGTTTTACTATTTTATTTGTTAACCTCTTAATTGTTTAAATAATTACAACCATGGATATTTAAATAATCAATCTGTGAAGCAAGTAGATTATTGCTCTGATAGAATTGACCAAATTTATCAAGCAAACATCCAATTGGTTAAAGAAATTGATCCTAATTTGAATTCTTGCATGGTCAAATTGGAAAAAGAGTTAGGGTTATAGTGCCTGTGTGAATGATCAAATGCGCAACAACAATTTTGGCAAAATATTGGTGATCAATAAATAACAAAGAATGAGATTGTTTAGTAAATAAGGGATAGAAAATATTAGTGTGAAAATCACAACTCTAGGTTTTAATCCATTGAATTCTAAACCCATTACTCTATTCTTGTTTGCATCTTATTCACAATCTGAACAATCAAGAACACATACTCACTACATCATTATTTTCTTTTCTGTTCTTTTATTCTCAATTGAATTATTTGAGAACTAGATCTGGTTTTTTGAGTACAATATCCAGACTTATCAACTATTACTACTACATAAGGTATGTTGTCCTTAAGCAGTCATATTTTACACATAAGCTATCATCTTATAAATTGTATTACATAAGCTAATTGGGCTAAAATCTTTAAGAGATGTTGTATAGTCAATTTTAGGGATAAGAATCATGAGAGTTTTCACCAAACCATCCATAGATCGACCCTATTAGGAGGCATTTTGGACAAGATGATGCAAGTCATTTCCAAAAATTTTCCAATAAGATGGCTAAAACCAGTTTGGACCTAAAGCTTTAAAGGATCCTATATTCTTTAAGGCTTGAAAAATGTCTTCCTTTGTTACTACATTCATAAGTGTGTCATGCCCTATGTCGCTGAGATGAGGGCTTAGAGAAATAGTCAATTTGGAAGGAGTATTAGGGATGGGCTCACAAAATAAATTACGAAAATATCTTGGTATAGCTACCCTCAAAATAGCATCATCATAACCAATTCTCGTCATCCAAGTGAAGATTGTGAATTATGTTTCACTTCCTTCTAACCATAGTTTGGGTGTGAAAGAACTTGGTATTCTTGTCCCTATGTCGTACCTATTTTTTGCAAGATTTCTGACGCCAAAATATTTCTTTCCTCCTAATCCACGTACCATATTCTCCCCACAAGCTCTTCTCCGAAGTAAGTTAATGGAGTCATTATTGTCCCAACTTTATTGCACCCCTTGAAGTCTCCCTTCTATGTGCATTTTCTCCTTGAATATATTACTGAAAGTCAACCTATTAAATTTGAGAGATTCTTCACGTACAAGATTAACGACTACTAGAAGTTGCTCTTACCTTGAGTCCAAGCATCCTTTACTATCAAAATATTTTTAAAAAAAAATCTTTAAAACATTAAACCAAAATAGATTCAAACTTCTACTAGAATCATTTTTTGTGCGAAATGAAATTAATACGATATATATATATATATATATATATATATATATATATATATATATATATATTATATAATTAAGTTTAAAGTAATATATTGAAAGAGGGACTACCTTTGACTTTCATTGTCTAGGTTTATTTCTTTTCAATTTGCCCCCTTAAAAAGTGACATGATCTCCTTAAAGGCTGAGCAATTTTTGTCCCCCCTCATAAGCTCAGCCTTTAAGCTTAGGAGGGTCTCTAAAGCTTAGGAAGACATTACAGATGTTTAGGACAAACACAACTTCTTCTAATGCTAGAAAACCACTAGAAGTTGAAGACACCTAAGACCAGAGCATGTCATGAAAAAAGCACACTAGGTGGGCGTGTTTCGTCTGTCTCTAAGACACAGTTGAATATAGATATCATGAACACGATGTTCTCGTTACCTACTTTTTTTTTTCAAATCAAAATGGATATTTTAAGTCTTAAAATATTTAATAGTAATTAACTTTATATTATAAGTAGTTAGCCTTATCAAACATAAGAAGGGTTTTTTTTGTGAAAGGTATGGGCAATACCACCCGAAATCAATTACTAAATAGTATTCAACATACAAGGCAGATCATTAAGATACACAATAGAGAAATTATCTAGAACACAACTACACAAAAGTTCTAATTAGTAGACAAAACTATTTTGACAAAACATTGGCCCGCAAATTTGCTTCACAGGATATGTAAATGAATTTGCACTAAACAGTTTTCCTGCTACTTCTATAGATGCGATCCAATATGAAAAAATATTCATGATCTTGACATAAGAGGTTATATTTAGAATATAAATGATATCTTTAGTTTTTTCGAAAGAAATTTCCCTAATAAATTGGTAGATGAGTTAATGTAAATTTATTAACCTAGTTTCGATTTTACATATAAAGTAATATTTTTCAAATACCCCAAAATTCGTAATAAAGATAGATAGTAAGTTTCACAAAAACTTGTGATAATCATAAATAAAATATCTGCAAATTTATTTTACCCAAATTAGCTCCTTGTTTTCAATATTGGTTAACAACAAAAGTACAAAACTAAACTCACCAGTCACCACTCTAATCTTTTTAGCCGGCCGGTGAGAATCTTTTTACCATTGGCAAGGTGATTGAGAAATTCGTAAAAGGTGTTGTTGCCTATGTATCATATATGGCTGAATGTAACACAACAAACACACAGATACAAAATAAATAAAAAATGGCCAACCATGTTACGTTTTGTAAAGGAATTTGTCTTATCATTATAAGGTAAGTTCCTCCTCACGTATTGATTTCTTGCTCAAGAAAATTGTGTTTGTAGCATTAAACAGACTCGTATTTGTATTCAATGATAGTCAGGTAAATGATGTCATGAGCCAGGATCCGTTGTATAGTATGTAATATTATAAAGAAAGAAATTGCATAGGCATACTTATCAAAATGAATATAAAAAAAGTCCTTCCAAAACAATTGGATCTGGATCCCCTTCACACCATGGATGTCCAATCTTCCTTGCCAGTCATTAGCTTCTTCCTCTCACTTTTAATGCTTTGGCTATCAAAGAACTACAAGCAAAAGGGACTACATAAACTGCCACCAGGACCTTGGAAGCTACCTATCATAGGGAACCTTCATCAACTAGCAGCAGCAAGTTCACTTCCTCATCATGCTCTCAGACAATTATCCCAAAAATTTGGACCGTTAATGCGCTTACAACTAGGTGAGATTTCTGCAGTAATTGTATCATCCCCCAACATGGCCATGGAAATAATGAAAACACACGATCTTGCTTTTGCCCAGAGGCCAAAATTTCTTGCTTCTGATATTATGGCCTATGGATCAGTAGACATTGCTTTTGCTCCATATGGTGATTACTGGAGACAAATGAGAAAAATATGTACGTTGGAGCTTCTAAGTGCAAAGAAGGTTCAGTCTTTCTCCCATATTAGAGAAGAAGAGGTAGCTAAACTCATAGAAACAATTCAGTCATCTGCAGGTGCACCCATCAATTTCACAACCAGGATTGACTCTTTCGTAAGTACCTTTGTTTCCAGAGCAGCATTTGGTAACGTAACAGAAGACCATGAAGAATTTTTGTTGATTACGAAGGAAGCAATAGAATTGGGAGATGGCTTTGATCTTGCAGATATGTTTCCAGCTTTCAAACCTATGCACCTCCTAACTGGTTTGAAAGCCAAATTGGATAAGATACATAAAAAGCGTGACAAGATCTTAGAGAAGATCATAAAGGAGAATCAAGCAAACAAAGGCTTGAGAAAAGAAGAGAACGAAAATCTTGTTGAGATTCTTTTACGAGTTCAACACAGTAGCAACCTTGATGCCCCAATTACAACCAACAATATCAAAGCCGTGATTTGGGTTAGTATGTCTGCCATAACAGTCATCTGATTTTAAATTCTATTTGAGATCACCGACATATATTATTCAAACATGTTAACAAATCGAGCTTATCTTTTCGTGCTTGTTTTGAATTGAAATATATCTGGAACTATGTTCAACATTATCCAGGACATATTTGCAGCTGGAACGGATACTTCAGCAAAAGTACTGGAGTGGGCAATGTCAGAACTGATGAGAAACCCAAGAGTAAGGGAGAAGGCACAATCTGATATCAGACATACGTTCAGAGAAAAGAAAACAGTAAGGGAGAAAAACCTGGGAGAGCTTAGCTACATCAAGGCAGTAATAAGAGAAACCTTGAGGTTACACCCCCCTCTTCCTTTGTTGCTTCCAAGAGAATGTAGAGAAGCATGCAAGATCGATGGATATGATATCCCGATGAAGACTAAAGTGATAGTGAATGCATGGGCAATTGGGAGAGATCCTGAGAAGTGGCATGATGCAGAGAGCTTTATACCAGAAAGGTTTGATGGTACATCTATTGATTTCAAAGGAACAGACTTTGAATACATTCCTTTTGGAGCAGGAAGGAGAATGTGTCCGGGCCTTACATTTGGTATAGCCAATGTGGAGTTTGCTCTAGCCAAGTTACTTTACCACTTCAACTGGGAACTCCCACAAGGAATGCAATCAGACAAGTTTGACATGGAAGAAGCATTTGGAGCAGTGGTTGGAAGGAAAAACAACCTTCACTTGATTCCCATTCCTTATCCTTCAATTTTATGATAATGGCAACTGAGGCACCTTCACTTAAAATTATAGGAATAAAATATAAGAAATGCAACTAGAATATGCAAAGTCAATGCTTTCCACTTTTCGGTTTTCACTTTTATGTGAGTCCTTTATTGTTTAGTAGTAGTATTGTTGTTAATTTTTCTTAGTGTTTAGTTGAACTTTTGCCTCACGCAGTTATGTAACATTAATGTCAGGATCCCCAATTTGATTATGATTGACAAAATGATTTTGGGCTTTGAAATTTGGAGAACGAAATAGCTCTTAATTGGACATATTTTCTTATCAAAATTATGACAAAGTTTGAAGTGGCGTAGCCTCTGGATAGACAAATATTTTAGCCCCTTAAGAAATTCTAGACTGAAAGCAAATACAACTAGTTCAATTTTTCTCAAAAGAAACGTTACGTACAATACTCTAACATACTATTTTTCACAATTTCTTTTATTAATTAAAACCTATTAAAATACATAAAATGTATAAATCTCACATCTTACTTGATAAAACTCTCTTAATTTTATAATTTCAACAAATTATAACAATTATATAAACGTGTCAAAAATGTTAGAGAATGTATTAATAAAATGTTAATAATACAATATTAGATACTATTTTAAACGTATTTTTTATTGATTAAAAATTCAAAAAGCTATGGATCACATTATTTAATGGTTCTCTTTTAATTTTATAATTTCTAATAAATTTTAGTCAATAATAACATGTTGATTAGAAGCACTAAAACTTGTTTTTCTTCACACTCCTATTTTTCCCACAAATCAATACCATCCATAAAAAGAATCTTGTTAATATAATGAGTAAACTTTCATTTTAATCTCTAAAAATTACTTTCCTGAAAAACAAATTCAAACAAATTAATCTTTAATAATTTTATTATTGTCCAAATTGATCATAAAATACTTTAGATAACACTTTAAAATCATCTGAAATATTTTAAGGGTCAATTTACCTACAGTAGAATAATTAAAAATATGCTTGAAAAAAATATCAGTTATGCAAGTGTAATAACTTTAGTAGTAACTTCATTTGTAAAAGATGGAAAGAAGAAAAGAACTAGATTAAAATTTATTCATCAATCCATGTTCATCTTGGTCATCAATATTAGCCTCCTGGGATGGATTTTAGCTCCTACCGTCGGTAGTAATCCAGAAATTCTTATGGTAACCAAAATGGAGCAATAGCAACCAAACATGAAAAACAAAACCAGATGAAGTTCCGAAGCAACACAACCAGTCAATGATGGTCAAAATGAAAAATGAACTTACATAAATAATCCCACTACTCCTAGTTGAGCTTTTTATCTCTCTGCTCAGTTTAGCCGCATGGCCATGTTTTTATTTCAGAAGTGGGGAAGATATTCTTCTAATTTGGTAAAACGTAAGAAATATGTTCATGAGAAAACAGATACTTGAAGAATACGTTACATCAGGTACGTAAAAGAACAAATATATGCAATAACCACAACAGGAAATCATAGAATATTTGTATCTTCATTCGAATTTAAGAGTACATTAATGTATAGCATACAATTTGTGCTCCAACAACTTCCATTGTCACTTTCGTCCTCTCACCTAATCAATCACTCGCACTAACACGTGTAATGAAGGAACATTTTATTGAGAACCTAGATCCTAAAAATAATAGAGGACCCTCAGAGCAAAGCCGATGTCCAGATGATAAATTACAAAATGTATGATTCTTTCTATCTAAATGAGTGCAGATCAAGGGTTTATATACATAAAAAAAATCTGTTCACTGCCAAAATTGGACGACTCCTATATGCAAACACATCCACAGGAGCGTGCTATGTTTCATATGACCATCATTGACTGCATATGTGTATGCAAGTATCTCCTTGCTACCATTAACACAACCAGATAAAGATCTGATGCAACACAACCAGTCCAGATGGTAAAGTACTCTTCTGCCAATACCACAATGAACTTGAGAAGAAACAACTTCAAAAGTTCAGTTTCAACACCTCACCAATTATGCAACTGAGAAGTAATGCTTTTCTCAACAGGATGATATTGTGTATGCAAGTATCTCCTTGCCTTCACAGAACCAGGCTGCTCAAGCCACTTGTCATATAAACCTTTAATAATGGGATTGTCAAATGGTGATGCTACCAAAACCTAGCATATATAGAAAACATAATCAATCCCTAATTAAATTATGATTGCAGAAAAGATAAATAATTAGAAACCGAACAACAAAGTCCACTTAGACTACTCAGAAACTAACATGTTTGAAACAAGAAATCGTTAGCTACTTTTACATACAGCTAACCGGGAAAAAAGGGTTTTCAATATCCGAGAGTTTTCCACAATAACCAAAAAAGGGGTAAAAGCACCAAAGACATTGTATGTAATGCCTAGGGGCAAGGAAGCAAATATTGTAATGATGTAATCCAACCCAAGAACCCTTTGAAAGGACACATAAAGATTCTTCCTATCTTCCATTATATAAATTAGGATTAGAATTTTATTTGTAATTTTGTTAACTTTGACTTTTAGCAAGTTGACTCCTATAGTCAACCTTCTTTGTCTGACCATTGTATTTGGGTCAACCTTTTTCTAGGAGTACTATACTCATCATGCTAGAGCATATAGGTTGGGCCAGATTCTAAGATAGAAGCATAAATTCCTACATCCTTTTGTTAGTGCACCCCCAAATGAATTTAGACTACATTAGGAGAAGAGGCATTGGGTGGTTAAATGAACTATAATTGGACAACCATGGTTAAGTTAGCTTGACCCAAGTTAGCTTGGCCATGGGTTACACCTAACCATGGTCTAGTAACTACAGTTAGCCTCTTGTTCATGATCTTTTATCAATTAGAATTAGCCTTGAGCTTTTGAGTGAGAGTTTCTCTTCCTTGGCTGTGTGAGTTTGCCTTTGAATGAGTGGTCCTTCTAGCTTCCATCAAGGATCTCTCCTTCTAGCAAGCATCTATTTGCTTATATCTATCCTTAGAGTGGCACACCATAATCCATTCCTTTGGATGTAAGATCAAGAGAAGCAATGTGGTTTACATCAGGTAGAGCATCAAAACAGATACAGACTAACAATTGTTTATAATTTTTTCCTACCAGAATCTATGTGATGTTGAGATTTTCGATGCTATCCCACTAATGCAGATGTAGATGCAGATAAACACTTCGACTTCTTTATGAAAGCCAAATTTTTTAAGAGTGCAACTTAAAATAGTAGCTTACATGTGATAAATAATACTACTTACATTTTCCATGTAAACAGATTCTAACAGCTGACTCAATTCTTTAGGAGATTGCTCTGAATTTGGTTTAATTTGACCTCCCCCATTTAAGCAACCTGCACCAATGAACATTCTTTAGTTCAATACTTACCAATTTTATGAGCCTTGTGAAAAAATGTGTATAACAAAAACCAACAAATAAATGAAATTGTGATAAAAGAAAAACACAGTACCTGAAGGGCATGCCATGATTTCCAGGAAATGATAATCACATTTCCCAGTTTTAAGTTTTCGTACAATGTTCTGCAAGTTCCGGAAACCATAACATAGAGCAAATTTTAACACTGTTTTCCCCTCCACCTACAAAGACAATATGATGTAGAGCAGTAAGCAAGTGTGCTCCTTTAAGTGCTGTTGGCTTTGGCAGGGTACTCCCTTTATCCAGAACCTCTCCCAACTCCAAAGGAAACAAAATATCAAGATGTATTGCTATGCAAAAAGTGACTCAAATGTTTATACCTATGGTTTACTTACAACCTAACAGAGTAAAACATACTAACTAAATCTCCTATTTTGAGCCAGAATGAAAGAATTGCCATTGCAGTATGAAAGAATTGATGGTGAATGGATAATGATGGACTTTTATTCATGAATCAATAATGACTTCAAAGAAATAATGAGAGAATATAAATAACACACATCACAACCAGAAACCGTGTTGGAAACTTATGTCATCAAGAAATGACTCTTAAAAACTACTAATCATCCAATTTGTTATAAAGCATAAATACTCAACATTTTATAGTTAGATATTTGCAGTAGATACTTATAACAACCTTCCTCACTAGTCACCAGCATAAAAGTATAATGAAGTTCACAAGAACTTGCCTCCAGAGTAACTTCCTGAAAATCTGAATTCCTGATGTTTCTAAAGGTCAAAGGGTCATCAATCTGTCTTCCAAAAAGTGTTTTAGCAGCATATCGGAAAATTGTTTCTGCATAACCTCCAGAACTTCCAAGGACCCCATAAAGGTATCCTTCTTCATTAATATTTGTAAGCCTGCAAGCACCACACCACATCGGAACACCATTGTTTGACAAACGGATGAAATTAAATAATGGAAGCAAAAGTTAGTTTCATACATTTTGTCCAGAGAAGTCTCTTCCAGGTTTTTAAAATCAACTTCTTTTGACTGTAAAATTGAACCCAAACATGCATTAGCATACATATCATTAGTTATGTTAGAAGTGAAAAAAAATTACAAAAAGATGGAAGGCGTAAAACTTATAACCTGAATCAATTCCAAAACTTCTCCAGTTGTCAATACCGAATCTACCTCTGAAATCATGTTAATTTCACTCTCATTCCCTTCAACATGGGACTCAAATTGGAAAACAAAGTCATCCCTAGCAGCCTCAAGCTTTTTATCATAACAAGGCATCACGGTAACATGGTAAACTTCTTCTGGGCTGTTAAAACAACTATTCAAGTGTTTTACTATTCAATGTATCAAGCTAAAATATATCATATGACTAATGATGGAGGTATTATAATCATCAAAAGATTATGTGATTCCCTCAAGTTCAAGGTCAATGAATATGTCTTTCCATCTCAAACTATAAGTTGGAGTTAATACGCAACCTGAGTCCTAATTCTTGGCACAAATAGTTCTTTATGATAGCTCCAACTGTTTGCTGTGGACTCTTTACTGTTGAAATATAAGGGAGAACAAAGGATCCAAGTTGCTTTTCTGCATAGCATATCCAACCTGCGGATAGATTTTTAACATCAATAACCAGAACCTATTCAGCACATTGAAAAGTAATTCTGGTTCCCAACCCTATGTTTTTAACAAAAATTGAAATAATATGAAGCAAATCAAGCAATCACAACAGAAACAAGGAGCCATGTTAACGACAAACAGAGAAACACAGATCATAGTCAACATTAACAAAAGATCATGAAATTCCAGCTTAAATTCCTACTTTAAAAGTCAGAAGTAAAATAATCCATCCAACATTTTTTCAAGATCTTCGACACAAGTTCAACTTCTAACACGTGAGTGATGTCAGATATACCCCCTATACATGTACTTATTTATAACTTCATAATAATAAGTTGTATAATTTTTAATAGTTATTTGTGTTGTTATATTTTGGATTTTGCTTAGTGATTATTCATTATTCATGTGTTCAGGCATGTCCAGCATCCAAGTCTATGTGCCTCACAGACACAATCTGCCAATGCATGATATTGATAAGTTTAACTTCGTTACCTGGGCATGCTGATGCAATCATAGGCAGGCATGATTTACTCCTCTCATCGTCGATCAATTGACTCTGTCTATACCTTGTGAGGAACTCCACACAACATTCGACCAGGGTCAAATCTCTACTGCAAGTTGTATCAAAAATTGCCTTCACTCCCAATGATTTAAAAAATCTTGTCAGCCTTTTGAAAGCCTGTAATGCCAAGAGTTTGGTTGTCAGCTAGGGTGAACAGGAAAGTTGGATTTTTTGCCCCCAAATTTATTTCAAGTGAAAACCTTATAAAAATATTTTTAAAACAGGGTTAAATGTATTTTTAGTCCCTTTGAAACTAATGCATTTTGGTTTTGGTCCCTATAATTATTTTCAAGGTTTTCATCCCACAAATTTGAAATCACCATATTTAGTCCATGCCATTACAAGACTCTGTTAACAGTTGACATGGCTAATGGAAATCCACATAGATATCCCAATTGGCAATTTCGCATATTCCAAATCATGTAGCAACTCAATTTCCACCTCAAATTGAGGTTTTCAAAATTTTCGTCAAATCATAAAAATAGATGTGTAGATTTTGTTTGTTGTTTGCTTTCATCCTAGGTAGACCATTCTTTGTTTGCAATCCATTTTTATACAACCCAGAGTCCCACTTCATCACATGAGATATGGAGGCAATGCACATGTTTTGAGCCTGAGAAAGTTGTGAAGGTCCCTTGGCAGCAGCAGGTGCATGTTGAGATAAGGTAAGGTAAATGTTTCAGTTTTTGGGGTTATGTATTTTACTCCATATGGGTACTGCATGGGAACCAGGTTTTGCTGTTATTTCCCCTTTTACTCCCAAACCTTATTTATTTTTTCTATTCTGATTGAGATGTTGAATTTATGTATGACAATAGGATCCTATACATGGAAGCGCTAAAGACTAGGTGAAGTTAGTATGTTCCATGATGGGAATCTGCTATGGCAAGTGCTAGAGCAGGTAGGATATTCAAAAAGCGTACAACCTATGGGAGGTCCATGTTTGGCCAGATACAAGATAAATTCACATTATTTAATTAACTAGATTTCATATTATTTAATTTTTTTCCTATTTTCCGTTGAGAGGTTAAATTTAAAAACTAAGTGCTTGTTTGGAAACAGTTTTATAAAACTGTTTTCAGTACTTTAATTTTTAAAACAAAAAACTTGTTTAGATAGCTGTTCTAAAACTTGTTTAGAACAGCTGAAAGTAGTCTTGCTTTTCAGTTTATTCTATTTTTGTTTTGAAAACTCAAAATACAATCAGAATATGTTGTTTTTTGCTTTTCATTAATGAAATTCCAATAAATATGAACAAATTTTTCCATTTTTACATCTTCAAAATAGTTTTCAAATAAAACTTGCCAAACAAGTTTTTTTTTTCTTTTTTTCCTGAAAACAGTTTTTGAAAGCTATTCTTGAAAACTCTTTTCAATAACTAAAAACTAAAATCAAACCAATCAAGCCCTTAGTAACTAACTCAACTTATTTTATGTGTAGCCATATTATTTTCTGTGGGATTCCATCACATGGGAATGACCCAAAACCCCATTACAAAAGGGAACAAGTTCAAGCAGTGCATAACTGGATGAAGATAGGTGAAAAGATGAGCTAGGATATTCTGAGGATGTCAAATTGGTCAAAAAATAAGGTGTCAACTTTTTGGAGGAGAACAGCATCAAAGAATGAAAGAAACCACCAAGAAAACAACATGATAGCTCGTCAGTCCAATGATATAATATTCTATTCCAGCATATGTGTTGAAGGCAGGCCATTGGGATGGTCACCCTTTTTTACCAAACAAAATCACAGCAATTAGCAACCCAACTTTCTTCAGGTCTCTTATAATTTCAATTTTCATTAGTCTAAACTCTAAAGGTTTGGTTAAATTTCCAACAGTAACCTATGTAATAAAGGACATCCAGGATACATGAACATTTGAAAGGGAGGAAACTAAGCTATTTCAGAACTGCAGACATTCAGCGCATCAGTTTTATAACTTGAGAATAGAGATGATGTTAATCATAATCTCAATCTGAATTCATAATTCAAAATTATGTTGATGGCTGGCATTTACATACTTTGTAAATTAACCAGAAATCCTTATCTCAATGGTCAAACAAAAGCCAGTCAGCCAAGATAGAGTGGCACAAAGCAGAGGAGGTGGTGTGTGATCTTGGGTCGCAGAAAAGGGTGCAGCACATAGTGCGGATGGGTGAGAATCAAATGGGTTTAACAGAATCACATTATGACAGGAAAAGAGAGATAGATGGGGAGCAAATATGGTTAGCGTGACTCTATAGAATGTGAGACATATCGAAGTGGAAATGTAGAAGGAAACCCCACCATAGTGAGGGGAATAATTTTTTGATTCAGCAAAAAATTTATGAAAAATGATGTAGCAAGTGAATGTCATCTGTGCATTACTATATGCCAAGTGGAATGGGCATATGTGAACTTTTGTTAGCCACACCACTTAATGAAAATCTGTTAACAACAGAGACTAAGATTTAAGCTTTTGGAGGGATGAAAACCATTAAAAATAATTATAATGACAAAAACCTTTTTTTTTTTTCATTTTAGAGGGGCCAAAAACATATTCAATCCAAAAAATATTATTAGCAAAGCAAAATCTAAAGTGTCACCTGAATTGGAGAAATGCCAAAATGAACAGCAATAGAAGCCCTTGACTGGGGAGAAATAGACACAATCACAGCCTTTCCTGAATTAATATTGTTCAGAAACTCGTCCAAACTCTGCTTCTCCAGCATAACTGTCTCTGCTGATGTGACACATCCACTGCAAGACCAGACAAATAAATTACAGTTCCAAATAAAACCTGCACTTTAGCATTATCAACACCATAGACTTAAGAAACACAATCAATGTTATATTTTTAATGAATTATTGATCGACAGTTAGATATTAAAGCTTTAAGCAAACAGACTTTCCTTTAGCACTCTGGTCAAATGTTGTCCCCTAGTACAGAAGAAAATTGAGTATGCCATATTCCTAAATCCCAATAAAACCGAGACATATTTATAAGTCATATATAATAAATAAAAAGGCCAACCAGAACCTTGTATATTTAACTTCATTAAACAAATGAAGAGGTTTTCACCGTTTTTCAAGTGAAAAGTTTGTGAGTTTGTCCTTGTGATGATAGCAGAATGGTGTGACAAAATTATGCTGTGTTTAGGACTATATGCAGCTAGTTTACCTAGTAATAGAAAACATGTGATCTGAGGTCAAAACTGCTCTGATTAAGACCATGTAAATGTTGCTCATGTTTGAGTTGGTCACATGGGGTGGTGGAGTTGAAAAGAAACGCAGCACTTAAAATTGCTTAGGGTTACTCATTTTCTTGATTTTTTTTTCTTTTCTATTATTTTGTTTACTCCCTTTACAAAGGGGAAATTGATCGGATTCAGACAAAATTCATTAGTGATGAAATTTAGAAAAATAGCATTTCTAACATTCTATTTTGACTGTTCTCACTTCGCATTTGGGTTATCCTCAGAATGATTCATAGGAATTCCTGGGTTATTCTCTTTTCTCCAAATCCCTAAAACATTGAGCCACAAAAATATTTGTTGACTCTGCAACAATATCATTTCAAATTTACTAAAGACAAAAACAAATACAGAAGGAAAATATATCTGTTGAGATGTAAATTGAGGCGAAAAAGAACGGGTAGAAAGCAGAAAAGAGAAAGAGGGGGAAGAGAAACCTGCATGCCAAACAATCCTTAAGCGAAATTTTAACAGGTTCAGACTTGACATGGTTGTTGGGAATTGATACCTACAGTGAATTTAGTAGTGAGGAGGTATTATGATTCCGGTGAAGAGCGAAGAATAGGAAATGAAAATACCTCTGGTTTGTCGTTCTTTTTTAATCCCTTGAGGGAGACTATGCAAGCCTGTGATGGGGCGATGAAGTCGTTGAGATCTCCAATCCGAAGCGCTGCTGAGAATTTCTCCGACATCTCTGACCCAGGCAATACCCAAGGTTAAGTTAGGGTTTCTATTACAAATAGTGTTCTGTTCCCTTGTTAGTCAAACGACGGTGCAGAGGAGAGAGAGAGAGAGAAACGCTTCCCTTCTCCGACAAGTGTGAACACTCAACAGTGAATTTGTGTTGTCTGCGATTACGGATTACGACTACCAACCAAGCTCGTCTCGTCAATCATTGCTCTTTCCAATACCTACTATAATCCACAAGTACCTTCTCATATAACAACTTCTATGACTACTCAAAAAACATCACTTCTACAGCTTTATATTTCGTGTTTTAGAAAATTAGATAAAAGATGAAAATTAGTTTTAAGTATATCATAAAACTAGTGATAAAATAATAATTAAATTAACAATAAGGTATTTAAAATAAATTTAATAATATCAATTAATTATATATTTAAATTATAAATTATTATATTATAATAAATTTGTATAATTACATATATATAATTATATATTTAAACGATAAATTACGATAATTATATATTTAAATTATAATCTATATTATTAAAACTAGTAAAAACATTGACTTAGTATTTCTATTTTGATATATTATAATAATTTTATGATTTTAATTTAATATATTTTCTAATAACATGATAGAATATATATATATATATATATATATAATATTCTAGATTATAGATATAAAATATAGATAGTATGACAATTATGTATGTAGATATAAATGTTTTAAAAAAAATTCTAAGATTATAAGGTTGATCTAGTAACAAAATTCATATATAAGGAAAGGAGAGGTTGTGAGTTCAAATCTTTCTTTTAACAAAATAGTTTTTTCTTTTTCTTTTATAAAAAAAGTATAATAGGTATTTTGAAAAGTGAACATAAAAAAGAGGAATTTTCTTTATTAATAGTATAGATAATATATAATATAAAATATAATAGATTACTGATTATGCATATAGATTATAGATAGTAGGTCAATTAAGTATGTTCATATAAATGTTTTAAATTAATTTTTTTCTTAATGTTATAAGGTTGATCAAGTGTCGAAGTTTATATTTAATAAGGGAAAGGTTGTGGGTTTGAATCCCTCTTACTACAAAATAGTTTATTTTTTAATTTTCAAATAGATATAAGAATAGAATAAGTATTTTGAAAAGTCGAAATAAAAGGGAGAAATGTCTTTACTAATAGTATATATAATATATACATATATATAATATAATATTATAGATTATTGATTATAAATACAGATTAGATAGTACGACAATTAAGTATATTGGATATAAATATTTTAAAGTAATTTTTTTTAAGGTTATAAGGTTGATCTAGAATTTCGTTTGGTGAGGGAAAGGTTGTAGGTTCGAATCCCTATTTTTACAAAGTAGTTTATTTTTAATTTTCAAATAGGTATAAGGACATAATAAATATTTTGAAAAGTAGACATCAAAAGCGAGAATTATCTTTACTAATAGTATACATATGTTATAAATATTTTTAAATATCTCACTGTTGACCTAATAATTAATTATACTCTTATTTGTCATTTTACAATTTTTAGCTAGTTGATAAGTTAGTTTTACCAAACACTTACATTTAGTTTTTCAGCTTTCAACAGCTATTCAGCTAGTTTTGTCAAACACATCCTAAATAATAAAAGGTAAAGATCTAAAAGAAAATTAGCTGCTAGTTTTTTTTTTTTTTTGTAAGTCAAATGAATATTATTAAAGAAAGAAAAGTTAAGCAATGTTGGGGTGAAGAAAAATAATTTAATTATGTAATTTTTTGTCCATAATTAATTTATCTCAAAATACTATAAAGATGGACTAAGAGGAGCGACATTTAAATGATGGGCTTAAGACAAAGTATGGTAAAATCAAGAGAAGCAGCATGGGAGGAAGATAAGGTAAAGTTCGAGGTCAAGAAGCCATAAAGATGGTTGAACCTTATTTAGCTTAGGGTGATAGGTTTTATTCACCTAGTAAAGGCTTGATCTCGAAGAAATTTGACAAAGAAGTCATTCGCTCGAACCAACAGTCAAGATGAATTCCTATCGTCAAGCTTTTACTCGAGATAGGGACACTAAAGTGAAAATGCTGAAGCAACATGATTCAAGAAGAAAAATCAAGAGACAAAAGATTGAGACATCTGAGAAGCCAATGCATTGCATTAAATTTTTGGTTTTGTTTTTTCTCTCATTGTTTTTACTCTTAAATCAATTTTATGGTACTAAAAACATTTATAGGTGTGGTATTTGTATTATGTGTTTAGATAGGCTTGAGAATGTGTTTGGGATGGTTTTTAATAGATTACATAGGCTGAGTTGTACTGGAAAAGCTTCAACAATGAGATTTTATGTGTTGTAATCGATTACCTAAAATCATAAATCGATTACTCTCGAGAACAAGCACTTTGGACCAATTTTGTGCAAGATATCAGGTAATTAAGTGAGTAATCGATTACCCTGCATCAAAACTGATATAAAAGCATTTTGAAAATAGATTTTACAACTTTTGATCAGTTCAATCAAGTGTTTGCTTCTGTTGTACGTTTTCTCATAATTCTTTCCAAGATTCATACCCATTTTTTATGGTTTGAAGGTGCTTTAATTTCAAGATTCAAGGAAAAGACTCTATTGAGTTTTGATATTTTCGTTTGGGTATTCTTCACTTCAGGTGATATTGTTTTGTACCCTTCTTTGAGATTATTGGAAATCTTGCAACGGGGTGTTACAAGTGAGGCATTGTGACTGGCAGGGTGTCACAGTGTAGCAACCTCTTATGGGGTGCAAAAGGAAGCCTCTTCTTTTGTGGTTTAAATCTTTCTTGGATTAAAATTTATATGTGTTATGTGCATGTATTGAGATTTTAGTGGAAAGCATATTAGTTTAAGGCTAAGTCTGTAAACTGGATGTAGGTCAGAACGAAGCAATATAAATCATTGTGGAAATTCTCTCTTCCTTATACTATTTAATTTCAATATTTATTGAATTTTTTGAGCACTAACTATTGGGTTTTTGTAGTTGTATTTCATTAGATTTTCTTGCTGCAGATCAAATTCCTTTTATTTATTTGCTTGATTTTAAATTTGGGTTTTGACCCATATTTTTGTGGTTTGATTTTCATTCTTTCTACCATTTCCTTTTGATTTTGAATAACTTGAAATAAAATTCTTGCTAAGTTTTTCTTTTATTACTTTGAAATCATTATTGCATTGGTAGGTTTGTAATCGTTTATTTTGATGACATTTTAGTTTATAGTAGGTCTTTAGATGAACATATAGGGCATCTTAAGGAAGTTTTATCTGTCCTTAGAATAAATAAACTTTTTGCAAACTTAGAACAATCCACCTTGTGTGTTCCTAGCATAGTTTTCTTGGGCTTTGTTATTAATGCCCAAGGGGTCCAAGTGGACCCCCAAAAAATCAAGGTCATTCAGGAGTGGCCCACCTCTACTAGTGTGACTAAGATCAAGAGTTTTCATGGTATCGCGAGATTTTATAGGCGCTTTGTGCCTAATTTCTCCACACTAGCTTTACCATTCAATGACTTGGTGAAGAATGAAGTTCCTTTCTTATTGGGTGAAAAACAAGAAGTTTTTCAACTGCTAAAGGATAGACTCACTAATGCAACCGTTCTAGCTCTCCTTGACTTTTCAAAAACTTTCGAGCTAGAATATGATGCATTGGGAGTAGGTCTAGGAGTTGTGCCATTGCAAGAAGGGTACCCCATTGCCTATTTTAGTGAAAAAATCAATGGTGTCCATCTCAACTACCCCACCTACGACAAGGAGTTTTATGTCTTGATCTGTGCCCTCTAAACTTGGGAACATTATCTTGTTTCCAAGGAGTTCGTCATTCATAGTGACCATGAGTCACTTAAGTATTTAAGGGGGCAAGGAAAGTTTAACAAGAGGCATGCTAAATTGTTTGAATTTCTTGAAAATTTTCCTTATGTCATCAAATATAAAAATGGAAAAAAATATGGTGTTTTATGCTCTTTCAAGGAGGCATTCTCTCCTTGCCATCCTTAGTGCTCAAATTTTGGGATTTGATGACATAAAGGAAATGTACCTTTCTAACCAAGACTTTGGAACCATTTATGCTGCCTGATCTCCCAAATCCAAAGATGATCTACTTATGTGAAGGGTACTTGTACAAAAAGGGCAAACTTTGTGTACCCCAACGATCAATTAAGAAATTGTTGACAAAAGAGAGCCATGAAGGTGGGCTCATGGGGCATTTTGGAATTGATAAAACCTTAATGCTTTTGAAAGAAAAAATATTTTGGCCCCATATAAAAAAGGATGTCCAAAGACATTGTTTTGCAATGTATAGCTTGTTTACAAACTAAGTCCCAAGTAATGCCTTATAGACTCTACACACCTTTACCCACTCCCTCTACACCTTGGGTAGATATTAGTATTGACTTTATCGTTGGGCTCCCAAGAACCCAACGAGGTGTAGACTTCATCTTTGTGGTAGTGGATCGCTTTATCAAAATGACCTATTTCATTCCCTGCCATAAAGTAGATTACGCGAGTCACATCGCAAGACTTTTCTTTCATGAGGTTGTCCACTTCCATGGAATACCCTCGACCATAGTCTCTGATAGGGATGCTAAGTTCCTTGGCCATTTTTGGAAAACCCTTTCGGCAAGGTTAGGAACTAAGCTACTCTTTTCTACCACTTGTCATCCCCAAATGGATGGACAAACTGAGGTAGTAAATAGATCCTTATCCACTATGTTGAGAGCACTCTTGAAAGGAAACCACAAGTTTTGGGATGAATATCTCTCCCATATTGAATTTGCATATAATAGGGTGGTCCATCGAACCACTAAGCACTCCCCTTTTGAGGTTGTATATGGTTTTAATCCTCTCACGCCTTTAGATTTATTTCCACTCCCCAACACCTGACTTTTTCATAAAGAAGGGGAAGCTATGGCTAAATTTATCAAAAAATTACATGAGAGGGTCAAAACCAATATTGAAAACCAATCTAGGGGGTATGCTTCATCTAGCAACAAGGGGAGGAAGAAATCATCTTTGAAAAGGCGTTTGGGTTTGGCCTTCACCTAAGAAAGGATCATTTTTCTTCTAAGAGGAAGTCCAAACTTAGCCCTCGAGGAGATGGTCCCTTCCAAATCCTTGAGATGGTAAATAATAATGCATATAAGTTAGACCTTCCCGAGGATTACGAGGTTAGCACCATTTTTAATGTTTGTAATCTTACACCTTTTTTAGGTGCTGACATGGAAGAGAATAACCCTTCAGATTTGAGGACAAATCCTTTCGACGGGGGAGGAGATGATGCAATCCTACCTACCAAGGGTCGTCTCACTAGGGCAATAGCTAGGAGGATAGAAGAAGACTTGGCCCGGAAAGACTCATCAACACCCTAGCTCATGATAGAGATAGATATTTTAGGCTATAGTCCATAGATTTCCTCTTGTAAATATTAATTAGCTTTTAATTTCCTTTTGGGACATGTATTTCGACCATTAATGCTAGTTTTTAGAGTATAGGGTGTAATTAGCTTAGGAGGGGAGTAGAGGGTCTAATAACGCAAGTGAGTGTTGGATCTCTTTCCACCCCCCCCCCCCCTTGTTTAGGCTATGACACTCCCCATGCTTAAGCTAGGCGCAACTTTTAGTAAGCTTAAGAGGGATTAGTACTCCAAATCCTAATTAGGCCCAAAGTCTCACATTGTCTAGTTTTGAGTGCTTAGCTCTCTCCTTGGGATATAAATACAGCTAGTCTCTCTTATAAAAATTACACTTGAATGAATGAACATTATTCCTTTGAACTATTTGTTCTTAGTTGAGTGCCATTGAGAATCCTCTCTCTTGAGGAATCTCTTCCTAAAAGCTTTTATCAAGGGACTTCTCCCTTGTGGCAAGTCTCATAAAATTTTTTACTCATCTTTCTCCTTGGAGAAAGTGGTGTCACCCTTCCCATTTCCTAGCTTATCCATCCTCCATCTTCTTAAAGGAAGGAACCTTGGTTGAAGAGGTCAAGAGAGTGCATCAAGTCTCCTTAGAGAAAAAAGAAAACTCAAGACACTCAAGATAAGAAATGTTTTTTAAAGGAGTCTTGTATTCAAATGCTTAAGTGTACAAATGAAAAAACATGAGACTCCTATTTGTAGAAAAATGAAGTGAGATAGTGCTACTCTAGGAGATGTGGAACTAGCTTGACATTAAACTCAAGAATAAGGAGTTGCGCTTCAGCCACAATGCTATGGCATAACACACAGGGTTGTGGTTCTCACACTCTCTCTTTATCTTGGGCTCATTTAGGCCTAAACTTTTCACACACTTTCAAAACTAACTAATGGCACCCCATACTTAACTAACTCTACAAAAATTATTGAAATACATGACATCAAGAAATTGGTCAACTATAAGAGTCAACTCACTAAGAAAGGTAAAAAAAAAAAACACTAATACAAGGGAAATTCTAATCCTAATATATTCGATGGATTCCGAGAAGGATCTTCTTAGATTCTTTCAAAGGGTTCTTGGGCCGAAATGCATCAGGTACATTCGTTCTTAGAGTCATTAGGTATTGGGTTTTAACATTATTGTTATATCATCTATTTAAAAACATCTTTAAATGATGAATATATTAAAAATATAAGGACCAAAATAAAGTATTTTTAAATTAAGAACCTAAAAAATATTTTTAAACTTAAGAACTAAAAAATTATTTTTAGTTTGAGGTATAAGATTTATTTTTAAAGTTAAGGAGATTTTAGAGTCTAAAAATATCTTTTTTAAACCTTGAAGGACTAAAAAAAATTTTAATTTGGAGGACTAAAATAATTTATTTTTAAATTTAAGAGATTAAAAAGCTATTTTTAAAATTTGAGGGACAAAAAAAACTTTACTTCATTTTAAAGGACTAAAAAGAAGATATGAAAACAATTTTTTGAAAAACTAGAATATAAGAAGCTTAAATTTTGTGTTTCATAAAAACTCTCCTAAGCTAAAAAAATTTATTAATTCAAACAATACTTTTTAGATTGAGAAAAACTTACTAAAGTAAGTCAGTAAAAGGAATTGATAAAAAAATTCTAAAAAAAATTATACCCTTTATTCAAACAAATTCTTAGTCTTAAAACAATGAATAAAATATTAAACAAGTTAAATATCTTCTTAATTTTCTATTAACTCTTGGATTCTATGACATTCTTTATTCTTAATGATAGGAATAGAAGAAAACAAGCACAAGCTAAAAAGAATCTCTCTGTAGCAATCTGTTTATATTTTCATCATGAAGATCATTAGTTGATCATTCTAGAGGAAGTCTTAATAATAAGAATACAACAAAACAAGGACTAAAATAATTAGGGTCCACTCTTTATCTCTCAGTAGGAATCTCTTTATATTTAGTATCTCATTCTTCTGCCTATGCTCCTTCCACAATCACTTGCCTCCTAACTCAGATTGATAGCACGAGACAAAACTACATATAGATGGTAAAATGTCAAATGCTGCCACAAAAGCTAAAAAGGTAAGTTCTAAGATGATATAATTGGGAAAAAATACATAATCAATGAACTTCTTTTTATAAAAAAAATAAACTATAAAATAAAAAGCATAAACAAAAAGAAAGATAACAATTACTCATGCCTATATCCATGATAAGTTTTTCTAAAACTTGTAAATCTTCTCATCATTTTGTTCACATAGTTCACATCTTATGCCTATATTCACGTCAAATTTTTGGGATTATTAAGAAATCTACAAACCCTCCTCTACATCATAACCATTCTCTCACTTAGGATGTGGACCCCCTCTTTAGACTGGGTTAATTCTTCTTATATAAGAAATTCTATTTATATACCTAACATTCTAATCTTAAATGAGGAAACAAATATCTATTTTAAAAATAATATTTTTAAAATATAAACAAAATCCTAAAGACAAAACAATATATATTTTTTAGATAATATTTAGAGATTTGAAATTAAAATAATTTGAATTATTTTTCAACAATTCCTCCCTGTTTGAATTAAAAATTTTAATTTCATCTTGAATCATCATGAAAGCTTGTCATAGTATGCTCGACTGCAAATTTGGTATTTGTTTTCTCCTATACTCTTCGTGATATCTCCATTGAATATGCCACTTGAATGTAATCTACTTTTGTTAGGCTCCTTTAGTAATCTTCTTTTCTCTAATCATCATCAAATTGCAAGATCAATATGCTCTGATACTATTTGTTAGGACAAAAAACACAACAATGAAGTTCTCTTTATTCATATTGATAAAAAAAATACATCACAGAATACACAACAGTACCTAAACAAAAAGAAAGATAACATTTATTTTGTTCACATGCCTCGTAACTCATGCTTACACTCATGACAAGTTTTTGGAAAACCTATAAGATAATAGGTTTTTTATTAACCACAAAACTTGCATTGCCTAGATTCTAGAAAGCACTATCGTCAACATTCACTACTAGTAAGCTTTGATTTACACATTATAAAGCAAAGAAGGAATATTGAATAAAAATTGTAACAAAAACAATTTATATCCACTTAAATCTTTTCATGCTTTCTCTATGGAATTATGTGATAATAAGATAAATTTTAGTGAATTTCCTAAACTATGAGTTTTGTATAAAAGTTGTAGAAAATTAAATAATAAACTTAAATGCAAAAGTCCAAAGGGCAGTTTGTCAAATAGTTTGTATGTGTAGTAAATTATAAGATTGTTACTAGAGTTTAACTTCACCAAGAGAAAATATCATGCAATGTACAATTGAGTCTATTAATTTCAATTTTGTTATCAAGAGAATAATTGATATCCTATAATCTATCCCTAGAATAGTAAACTCTATTTTCCAATTTTACTCTAGACTCACAAAATTGGAAAAGTTGCATTGATAACAGGATACTCAAAAGTGGCTTACTGATAAGTGGGTGACTAATAATAATATATATCATATTCCTCTACATACATTCATCTTATCAATTTTTCCTAACGGTTATTAGTTTACAAGTGTACAATTAAATTAATAGGTCGATGCAATTAGAGTGATGAAGCATAATACAAATAATTAAAGAAAAAGAGGAATAATAATAAAGAAGAAATTTTATTACATGATAAATTTATCTTATAACCCCAACAACAAGAGAGAATTAGTTTCTCGTGAGGTCCATGGAATAGCACAATTTAACTTCAATGTGGATACACAATAAAATTTGGTTAGGCAAACACATACACAATTTTCTTTATTTGTCTTGAGCCCACTTAGGTGTTTGGATGACTCGCTTGAGCGAAACACAAAATAAGAGAATAATTTAGTCTTGGACACAAAGTTCGCTTAAGTTGCAACCTAGCACACTTAAATTATGCTCGCTTAAGTAGCAACACATGTCGCTTATGTCATGTTTGCTTAAGTTGTAACAATCTCACTTAAGCCCTCACAACAATCACTTGCATCTTCAAAATTAGTTAATATGCATAATTCCTCTAAGAAATACTCATATCATGCGAAAAACAATATTTAAACTAACTTTTAAATTAAACTTCAATTTTAATAAAAAGTTAAAATTGTTTGAAAGTTCAAAAAACTAGAAATATAAATAATTGCATATTTTTTGTATATTTTTAGATGAATAATTTGCAATTATTAAAAGCCTATAATTATTGTGTATCTTGTTCTTGTCTAGCTAATCTTAAATGTGATCAACTTAGCTGGTGAATTCACATGTATAAGTCAAAAGTCCATTTATTATTATTAGATCGTATAGTACGTAAATGACGCAAAAATATTATACAATTTATTTTGTATATTTTCTGACCTGTCATCGTTTACTTTACTATGCTTGATTATTATAAGATATTATTGTAAATTTTTTCTAAAATAATTAGTTCATATTATAATTGGTTTTTTGTTTTAGGTATAAGTAAAATAAAACAATTGTAGCACTTTGTGAGTTTTGTTAACACTGATATACCTTATAATGTTTGATACACTTCACACCACCAATTCTTTCAGGATATATAACAACACATTTTACTGCTGTAAAAATAAAAAGAAAGGAAGCAACGCCTTTTAATTTGTATTAGAAAATAAAAGAAACTATTAAAAAATATTAAAAAAAGATAAAAAATATTACTTAACGATAAACTGATTAGCACTTTTAACTTTTATAACAATTACATAAACGACAAGTATGATTTGCTATTTATATATGCAATAATGGTAGTTAATGCATTGTAACAAAAGTCTACAATAACAAGTCTGTATGTGGTTTTATATCTCTGAAAATCCGTATCACCTCATATTTATTGGTTATTAGTAACGACATGTTAATGTTTACAGCAACTGTTTATAGTTTTATCTTTTTAAAAATTTGTATTACATATCCATTAAGTAAAACAGAAGACTAAAAAATTGCAAGTAGTTATTACAGGAACTATAACCATTGGACAGTATGAAGCATTGGTCTTCAAGACCACATAACCTGCAACTACAAGTTGCATAATTGCGTTTTTAATACAACATTGGTATTAAAATTATAATTACAAATTACGATCTAACTGAGTCAAACCATAAAAAAAATAATAAATTTTTTTAAAACATTTATTTAAATAATTATTTAAAAAAAAAAGGATCCACTTATATCAATAAGTTGTAAATTACTTAATTCATCGTATACTTTTTGGCTCATGTTATTTATATTTTTACATAGTGAATGATATACTTTACTTATTATTTAATTTTTATTTTAATCATTTTCTAAAATAATCTGAAGATATACAATAACTATCATAGGAAGATTTTCACAAATTTTAGATGAATTTGGGGAACCACAGAACCAAACAACTATCATTACAGTTTTGATTATTGAGCGCTAAACCAGTGATAGCCGACATACACATTGACATCATCACTATCACAATGTTTCATTAGTAACAATTAACAAAGAGGTAAGTGGTATACTGAGCAAGAAAAAGTGGTAAGTGGCGTAGGTTGTTAACTTGAAGAAACGGTGGTAGTTCCCAATATCTACCAAGTTGAATATTTGTTTTTGTTGGTGCCATACAAACGAAAGAGAGTAAAAGCAGAAATACATGACAGGAGCACCATACTAAGACTAACCACAAAAGCACTAGCTATCCCTTCACCCATTTGGTTGCAGAATTTGCCATACATGTTGCAAACCTTCATCCACTGTAGTTCTGGTTGTCCTGTTCTTCCAAGCACTCCAGATTCCAATGCAGCCGCCACTGCAGCCACCGTCACATATGCCACAACCTGTATAAAATAATAAGAGCCTTCACTTAGACCCGTTGTGTATTTAGGTTCGTGGTGAGACCAAACCAACCTGGAAGCAACTCTATTATTTTTCCTTCTACCCGGAAAATATGAAGTCATCATTTTGGTTTAATTAATTAAGCGAGACCAAACCAAACATTTTGTTGGTAAAATGTGTTACTGTACTGTAGTTCCCCTCGTTACTGTAATAAACTTCTCAACTATGAACTCTTTTTAATGTTTCATTAGGATTGGGAATTGGTTTCTTTGACAATGATTTCATTAAACTGAAATAGATATAAAAACTGTATTCAAGAAACGGTCTAGTTCTGCCAATAAAAAAAAAAAAAAAGAAAAGAAAGGATTGGTTTGTGTCCCCACAAGAAAATAAAAGAAAGGTCAATACAAGTTTTAGGATAATGGTGGTACCATAGCGCATGGTCCTATAAGTGCTTGGGTGATTTCAGACAAAATTTAAATTCTCAACAACTGCATCTGTGATCCCAGACGGTATTAAATATGAATGCATGATATGTGATTAGTGTGTCTCCTCTATTGGGGTCCCGCAAAATTGAGGTTATTATCAATTGCTATAAAAATTTGACTATTTTTTTAGCAATAAAACCAAACCAACCGGACCCCTCTCAGATTCTTCTTACTCAAGTATGTATTAAAGAGTAATAGTAAGAATTTAGGATAGAATTAAATGTTGAAATTGATATTCGATTAGATGAATCAATCGTCAATCCCGGCAATTGCCACAAGTAGCTGTCAAGAAGGGAACCCAGAAAGTATTGATACTTGGCCTTTGGCCAGTGTGTGATTGATCCAAGGCATATGTTTGGTTTGGCGTTAAAACCACTAAGCACGTGTATAAAATATATGAGAAAGTTAAAGCTATATATAATTGATTTTTCTTAAACCGAATATGTTTACATTTGTATTTTAATTAAGATCACATTTGACAGAAGAGAAAATCAAACACTGTACACACTACAGACTTATTCTATGGCAGCGAAAAAAGTGAAACATATAGGTACCTGATCAGCGGAGAAAATTAGCCAAGCTAATGGCTTGCTGAAGAGTACATTTCCTCTAACCATAGTCACAACACAGCGCAATCCTTGGATAAAGGAGCACCCAACAGTTAGTCCGTTAGCAACTACCAAGAATCTGCAAAGTTTAGGATTAGGAAAAAATAGAATAGCAGGACATACATGTCATACTCAAACTGGAAAAGAAAAACGAAAAACTTACACTAAAGCCTTCATGTCTGTAAATTTAGCTTTCTTCTCAAATGAGAAAAACTCTTTGACTTGGGAATCTGTCACCACAAGAACAATTGCAACAACTCCTAGACCAAGGCTCACACCCCTTAACACCAGCTCTGATATCCTCACCCTACTATCCAACACTTTGAGTTTTGTTCCATGATACACTGGAACAGTACCAGGACTAACACCCAAACCCAAATAACTCATTTTCTCCTTTCAGATCAACACTTCAGAACCAGCAAGATTAAGATAGGAAGAAAAAGTAGAAGAAAGGCACAAGAAAACAAACAATTGAGCAAAAGGGATTAAGAACTCAGAGGTCTCCAGTATTATATATAACGCAAAATTTGTTCATAATAAATTTCCAAAAGAGTGATGATGGAAGCTAGCATTTAGCATGCCAAGTGGTCAAAGCCCAAAGCTGAGAAAGCAGAGAACACGTATTGACAAAGATGGGGTCATTTATTAACGAGTCTGCTGTCATTTCTTGTTCTGCATTTATGGACTACCAAATGTCAAAAAAATGTGGTTTTTAGAGCTCCTTTCTCATTTCTAGAAAAGAGGAACAGTTTCTTGTCCCTGACATGGCATGGAGAGCCTTAAAAGACCGTACGGTTCTGTTTTATTATATCCATTGTCCCATTTCTTTTGCCTAGGCCTTAACAAACACATGGTTATTGAATACTAAATCAAAAGTTATCTAAGATGATCACAGAAGTATTTATTAAAAGATTTTAATTGATGTACATTATGAATATATAGATTTTTATATTAAAATTAAATTATAATTTTTAATTTATAATAACTTTTTATTTTATTAATTAATATTTTAAAAATTATATAAATAAAAAATTATAGTTAATTTTTAATGTAAAAATATTTTATGCTAACAGTGTATATCAATTAAACTTTTATTAAAAATAAGAGATAAAAAAAATAAAGATATAATAATTAATATAATATAGAAAAAATATGAATGTTGAAAGAGGTATACTGTTTAAAGTAGATGAATACTCAAGTTTCATTACTGTAATATTGCCTCCTATTTTACTGTTCTTAATCTAATGCTTCAATGAGCTATGTATCATAACTCGTATTTTACTTTGCACACTTTCTTTTTGAGTGAGGCAAATAATGGTGTATCGCCAAATATAATTCTGAATAAAAAAGGGGTCAAGGGTCAATAAGCAATAATTGAGGATATCTAGATGATTGATTTATTTGTATGCTGTGGTGGGCCATTAGGTAGCAGGTTGGGTTTGTGGTTTTATTGGGATCACATGTTTACATCTCGCCAAAATGAGAGAGTTCACACGCACATTGGCAAGTGTATTAAAGGAAGATAAAGCGTGTGTGCTGGATGACCCACTTCATTCCACTACGCACGGCACTCCCTTACCCTACCCTCCAAAAGTGGTTGATTTGCTCTACTACGTGCAATGGGAGTTATTTCAATTTTCAAGTTCCTTCTCCAAATTTCAATCCACAAAACAAAGTGTATAATTTTTCCTCTTACGATTCTTCTGATGTCAGTCACTCTATCAGCATGATATAATCAATATAAGCTATCAAGTCATAATTCTTAATAGCTTTATGGAAAATGAAAAATTGGTTCTTTTCTTTGGTTATGCTATGGATCTTGCTGAGCGGTGCTTCAAGGTATGATTATGAAAACCGGTTTAGAACAATAGTTTCAGGCAAAAACCATTAATCCAGACTTAGTTGAGTTTGAGTTTTTTTTAAAATAAAATTAAATGACGTCATTTTTTTTATTTTCATTTTATTTTTTATGCAATTTGTAAATGTAAAAATGAAAATTGTGATATTATATTTTTATATATATTTTTTATTTTTTTATATATAGACCGAGTTAAACTGAACTAACTGGTCTGACCACTAATCCAATATCCAATATCCACTATATAGTTAACCATGTTATTAAATGAATTTTAATTCTAATATTCATTAATGTATTTTTACTTTATTTAAAGGATAAAAATACTCGTCAATGTTATATATTTTTAATTAAAATTTTATTTTATGTGTACCAAAATTGAAACTAAAAATAAAATAATTTTAACATTTTTACTTTATATATTAATATTTTGATATTTTATTTTACTTATTTATAATTTTTAGTAACGTTAAAATAAAAAATAGTAAAAGCGTAACAATAACTATCTAAATAAGAATTCATTTAATGATACATTTAATAAAGTATAACCTTTTACAAAATTCAACGTGAATTAATAATAGCATTCTTCTTTTATTTTTAAGGAATAATTTTATATACTCTGATTGTGCTTAAAAAAAGCATTATGAGATCCATTAAACTTGGACGTATATTTTCTTTGGCTTGATATTAGGCATGCAAAGGGTACCACGATGAAGGGTGTCACATTCTCTGTTTTCGTTTTCATTTACCAAACTCATGCCTCATCCTTTTTGTCTTCACTTATATATATATATATATATATATATATAAAAGGATAGATCTTTTTTATAAGTCTACCAAATTGATCCTTGAGCAAACGACGTTGGGGAACCTGCAAGAAACACCCTGACGCTCAAGTCAATCAAGGTTATTGAGTGAAAGTGTTTAACATGGAATTTACAAGTACTTTAATGTTATTTTATATACTCAGAACATGGATAATATGACAGTTAATGATGTTTATTACTCATTAACTATTCATTTAAGTTGTATGGTAACTTTCAATTTGTGGTGGCTGTAATAAGTTGTCTTGAATGTCTTGGGGTACTGACAATGAGTTGCCTTGTCTGTGTCTATTGAGTTTCCCAGAGGAGTTATTTGGAAAAAGCTGTCTTCTGGGCGAGCTCGAGCTCTTGGTGTAGGGATGAGTTCCAAGTCGAGCTCTGTGGGTGAGCTCTTGGGTGAGTTCCGAGTTTCTTGTATGTGCATAAGTCCCCCAAGCTTTAAGCCTTGCAAGTAGCGAAGTGCTAGAGTTTTGGCATAATGATATTGAGGGTTTTAGTGAGTTGAGCGACATTCTTATGATACTCGTAATTTCCTTTGTGACATTGATGACTCATTTTATATGTTCACATTTATACTCTTGCTATATCTTCTAAGGTGTTCTTTCTTATTTATTTCATGAATTTAGCATGCATTTAGGTTTTTAGGCATAAAATCATATTTTTGATAAAACACCTATAAGTTGCATTTTTAGTAAATTCTGCATTATTTCTATCCTGACACTGTCTAATGTTTTGGCCATAACTTTTTTTGTAGACCTTATTTTTGGCTTATTCTTTCTTAATTAGATTCCTGACTTCCAGGGATTCAATTTGGATATCTGGAGCATGAAGTTTGAAGTTTGGAGATATTTTTGAGGAATTTTGGAAGTTTGGGCAAAAATCTACATCATTTATTTTAGGCATTGCATTTTTATGTAATTTAGTTTTAGGCCCATTGGCATGTTGCTTGGCCCATTATTCATGTGAGTAAAAACACAGTAGGGGTTGAAGACCATACACACTTTTCAGATTTTCAAATTTCATATTTCAGAATTTTGTAATGTTTTTAGAGAATTTTTGTGAAGAGAAGATTTTCTCTCTTGAAGTGCAATTTCAGCTTTCAATTTCAGTTTGCTCCGAGTTTGTGTTCTTCCCTTGCCTTTCTATTATGCATAATTCTTTATCAAGAATTGGCATTTCCTTGTAATTGATTGATTGCATGCTAGGCTAGGTTTAGGAACAATTTCAGATTTCAATTCTGCCTTTGTTCTTAGATTCTTGTTTCAATTCTGCAATTTTTTATTTTGCAATTTTCTGTTCTTGCAAATTCATTTCTGTTTCAAAAATGTATTTCTTTTAGTTTCTGCAATTTTTCCTTTCCTGCAATTTCCCTTTTCCTACGAATTTTCTTTCTTTCTTTCTTGCTTGCTTGTTCATTTCCTTTTGTAATTAAAACCTCCCTATTGTTCATCTAAAAAAAAGATTATAACTAGCCTGAAACAATCTTTGCTTGCCTATTTCCTTGTGATTCAATCTGAGGTAAACCTTATAGTACATTAGGGGGAATTTTGTATATTTTTTAAAAACCTACGGCGACTAGGGTTTTGTCAAACATTCGATACAATCTTTGATGGCCTTCCTATGTGTACATAAGTCCCCTGAGCTTCAAGCCAGCAAAGTGCTGGAGTTCACAACCTAGAAGTTGCATTTTTGGGCGCTGTTTAGAGACATGAAGGGTTGTATGATGATCGTCTAAGGGTGTGCCACATGGTTACCTACTTCTATCAAGTGACTCGTGACGAGACATAAAGTGGCCTGATGTCGTTGGATCATCTGAAAGGAAAACGATAGAAGTCGTTGGATTTTTGGATGTTGTGCACTATTGGATATGTACTACGTGCTTGTATGGGAGTCGTTGGATTTAACTTTAGAAGGCGGGAACAATTATAAAACCATTCAATTTCTTGGCTTACGAGACACGTTTTTCATCTTCTCTTATTTGCTCTTGATGTTTATTCAAGCTTTGTTGGGGGGTGTTCTTGTGCGAGAATTTGTGCCTTGTTTTTTAGGTATGTTGTTTGGTGTTTTGCTTCTTTCCTCTGTGTGGTGTCATTACTTGTATTTTCCCTTTAGGTCTGACCTTTATGATTCTGTGGAGGAGTTTAGGCAAAAGAAGGGGAAGGAGTTAATGCTTACAAAGGAGGTAATGGGAATAGGGGAGGATGTAGAGTCATCCGATTCTTTGTCATAGTCGATAGTGTCGGAAGCGTCATCTTCGAGGTCTGATGATAGTGCTAATGTAGCAGTTAAGGGGTACAAGAATATGATCTCTTCTGGGGTTAGGATAGTGAAGGAGAGGGTTGGTCATGGAAAATAAAGGTTGGTGTGAAGAAGGTTAAGGGTTAAAATAAGGGACAAAGAAAAAGGAAGTGGTAGTTGTTGAAAGTCTAAAGAGAGGGGGAAGGGAGAATCATAAGAAGGTAAACCTACCTTCTTTAAGTGCATCTGGGTATGAGTGGGTACGAGGTGATGTAGCCGAGTTTAGAAGTAAGGTTAGAGAGTTAGCAATTAATTCCATGTTGCAGAGCAAGTGTGTGTTTGTTCTTAATAAGGCAAACTTGTTTCTGTTGCAATCTTGTACAATGGACGAGTTTGTTTTCTAGAGACCCAAATTTGAGGGTTATATTTTGTTTATTATGTAAAAATCATGTATTTAAATATAGAATTTATTATTTTCTTTAAATTTCTCACTATTTTTATTATGGCTTATTGTTGTAACGACGGACGTTACAACTAGTGCTTCTTAGGGGGGAGAGGATGTAAATGAGATGGAAAAGTTAGAGCATGTCTTCGCCTCCAAGGACATTAACTCGTGATGGAGTATAGGGGTTGAAACCCCTGATTGTTTTAGGGCTGAAAAGGTAACTCCTACTGATGTTCTCCTGCTAGAGCGAACTGGACCTATGCAAAGTTTCAACTTGGCTATGATCATGCTTCAGAGGTCGAGTGCATGCTAAGTTACTAGGGTCGAAAATGGGTAGTTTTCTAGGAGAACGCAAACATACTGAAGGCTTCGAATAATAGGATGAGGTCTAAGATGGTTGACTTAAAGGTTGAATTGGCCAAGCTGAAAAGCCGCTTTCAAACGATGGTTGTGGCATTTTTTAAAGGAATGGTTGTTTATCAGCCATGTGTAATCGCTTGAGTGAGTTTATCGCTAAGGCTGTTGAGAAGAAGGTGTTGGCTATTGCTCGAATTTTTGACTTGGAAGAAAGGTCGACAATCTTGCGATAGCAGGTGGAAGAGGCTTAGAAGTTACTGGTAGAGTCCAAGGAGAAGGAAAAAGTGTTGGGGGAAGACCCGAGAGACGCTAAACAACAGGTGTGCTTAGAGCACACTGATGGATTTAATAGGGCCATGACACAGGCCATTCTGTTTAGCAACCTAGATGAATCTCTTTTTGACATAAATAAAGAGGTGAACGACAGATTGTTAGTGGAATAAGAAAAGGAAGAGGAGAGGAAACAGAGGAAGATAGAGATGTCGAGGTTGGGGATGGGGGGTAGAATATGATGTTATTTGCTTTGTTGATGAACTCGTCCTTGATAGAGCTTGTAGTGACTTCATTTTGTATTTTGTGTAGCTTTTGTAATGAACTTTAAATGAATTCGCCATGTTATTGTTTTGAATGAGTTGAGCTTTCTCGCTGTATGAAATGTTATTGTGCAAGAAAGCTTAGGCGAGTTGTTAGACTTTGTGGTTTTTAGTTCTTCACGTGGTTTTGGCAAGTCCTTCCATGGCACTAGCAAGTTTGTGCTTGACTCATTAGGAAGAGGCACCTGTTCGAGCTTGATGAGTTCACATTTGAATAGTTTAGAAGAGGCTCGCATTCGGCCTTGACGAGTTTGCCTCATTAGGAAGAGACTTGCATTTGGCCTTGACGAGCTCGAGCTTAACTCGTTAGGAAGAGGCTCATGTTTGGCCTTGATGAGCTCGAGCTTTAAGTAAATAGAGTGAGTTATAAAGCAGAGGCATGCAGATGCTAACAGGATGTATTTTATTAATGTGGTGGGCCTCGTTTAAACCTTTCTAGTCCAAAAACCTTTTTTCTTTTTTCGGGGAAAAAAGAACTAGAGTAGGAAAGAATACCCTATACAGTATTTTAGCTAGTAGACCTTCAAGTGGGAGGCATCCAAGTACAAGGGATGTTCTTTATATCGATTTCTTGTAACTTGTAAGCCCCAGTGTGCAAGTTTTCTATGATTCAAAATGGTCATTCCTACGGTGCTACGAGCTTCCCGTGTGTTGGTTCTTTCTTGCTTCTCCAGTCTTTCGCCATACTAGATTGTTAGGTTGGAAAGATCTGGGATTCAGCTTGCTGTCATATCTTCCTTCTCCTCGGGCCTTGCATGTTGCTACCTTGATTGTATCCATTTCACGAATCTCCTCGATGAAGTTGAGGTTTTCTCGTAAAGTGACTTTGTTGGCTTGTGGGTCGTATTGTGTTCTTCGCGGAGTAGGTTATATGACTTCAACCAAAATTATAACATTAGAGCCATAGATGAGCTTGTATGGTGTTTCTTGTGTGGCTGATTGAGGGGAGTAGTGGTAGGCCCACAGGATGTATGAGAGCTCGTCTACCCATAGTGTCTTGGCTACTCTAGTCTTTTTTTTAGCTCACCTAAGATTACCTCGTTTGCTGCTTCCACTTGGCCATTAGTTTGGGGATGTTCTACATATGTCATGGGATGTTTTACTCTAAGATCTTGGAGGAATGTCTGGATGTTAGCGTCTATGAATTGTCTCCTGTTGTTTGAGATTATTGTGTTTGAGATCCCATGCCTGCAGATTAGTTGTAGCCATATAAAATTTTTATTACACCCACTTGTTATGCGAGCTACGACTTTTGCCTCGACCCATTTTGTAAAGTAGTCTATGGCGACTACGAGAAATTTAGCCTGTCCTCTGGCTTATAGGAAGGGCCCCAAGATGTTGATTCCTCATATTGTGAAAGGTAATGGTTAGGTCATAGAGTGAAAGACCTGTGGGGGCTGGTGAGGTCTGTTGCCAAATTCTTAGCATTTGTTGCATTTACAGATGAAGTCCTTGCAATCGCTAAGCATACTTGGCCAATAAAAGCCTGCTTTGAGTACTCGTGCTGCTATAGCCCAGAGTTATTGGGCAAGAGGTGTTTTCTGGGCGAGGCTGAGCTTTGTGGGTGAGCTCTTGGGCAAGTTCCGAGTTTCAAGTTCCGAGTTTCTTGTATGTTTCTATATATATATATATATATATATATATATATATATATATATATATATATATATATATATATATATATATATATATATATATATATATGAGAAAAGATTTACTTATTCCAAAAGTAACTTTTAGTCTTCATCTTAACCATCCCTTTTTTAAAATCTAATGGTTAAGATTAGTTACTCATTATAACCATTAGATTTTAAAAAAATGGATGATCAGGAATATGTGTGTGTGTTGGTGTTTCAAATTTTATACATTTTAGACATTGTGTTCTCACATTTTAAAATCATGACATTATGTTCTAGATGATATCTTTGCGTAAAAGGTTAAAAATTAACTATCATGTGTCATTTGACAAATGGACATTAATTCAATTTTTTTAATATGAGAGCACAATGTCACGAATTTAGAATGTGGAGGTATAATATTTAAAATTTACAAATTTTAGGATACCAATTGTAGTTAAACATATATTATATCAAGTTGAGTACCTTCACAAAGCAATATAACAAAAACGGAATGAATACTATGAAAAACAAAGTACAATAGGTTATAATAAATTATATATTTGGAAAATTTTGATTACTGAATAATCTTGAAAGTAGTTTAACTTGAAAGTGTGCATAAAAAATATTTTACTAAAAGAACATCTCCACGTTTCTTAAGTTTACCTAAGTATAAAGTATTATGTTTTTAAAGAATTATTTATTAGAGATAATTTACATGATAAGAAAGTTTTTTAAAAATTAAGATTTTTGAAGATATGGTTTCTTAGAGTTAAAATTAATTTTTTAGTTTTATTTCAAAATCAATTAATTAAGAAGAAAAATAAAATGTGACTTCCTTGACATTTTAAAAATTAAAATAGAATTGTTCATAAACATCTTAAAATTGACTTGGTATCGTGGGAACCATAAAAGTCATTTAATATTCTTAAAAATATATAAAGTGGGTATCTTAAACTCTATTAAGAAACTCTAAGAAGCTGAGGTAAGAACACCAAGTTTCTGACTACAAATGGGAGTTTAGGAGATAAATTTCTAGTTTGTTAAAATATGTTTATTAAAATCTATTTCTAATAAAATAAATATTCTTTATTTTTATGTGTTTTTTTTAAACAACTTATTTAAAAACTAATAAGTTTCTATTTTTTTTAAAAAAAAATAAATCATAGGCCAATTTATTAAAATTTAAAAGTAATTTTAAATAAAATATATTTTGTTTTTATCCTGTAAAAAAGGTGTTTTAAAAATTATTTTTTAAGAAATAAATAATATTTTATTAAAAATATAAAATTAGTTTTTAAACAAAAATAATTTATGAAAACATATAAAAAATGCAACAAAATATTTCTTTTATTACAAAGATGTTTTTTCTTTAAAAAATTGAAACAAGCTAATCTTTATCAATTTCTTAGAAAATAATTATTCAAAAATTACCTTTTTTTTTAAAAAAATTAATTTAAACTATTTACCTTGTAAAGGTTATCAATTGCAATGATATTATGCACCTTATGATAGAAGTAAGAAGCGATATTATGCACCTTATGCTAGAAGTAAGAAGCAAAATAGACTCGGTAGAAGTAACGAATATTGAAGTAACTATGCAGAAAAAACTCACTTTAACATATTGTTAGAAAATACTTATAGAAAAATAGAAAATTTACGATGTCATCAATTTGCGTGCTAACTATATTATATATTGCTTAATTATAATTGATGTCACAAAATTTTATAAATTTTAGACATTGTGTTTCCCACATTATGAAATCGAGACCTTGTTCCTCCAAATTAAAAAAAAAAATCATGGATTGATGTCTCTTTATCTAATGACATGTGATGATTAACCATTAACCTTTCATAGTCAATGTCCAACATTTGACAGAGGTACATCAATTTAGCCGTTTTTAATCTAGAGCCCTAGGTCACAATTTCATAATGTGGTGGCACAATGTTTAAAATTTATGAAATTTGGAAGAATCAATTGTAGTTAAGCCACCACACACCACACACACATATTTTTTTAATTTTAAATATAAACCTAATTTTTTTTAAAAAATATAAAACTAATTTTATATGTTACTAAATTGAATATAATAAAAATATAATGATTTATAACACAAACTTAGCTCATTACAATGAGAAATATATAAAGTTTCATAAAAAATAAATAAAAAATATATAATAAAAATACTTTGCATGGATGGAAATGAAAATAGAGTGAATAACTACATACTTATACTTGTCCGGGTCCATATTTTAAGAAATCAAGTAATATTCATATACACTACATATTCAATTAAAATGAGTATTCCTATCAAAATCAAGGCGAGTTCAAGTGGTATTTGTTAGTGCAGGTATTGTTACCCCTCCCTAATTAAAATTTTTTGTTTCTAAGATGAGAAATGTTAACAACATTCTTTGAAACACAATATCCATAGTTGATTGAAATTTATTAAAAAACTCAAAATTTGGTTTGATCTCTTACCTTATTTAATGTTTCTATCTCCTAATTTTGTAGATTTTAATAAATTTTAAACAATTTAAAATGTGCATTAGAAAGAGTATGTTAGGGAGTATGTTGATGGCCCCTTCTCTTCTATGGTATACATTGAAACCATATTTAAGTTTCATTATATCTATTTAAGGAATTAATTGTCCCCTAAAAATTCTTTATTTGTATTTAATACTTGATAAGACTTTAATTTATGAGTTTAATTAATATGCATTATCAGTGTAAAAATTTTTATATTGACATTCAACCATAATTCTTAATTTACGGTAAGTTTATTATCTTTACCAATTAATATTTTAAAAGTTATATAATAGAAAGATGCAAGTGTAATATTCTTGTACAGTGTCAATGCATTTTAATTAAGCTTTTAATTTATTTAAATAAAATCAAATCTTTTTTTATTTAAGAATCAAACACATATGAGGACATTCGCAATAACTCACACATCCTACTAGTCAATCGACTAAGTTAGACCCCTTCCATCAAATATGTTATTTAGACCAACAAGTATTGATAATTCCATTATATATATATATTGAATTTAAAGACATTTTAGTGAACAAATCAACACCTACTTGATAATTTTCTGTTTGTGTTGACGCTTTAATAAAAAGAATTCAAGCATTATAAAAGGTCTTTTTGTTTGGAAGAGAGAAACTTCACCTGTTCTAACATAGGACACCTTCCAAAGCTTATGGACTTTCTTCTTTTCTTCATTTTTTATCTTTTTGTTATCTCCATTTTTTGTTGTTCCTTTCTTCCATGAGTAGCTAAGTTTCTTTTTAGTTGGGGTTTGATGTAACTAAATTTAAACTCATGTATATATTTTAATATTTAATAACTGTTTTGGTTTCTTCTCTTTTTATGCTTTGTCTAATATCTTTCGTTATTTTGTGACTTGGATGCAATTGAAAAATGCATTTGAATTATAAAATGAGAATAACACTCAATGGAGTTTATTGTTATAAAGAGAGTAAAGTTCATTGATCATCATGATTGTTTCTTAAAATAAACTATTTGATTTAGGTTATGCAAGAGATTAATAATTTAAAACTCAAATGAACTTAGACCATTCTTGTAAAGAATTAGGATGGGGGTATTTTTCATGTGATGGAAACATGAGTAATAAACATCATAGATGTTCATTAATGCATGATTAATGATTTAGTAAAGTCAAATCTCAACTAGTTTTTCATTTATGATAAATTTTTTTCTTTTTGTCTATTTATTGATTTTGTAGTTTTTAATAAAAAATATTCTATCATTTATTAACAAGTAAAAAGTATTTAAATTTTTTAAGTATCAACCAAATTCATGTGGATACAACCTTATACTTATCTAGATATACTGCTTAATTTGGTACGCCTGTCCAAGAGTTAACACTACTCATGAGTTATTCTAATCATGCCACTTTGTAGACATATATTTTTAAAAAAATGTTAGTTTAAATTAGTTGTCAGAATTAGACGCAATTGGATAAATTAATTGCGAGATAATTATAAAAATTTTAATTAGTTTCAATAAACTCAAATTAATAATTGATTGAGATACCTTTAGTGTGGTTTAATTTCAAAAGGAGGGAAAATATTGTTAAAAGTAAATTCATTTTTTTATAGGAAACTAACTTCTTCTCTTTTTTTTTCAGATATCGACCAACCCATTTAGTTCATGGGCTAAGTGGTGCAATAGTGAACTTGCATAAATATAGCCCATTAAAATTATAGGTTTTGGGGAATAGGTTTAGTAGGTTGCTGGTTTTGTAGGTACAAACTTAAACGGACGAACTACCTATTTATCAAACTGTAGTTGAAAAATAGGGGCTACATCTCTTACCTCTACTTGTGATTGTAGGATGGTGATATTTAAATATTCATGTACAGACACTGTAAAAAAATTAAGGATGAGCAATGAGTTGGGCTTGCTTTGTTTAGGCATTGATGTATCACAATTTTTAAATTTTATTTTTTAAAAATTATAAACTTTCAAACTAAAATTGTTCATAAAAATAAAATAAAAATTTTGTTATAATCTTAAAAAATATTTTAGACTAAAAAAATACATTTATATATATTTTGATTAAAGAAGTGAATGTTGGACAATTAATATTGCTACAATTGGTTAAAAAAATTACAAAAATAATATATCATATGGGTATTTTCCTATGAGTATAATTAGTATGAAATTATATTAATTATTTTTTAAGAAGATAAAAATCAAGAAAGTTATTATTAATCATAAAACTAAAAAAATTATATATATATATATATATATATATAAATATAATAGGCGGTTCAGGTGTCCGTTGTAACCCATTCGGAATCATACGTCACACCGTTTTAATACGCCAACTTGCCCGAAACTGACCAAATATAATTTTTTTAATGGGTCTTTTAGGTTGGATTGATTTATGGTTTTCTATTCATCCCTAAAACAAGTTTTTTACTGTTATTCAATTACAAATCCTTCATATATTATAAGTTTTTTGACTTTATCAATCAATACTTAAAACACATATAAAATGGTGGGTAAGTTATAATTAAATGATAATGTAAAACTTTTTTACACTGTCTCTGTATAAATAATAAATGTTCATGAAATTGAATAATTATCTTTATTAATAATTATAGATATAATATAAAATAAGTAAATTTTAATAACTTAATTTTACGTGAATCATGAAAACGTAAAATAAAAAAAAACATTATTATTAAAAACTTTCCTCACATTTATAAGTGTCCATGTTATAGCAACATGGTGTAATAGTAGATAGTTTAGCTTCTTATACCTATAGTGGTCACGTAATATATATAAAAAACAATTGTAGTGATGTTTAATCATAACTTTTTATTTATATAAATTTTAAATTATTAATTGATAAAGTTAACAAATTTATCATAAATAAAATGTTGTGATTGAATGTCAGTATAAAAATTTGTTATACTGATAATGTATATATACTAATTAAACTTATATATAAAATTTAAAAATATAATAAAAATAATAATTTTATAAGTGTTTTAGAATTAAAAAATAACATTTTAAACAAAATAGATCTTATACTCTACATAAAACATAACATTCCTTCTTTTTTTTTTTTTATTGAGAAATGTACATTTTAGGTGAGGTTGGTATGCCGGTAAAAAAAATCTTTATTTTATTCTTTCAAAACTATGTAAAGTTATTTTATACCATTATTCAATTATAATTTACTATGTGCTATATTTTTTTTTTTACGTAACTATCTTAAAATTAATTTAAACGATGATTTATAATTGATTGATAATATAAAAATTGATGATCTTTTAACTTAATTATAATTGCTAATTTTAAATTTTAATTTTTATATATTAATTTTTAAATATTTTTATTTTAAATTTTTTAAATTTGTAATAAAAATATAATGATATGTTAAATCCTTTGGAAATAAACATTTTAAAATACAATAGGTTTATCAAATAAAAAGATGGAAGTAAGTAGTTACGTAAACCTGAATACTCCATAGTCAATAAGATATTAAAAAGAAAAATAAAAAAAAAATCTAATCTTGTAACATAAGAATATAAAGATATATCTACTTCGAATTAAAATGACTTAATTTTCTCCTTATAAAGAAAGATTTAAGTTTACCAAGTACTTAATTTTAATCAATGATAGATATACTGTAACTTTCTTATTTTTTTTTGTAAAAAAAAAGAAAAGGAAACTTTCTTATATTTTGCGTATTTACTCACCTTATCTGTACTAATATTACTATATATAAGTTTGTGTTTTGGATTCTAGTCCTCTGGAGAAGAAAAAAACATGACAATAGTTTTACGTTCTTAAATTAAACCTAATGTAACTTTCATATTTGAAGAGACTATAATTAGAGAAGATAAAAGAGTACAATCTGACCATTTAAAGTTCAGAAATAGAAGAATTCAATGTCATTTCTCCATGGTACTGTTTCACTTTCACATAAAGAGATGGACAGGAGGAATAAGAATTTAACTAAGACTCCATTACTCCCTCCAAATTCCAAAAATTCAACCACAAAATATGGTGTTACTGTCTTTGATGGAAGAAAATATGTTACTTCGAACTTTATTCAAGGAAGAAATTCATACTTGCACGAGCCATGGCCTGCCATTGGACAAAAATTACGATATATCATTTATCATTGATACTACAACATGTCAAGATACAAAGAACTTCAAGTAAAATCAATTGATAAGGTCCAATAATTAAATTCAAACTATTCGTGCCCCATTGGTTATTAAACTTCTTACTGATAGTTACTAACGTACTATGAACGAAAGGATAAAGGCATAAAGCACTGAAACAAATGTAAATACCAAATAATTTGAGGGCGTTATATCTAAAGATGAGATATGATAGTTTATTTAGAGATCTTACTTGGGTCAAGATCAGTGGTGATTGCAGCAGAATTGAAGTAGCAAGATGCTCCTTTGTGCTTGAACCTCTGATAGTAATTGTTGAAGGCGTAAGAGGCATGGTCCTTCATCGTATTTGGAAGGTAACAAGGTTGGTTAACTTGAATCTTGCTGCAATCTGCTCCACCCTTTCCACAAGCCCAATCCATGGCCCTCTGTAACTCATCATCTGGAGTCTGCTCATCTGCTATGCACCATTCCTCAAATTGTCCTGAAATTTTCCATTAACTCGGGATGCAATAAGATACTAAGCAAATCTTTGGCTTCTAAAAGTAAAACAAATGTAATTAATAATGGTTTTAGTTTAGATTCAATAACAGTGGCCACATATTAGGCACAATCAATTCTTCCTTTTAATAAAAGCAAAAATCAATAAACTAAACAGAACTAGTGTAGAGGTAATGCTGATTTTACCATGTGCTTGAAAGAATAGAGTCAAAAGGATCAGAGCTGTCAAAATTTTGAGCATTGGAGAAGTCATTGCTCTTCAGGAGCTTCTCTTATCTAACCTTGAACTATGTTTCATGCAATAGTTGAAAATTATTCTTATAAGTGCTACTTTGTAAGTTTCATCCTGAAGAAAAAGCTCAGACCAGAATATAGAGACTCTCTTTCTTCAAAGGCGAGACACCAAGCTATGGTCCTACTTCCATTCCTTCGTTGTCACGATAATATGAAACTTTACGTTTCTTTAGAATGTCGCAATCACTATGATTTTGTCATACCGAGTTTTGCTTTTCTTATATCCAGGTGTTAGATACGGACATTCCAAATATGGTATTTAGATTTATTAAAAGTTAAAACCCCCCGATAACTTGCCTTATAAGAGTAGACAATTGCAGATGCTAACGAAAGTATATTAAGAGAATCTTCACAGTAGTACTTGCGGAGGTCAATAATTCTGTAGCGTAGCATCAAACAAATTATCTTATGCAATTCTAGTTTTGGTTAAGATACCGTTTTTAGTGTTTATTGTACAAGATATCAAGCAAAAACAGTTCAATACGTAGGTCCATTCCAACCTCGTTTTCTTTTGCAATGAGGAATCTGGATGACCTATTTTCCAAGCAAGCTATCAGACCATAAAGCAGAAATCGGGATCCCTAAAGGGTTGCAAATAAAGAAGTGATTTCTTTTCATTTGTTTATGCCCATTCAACTGACCAAATAGAAGAGTCTTTGCTTAGTTCAATCATTCATCTCATCTCCGTCCTAGGACTCTTGTTGCATAAAGGATTAGCAATAACTCCAAAGTATTTAGGATTAGGAATAAAGATCCATGAGAAGGGGTTTCATTTTTTAATAAGGCACAGCACAACTCGTTGTTGCAGCATACGTTTGCAGCAATAATAAAATACAATAATACTATATGGATAACAGAAAGAAATAATACAACAGTTATACATCGCATAACATTTAGCGTTCTTTATTTACAACCCTGGTAACTATACATCCATCCATTAGTGCTCTCATGCGGAAAAAAAGGATTTTCAATTTCATAATACCTATTTTGAACCATTATTGCTTATTACTCTGCACAAACCCATATATGTTTTAACACAGAACTTTTTGGTTACCAATATCATCTTTTTGTTAATTTCAGACGGGATATAATAGTCGATGAACTCAATTAAACCTTCGTGTCTAGTCACAGATTACACAACACAAATCGGCACGGTTAAAAAACAAACCTAATACTCGTAGTCACAGATTGTAATAATATGCTGAGTAATTAATAGCTAAATTAGAGGGGGTTATATATGAAGCTGCATTATTACTTATTAGACAAGTATATATATGTTAATGTTACAGGTGAAGAGAAGTATCAACGCCAGAGTCAGACTCAGAGCCCGAATTCCAATCATAGGCGTTTTTCCATGAAGCCTGAAGGGAGTGTCTATGTGTACAATCAATGAAGCGTATGTTCTTGGAGCCTGGGGTCTCAATAGTGCTTATGTTGTACTCCTGCATGCACTGTGAAGCTGGCCATAGAGAAAGAGAAACATGGGGATGTAACCTTGATGGGATCATCAATTCAGGGTCCAAAAACTGCCTCGTGGTGGAGTTGGAATTGAAATGTTTAGGATCGGTAGCCAGCATTTTCAGCAACTCTCTCTTCTTCCTCATTTCTTTCACCCTCTGCAACTGTCTAAATCTCTCCTGTAGCAGAACAATGGAAGATCGAACCCCAATGGGGTCATGGATTTTCCTTCTCATTATGAGTTGCTACGTTGTAGTATCCTGTGGTTGTGGCTTCAAAATGCTTCAGAAAGAAATGAACTCTAATTGGAATGAATTGCTTTAGGTGTGTACTATTTATAGAGTGATGGCATGTTAGGATTTTCTAATACAATTAATTATTCCCTTTAGTCCTCCAATAAAATTCTTAAATGATTAAAAAAGAAATGAGAATCTGCACCTAAGCTGCAAAATACAAAAAGAAGTATGTTGATTGGCTAAGCATATGTTGTAGGATGCCAATGTGCCTATGAGGGAAATTTACATAAGCATATGTTGTAAAGAGGAAAAAACTTGAAAATGACTCGCAGAATAGTCCAAGGTAGTGTCGAAACTAGCACATGGAAGGGTGTGTTTAGAGGAATAATAAGTCGATTGATGATTTGTCAGTTTGTCAAGATGTCCAAAATCCATTTTCTTCAGCTTTGGGGTTAGTGGAATCTTTTTGGTGGGCCTTGTTGAGATATCATATATTTTATTTCTTTCCAATACTCTTCTAGGTACTAGCCTTTTCCTTTTGTTGGGAGAAGGGGATGTTGAATAACTGGGCAGAAAGGACAAGGGCTATTGGCTAGGTGGGAGGAATGATTTTGTCTGCTCACCACATCATTCTTTGATCAAACAATTGTGTATGACAAGGACAAAGATACCAACATTCTTCTCTATATTTTCATCTCTATGCAAGTTCTTTGTCTTCAAGTGTTTGGATGCCAATGGCATGCAGAAATGAAAGCTGCAAATACCACTAATGCTTGGATTGTGATGCTTCTTTTATACAGCATGAGCATACCCCCCCCCCCCCCCCCCCCCCAAATCATTTCATCTAAAGTCCTTGAAGTGTGAAACATGTGTTGCCTAATTCAGATTATACCAGACTCAGATATATTAGGCAAGGCGTGCATTATAGATCCTATTATATTTTCTTTGCCCGTTAACTTAAACATATAAATCCTATTATATTTTCTTTGCCCGTTAACTTAAACATAACCGCTTGTTTTGGAGAAAGGAATGAAACTACAAATTAACAACAAACAAGGATCAAAGGCTACTATGTCCATTACAGGGTTAGTGGCTGTATATGATTATCTGTATAACTTAACGATAACATTGAGTGTAGGCTAGTTAGTGCTAGTGTGCCACTACAATTAGTGCTGCGCGGTGCTCAACAACAATCTTATACCACTACACGAAGTCGATTACATAAATCAAAGGATGTCATGTCGTTCCATCCAATTAACAACCAAAGCTTCAGAAATATCATCTTACTGCATTCTCTTTAACTACTTTCTCCAAAGTCTTTTTTGATTTTTCTTTTCTATTCTGCATAAAATTAAGGACCTTTTAATCTATTTAGTAACCTGCGTCTCTTTTTATCTTTCTTGTACATGGCTAATCACCTTGACCCATTTTTTGTTATTTTCCTCTCAATAGATGAGGCGCCTGGCGCCATGTCGGCTGGCCAGTAAAGCAAAAGGTAACTTGGGTCTCAGTCTGAAATCCGAATGGAAGTATCAGCCTCATAATAAAATTGTCAGAAAAAAAATGTGATGTTTTTAACAAAGCAAGCTACAGTGGCAGTCAAACAACCTGTTATTTTAAAGTTAATTTCTACAGCTCATGATGCACATTTGAACACATTATTGAGGAGAATATGATTGGAATGTGTCAACTTTTAAGTCCATGTCCACACATGCGGTCAAATGTGTTACGCCACTTCACTGTTCTGAATCCAATAATTGGTTACAGTGTCAGATATCAGTTGTGTGGATTTCATTTCAAATGATAATGATCATGGCAAATATTGTCATTATTTGCAGATATCATTTTCATGTACCACAATTCTCAATTGTTTTACTGATGCCAGCCTTATTTTCAACATCACATAAGCATTGTCCTGAAAGAAAGGAAAAGCATGGTCAGGTATGTGGTTGATGGTGGTATTGTCTGTATACTGGATCCAAAAGACCTAGTTTTGTGCTTTTTTTTTTTTCTTTGATGGAAGGAAAAAAATAAATATACATAGAAATAATATAATATTTAAGAATATACAAGTTTCCTTCAGGGATCTTGTTTATATTATTGTTTTTAAATCTTGAAAACGATTGTTGGTTAAGAATAATAGAGTTTGTTTCTGATGACTGCCTCAGAACCGAGCGCAGAGGCGATTGACTCCGAGCTCATCTCTTTGTTCGCCTTCAACTTTTTAGCTTTCTTAGAGGCAGCAGCGCACTTGTCGTCCCAGTATGTTAGGATGCATTGCAAACTGTCCAGCATTGTCACCCCCAAGCCAAAACTCTCTATTGCCCCACGCCAACATTCTCTAAATGAATGATGTCAGCATCAGTCACATTTTCAAGGCAGTTGAAGATTTGAGAGTTGAGATGTCTTTTGGTCAAGTGAAGGTGAACATGAACTAGTAGTGATGAATGGAGTTTTGAAAAGACTATGATTCCAATGGGTGAACTCATTGTAGAGGATGAAGTTGTAGAAGAACTATTATTCAATGCAATGTTAATTGTCTCTGTAAAAACAAAGACGACTGTATAGAGGTGATATTTTCTTTGAGATGACTAGAAAGTGGATCAAAGAAATTTAGGATGTTATATTAGTTTTGCTCTTATTTTATTTAGAATAAACTTCCACACTCGCTCATTTCTCACATTTACCTCCATAGGTATTCCTAGATAAGAGAAAAGCAGTTGTAAAACTCCACAGTTCAGGATCTTGGCAAAGGTATTAACCTTTGGTACCTCCACCCCAACCCCTCACAAACTACTTTTGTGGAAATTAATTTTTAGTCCTGAGACTAGCTCATAGCAACGCAGAGCACTTTTTAGAGAAAGTACATTTTTGAAGCTCAGGCATAATTAAGAGAATCATATCATCAGCAAATTGTTAGAGTACAACTTGAAAACCATTTTTATCTAGATTAATGCCTGAAATTAGTTTACTCAACTGAGTCATTCTAATTAATCCCCCTAATCCTTTAGCAATAATCAGGAATAAAAACGATGCCATGGAGTCACCCTGGCGTAACCCTCCCTACATAGAGAGCTCCTTCTTCATGCTGCCATTCACCAAAAATGAGATTGAGGCAAAGTACAGGCAACCATGAGTCCACTTAATCCACTTGTCCCCAAATCTAAATCGGGATAACATGTAAAATAAGACTTCCAGCTTACTGAATCATACGTCTTCTCAAAGTCATCTTTAAAAACCAAAAGGATTTTTTATGATGTTTTGCCTCCTGGAGCACTTCGTTGACAACAACCACACCATTCAACATATGTCTCCTTTAATAAAGGATGTTTGTGATTCCTCGATTAACCTTGGTAGAACCTTTTGAATTCTACGAGCCAGGATCTTTACAATGATCTTGTAGAGAACACCAATTAACGATATTAGTCTATAATCCCCTAAACCTCTTGGACACTCTTTCTTAGGTATCAATGATATGAATGAGGCATTTGCCCTTCTTGGAAACTTCCCAAACCTATGGAAATCCTTTAGTACTTTCCTTATATTCTCCTTTAGTAACTCCTATAAATATTTTACAAACATCATGTTGAACCCATCTGGACCAGGGGCTTTTAAGGCATCATATTCCCAAACTTCCTCTTTGATTTCATCCAAGAGAACTCTTTCTCTAAGTCGTCCTTTTGAGATATCAAAAGACAATTAAACTTCACCCCATCTAGCTGAATACCTACGTCTTCTTGGGCTAGGAATCTATCATGAAAATAAGTATGTACTTCCTATTTGACCTTCTCGAGATCTTTCACTCATTCACCCTTCGATAATATGCCTAGAATTCCATTTGTTTTCCTCCTTCTAGAAATAGAGGAATGAAAGAATCGAGAGTTCATGTCAGCTTTTTTTAGCCACTTCAAATTTGCTCTTTGAGCCAATAGTGTCTCTTGGAAGGAACTCCACTTTCTCAATTCACCAATGACCTCCGATCTCAATCTAATTCTCGCTTCCTTTAGGTTACCTTCAATAGCATTCTTGTCACAATTTGAAATCTTGTTCTTCAAACAAGCTATTGTATCATCTACTTTACTGACATTCTCTTTGTTCCACCCCTTGATCTCCACTTTTAGAGCCTTCAATTTTTCTTTGATATAAAGGCCCCCTACCCACTAATTTCTATTTTGTTGTAACTTTCCTAATAAACTCATCAAATCCATGGCACTCCAACTACCCATTAATGAACTTGACTGGTTTAGGGCCTCAATCAACACTGAGTATTTTAAGATTATGGGGTAATGATAAAAAAAATCTCTTCCAAGGCTCAACTGAAAACTAGTAGGGGTTTGTTCCAACCATTCATGAAAGACAAGGAATCTATCAACAACGCTGCATTAGTACAAAGTAGTTTATTTTTTAATTTTAAAATAGGTATAAGGATAGAATATGTATTTTGAAAAGTGGACATTAAAAGAGAATTCTCTATATTAATAATATAAATAATATATAATATAAAATTATAGATTTTTTATCATACATATAGATTATACATACCAGGATAATTAAATATGTTGGATATAAATATTTTAAAGTAATTATTTTCTTAAGGTTATAAAGTTGATATAGTGACAAAGTTTACATTTGGTGATAGAGAAGTTGCGAGTTTAAATCCCTCTTATGATAAAGTAGTTTATTTTTTTAATTTTCAAATAGGTATTAGAGTAGAATGGATATTCTGAAAAGTGAATATAAAAAAGGGAATTCATTTTATCAATAGTATACATTAGAGACAAAATCACTATTGATAAAATCATTATTAATAAAATAATTAATTTTTACTGAGATAGTGACATATGTTATATATATATATATATATATATATATATTTAGAGCAATTTTTATTTTTATGTTTAATTTTTAAATAAATAGTTATTAAAAATAATTAAAGATAAAATTAAAAATCAAATATAAATACCAAAAGTGTTTTTTTTTAAAATATGACATACTAAACATACGAAAATCATAAACTGTGATGGCTGAATTTTCCAGTGCTATAGACAAATTGAAGGCAGTGTGAGAAGTAAACCCAAATATGTGCAGACAAATAAATAATTTCATGAGGTAAAAGGGCTTCCGCCATGCCCACTCAATTCAGTCAAAATCACCAGTCTATTAAATTGTTTTTTTCCACCCATTTTAGTAATTAGTCATTTTTATATACTAGCTTAGCTTTGTTTTGCTTTTTTGTCTTAATTACAAATTCAGTTCATTTTGAGCAACAACAGGGATTCCAACTTTTAAAGGCCGATCGACTTTTATTTGTTCTTTTAAGTTTCGCCTACGTTGCTATTCTTTTTAACGCTCTATTTTTAATATTAAAAAATATATAAGTGTTATTTTTTTATTGTTCATAGATTGACATATTAAGCTTAATAGGCTTATAAGCTTTTCGAAATTCTAAGTTCAATCTAACAATATTTATATAATTATTTATATTTTTAAAGGAGTTTTATTTTATTTGAAAAAAGATGTTCCTTTATCTTGTTTTTTATTGATTAAGAAATTTTTTCTTGAAATACACTATTCGAACCTTGATGATGACATAATTGTATGTCTTTTATTTTCTTCATTTGGGTTTAGACGTTTAGCTAACACCAAATATTCAGCATTAATATTTCTCCATCAATTATATCTTTTTTATTCTTCTGATTTAACTCCTAAAATAAAAGTGAATTTTTCAATAAAACTCCACCATTCCAGGGATTTTCATGTCTTTCTTTTTTGACAAACTTTTATGACTCTTTTTATTAAATCAAAGAAACAAATTTAGCAAACAAGTTTTATCTTAAAATAAGGTTTTAAGCTAACAAATAAATTTACCAAACAATTTATATTTTTTTTAAGTTTTAGCTTTTACTTTTCTTAAAGTAACTTTTAAATAGAAAATAAGCTGAACCAAATATATATTGAAATGAACTTTGAATATATTAATAAATCATTTTCTCACCTCTAGTAATACCACATTAAATGTTGTTATCTTGTTATTAAATCTTTTTAAAAATTATTATTCATCAAAGTTTCTCTTTTTTTTTTCTTTTTTTTTTTTTTGCATTTGCTTAAGTTTGTAGAAAACTATAGAATCTAAAAAAAATTATTATTTGATAAATTGTTGTGAGTAATATTTGGAAAATTAGTTTTAGTTATGTTATTTTTAAATAAAATTTAATTTTGTAATTGCAATTAAATAAAATATTTTCAATTAATAATTTTTATACATTCCTAAACATACATTTTCTTTAAAAAATATTTATAAGCAAACAAACAATAAAACAACTAGTCAAACTCGCTTGATCGAAGAAGAGATTGACTTAAAAAATATGTTAACTATAAATGTTTATGCTTTTATATTTTGTTATATATTGTTAATTAAAGAGAAAAGATTATGCAGTCACACTATAAAATACTTTTATTTAATTACTCACAATATATCATTTATAATAAATCTAAAGTTTTGCATCTGTTTCCTGTGAGCTAAATATGGTTGTTGATGATTTTGCTACATTAGACTTATCTATATTCAAAGAAAATGTTATATTTGATTTTATTTTTTATTTTTATGCAAAAAATTTGAATTGTATTTTGTATTATGCAATTTCTTTTAGCATCTTTTAAGTTGTTATTCGCATTCCTTCAATATTTACAATATTCTGCAAATTCTCAAGGTACTTATACTTGTTCTAACCAAAATTTTTTTTACACACAGTTGAAATCAGCCATTTATGTTCCTCTGTCAACTCTTTCAAATAACACTAATTGGCTTCTTCGTTGGTTTTCATCAAACTTCCTCTAACATGTCTCAGACAAAAAAAAAATAGTTTTTTTAAAAATTCACAAAAAAACATTTTGAATCACATGAGTATACATAATGTATTCTGTAATGTACATTCCGGATCACCTGATCCGGAATATACATAATGCATTTCAGATCAGTTGATTCGGAATGCATTATTACATTTTGAATAAAGTGATCCAAAATTGTAAAAATTTGTATTCCGAACCGATTTATCTAGAACTATAATTTTTTGTATTCCGAATTGGTTGATCTGAAACACTATAAATCAATCTTCAATACCAAAAGTGATGTGCATGGAACACTCCAAACCAATCTTAATCAACAAGAAATACTAAGAAAATTATATCCAAACGAAATTGCATTTTTCCTTTTAAAATGACACTTAAATCAATGAACAATATAATAGAGACTTGCAAGAACATTCAATGATTAGGGATATACAATAGGGTACAATGTGACAATTAATGTTTGCCACACAAGAAAAGCAACTAAGCAAGATTATGCATAAAAACACAACAACACAATAAAAATAAATTTGAGAGTTTAAACAATAGTAAGGTTATGTTCAAGTTTTGAAAAAATATTATAAACACTAAAAGGATGCAAATAACATATGAAGGGATACTAAAAGAAATTATCTTTGTATCCTATTATGCATTAATAAAGTTTTGGATGAACTTTGGCTTACACCTTTACCAAAAACAAATTATAATAAATTTGTTAATTTTTAAATAATAATCTTAAAAATTGTACATAACATGATTTTATATAAAAAAACTAACTCTTATTTATTTTACGCGGATCACCTTTAAATCAAACTCTTATTTATATATTACATTGTCAACAGTAGTTTCATTAAAAAGTTAAAATTTTTATTATTGAATAATATGAAAACTATGCATACTGCATTAAACATTTCATATTTACCAATAACTTGCCCGAAAAAATTGTATTGATATTTTGATAAAAACCTGTAATACTAGAAATATAATTTTCCACAATATTTTTACAATATCAATATATACAATATATAACATATTATAGAGTGATGATGTGACAATATTAACAAATGATGTAATAATAATGTTGGAAACTAGTAATTATAATAAGTTGTTTAGAAAATAATTTATTTTAAAATATTCTTGAGAAGTTATTTTAAAATTAAGAACTAAAAAGATAAATTTTAAATTTGAGGATTAAAAATATTTTTTTAAATTTAAAAGACTAATAAAATATTTTTTAATTTAAGTAATTAAAAATCTATTTTAGATTTGGAGAACTCAAAAAATTTAACAAATACGGAAATGTAATATTAAATTTCACGTGATAGTTAACACTAAAAATGTATTTTTTAACATTTTAGAGCCAAATTCTTTTCAATTTTTGCAAACCAAAAGTATAATTATCCCAAATTTCAAGATTAAAATATATTTAAGACAAAATAATTTTATTGATGAATGAAAAAAATTTTAATTGTATTTTAATTTAAACACTTAAAGCTTAAAAAAATTAAATTCTTAAATAATTTAATTTTTATATAATTTTTTCACTAATTTTAATAAATAAAATAACATGTATAATCTTATTTAAACATCACTTTTTTTCATGTTATTTTAGATAAACACTTACATACATATGTATCATCCAAACATTAAATTAATTTATTTAAAAGTAACTTGTCACATTAAAAGTTTACAACTTTTAGATAAATTCTTCTACATAAATTTACCTAAAGATAGTCTAAATAACCTATTATACAAGAGAATGATCTATCATAGGCATAAAATTGAATAGTTTAACTCATAACAAACAATTCATAACAAAAAAGTTCAATACAATATACATAAATTAATTGGGTGTTTTAATAATTACTAGTGATAATTATTAATATATTACTAATGGAATATTTTCTAATAATTAATTAATGTTAGTCTACAAAATAAATTAATTAAAATAATTAATAAAAAATTTCTGAATAATTTATAAATTTAATGGTATTTGTTAAATGAGTTTATCTGGTGAAATTTAAATGTTATTATTTTGTTTAAGTAATATTTTAAATTTGAGTCTTAAAAAAATGATTAATCATCAATAAAAATGACAAAACCAATAAATAATTCAAAATTTTAACCACTGACATGGTTAGAAAACAATAGTTAAACTCATCACTTGTGTTTTTTTTCCTATCTTGCCCATCTCTGTTTTCGTATTTCTTTTTGTTTATTACCCTAATTAGAGAAGAACCTGAAAAAAAAAAAAAAAACTCTGATGTTCAAGTTAAATATTAGATTGAGAGGAGATATATGTTTGAAATGAGTGATGAACAATATTATATAACTTAATATTTAATGATAAAAAAATGAAAAACTAATGGCTTGCATAGTAAGGCAGCAAGAGTATATTATTTATTGGTTGAGAAAGAGTTATGGTGAAGAAAGGAAGTGAATGTTTGGTAGAAACAGGAGAGGAGAAAGAAGGGAAGCGATAGGTAGGGTTGGAATTGGAATGTGTTTGGTTCGATGTAAGAAAAAGGGAAAGGTGATTCTGCAAAGCACTGGACATGGTACAAGTACAGATCCAAGTCGGTGGTGGATGGTGGCTGACTTCCAGAGTGAGACAAATAATTTTTGCAACAATGGCCCCAAATGCAAAACTCTCTCTTTTGTTTTAGTTGGGATTACCAAGGATAAGAACAAGATCATCTCAAATCTTCTTTATCACTCTCTGTCCCCGGTAGTAATGAACTTTAATAAATTATTGAACATAAGTTGGTTTAATAATAAAAAAAAGTCGTAAATTTAACTTTTTTTTTTATAAAAACTAACATATTAATAATGAATATTTTTTATAAAAATAAATTATTGTAATGAATTTTGATTTGTTTTCTTTTACAAATTCTCTTTCCTTTTAAATATATGTGTGATTCAGGCTGATTATAATATTGATTAAAAAAAACTGATTGAAAAGAGGAGGAGAGGAGAGAATAGTAAGAAAAGAAAGAAACGGTGAGTCCGTCTCCCGTAGGGCCGTACCCCACGTGGGCTGAGGTTGTGACGCGGAATAATGTTGGGTTGATGGATATAATGTGGTGTCATAGGCTAATAGCAATACCTTGTCATAATCCTTCTTTCTCTCTACGGACAACGCTAGATGGTTGATGATTTGTTAGTGAAAAAACACCAATTATGAAAAGAAAATAAAAGTGAAAGAAATGTAAGACTCTCACTGAAAAACAATCAGTAGACTTGTTTAAATCAACCAAAACTATTGAATTGATGAAATGGATTAGACTCAGTTTAATGATGATATATAAAATTCAGTCTAAATGGGTTAAACTTATCAACTCATAGAACTAGGTTAGACATGAGAAATCTAATTAGGCCAAATATTATTTAAATTTTTATGTTTTTAGATTTATATAATTTATACAAATAAGAAAAGAGTTTAATTAGTATACACTGTCAGAGTAAATATACACTGACATTCAATCACATATCTTTGATCATGATAAATTTATTCACTTTACTTGTTATTACTTTAAAAGTTACACAAATATTCAAAAATATTTTCCGCTAACAATAGATATCAATTAAACTAAACAAATACAATTCATATTTAATACGATCAAATTGACTTAACTTGACTCATTTTTCAAAAATAACTTGACAAGTTAAACTAGGCCGGACAACAATTTTTACAACTCTAACAATATGTTTGTTGAATTAGAAGTTTATGTCATGTCTTCCTAGGATAGCAATAGGTAGAGTCATGGTAAGGTATTATAGTAGTCATCCTCATACTCACATTTAAAAATGTATTCATAGTCAATTTCATGTTCGTTGAGGTAACAACTTTAATCACCATCCCGTACTCGTTGATACCTATATACCCATATTCATACCTGCAATTTGTAGTACTTTATTTATGTATAGAAACAATAAATCAATATCTTTTACACGTAAGTCAACATAACATTAAATATAGAACAAATTATAAAATAATTCCTAAAATTTTATATAATTACACATAAACCTATATTTTTTATAAATAATTCAATTTATTTGTAAATTTTGTTTTTATTTAGTGCATGTTTGGAAAATTATCAAATGGGCATGACATGAATTTCTTGAAGTAAATAATAGTAGCTTCGACATCAATAAAAGAAATTTACAACGCATGTCCAAACATGTGGTTATTAAATTTGCATAAAATATATTATAAGTTTCATTGTATTCTATAATTATATTACTAATCATAGATTATAATGTAAATAATATTTTTAACAATATTTTCAATTGTAATTAAGTAGTATCATATAACATAATTATATTAAATAATATTATACATAAGGTACAGTGCAAGGCAATGCAGGGTAGTACAATACCACTCATACCTGTCCTTATACTCGCATAAATTTTAAAGATCTGGACCTATTATATATCCATACCATTTTGTGGATAATTATCCATCAAATATCCATAAAATATGAATCTATTTTGTCATTTATGTCTTACATTCATGCTAAAGACACAATACTTTCATACAAGCCTTTCTAAGAGAACATGTAGATATCATCCAAAGAAAAAAGTAATTCATATATATATATATATATATATATATATATATATATATATATATATATATATTCAATGATAGTATGAGTTATTGTTTTTTGTAGGGTGTTAGTTTTAAAGAAGAAAAAATTCATATTAATAAATTTTAATTGATTTGATTTGGAATTAAAAAATTTAAATTTAAAACAAACTTAATCAATAATAATTTGGTTGGTCAAATTTAATTCACCAACAATTCAAGAAAAATTGAAAAATAAAATCTATTTTAAAAAATAAAAAACAGCAAAATAAAAGAAATAAAAAGTTGTTATAAAGAAGATTTGTAATGCTTTTTCAAACGTCATTAATGTTAAACAAACTTTGTGAAAAAAATTAAACTAATTGATCATAATAATCATAAAATTTTTTTTTTTTGTTAATTCTCTTTATAAGAGTTGAAGATAAACACTCAACCAATTGAATTAGACTCCTTACTAATAATCATAAGTTTATTATATATAATAAAACTGTTTTCATAAATATTTAATAAAATTATTTATTCAAAGTTTAATTCAAGGTTAAAAATTAAATAATTTTTATTTTTTTATTGATAAATGTTAATTATTATTGTTGAAAAGATTCAAATGCACGGTATCTTTCTTTTTCTTTTATCTTATTTTGCCAAATTAATTTTATAACTCAAATAATTTTTGTTCCTAATAGTACTTTTTTGTTTTAGTCCAAAAAAAAATTTGATAATAGTCTCCCAAATAAAAATTTTTATTTTACTCATTATTTTTAAACAATAATATTAATAAAAAGAATTTTTTGAAAACCCAACGTTTAATCAGGTTATCATGAAACACCAAAGGAATAGTTTGTACAGTATTTTAGGACAAACTAAAAATAATTATTTTTAGGAATAAAAGTTATTTAAGCCCAAAAATTAATTTCTTTTAATAAAAAGCCCAAAATTAGTCATCAACCTAAAACAATTTGAGACCAAGTCTATACATTTAATAATAAAATTTATAGAATTATAAAGGAAAATAGTAAAGATGCGAGTTAAAAGATTAAACTTTTAATTGAATTATATATAAAATCATATTTTATAATTTTAATTATAGTTACATATAATTTTAATAATATTTAATTTATTAAGCAATGTCGAGGACACTCCTGTAATTGTATAAATAATTAATGTGAATACTAGTAATGTGTTGGTCTAGATTGTATTAAATTCGATTTCAGTAAGTAATATCTCGACACCAATGAGTATAAAACAAATGTGAATAAAGAAAAAGGATTATTGTGGTCATCATGCCGACGGTCTTATCTGAATCTTGTTTTAATTTTTCCGAATGAATGGGACAAGTCTTTAAATTCTGCAGTGATGATTGATTTGATTAAAGAAAAGGGTGACATAGCATAGTTCTTTCTTGGAAGCATGAAAGAAGGCACCTAGATTCCTTCACATTCTTTTCATCATCATCTATCTTGTTAACCTCTCAATTCTCAACTCTCAACCTCATGTCATCAACCCATACTTCTCACGTGGGCCATTGCTGTAACTGGGGACTTCATAGGATGAGGTGATCAATCACTTTGTTTGGTGGTTTTTGGTTTACATTTTTAAATTTATAAAATAAAAATTAATTTTAGTTTTAAGTTTTTAAATTTATAAAAATATTATTTTTATTTTTAAATTTAAAATATTATTTTCAAATTTTAATTGAAAAAATAAGTTCGTTCTACGTGTTTAAGTCCACTATATTAAGAGTAAGTTAAACAATTTCTTTTAGCATTCCTCCTATGCTATTTGTATGTCTTTAATGTTTACAATTTTCGACAAAACACTAAAATACTATCATCCTCTTTTATCTTAAATTTTTTGATAAAGCATCACTTAACTGCACGACTGCACAGACACCTCTACTTAACTCTTTGAAAAAGCATTGTCACCATACTTAAATATATATGACCGATGAAGTTTCTAAAAATATATAATTTTTCAAAGAGGAGGGTAGAGGTGCGCATGCAATTATGAAGTTAGGTAATGCTCTGTCAAAAAATTTAAGATAAAAGAAGGTGAAAGTGTTTTAGGGTTTTATAAAAAATTGTAAACGTTGAAGGGTGTGAATAGGAAATGAAGGGGTGCTAAAAGAAACTGTCGCGAGTTAAACTTTTTTATCTACCTTACCTTTAAGCGGGCTGATCCACCATATTTTCTTTTTTTTAAAGAAAAAATTGATTTTAATAGTGTAAAAATAAATGTTGACATAACTCCTTGTATTATTCCATTATTGCATTTTCATCACAACACAACAAATTAGTAAGTGATTTAATTAATAAATTAGTGAAATTGCAAACTCAATTTATAATGTTAAAGCTCAAATATAATTTTGGTCCAACTCCTAATTTAGCCCATGTTCCTAAGTTAATAAACAATTTTATTATAATTGATAATATAAGAAAAATATTAATATTTTATGACAATGGACTGATATGCCCATTTTACAACTCCTAATTAGAAGCCTTTATTCTCAAGGTTGAAGGTGATGACTGGTGACCAAAGGTTGGAGGTGACGATCTATGTCAGCGGTCAGAAGTGAAGTTGAGGTATTGACTATTAAAGGTAGCAGTCGATGATTAACGATCAAAGTAACAATTGATGACAAATGGTTGAAGGAAGCGACCAGTAATTGGAGGTTGAAAGTGGTGGTCAATGTGGGCAATGGTTAGCCAATGACCGACGGTTAAACGTGGTCACTGCTAATCGGTGATTGGAGATGGTGGCAGGTGGTAGATATTGACATTAAGCGAACAAAAATTTCAAAATCTAAATTTATTGCTTTTGAAATTAAGTAAAAACTATTTTAAAAATAAGAAAAAAACAAAATTAGAATCATTTTTGTCAAACACGTTTTTGTTTTTAAAATATATTTTTAAAAAAAAATCAAAAACTCAAAACTACTCTAAATAACTTAATATTTTGAATTGTGTACACAAATAATTTTTATTAAAAAAAAGTTTCCTTAACTTAGGACACCCAAAATAAAATAATAATTTATGAATGTTATTTTTTATCTTAATTTAAAATTTTGACATATGTTTAAAGATTATAGTTAATTTTGTTATCTTGTTTCAAAATTTGAAAGTAATATTTATCCCTCTCTTACATAAAATTCGAAGACAAAAACAATGGTAATTAAAAAATGAGAAATATATCTATATAATGAAACAATAGTATATGTATATTACTCTTTTATCTTGATTTAAATTTTTTATAGTGAGATGAGTCAATAGTATATGTTTATTACTCTTTTATCTTGATTTAAAATTTTGATACAGTGTCCAAAATTGTGGATAATTCATCTATTCTACTTTAGTTTTGATATTAAACAGGTTTTCTTCCCTATTTCAAAATTTGAAAACACTAACATTTATATTCTTTCCTTATTTCAAAATTTGAAAAAAAATAGTATTTTAAAAATGAAAAAAATATGGTTTCTTCATTTTTGAAATATTTTTTTCCTATTTCAAAATTTGAAAACAATAACATTTATCAAATAAGTTTGTTTTGTTTTTTAATATTTTAAAAGAGTTTTAAAAAAGTATTTCTAAAAGTTGTTTTATGGGAGAAGAAAAAAAAACTTGTTCAGTAAATATTATTTAATTCTTTTTTACTTTTTATCAGTGACATTTTTGTAAATATAAATGATCTTTTTTTATTTTTACATTTGTAAAACAATTTTCAAATAACACTTAGTAAACAAACTTTTTTTTCCTTCTATAAAATAGTTCTTTAAAACTATTTTTCAAAAACTAAAAGACAAATCCAAATCTATCAAGCCCTAAAAAATCTATATTATTTTTTAAAATTATTTTAAAACAACACTAACTAAACAAACTTTTTAATTTTTAAATACTAAAAACAGTTTTATAAAGTTGTATTCAGATAAACACTTATCTTTCTTCCCTATTTAAAAAATAACCAAAAGTCTAAAACAATAGCAATTTTAAAAATGAGAAAAAAGGCTTCTCCCTTGTTTCAAAATTTAAAAACAATAGCATTTTTTTATTCTCTATTTCAAAATAAAAATAATAACATTTTGAAAATGATAATAAAACATAGTTTTTTCATTGTTTCAAAGTTTGGAAACATAGAAGGTTTTTCTTTCCTATTTCAAAATTTTCAAACAATAGCATTTATTTTTCTTTTTCCCTATTTGAAAACAACCATAGATGTACGCAACTACAATAAATCTTCAAGATCATTAATTCAATATTTATTTATGTTTTATTATTAAAATATTTATACTAAAGATAATTTAAATATAATTAGTTAATATATCATAATTAAAATAATTTTAGTTAATATAGAGACTACATATATTATTTATGAGAGAGAAAATCTTGTTCAACATTATTAATTTTTATTATTTAATGTAATTATTTTATATTTTTCACTCAAGTATAAAAAATAATTTAATTATAATTTTTTAATAATATCATAAATTTAAAATAGTTCAATTATGATAAAAACTACAAATATTGTTTTTGAAAAACAAAATTATGCTCAATATCATTCATTTCTATATTAATTTATAATAATTTAAAATATTTATAGTATAAATAATTTAAATAGAATTAGTTAATAATAATTCACAAAAAAAGAGTTAATGATATCTTAAATTAAAATAGTTTTAGTAGTATTGAGACTACAAATATATTTATGGGAGACAAAGTTCAATTAAATATCATTAAATTATATTGTTTAATGTAGTTACTTTATAATTTTAATTGAAATATTTGTATAAGAAATAATCTAAATCTAATTATTTAAAAATACCATAAATTAAAATATTTTAATTATGATATAAAACTAGTTTTATTTATGGAAAATAAAATTTTTTCAAGACTGTTAATTTTGATATTATTTGAAAGTTTTATAATATAAAAATACAAACGTAATTAGACAATAAGTTAATAATATTATAAATTTAAATAATTTTAGTTATAATAAAAACTACAAATATTATTTATGGAAGTAAGATTACAGATAAAAAAGTTTAGGTTTAAATAAGTTTTTTGTCCCAAAGTTTTACAAAAAATTACTTTTAGTCGTTAAAATTTAAAAATATTTTTTAGTCCCTGATTTACTTTTAATCTTTATCCTCTAGTTAAAACAGTTAAAAATTTGTTGATAGAGAAAATATTTTTGTACTCGTGAATCACTACTCTCTTCTTTAATCCTAACTTTCTTCAATCTCCAATTTCACATAGGACACAGTCAAATACACCAGTACTTATAAACAGATGATGTTAATATAAAAAACAAATTAATTTCAAGGACTAAAAAATATTTTTAAATTTTAAAAATCAAAAGTGATTTCTTATAAAACTTTAAAAATAAAAAACTTATTTAAGCTAAAATTTTATTGTATACTTAATTTATATTATTTTAATTAACATTTAATTTCATTTAATAGGATAATACCTCATATCAACTTGATCACTAAAAAATACAATTTAAAACTTTTGTAATAAAATTATATACTTACGTGTAATTTATAATTTCTGTGTTTATTTTATTTTTTTAATCGACTAAATAATTTTTGTGTGTATTACTGTTTAACACATAATATCAATAAATAATTCATTTTGCTAATATTTGTAATTTTTACCCCTGCTAAAACGTGTTGTAAAATGTCCTGATGATTAATACGTGCAGTCAGTTGACGACGAACCCATACGTATATGCTGGTATTGATGACAAATATACAACCTAAGTATCATTTTAAAATTTTAAATTTGTTATTGGATTGGGAGAGAAATAAAATATTAAAACCACTCTAAATTTATGTTTTATAATAAATTTTAATCAACAGTAAAAAAATGTATTAAAAGTGTGAGATAATATGATGTTAGCATCTTTTTGTAAATAAACCTTTATAAATAACCCTTTATGAATAACCTGTTTCTCTACCAAATCGATGTAGGAATGACCAAATCGATGTAGGAATTATAATGGAGCAAGAAAGCATAAATTGGAGGGCAAATATAGGTTTGAGCATAAAAATAGGTATGAAAGTTTAATATTAATCTTCATCATTATTAAGTATTCTCACGTTTGGATATATTTACTTTTTTTTATGAAGAGTAAGTTTATAGAACCAGTAAAAAAATTAATTATTAGAAAGTAACATATAGTTCATGTTTCTTATATGAACAAACTCATGAACAGAGTTAAAAACATTGTTATCATGAGACATAATCAAACTTAACTTTATAAAGCCTTTGACTATTGTATTTGACTCACGAGGGACATAAGCAAAATTACACTCTTAGGTTTTCCTACTCTTGTAAATTTTATCCCGTAAACATAATCGATAGCGTATCCCTCATCCACAAGATTGACTATAAAAAGAGAGTTAGATTTAATAATGATATTCGGGAAGTCATTGTTATAGGCAGTTTCTAAGTAATTAAGCATGATCAAGAGCTTCGCCTTTCCACTTCACACCAAGGGATTTTGTGGAAAAGCCAATCACAAATGTGTCTCTACAATCACAAACCATACCTTCAATAGCAGCACTTTCTTGGAAACCTCTGAATGTTGTCACACAATTTATCTTAAGCATATCACTAGTCTGGGGCATCTATACTAACTTGCAAAAAAAAAAATCAAAACATTGTACCCTAGTTTCCTTCAACAGGGCCCACAGTGCAAAGTTTTGTTGTAAGTCATTTAGTAAGGGTTTTACACTATTGATCACTTGTTGATCTGTTTAGATTTTTCCATTGAAAACAACAACATTTCACATATACCACATCCAGTCTAGCGTAACACTGAACACTTGACTCCACCTATTATCTCTGTGAAGTTTTCCACAGGATAGATTATTTGACATCCAAGTTTTTGGAGACTGGTGAAAGAAAAAATTAGAAATGCTTGCATTACCCATTTGTATCCAAACATTAATAGCCTCCGAACAGTCTCGAAATGCATGCAGTGAGGTCTCCCTACGATGGCTATAAAGAGGGCATGAAGATTTAGTTGTCATATACCTACTATGCCTCAATTCATTTGTGGAAGGATCTCTCTTGCCACTTTCCACAATACTCCCGAATCTGTTCCGGCCCCTCCCACTTCCAAAGTTTTCTAAAAACGGGCTTCTCTAGATTTGTGCATCACATATTAGGGCTTCGTATGCCTTTTTTGTGGTGAATTCATCGCCCACTCCTTCTCCCCAATTGAGCATGTTGTCTTCTACGTCTCTTCAAGGAGGTTGGATTTTACAAATGTCTTTTACCAAATATGCAGGCAACATCCCCCCAACTTGGAGGCATCTCATGCCTCGTTAAGAGCCATAAAGAAAAAGGTTTAGCTCCAGGTTGGATTTTATTAAATTGATACACCATCTAGCAAGAAGCCCTCGCCTCAACACCCAATTATCTAACCAGAAGTCTATTCTTCTCCCATTCCCAACCTGCCACCTAAGATTGTTGTAGACATCACTCCAAGATGTCTTGACTCCTTTCCAAAAATTTGTGCCTCTTCAGATTATGTCAATGCTTAGTTTCATAGTTCCCTAACAGTTATACTTTGATTGAATGAGTTGTACTTGTGTGGCTCTCCTCTAGTGATCAAGTGGCAGCCATTTTTCATGAGGAGGGCTTGGTTAGTGTGTCTTGTTTCCCGCAGCCTAAGGTCACCCCACTATTTTGGAATGCATACTTTTTCCTAAGCAAGTCAATAGACTTTCCTATTTTCATTTGTGTCACCCTAAACAAAATCCTTGTGTTTCTTATCTATATCATTACATATAGAGATTGGTAACAAAATTGGTTTGCATTACATAGTTAGACAAAACTTGTACAACTGACTTGGCCCAGAGTAAGTCTTCTAGCAAAAGAGAGGTGATGAGCAAATTTTCTACTCTACTCTAGCAAGTTACCCTTCGTACTAAGTATCTGATAAATACCAGGTTGGTCTCATAGGGGCTTTGATGATACTCTAGAAACTTCAATATTAATTGCTCTTAATAAATGAAGAATTGATTATAACTAACAATTAATTAAACAAAAGTAAATGATGCACAAAAAGTAAAGTGGGTTCCTAATGGTAGAAATTTGGTAGGGTTTCGATTTCACTATATCATCCCTCTAATGCATAAATGAATTAATTAAAAATATCACTAATAAATTAAATAACAACATAGAAATACAAACACATATGCGCAAGCGCAGATGCAAACATCAGACGTGTTCAAAACTGAACCAAACTGAATTGAAAATTGAACTGCAAAAATCGAAAACCGCAAAGTTTGAGGTGATTTGATTTTTGTAATTTTCAAACCATGCAATTTGATTGGATTTGCGGTTTCAAATGTTGAAACCACCCCAAACCAAACAAAACCATTCATCTTTAGTTATTTTAGCAACTTTGCGAGAGATTATATACAATTATTCATTATTTTCTAAGTTATATGATTTGACTTAATCTTTAATTGAGATTTCTAATTAATATGTATTAGTTAATGAATAATATTTCAGCAAAACTATTTCATTTCATTGAATATAATTTGATGCCTACCAGTAAAATATAATTTGATTGTTTATACTTTAACTTTAACAGTTGCAACTTATATAATTTTGTTGGGATCGATTAAACTTTTATACAAATTTGGAAATAAAATTTTTCAACGTATCTTTTAATACTTAATAATATAAATTTTAAATCGCAGAATCAAACTAAATCGCAAAAGATTGGTTTGATTTTATTTGAATTTTATAGTTAATTTAAACTGAACCAAACCGCATTAGATTTATTTTTTTAGTTTAGTTTGGATTACTTTTAAATGCAAAACTGTATCAAATGGTACCACGAACATCCCTAATAGATGCATGTAGTTTTGCTCATAATTATAATTGTAATAGGATGGATATGATTAGTAATAGTTATTCTGTAGTCGACCCATAAATAACCATATATGTAACTAGTTATAATAACCATAATTATAATAATTCTTTCATACTTAGTATGTTTTCCACATGAATGTAGTCCGTGACACAAAGATGTAAGATATGTTAAGGAAAGTTTTTTTTACTCTGCAAATTATTCACAACGTTGTTATCTTTGTCAGTGTTAAAGGTTAACATATAACTTTTTTCAACTTAGTGCATTATTCACAGGATTGTGGACCCTTCTACAAAGGTGTAAGAGATGTAAGCAAATTTTTTTATTTTTAGACATTTTTTCCACATGGGTGTGACTATTGTCACATAAGTGTAGACGGTATCAGAGAAAATTTTTCTACTCAACACATAATCCGCAAGGACATAACCTAATATGTGTGGATGTTATTTTTTCTGATTAATACATTTTTCACAAGTTGTAATCACTCTCGCATAGATTAATTTAAATCAAATCAAATTACATCAGATTTGTTTTTTAGTTTAATTCATATTATTTTTAAATTCAAAATCACATCAAATCATATCAGGGACATCCTAACTAAATACATATGTTTTGTTTTTGCTGATAATTATAATAGGATGAATATAATTAGTTATAGGCATTCGGTTGTCGGTCAAAATGACTAATATCCATAGAAAGCAAAAGAAGTTTGGACCGTACCCGTAGATATGAATTCGATTGTTATCCCTGGTTGGACATTCTTCATTGGCAATATGATAGCACATGGTTTAGAGTAAGCTTAAACATATAGGGAATTTAGGGTATAGAATAATTTACGTGGATTGAAGCAGTACGAATAAAGTACCCACATACATACATGGGTACTAGTGTTAAGCTTGTGCGAAATTGGCGCAGGACACAAGTAATCGTAGATTCGTAGGTAGTTTGTTTTCATTGAAAATTGGTGGAAAATATAATATGGCTGACAATTTCATAAGTTAAAGTCAATTTGGTTACACATTTTTTTCTTCAATAAAATAAACGTGAATTAAAATAACCCTGGTTAGATGGAGGCTCGTGGAACTAGTTTAGTTAAGAATTAAGATTATTAGTCTTTTCTATTTAAAAAAATGGTGAAACAATTACAACAAAAATAAAGACATTTTTTTAACCAATAAATCCACTCCTAAATTATAAATTAAAATATATAATTTAGAGTGTCAGATCCTTACGTTCTCCATTATCTTAATTAGGTATTCTCAATATTTTTTCTTTTAAGTTATAAGTTTTTTATTTCTCAATTTTTTAAATTTTAATTTTAATCTCTCATAAATTTTTGACAATTTTTAATCCCTCATTAATTTTGGAGTGAGTTTTTTTTATCTTTAAACATCTTTAGATTATGAACATTAATATCTTATAATTATATTTACAATTTTTAGTTTCTCATTAATTTTTTGGCAATCCTTTTAATCTTTTACTTTAAATTGAATTTCTTAAGTGCCACATGTCAAACAATGTTCCATGTCAACCGTTATATGGAAGTCATGTGTTAAATACATATATTTTTTTTATTTCTTTTTTTTTTCATAGTTGAATTTTAACCTTTCATAAATTTTTTGTCAATTTTTAATTCTTTATTAGTTTCTAGTCAACCTTTTCAGTCCTCTATATTAAATTGGATCACTTAACTAAAGTATCACATGTCAAATAAAAGTTCAAAACATTAATATTTATTTTTTATTCATACCCTCTTCCGTTGTCGAAGAGAATGATCAAGGGTGATCTTTTCAAAATCCTTCTTCTAAGAAATTTTAAATTTCAAAAGTTCACTTCTACAGTTTAAATGATAAATTTATAACATATTCTCCCTTTTTTATCTCTTTGATAATATCATCTCTTTATATTCTTCAAACCATTATTAGCAAATGACAAAAATAAATGTAGCACTACAAGACCAAGACATAACCGTAACTCACAAATACCTTGAACTTGGTTGAAAATAACAACCTTAGTAGTAACATATAAGTGTAATAACATTTATTTCAAGATTAGTAGGGCTCCTAAAAAATAACTTCTATTAAAAAAAATAACCATAATTGATACTAAATGATTATGTAATAACTAATTATATAAAAATAGTTATAAAGTTATAAATAGTTTTACGGAAAAAATTCAAACAACTTATTTTTATTTAAAAATAATTATAGTTATAAAACTATAATAACCAATTTTCTATAAAATGATTTTTTCAAATAACTTATTTTTACTTTATATATATCCAATAATATAATTAGTTTTAGATATAACTTACATATAGGTAGCTTTACTCACAATCTATTTTTAAGATAATATCAATTATATAAATTATAATTAATTATACAAATTAGTTAAAAAGAGAAAAAAAAAAAGAGAGAGGGATCCACTTACTCTAAATATAAAATAGTTACTTCAGATTCTATTTATTCATTCTTATCTACTCCTATATATTATATATAATATAAGTAGAAGATTCACTTACTACAATACTCTTTATTTTATTAAATTTAGTGTTTTAAAAAAAAATCTCTTAAAGATCTCCTATGCACGTATATATATATATATATATATATATATATATATATATATATATATATATATATATATCATTTTAATACACTAATTTATATTTTAAAATATAAGGATGATATGAAGATATGGATTACATTGATTCTAAATTAAATTAGCAATAAAAAAAATACATCATTCACTATAAATTAATAGATTCTTACTACTCTAATTCAAACTCTATTATATTATATATTTAAATTATGAAATCTTGGTTTCATAATATTATTTAGCAAAGATGATTATATTATTTAAAATAGTTTATAAACTAATTGAAAAATATTTTTAATTAAATTTTATTTGAAGAATTTTATACAATTAGTGAAAGGAATATTTTGTAGTATATATATATATATATATATTATATTTTAATTTTAATAGTGATTGTACCTTATGATTAATACTTATTTTTTATCTAATATATATAAATCTGTATATCCTCCAAAATTATTGTACCATGTAACATGTAATGACAATGAAAATTGATTTGTGATGTGTTCATAACTTATATGTCTTCTTGTGTCACGTATAAGTATGTGATCAATTTTTCTTTCTATTTTTTTAATATTTTCATTTTTCTTTTTAATTATTTTCATTTATTTAATATTAATATTTATTTTTAATTTTATTTTTGTCATCATTTTTAATAAATAAAATTTAAATAAAAAATAATTACAATATGTTTTCTATTTAAAAAGTTAAATAAACCATATTTAGCTAAATTTTATTTCTTATTAAAATTTTTAAAAAAAATAGAGAAGATGTTTCCTACTAATTATATACCGTTTTATTTTGTTCTCTTCTCAGTTGGTTTAAACTATCTTTATATTAAGAGTTTAATTGACATACATTGTCAGTTGGTTTAAATTGTTTTTATACTGACATCCAATTACAACTCTTCCTTTATTGTAAATTTGTTAATAACTTTACTCATTACTACTATAAAAATCACATAAATGAAAAGTCATAATTGAACGTAAATGTAAAAAACTTTTGTACTGACCATGTATATAATTAAACTCTTATATTAATATATAATTTTTGCTAACAACTTAACCTAACCTTCTATAAAAAAAAAAATTAGCCTAACCTCCAATCCACATTTGAATTTAGGTGTAATTTTCAAATTTCAACTCAATCTCTAACTGGATTTTATCCAACCCATCTTATTTCTTGGTGGGATAAAGATGTGTTAGGTTTACCCATTTTAATATTATTAAGTAAAATAATAAAAATGATAAAATTGAATTTTAATCTATTTATAGCATAAATTTATAAAATAAAAAATTAAAAAAATTAATTTATTCTAATTTGATTATAATTTAAGAGAAAAAAGTATTTTGTTTAGAAATTTCATTAACATGATTTGACTTGTTACCATTTTTCATTTAAAATAAATAATCAAAATTAATATGATTTATTATATTCATTAAAAAATTTTATATTCTCATTTAATCTTTAGTTCATTTGTTAATTTTATTTATTAATATTTTAAAAATTAAAGAAAGATTAAAAGTGAGTGTAAAATTTTTACCTATACTAATTAAACCTATTTAATATTTTTATATTATCTTGTAAGTTATATTTTGTTTATTTATTAAAAAGAAGTGAAAGATTGTTGACACGTGGCGTGAATGGCACATTGCGTAAGACTATACGTGGTAAAAGAGTAGGTTGTTTAACGAGTGACGAGTGATGAAGAAGGTTCTGTAATTGTGTATGGAATTCTACTCTACTCGGCACTGGGCACTGGTCTCGCATTTGCAAAGACTTTCCTGGTTGCTTCCCCATCCAGAACGCGTAATTTGATTTGCTAATAAATAATCGCTACCCACCTTTGATTTAATTATAATTATACAATACTGTACACCAAAGCTGAGACAGCAGGCACTCTCTCTCACCTCTGCTACAGGTATGCTTTCAATTGCATCTGCTTCTCTGTCTTCTGTCTTCTGCCTTCTGCCTTCTGCCTTCTGCCTTCTGCTTCTGTGCCCAATGTCTCATCTGTTGGATCATTTCTCTTTTCTCTTCCACTCCCAACATAGGATTCTCTACCATTCATTCACAAAACAAATATCTTCTTTCTTTTTTTCCCTCTTCATTTTCTGTTATAATAACTCTTCACCTCAACTTTCGCAGTCCATAGACTTTTATTTCTTCCCATCAATATCATTCAATCTTCTTTTCCTCCTTCTACTGTCCCAACTCTGCTTTCTTTTTCTTCTTTCTATTCTTGCTAACTCCTTCCCTTCTCTATAATTTCTGCCTATGTTTCCGCAATCTTTAAATACGCGTTACTGCTACCGTATCTGATCAAAACTTCTTTTCTTTCGGAACATGACACCAGTAATATACACTTCTTCTCTTTTACTGTTTTTCTCCTTCATTCCTCTTTTTTTTTTTCTTTTTTTTTTGTTACCTTATTAATATCAGGAATTCTTCTATGTTATTTAATTATTTGACGATTTCTGAGTTGGGAAATTTAACTGGTTCCTAGTGGATCATAATTTAAAGCGTATTGATGTACATCTATAAATTTCGGGAGGTTAATTAGGATCCTTAATTGATCAGTTGGATTCTGAAAACTAACACCACCTCCTACTTTTGAAAATAAAATATAAAAAAATTATATTTCCATATGTGAGTTTGCATCCCATGACTCCTGAAAAAGGTGTATGGCTCTCAGGATTTGTAAAATATTTTTTAACTACGTATTTCCATATGAAATTCTTTGTTTTTCTTCAACTCAATTGCATTATTTAGATCTTCATCTGTCAACCTGTTTGAAGATATTTCTTTGCTTTGTTTAATCACCGTTAACTGTTCCTAATTATTTTATGCAGGTTGTGTTTCTTCGAAACATCAGTGGACGGTTGTTGGCAGATAATTATTGCATTTAGCAACTCATAAAACTCTTGATTATGAGTAATCTGCAATATTTTTCTACCAAACTGTGTCTCTGAATGACCTAAGTGACCGAGGGAAGAACCTTTATCATTTGAAAGATTGGCTACTTTTTTATTGTATCTAGTTTTTCTTGGAGGAGTCTAGATGCAAGCGTCTCAGAAGCACCCAAGTTCAGCTGGTGTCCATTTCTATCACCAGCCTGTACAAGGCGTTTACCAAATGTTGCAAAGCAATGTATGTCATGATGCTCATGATAGCAGCAGTCAGGGAACTAGTGTTTCTTTTGAGACCTGCAAGGAGCAATACTTTACTCTGGAATCATGTCCAGCACCCACCACTGCTTTCATGGATTGTGATGATTCTCCTTCCTATGCCAGTGTTTCATCTAAAAGAACTCCGTTTTCTCCACAAGCTTCTCAGTCATGCTATTCAGATCACCACCAGTCCTCGGACAACACCTATGGATCACCTATAAGTGGGTTGTCTAGCGTTGATGAGGGCCATGACCTGAAGCACAAGCTTAGAGAACTGGAGATTTCATTGATGGGGCTGAATGAATCTGACATGGTAGACAGTTGTGGCAGCTGGATTAAGGGTGGCCTCCACGGAGCATCTGGGTTGGCTAAACATAATTGGGATCAGATTGCAGAAAATATTCATCAATTTGACTTGAAAGGTGTCCTCAGGGCATGTGCGCAGGCCGTCTCTGATGATGATATTCCTAGAGCAAGAGGCTGGATGGATAATATATTGGGGAAAAGGGTATCAGTCTCTGGAGATCCAAGCCAGAGGTTGGGTGCTTACTTGTTGGAGGGGCTTAGAGCAAGGTTGGAATCATCAGGGAGTCTCATTTACAAATCCTTGAAGTGTCAACAAGAACTACCAACCAGCAAAGAACTAATGAGTTACATGCACATCCTCTACCAGATTTGCCCATACTGGAAGTTTGCGTACGTATCTGCAAATGCTGTCATTACAGAAGCAATGGCAAATGAATTCAGGATTCACATAATTGATTTCCAAATTGCACAGGGCACACAATGGCATTTACTTATCCAGGCTCTTGCACATAGGCCTGGGGGGCCCCCTTCCCTCCGTGTGACTGGTGTTGATGATTCACAGTCCTTTCATGCACGTGGTGGAGGACTTCAGATTGTAGGAGAAAGGCTGACAGATTTTGCCAGGTCTTGTGGAGTTCCATTTGAATTCCACAGTGCTGCAATGTCTGGCTGTGAGGTTGTGCGAGGAAATGTTGAAATTCGACCTGGAGAAGCCTTGGCTGTAAATTTTCCTTATGTTTTGCACCACATGCCAGATGAAAGTGTGAGCACTGAGAATCACAGAGATAGATTGTTGAGGTTGGTTAAGAGCTTGTCCCCCAAGGTTGTTACCCTTGTTGAGCAAGAATCCAACACCAACACTTCTCCTTTCTTTCATAGGTTTGTCGAGACCCTGGATTATTATACTGCTATGTTTGAATCCATAGATGTGGCTTGCCCCAGAGATGACAAGAAGCGGATTAGTGCTGAACAGCACTGCGTGGCAAGAGACATTGTCAACATGATAGCTTGTGAGGGGGTGGAGAGGGTGGAGAGGCATGAACTTTTGGGGAAGTGGAGGTCAAGACTTTCTATGGCTGGATTTAAACAGTGCCAATTAAGTTCTTCAGTGATGGTTGCTGCCCAAAATCTCCTAAAGGACTTCAGTCAAAATTATAGGCTTGAACACAGAGATGGTTCTCTTTATCTTGGCTGGATGAACAGACATATGGTCACCTCTTCTGCTTGGAGGTGAAACAGACTGACGCAAGCACTTGCCTCCTTTTTGACCTTTAATTGAGCATAATTCACCATATATCCGTAGTCTCTTCATAGGACTTGAGATTTACCTCTGCTCTATGCTGCATGTTGTAAATGCTAATACTGAAATGAAAGAAAAAATAACATCTGTTATGACTTTATTGTTATTTTCTTGCCCTTTTCAGCGGGTTCTAGTGTTATTTAACCAATGTGAGATGGGTAGGATACTCATCTTGTTATGTCATTTAATTCCTTCTAAGTTGTAATGACAACTGAAATGAAAAATCTTCCCCTATCGTTGTACGTTGATCCAAGGTTTGGGCCTACTACTCTACTCTCACTCCGGTTTCCTAATTTATGAATCACAATAGACACATACTTCTAAGCATGCATAAATTTACTTCGAGTTCATTTGCTTTGAAGAAGTAACATTTTCCTGAACGTATATTGTATAAATTCTGATTCTCTCAAGGATCTTGTTCTCCTAAAAAATTTCACAATACTTTGCCTAATTAATGGATATTTACATCTCAAAATTGATTCAAGTGGTACTGAGTTTGATATCAACGTATAATTCAAGTAATATTTATGTGTAAATTTATGAAAAAGGATTTCAGAGAAGTAGTTTCTTCATGCATATAAAAAAATAGTTTTAAAGAAGGCCAAGATATTTACCTCCTAAATCATATGTGACAGCCGAACATTATCCTTGATGTCCAAGGATAAATGCAATAATGAACTTCTTCCATCCAGTGATTGGCATTGTAACTTCAGCTTCCATCCAAAATTTCAATAAAAAACTGCCTATTAACTAGGAACCCGATGTGTGATTTTGGTTTAAATTTTACAAATTTATAAAAACAAAAAATAGTTTTGAGTTTAAGTTTTTAAATTTATAAAAACATATGATTTTTAATTTTAAAATATTGTTGTAAGAGCCTAGGTGGTTGTAAGAATGTAATAAAAGTGTAAGAATAATTTTTCTAAGATTTTTATTAACCTAATTTTTGAAATAGACTTTCTCTAAATAAGGAGAAAACCAGGTCATAAACCTTTAAGTGGATAATCAATTAATTTAATTAATAAGAACTATATAATTACAACTTCTGGTAATTGATTAATTTAATAGAGATTCACCAGAACTCATTTTTAAGTATGAGATCATTTATTACTAACTTTGACAATCAATTAACACAATGAAAAGCTTTAAATTCAGTTGAATTTCCTATTATTCGAAGTATAACTAAAATAATCAATTAGGAGATAAGTAATTAACCAACCATGATTAATATTCAAGACATATTTGCTTAGATGAAGGTGTTTAAAATTCTTGTTTAAAATTAAGATTCAAGATAAGAGTATGTTTGTGCCTTTACAAAGTGAATTTAAAACTTATGAACGTGGGAAGTGGAAAGACACTAAGGGAGAGGATATACTCCGTTTTTTTAATCGCTGAAATTGTACGACACAGATACTTTAAGGTTTTTTTGAGGCACTCTTTTCTGTGATTGTATTAGATATTAATCTTTATGATCACAAGGTGATGTTTGGACAATTCTTCTCTGATTACGTTGTTTGGACGTGACAAAGAAGTTAGAAGGTTCAGAAATATAGTCAACCTATATATTTCCCATCCAACACTTAACCAGTGAAAAAGAGAGGAACACAACCCTTAAGACATATGAGTGAGAGACTATTATAGTTTAACTCTTGTGGTAAATTCATGTCTTTTTCTGTTTTGGCAATAATAAGTTCTTGGAAGATAAATCCCACTTTCCAAAAAAAAAAAAAACACATTGCGTAGTTCCCTATGAAGAAGTGCTTCCCAAACAAAAAAAAATTAATTAAAATGTTATACTTCCTTACGTAGACAATAGTAAACTATAGAAAAAATAAGATATAAATAAATTGCATTTATACTGTAGAGAATTTTGAATGCTTTTTTATTATGGTATTTTGTCAAGCATGCAAATCTAAGTTTTAAAACAATATACAATATCTCATTCGTACAAATTTGATATATTTAAAAAAATATATAAATTCAATAAAATAAATAAAATAAAAGGATGAATCGCATTAAGTGACACCTTCTTAATAATGTTATGTATAAAAATACAGAGGCTAATGAGATGGAATTCCTTTAGATTCGTAGGGTGTTCAACCTTTAGAATAAGAATCAAAATGGTTTCTAAGAGTTTTGTATACCACCTATTATATTCTAATATTGCTTATAAAAAAATGTTGACATCCATCATGTCCAAGAGACCTGAAGGATTTCTTGCTCATAATAGCATATCTAACTTCTTCCAATATAACCGAGGCAAGAAGAGAAACATTGGCATCTTTTGACACTCTTGGCATATCAACATGCAACAGATTAGTTAAGACACGAGAATCACAAGTAGATTACCACAGTACCTCAGTGCTTCATGCATTAATAAAGACAAATTAGTACTCTAAGTTCCATCTTTAAGGAAAAAGTTTGTGAAAATTTTTTAAAACCACAATTCAACCCATTTTTGTGATTATTGTAGATTTACGTTGTTGAATAAACCGTGTTAACCTGTTTGATATCATTAAATGTTTTCTAATACATTAAAAGCATGACTTGTCCTTAAAAAAATCATAGATGAAAACTATTCTTTTTAGAGTTTCTATTGATATGATAAGTCATATTAGACTAAAAAAAATTCTTAATTAACATTTTTACTTGAAAGTAGAGATTAAAATAAATTTTTTGTTGTTTGACATGTAATAAGAATTAAAACAAAAAAAAACTATTTCAAGACCAAATTCAAAAATAATTTTTAAAAAATTAAAATCAAACTAAAGTTATATTTCAAGAACAAAAATGTTATTTAAGCAATTAAGTATTTATTTGACGATGGTTTTATAAAACTGTTTTCAGTATTTTAGTATTTAAAAACTAAAAAACTTGTTAGCTTAGTGTTCTCTTAAAATAGTTTTAAAAAAAGTTTTGACTTTTTAGTTTTTAAAAAAATTAAAAAAGAACAACAACTGTAAATAATTTTATTTTTTAGTTTTGTATTTTTATTTTGAAAACTCAAATACAAAGAAAATAAGTTGTTTTTTATCTTTTATTAATGACATTTTTGTAAATAAGAACAAATATTTTAATTTTCACATTTTCAAAATAGTTTGTAAACAATACTTACTCAACAAGTTTTTTTTTTGTAGAAATAATTATTGAAAATTATTTTTCAAAAACTAAAAAACAAAAACAAACCAATTAAGTCTAAGTCTATTCTTTTTAATTGAATTAATCCTCTTATTTTTCTTTTCTAAACTTTTAATATATATTTTTTGTTAACTTTTCTTTTCTTCCAAACTTTACATATTTATTATATCAATTTTTTTTAGAGGAGTCTTATATCAAAGATAAAATCTAAAGTATTTATAATATAAAATAGTAAAGTAAAATTTACATGGCATTTCTTACGTATTTTAATTTCTAATTATTTTCAATTCAGTTACTTCATTTTTTATTAAATTCTTATTTATTATTATTATTTATTGACTTTTATGTTTCCTAATCAACAAACGTATAAATCAAAGGTTAGCAAAAGAAAATTTACTGAAGTAATTAAATTGGAAATATGATTAAAAATTAAAATTGTGCATTTGATAATTTTTTTGAGAAAAAAGACCTGTGAATAATCAATGTAATTTTTTTTTTAAAAGTCATGAAGGAAGTGTTATGATGGAATGCTAATGTAAAACACTTTTTTCATTATGAGCGTGTAATAATTAAATTCAATTTTTATTTATAATATATTTGACAGTTTTTATTTTGTTGATTACCAAAAAACCTAAAACTTTAATACATTCCCGTTATTATTTATTAAATTTAGAAAATAATATAATTTAAGTATTATGTGAAAATAATGAATACTGATTTTTTTTTACGAAAAAGATATTTTATATTAGATCTTTTTAGAAAAAATTATGACAAACTTTAATTTGCATCTTATACAGAAAAATCCAAGATTTAGAGTTTAATTTAAATATACGGTCAATGGTCGACATAATCAATTCATATTTTTTTTGTTAGAAATAATCAATTAATATGTAAAGTTTAATAACATGAAAAATTTAGTAAAATAAATTCAAATGAAGTGATTGAATTGAAAATTAAAAATCATATAAAAATTGAGGATATTAACCTTAATATTTTTATTATAATATCTTTTAAAATTTAATTTTAATATACGGTCAAAGCAAAACTGACATATTAATTAATTACATTGACCATTGACTGTATATCAAAATAAAACTCTAAAATTCTTGTCATGTATGAATATTGAAATAATTTAAAACGTGTACATTCACTTAACCCATAACCAAATCTCGCTTAAAATGGAAACTAAATCAACAAATAGAAAAATACTTATTACAAATTATTTATATATACATATATTGTAAAAGTATTCCATATTTCAATTCTTTGTAAGACGTTTTTCATATTTTATTCCTAGGCCTGATAAAAAACAAATATTTTATTTTTAGGCTTCAACGCTTTGTTTCAGTTTTTCTGACCTTCTGCATACTTTGTATTGGTTCTTCAGTTGTGGAATCTGCAGTGACAGGTAAAATGTCTTCAACTCATTGTTCATTCAAACACATGAAAAATAATATGAAGATTCGCCTCTAATTGCGTGTTTTCCTTTTTTATTAATAATAATGGAAATTCAAATTGTCTAAACTCATGCTTAATCCGTGATTAGTGTTAATCGAAAGAATCGTAGCTCATATGCTGAGCATAGTCGTGAGGCATGTGGTTGATTGCGATGGATTCTTTACATTTTAATGTGATCAATGCTTAAGAAGATCTGAAAAAGGTTTAGGGATGATTATTATTTATTTAATTGATTGAATGAATTTGTATTTAAGAATGGAACGTGAGGAAGAGAGGGAGCGACGTCGTATACGTGACAGACAAAGGAGACAATCAATGACTAAAGAACAGAGAGAACGACACCTTGCAAGACGCCGTAGAAACTACCAACTTCGAAGACAGAGAGCTGCAAACGCCAAATTGATGTGTCTCCCTCAATCAACCTTCTCCTTCCCCACTACCCTTCAATCTCACGGACAGGAAACATTACAACTTCTCCAAGGTTGTTAATTATTCATTATCTCCACTTAATTTCTCTACTTTTCTTAACATTCGTTTAGTTAATTATTTAACGCACAAATAGAATCGCCAATTCACTTCCAAGGTTTTCCCAGAAGGTTGCGTCTAAGTAGTATTAAACGGCTTGCACGAACCCTAACTACTGCCAATCCCAAAGTATCTTCTGCATCGGGTTTAATTGTTCACGGTCAGTAATTTGGGTGCTAAAATTAAACATTTTAGTATTTAATATTTATCCTTTTCTTTTTTAATTTGGGACTTTGCTCTCTTCTCAGGTGCCATAACAAAACCCTTGCGTTTCAATTCTGTCAAACGCCTTGCTCGATCATTAAGTTCTACACAGGAAAACACAGCTGTTCACAATGCTACTGTTACTAATAGTTAGCTTCATATTACTACAATGTTTTCCGACACTTCTTGTTACGTCACTCTAGTTTGTTACTACCATTCGCCTCTTCAATTTATACATTGCACAACACATACAAGAAGAATACAATCAAATCAATCCCTAATCCTTTGTACCAATCAGCGGTAAATGGTATTCAAATATTACATTTTTTTTAACATAAATTCCTTTTTATTAGACAATATTCGTAAGCAAATAAGTGTTGAATCAAGTTCTTATTCAAACAAGAACTAACTATCAATTAGTTGCGTCGTTACCTCATTCTCAACTTTATCTTGTTTATTACGTTTAATCATCATAGTTACCTATTTTAAGCTATCAATTTTCTCTCAATTTTTTTGTCATCACAAATAACACCCAAATCAATTCCTACGCTTCATTCACTCATCTTGAATTAGGGACAAATCTTTTTGTATCGGTTGAATTAGGGACAACTCTAAATACAAGAGTATGGGACAATTATTCTCATTAATTTTTTAACATTTCTAAATATATTATTTTATAAACACAATGAATTGGGTAGGAAAAGTAAGTTATAACATTGCAAAAATTAAATGTACGAAAAGGTTAATATTATAAGAATACAAATTGTTAGACTTTCATCTTTTAAATACTTGCTTACATACTGAAATATCGATTTTAATTTTCAAACATTTTACATTACGGTCTTGCGGGCTTAAGATAAATGGTGCATATATAGTAGGCCTAAGATTAGAGAGGATCGCTTATTGTGTGGCTCTTCAATAAATGGTTGGTGACAGATGCATGGAGTCATGGAGGAACAAGGGTGCCATCAATTAAGGTGATATCACTCGAGGTAGTTGAAATGTAATTAAAGGTCAAGTGAATACCCGTCATGGAAGATGTTCATACTTATAACCATTAGTTGAGGATTTTTTTTTTTTCTTGAAAGGAAAACATTAGTGGAGGATACTAGGTTTGAGATGGATACCTACCTTGGTTAAATAGCTTCTTATGTGTAGAAAGTGTAGTGTAGGTTCCAGTGAGAGAACCAGGAAGTTAGTGGAAGACTATGATCTATGATTAGCTAGGATCAATGGTCAGGGACATCTCTTTATAATTAATGTATATCAATGAGATTCTGTTACGTTCTTAAAGTGGAAGTGTTAATTTTAAGACAAGATGAGATTTTTCCGAATTTTGTTATTATTTATCTAGCTACTCTAGTTTGAGGCTAGTTAGATGTTTAAAGAGAGTTTTAATTTTTAAAGGCATTATAGTATATGTACTATATTGAATTGAAGATTGACCTAAATTAATTAAAGATTTTCTTTTACCCATGTTCATTCAATTTGAGTATTCTTCCGGTCTAATATAAATTATAATATACGATTTTTTATATACTTTTTAATTTGATATTTATATTCTCAACCACCTACTCCTTTTGCTCTATCATATTTTTATTTATCTTGGAATTAGATTTTAATAATTTTTAAAAGAATTTGTCAATAGTTAAAAATAAGGTATAATTATACACTTTGCCCCTTTTTTAAAATTCAATTTACCTCCTTATCTTTTAAAAGACTCAATTTAATCTTTTAAATGTAGTAACAAAAAGTCTTTCAGATGTGAAATCTAACTTTTTGAATGAAATAACATTGTTTCATAAGAAATTAAAAATAGAAAAAACAAACGACTAAAATAAACCTATTTTAAAAAATGAAACTATTAAAAAGATAAAGGTTAAAAATACAATTTTTATTTTTTTTAGTTCTTAATTTTGGGATTCTTTTTTAAAATAGAAAGTATTTTGTCCTTTAATTTTTTTATCACTAGGTAGTGTTCAACTTTTTAACTTTTTATTAGAATATGTCTTTCAATTTTTTTTAACCTTAAATAAGAATCTTTTTTAGCCCATTCCAATAATAAAAAAAAAAGAACTTACTATGATATATGGTATATTAACAATCATGGGGTATACGTAGGAATGACCACAGGTGAGGGCGGACACGAGTAGTAGTTACTCGACACCTGACCTACTACAAAAATTTGTCACCTGTTACCCGCTAAAAACCTGTCGGGTACTTGCTATAGAAATATTCGCGGGTTTTTTTAATACTCGCGAGTATCCACGGGTACCCATGGATATTTTAAAAAAATAATTTTTTTAAATTAAATATTTTTTATAAGAAGTTTTATCAAATAAATAATTTATTTTTTGAAAAATATAAAAATAAAATTATATTAGTTTCTACAAGATTAATTAGATCTAAAAGTAGATTAATATAATATATTATAAGAAAATATTTAATACAAATAAAATAAAATCTATTTTATATTATCGGCATTTTTATAATAAATAATTTTATTAACTATCAAGTTTTCATAAAAAAATAAGATTGATATCAATGAATTTTGATAATTAATATTTTAATTTGATTTATTTTCCAAAAATATTATTTTTTTTAGTTTAGCGGGTACCTGCAGGTACAGGTACTATGATACCCCGTTAAGGAGCAGGTAGAAAAAAACTCGTACTCGCCATCCGTGCAGATATTTTCGTGTGTTTTATCCACGGGTATCCGCGTGCGCGAATTTTTTTGTCATCCCTAGATATACACAACAAGAATCGATAAGGAAGTTTATGGGCCAAAAAACAGTCATTACGGAAGTGTATTCAACATAGTGGATGTGTAAATAGAAAACTCTTAACAAAGGAAAAAACACAGCCATTGAATTGAATTGCATAGATGCTTAATCTCAACCAAAATTCAGTACATCAGAATTGAATTGCTCCATGTTACTTAAAGAAGTTGGTCTGCTCAAATTTTTTTACTATCTTCTTTACCTTAAGTTGATTTTGGACCTGTTTGTGCTACTCCATATATTGCATCCCTACCATCTGCAATAAAAGAGATACTCCTTTGTCAATCTTTGCTATCCAACAAATCCCACCAACAGGCAAATATTGGTATTTGTAAAATTTTTCCCAAAATGCAAAACCTTCATTAAATGCTATTGAATCATTTAAAAAATGGATCCCAAAACACACAAAATTAACTGAAAAAAAGAGAGCAGAGAGTGGAAGAGAAAAGGGGACAAAAGAGAGAAAATAGCTCCAAGGGAGTCCAAAACAAAAGCTAGTGAAGCAGAAGAATATCACAATAAAGAAGAAACAGGTAATAATCTTTCCACCATTAATTTCATATCTTATTTCTAATCTGGAAATGAAACCAAACAATACTTAGATAGAGAAGAGGATAGAAAATTACCTTCGTGCCCATCAGAGTGAACACCCAAACCTCGAATCCACTTGAAATCTCATGACACTATCACAAATTAAATCACAGTGAGCCAAGAATCCTATTTCGAATGGCCGATTCGACCCAACCCAAACCCTGGTACCCCAAATTTTATTTCTCTCTCATGTCACTTAACACAGGATATTATGATATATCTTCTAAATCTTCCAACGTTGATTTGCGTTGATTTGACCTGATGATTTAGGCCTATGATGACATTGTCTTTTTAGGAATTTCGTGCAACTCTATTGTATCCATTTTTTATTTCCACAATTTTTATATTAGATTTTCGTTTAAGTCATAAAATTAAATAGTGAGATGCCTATAGTTTTATGCTTTTTGCTTTATTCCTAAAAGAAGGAAGATTAATATGTTTTTTTTATTTGACATTTTTGGGTAGAGAAAATTATTTTCTTTTAGTCTAGCTTTGAAATAATTCAACCATTTAGTTTTTAAAACATGAATGATTTAACTAAGATAAGGTATTTATTTTAAATTTAATAATTAAATTTGTTACCCTTTCCTTTTAAGTAATAAAGTAAAATATATTTGCTAAAAGTAAAAAGTAATTATATCTTTTTAAATATTTATTTAGTAGTAGTCACTTTAGATACACTTCTAATTTGACTATTACGCAAACTAAAATAAACACTTGCCCTTCTAATTTGATTTATTTTATATAATTTTTAGTTGTTATAATTATATTATGTCATTTAATTTAAAAGAAAATTTAATAATGCTCACTTTAAATGCACTCCTAATTTGGTCACAATAATATTATTTCAAAATAAATCCAAGAATATTAAAAGATTTAATAAAAAAACTCAACACATAAATAATTTCAAAGAACTACGTAAACTCTGATTCTCCACTACATATGGAGATATGTAGGAGCGGGAGACAATTCATATCGAGTTAAAAAGATAAAAAGAATATATATTTAAAAATGGTAAATGCAGTAATAACAATTCTTTTTGAATAATAAGTTTATTTTCAATAATAAAAATTTTTCATGTTAAATTTATAAAAAATAGGACATACGTCTTAAAGGGTGAAATAAATATTTTTAAAGTTATCTAGTTTTGCACATTTAATTAAAGGTAATTGTCTTAAGACAGACGTTGTACCTTCCCCACACGTAATTGACTTTCGAACTCAAATTATGGTTTTGTGAACCATTTTATTTAGAGGTCTTTTCAATGTTTTCCTAAATAAATATTGATGACGACTCCTCTAATTTTTAATATATTTTTTCGCCATCCTGTCGAGACACATGTGTGGACACTAATTTTAGTTCAACCATCCAAATTAAGTCATTGAGTTTTAACATTGACTTTTGTATTTGTTTTCATTTGTTTTTACAAGAAAAATTTCATTTTTTTTTTCAAGTTTTAATTTATTTTTCAAATCTAGTTCAATTTTTTTAATCAGCTAAAAACAATATATATTAAAATATCTTCATGGGAGAAATACCCATCATGTGTAAGTACAAAAGTCATTGTTGTGTTATGTGTTAGTCATCTTTGTACAATGTTTCCTTGTACTATTCTTTTTTACTACAATATGTGTAATATCTCCCATCACAAAAAGTGAAAAATGCATTGTTTGAATAAATTCTAACTGTCACTTTTAGACTACATCCTAAAACATCCAAATTATGTTCCCATGTTTTGTATTTGTCACAAAAGATTGGCCTGCTCCAAGATTTGGTAGTCATTCAAACAACTTATAGTCAAACCTAGTATACACGCTTCTTTCATCCATTGACATGTAGTGAGCATTATGTCTTAAAAAAGTTTGTGTTGAAAAAGTGATCTTTCAGTTAATATGCATCTGTTCTTAGATCTCCATATATGTTACACAACTGGTCCCCAAATTGGATCTCATGTTCCATGACATGATGATTCTGTGCAGACATGTCAAGGTGTGGCTTGAAGTATATTATGCGTTAATTTATAAGAATTGAACTAATATCAAACATTGTATAACAAGCTTGGTATAGGATATATTTTGTAAGCTTGGTATACGATATATTTCGTAACAAGTGAAAAGCATGCGATGCAATGACATATCCTATGAATAGAAAAAAAAACTTGTTCTATATTCTTTGTAAAAGCTGGAGAGAAGATATTATTTTTTATGTAATATTGTGACCTTTACAAGTATTTATAGCTTTAATGATAACAACAATAGAAGATAAAGGAAGAAATTCAAATGGCAATAGTTGTAATAAATAACAGAAGGTAAAGAAAGGAATTCAAATTCAAAATTAATATTGCTTTAGATATGTAATAGAATTCAGAATCAATGGGAAGTAGAGATATGTGGTTGTTATGATGAGGTTGTTCCAACATGCCCTAGCAAGTTAGTGGTGGGTTCCATAACACTAATCTTCAACTTAAGAAAAGAGTGTTTGGTTGAAGATAGTGACTTTGGTATTAGATCTGTGAGTTTTGAGCCAGTAAGGATATGGAACTTGTAATTGATTTGCTTGGACAAGATCACTGACAAAGTGATAGTATATGGCAAGTTGTTTCATCTGGGTATAGAAAATAGGATTTGCACATAGGTAAGTGGCACCAAGGTTGTCTGAGAAGATAGTGGGTTGAGTAGGGAGATGGGCATGGTGAAGTAAACACCGTGCTATTTCAACAAGTGACAATGTTTTATTTCAGAGAAGTCATTATGTTCAGGGGTTTAAGAGGGGTAATAAGATAATTGATGTCATTTTATCGGAGGAATGATTTTAATTTGATTATTCACTGTCATTGTCAGTGTAAAGAACTTTGATTACAGAGTTAAATTATTTTTCAACTAATGATTGGGAAAGATAATTGAGACATCAGGTTTTTGTTTCATGGGATAGAGTCATACATACCTAGAAAAGTGATAAATAAATATGACATAATGTAAATAATCATTTATTGAACTAGTGAAAGCAGGGCCCTATACATTGGAAAATAAAACTTGCATAAGACAATTGCTAGACAAACTAGACTTTTGGAAAAATAACTTGGAGCTTTTATTTGTTGAACAATTTGAACAATGACTATTTAAAGAAATAAAAGGTAGACTATTTTTCTTGAGAGCATGATAGAAGATATGAGAATCGGGATGGCCAAGGTGGTTGTGCCCTAAGTTAGTAGACGAAGGTTTGATGACATGATTTATGTGACTGAAGAACTTATGTTTAGGAATTTTGTAGAGGTTATCTTCATTACTTCCTCGTAGCAGCATCCTCTTGGTCTTCAAATTCTTGACCTCAAAATGCCATGGAAAGAATTCAATAGAAACATCATTAGATTGACATAATTAGAAACAAAGACAAGGTTTTGAATGATCTTTGGAACATATAAAACATCATTAAGCATAAGGGGTTTTGTTGGTGTAGGAATACTGACAGTACAATTGTGCAAAATGGAAAATGGTCTACTATCAGTCATAAAGAGTTCATAAGATGCAGTGGTTTCTTTTGTGAGACTCAAATTGCTCAAATCATGAGTAACATGGTGAGAAGGCCTGAATCAAGAAGCCAAGGAAAGTCATGTTCATAATGCTTTTCAACATTGTTAGCTTATGGCTTTAAAGAAGATTGGGAAGGATAGCCATGGAATTTGTAACATATTTTGGCAAATCTTTATGCAACATTGTTAAGATACTTGCACTACTGATAGTGTTGGACATGATTCTTTGAGGTAGCTGAGTGATGATTGTTGTTACGATAAGAGGATTGATTGTCACTATGAGCAACATTTACAGTAACTAGTAAAGAGGTAGTGTGTTGTTCTTCCCTTGAATATATATTTCAAAGTTTACCAATTTATCAATTTGTGGTGGGGAGTCTCTAGTGCAAATTGAAGTTGTGAATTCACAAAATGTAGGACCCAAGTCATTTAGAGCAGCAACAACCATGATTATCAAACTCTTGAGTTAACTTTTTAATTCTTACGAGTTTGAGTCCACTTGCCCTTTGTGAGTTAACTCGTGAACAAATTCTTTTTTTAGTAAACTAAGTATGTAAACTCTTGAATTTACTATCGAGTCATCGAGTTAACAAATTGGGTTGTTTTGTACACGTTTAGAGTTTAACATACTTTCATTTGGTGTGACGTTCTTAAATCAAAGAACATTTGTCTCTAAGAACATCAACATTCGTTTTCCAACAATACCAAACATCGATGAAGAAATGCGCTACCATTATTATCACCTTTGCAATTTATTATTTGATAGTGATGCATTACTAAACTTAGTTATTTAAGTATTGTGATATTTATGGTTTACTATTTTTATTTATTATGTTGTTGAAATGTTTAATTATTGTTATTTACATATATTTTTTATTATTTTTATGTAAAATAAGCTCTTATGAATCGAGTTCACAAGTCAAATTGATCGAACTTTCATGAGTCTATGTAAACTCTCAAGTTTGATAACCTTGACGATAACCAAGTCCAAACAATCAACCCAATAGCCAACAAGGGCAAGTTCATCACCAATCAAACGAACATTGCAAAGATAATCATGAATAGATAAGGATCCTTTGGAAAGGTAGAAGCCTAATGTTCCTTTAATGACATGATATGGGCACGTGAACGATTTAAATAGGCTTTGATAAACTTGGCCCATGTATCAACAGAAAACGTGGCTGAGGAGATGATGATTTGTGCTTCTAGTCCACAGGACCCTAAAATGGCGTCTTGGCAACACCAATGGGTAAAGTCAGGAATAGGAGTGGCATCCTTGCTTGTGCTAAGTATGTTTGAGGGACAGGCATTGGTTCCTATTATGTAGCCAACTAGGTTGTGAGTAGTAAGCAAGTGCATGATTTGCTTATGCTAAATGGGGTAGTTTGGGCCATTGAGCTTGATAGGGAGGTTGAAAGCCAAGTTGAATTTAATTAAGGAAGAAATGAAAAATATATTTGGATAAGAAAAAAAGGCTACTTAAGCATGAGAGTGTTGTGATACCATGTGAAAGCTAGAGAGAATATAGTATTTTTCTATGTATTATTGTGATACCTATACAAGTACTTATTACTATAATGAGTAACAACAATAAAAGAGGAAATTCAAATGACACTAGTTATAACAAATAGAAGCTAAAGAAAGGAATTCAAATTCAAAATTAATGTTGCTTTGGATATGTAATAGAATGTAGAATCAATGGGCAAAACACATATAGGGTTATAATGGTGAGGTTGTTCCAACATTCTCCACACGAGGAAGTTTACCTTTGATGGTACTTTGATTTTCTTGCACTTCTTTAAGTCCTCCATAGTATCTTCATCATGTTCCTATGATATAAAGGTTATGTATACCAATCTAATGGTGTGGCTCCCTAATGGATTCTAAAGCCAAATCCATGAATCTTCTTATTCCATGTTCAATGTTTGATTCTGTAATATGTTTTGGAATTGTTGTATGAGTGCTTCTTCCTATATAGACCATTCCCTTCTTCGCTTTAATTCCCATTTCACACTATTTCCCATCCATTGACCTACCTCACCCACAACACTATTTTCATTATTTGAATTTAAGAACAACCTAAAAAATTTATTTGCTAAACTTTCTTGCTATCCCTCCCATATATCATGTCATACCCTAATATGCGCTCCTATACCTAGTTTCCATTTAATGGACTTGTCAAACCACTGATCTCATCAGTCCCCACACATCTTACATAAATCTCTTGGCCATAAATATTCCTTACTATTAGTTATACATCTCATGATACTTCTCCACATGTCATACTAGGACTTGAGTACTTGACACCAAAAAGAGACAATTTTACCAAAATATAGTTTTGAAAACTATTCACTATTTTGGGGTGTTTCAGAAAAAAAAATTACTAGAATGGTGTGGTTTGACCACACTGACCAGGGAGGCACCAACTAAGTTGGTGTAACCTGCATGGCTTACGTAGGATGCGCCAATAAAGAACAGGGGCTCATGGAACACATGGCATGAAAGATGCCAAGGCTATAGGAAGACCCCCTTTGACTTTTGCTTGAGTTCTATGCCCTTTGGTGTAGCCACTGCCAGGCTCTCGTACTCGAGTACGTTGTAGCTACCACTTAGGTCAAACTCCATGACGTCCTTCTCGCCAAGGTCGATGCTACCATGCAGATCAAGTTGGCACATAGTATAATGCTCTAGGTTTCTCCATCATTTTCTTTCATTGATGGCGTTCAATGTGTTAAATCATGGTGAGCCGCACAACATCTTTCTTGCCAAGGTCAACATCACCATCGAGAATTAGTTTCACCTTACGTGGAAGTCATGCACATTATGTTAACTTAGTTGACACCTCTTGGTTAGTGTGGTCAACTCTCACAATTGTGGTAATTTTTTCTTAAACAACCTAATATGGTGAATAGTTTTCAAAATTACACCATTTTGTGAAAATTTTCCCAAAAAGATCCCTTTTTGTTAAACAATTCCCATATCCACTTTTGTAATAAACTCCTATTGAACTTACCCAATTCCTTTATGACGAAACTCCCTTTATTTTTATGTCTATATAATTTTTTCCAACTCAGCCAACATAATTGATACTATTTTTATGTCCTTTCCCACCTACAAGAAATTTTCTTTGAATTGATACTATTTTTGACAGCACACATTTTGGAATTTTGAAGAGAGGGATGGAGGTAAGAACGGAATTGATGAGGGTTACTTGTTCCGCAAAAGAGAGTGTTATGTTTCCACACCGCAAGTTTCTTAGCGTTTTTCTTAATCATCGACTCCCACATATTTGCACACTTTGGTTTTGCACCGATTGGTACACTAAGTGAACTCTAGAGATAAGACCTTGCAATTCATCAAATCTAGTTCAATTTTTCTTATGATGATTATTTTACTTTAATTGTTCGTCTTCTTCACCTTGTTCATCACGGAAAACCATTTCTTTTTCTCGTTATCAACCATGGTTTATTGAATGGTAGTTCAAAGAGGAAAATGTGAGATAATATCTTGCTTCCTAATTGTTTAACCGTCTGTCGAAGACGTCAATGGTTAAAGCTTAGGCATCAAACCAACACTATCTTTGTTTCTTCCATTCCATAATTTCACTATCTTCCCAACCCAAACTCCTTTCCCTCATACGCGAATACCTGTGCACAATACGGTATAAAAGAGACACTTATATGGAATAGTTAACTTTTTTTTTTTTGTTACTAATTTCCTATTAGTTGAGCTGAAACATAAATCTAACGTGTTCCAAATAACTTGATTTGGAATAATTATTTTTTAACATTTTTAATTTGAAACATGCTAAAAAAAATATAAGAGGCGTTAAAAGCATTTTCCCATAAATTCTTCTGGTCATGGAACCTTGCTAGAAAGCAGTCATTCTCCAAGTTAAAGACCTTTATCTACTTTGTTTGGTTCAGGTTTTCACATCTTTTTAGAGTTTGATGTGCCTAAATTTTTGGAACATAGTCACTCATTATTATTTGATTAAACTTGAATATGATACAACAAAAATAAAGGTTCTTGCTAACTTAGGACACCGGTTAAGAAAATTATTACCAAGAATATAAAAACTAGGTGAAATTTGTTTTAAGAAAATATTTTTCTGATTTTATATTCTATTTTCATTTTTTGAAACCTTTTTTCATTTTCAAATTTTTAACAATTAGAAAATATGTTTATATTCGCTTGATTTTTAGTTTTAAAAAATAATATTATTAAATTTAATCAATTTTTGTAAAAATATCATAAATCATTTATATATAGTTTAAATGCATTTATATTTTTTTTTATATAATTACAATATTGTTATTAAGTTTTAACATAGTGTTAATTTTTGAAAAAACTGAAAACAAATTTCTGTTTTCAGTTGTTTTTTAAAAATTTCAACAAAAATATTTTCTAAATTGTAATCAAATATATTTTCACTATTGTTTTCTGTTTTATCTGAAAATGAAAATAGAAAACACATAAAACAAAATGTCATCCTTAAGAGTTTAATTAATATGCACTTACACTGACAGTGTAAAAAAATATTACACTAACATTAAATCACATCTTTTTATTTGGATGACTTTTAAAATATTAATTGATAAAATCAACAAACTTATCATAAATTAAAGATTAGGCTTTAATATAGTGTAATATTTTTTTATACTGTCCATGTATACTAATTAAACTCAAAACTTAATTAAAAATCATAAAACAAACCAATTTTCCGCATGCCAATGAAAAACTTTCATATTAACTTCACTTCTTTAATGAATATTGGTGTTTCCCAAAAATTAAATCAAATCTAAACCGTTAACAGTTACCCCTCTTTCTATATGTGTGACAATCACCAGTTAAAATTTTGGTTAACAGCGGTAAGCGAGAATTCAACTACTAGCTTTTTGCAGGTTTCTGTATGTCTCAGCAACTCATACTTTTGCGCAAGAGAAATCATTGTCCCTTACCAAATAGCTTCACCCTTGGATGCAACCATCAACCTAATGTGTACAAAACCTATGGGTATGAGTGAACTAAGATGAGAACACCGACAGTTGATTTTTCGAAACTTTAAGTGATTCAAATAAACAGAAGCACAGCTGCTGTGCCAGCTAATTGATGATTGTAAATTTATTATATGCGACAAAATTATTTGAAAAGGGGGAAAAAAAAGAATGAAAATATAGATGGATTTTGAGGAAAATGGGGTACCACAGAGATGATGTAGTCAGTGGTGGGGTTGAGTAGGATGGTGGGGATGGGGCACTGATTTGCTATAGAGATGCAAGTGCAACTTGATACCGCACATGAAAGCATGAGACCAGCGAGCTGCTTTACAACAAGGAGAAGCAGCTTCACGGGCCTACATCATCATCACATTAAATTCAAATCAACATCCCCCTCTCCTAAAGACCTCTTTATCTCATCCTAATTTCTATCAACATAATTTCACATCCACCTAACATTTTTCTCTATACGCGAGAGGAAAAAGGGGATAAAGAGGTGTCATTAATTCAAACTCATCTACTAACAAATTAATAAACTACCTACCAACTAACATTTGTTTATAAAAAAGAAAACATTTTTCCCTCTACATCTCTGATTTTATGCACAGGCATCAATCATTAATCAACTGCACAAAAACAATGTTAAATGTATCTTACACTGCCTAACAAGACTCGGGCTCAGAAAATTGGTATGGAATGCTTTACTTGTGATTTTCTTCTACATCTGATAAATTCTTTGAATATTTACCACCATCTTGGTCTTTAAACAGAATTCTCAGAATATTGCTTATCTCTTGTAGATTTTGCACAAAACCTGAATTCCAAAACTGCTAACCCACACATGCATCAAGTTGCTGGCTTAGCCGCTTATGCAATCTTAGCAAGAACGGATATTATATCTTTTCGCAACTTCATTCGAGCCAATACTATGTCTTAGAAATAAAATGTAGGATTTGCTGTTAAGCAAGATATAAAAATTCTACGGCAATAACATGTGAATCATAGAAAGAAAATGTACTTTTTCAGATTTGCAGGCAAGAAAGCAAGTAATCTAAGAATTTCGAGGTACAGAAAATTACGTGAAAAGTCACGGTCGAAAGTTATATCCCGATTGGCTTGGCGCATTCTAAGAAAACGAAAGGATATTTCAATGGAAACAAATGAAGGTGATTGATGGCCTACGGGCTACGACCTATGGAAAAAATTGAAGTTGATGAAGTGAAATTATTCCAAGTGGCAAATGCACCTCTACTTTGACTACAAGAGAGGAGAAAAAGAGAGAGAGCCTTTTCTACAAAAATGATTAAGAGGGAAAAAAGACTAATAAAAAGAAACTAAGAGAAGAATATAAGTAAAATAATAAATTGAAAAAGGAAAGCAAAATGGCGGAAGATAGGATGTGAGGGTGAATGTAGTAGTACTAGAGTGATGGCGGTGTAGGTTGTAATTGGAAAAATGCGGTTAAAAAGGATATGTACAAGAACAAATTACCTTCCTAAGGAGGGGGTTGGTGTCTTGATTGTCTCAAATATTGAAGGAGTGTCTCAGCCTGGAAAAGGAAGCAGAAGGAAAGTTGAAAGAAGAAAAGAAGGGAAGGGAAGGGAAATTAACAAGGGAAGTAGGAAGTTACATGCCTTGAGCTTAGCTGGAACAGAGCCGGTCTGCGAAAGAGCAACGAGAGGAGGAATTCCACCCTCCCTGACAAGCAATGCTCGGTTGGTAACGCTGTGAGAACAGAGCTGAACAAGAGTGAAAACAGCGAACTCCTTTCCCTTCAAGGACCCATCTTCAATGGCTTCCACAAGCGCAGCAATCCCACCTTCCTCCACAATGGCCTCCTTCCCCTCCTCAATCCCGGCCAAGCTGTTCAGCACCACCATGGCCTTATCCGCCATACCGCTCCCCTGCTCCGCCACAAGCGCCACCAGCGGCCTCACCGCCCCTGCGCTCACCGCCCTCTCCTTGTTCTGCCTCACCGAACACAGCTTATACAGCGTCGTCAGCGCGTCCTTCTTCCCTCTGTGGGACCCACTCATCAGCAGCGACACCAGCGGCGGTATCGCCCCGCTGGCCCCTATGGAACCCCTGTTCTCTTCCACCAACGCCAGACTCATCAGCGCACACGCCGCGTTCTGCTTCGAACTCTCCGTCCCCGTTTTCAGCACATAAATTAATGACTTCACCGCCCCTGCATTGGTTATCAGCGCCTTGTTCTCCTCCAGAAGAGACAGATTCAGCAACGCCGTCACCGCGTGTTCCTGCGTCCACGGATCGCTGCACCGCAGCAGCGCCACCAGACCGGGAACCGCCCCGCACTCGCCGATCAGTGCGCGGTTATCCGCTCTGTTCTTCGCCAACAGCCTCAGCTTGGCCGCCGCAGATCGCTTCACCGCCTCAGACGCCGACTGCAGTCCCTCCACGCAGATCTTGACCGTCGGCTGAAGATCCTCCGGGGAGATACTGTCTATGATCTCGGTCGAGAAAGAATCCCTTTGGAGAAACCCTACGCATGGCTCTGGCTCGGCTTCAGCTTCAGCTTCAGCTTCAGCTTCAGCTTCGGGGTGGGACGAGGAGACACTGGCGAGCCTGTGGAGCTCCCCCGAGATATCGCTGCTGCAGGCCGAGAAATCGCTGAGAGCTTCTGAGAGCTCCAGAAGTTGATCCTCCGTAACCGAAGATTTAATTGACTTGCTGTTTCGCGATGCCAGTTGTATTAGCGAATCTGTTAGGCTTAGGGTCTCGGAAACGCAGGTGGCCTCCTCGCGTTGGAATAAAATGGACCGCACGGTTCGCATCGACTTCCCTATGGTCCTCCCAGCTTTGCTAGTATCCTTCTCCGTCGAAACCATGATTTTATTTTCTCAGAATCAGCCTCCAACACCAACTGATGTTATCCAAATGAAATTCCAAATCTAATAACAACACCATAATGTAATAAAATTCATAGTTGATCCATTTAACCAAAATTCAGTATTAAAAAGAATGTAGCTTCGCATCAACTACTGTCCACTTATGGATTAGTATTAAGGGCACCAAGTTTTAAAATGTCCTCAACAAAAAATGCAGAAATATTAAATATGATTATATGTTGTGTCTGTGTGCTCTTAATAGCTAACGGATTTTACTTTCTCGTATTAGGTGGAGGTTGGTATTTATTAATTATTATTATATGGAAGTATTTTAGGTAGTTTTCTAGACTAATGTATTAAAGTATATATTAAAAGTCTCAAATAAGAAATTTATTCTCTATATTTATACTATTTTTCTGTTTTAATTTTTATATTTAAAAATTTATGTCTCAATTGTTATATTAGTAGATTTTTTATTTTAGTTTTTTAATTTGTTAATCTTTTAGTAGTTTAAAGCTACTATAAAATAGAGATATAGCACATAAAATAGGCCTTGCACCAGTTACAAATTTATCTGTAGTGCGTACATTTCGGTTGACTTGATTGCAATAATTTAATTATTATGCTGTGTAACGATATAGCAATCTAGAACATTATGAGTTGTACACAGCCGTAACAACAATGATATATGTAGGTCTTAAAGATTGGGTATGTTCCTACTTGCATATATTTTGTCTCTCCTCCTTTCCTTTTTTATTTTAAGATTTGTCTATACATGACTTATTAAAGAAATGAACATCTAATAAGATGTCAATTGGAATACATATGAACGACAATTGACGAAAATGAAGTTACACAATTAAATAAATTGTGGAGCAAATTGAGTGTTGGACCGTTTTATGGAGATGACTTTAATGTTATTACACCATAAGTACTTGTGCCTTCATTACTAAGTGCTTGACAGACTATACATCATTCAATCGAGATCCATCTCTGTAACACCCATATTATATACATTTATCTACATAATTTTATAACGATGTTAAAACTAACTAATACGGTAACAATGTAAAAGAGTAAAGTGTTTTATACTATATTAATTCTAATAATTTAAGTAAGATAAGTTTGTTAATTTTATTTATTAATATTAACTAAAAGTAGGAAGGAAAAAAAATATTCACACTCGCAAATATTTGTGAATAAAATTTGAAAAAATATCCACACAGATAATATTAATGGTAGCCACCATTCGTAGGTATGTGTTTTTTTATACCCGCTCCTTAACAAGCACGGGTATCATAGTACCCGTACCTACGGGTAACTGCTACCTGCTAAACTAAAATAATATATATATATATATATATATATAAAAGTTAAAAAAATATTTTTGGAAAATAAATCAAATTAAAATATTAATTATCAAAATTCATTGATATCAATCTTATTTTTTTATGAAAACTTCATAGTTAATAAAATTATTTATTATTAAAAAGCAGATAATATAAAATAAAAATTTTATTTGTATTAAATATTTTCTTATAATATATTATATTAATCTACTTTTAGATTTAATTAATCTTGTAGAAAATAGTATAATTTTATTTCTAAATTTTTCAAAAAAAAAATGATTTATTTGCTAAAACTTCTTATAAAAAATATTTAATTTTAAAAAAATTATTTTTTTAAAAAATATCTATGATACCCGTGGATACCCACGGATAATAAAAAAACTTGCAAGTATTTCTATAACGGGTATCGGATGAGTTTTAACGGCTCACGGGTTTTGTAGCTGGTAACCACTACCCGTATCCGTCTCGACCTGTTACCATTTCTAATTAAAAGTTATATAAAAGATGAATTATTATTAATATCAGTGTAAAACTCTTTTATATTATAAGTGAAATTATTGTTCAGTATAAAAAGTTTTACACTATCATTAAATCATAATTCTTTATTTATAATATGATAAACTTAGTAACTTTAATAATTAATACATCAACTCTTATATTATTATCACATGAACTTTTTTCTTTTTCATAATTTCATTACTTTATTACCAATATACTTTCTTTTCTTAAGTGTAATTTTCATTACACTCTTATTATTATACATTAATTTTCAAATTATTCTATATTGAGAAAATCCTTCCAAAGGTCAAATTACCTTCACTATATTTATTTAATTTGGAAACTAAAGAAGAATTCCTGTGTTTAAATGGATGACCAAGTATAATTTTATCATCATTGTTCTATAAAATAGAGACAATATATTAGAATTCATCGACCCCCACCATTGTACAGTTAGAGAAAAGAATCGGAAAAAATACTATCATCATTGTACAGTATCGTAATTCATCGACCCCACCAAATAGAGACAATATATTAGAATTCAAATTCTCATTAAAAAATATCGACGAACAATTTTTTTATTTTCATTGACATTTACGCCGCTTAAAAAATATTATTTGATTACACTTTCATTTTTTATTTTTTTACAAAAGGCAAATGTATTTATTCAACAATTATAAAACAATCCTTCAATCACAGAACATGGTTAAAGGTTGTCTATATAATTACATAATTCAACTAGAAAAGCACAACCATTTATATCTCTACAAGCTATTGGACTATCCATTGGTAATTTTATTGTTAATGTAATACTTGTGTTGCATTGACCACTTATAAAAAAAAAAAAAGTGCTTTTTTGCTATAGGCTTGAGTCTACTACTACAAATTTTAAAGGTTATTTGTTCACATTGATAATGACATGCATAGTTATACTCCTTATAATTATAAGAGGGTGTAATATGAACTTATGACCATTATGAGAAATGGATATTTTGTTATTAAGCCCGTCATGAATTGTTAACCTATCATGTTATTGTGACATTCCCATTAAAACATAAGCAATTTTCATGGAAAATACATCACATAACACTTTATTCTCATAGTTCCCAAGGGAGAAACTAATCTCAACTTATTGGTTCACTACAATCTCCTCCTTATCATTTAGCCAATGAAGTTTATAAGGTTTAGGATGAGGAGTGGTAGTAAGGGATAACTTATTCACCAACATTGTATTGCAATAGTTACAGCAAGAACCATCATCAACAGCGAGAGAACAAGTTCTATTAAGCACTTTACATCTTGTATAAAAAAGTTCTCCTTTTGTGTATGGTTTTCTACACAAAGTTGGCTTCCAATAAGCCATTTGACCATAAGGTCACCATGACAAGGATATGCACCCATAAATTCATCACCCCTTGGTTCTTTTCCACTCTTGTAACATCTTTCGTTACAGTAATAATCCAAGTAAAGAATTAATCATGAACATGAAATTTTGAATTAAAAGGTCTAAAATATTTTCATAATATTAAAATAAGATAAATAAATATATGAATCCTTACGTAAGAAACAAAACATAATTCTCAAATTTAGATCTCTCTAAAAGAATATTATGAAAATAACAACAAGTGATGACGATTGGTGATTACTGGTCAACGGTGAGGGCTACTGACTGTTGGTCGAAAGTGGAGGTCAATGACCGTCGGATAAAGGTGGCAGTTGGTGACTGTTGGTCAGAGGTGGTGGCCGATGACTTTCAGTCAGGTGGCAGTCGGTGACCGCCAGTTAGAGGTAATGGTTAATGTTGATAAGTGACATCAAGTAATGAACTTAAATAAAAACAGAAACAGAAATCTGGAAACAAAATTTTATTGTTTTTGAAATTGAGTGAAAAACTGTTTCAAAAATGAGTACAGAACTAAAATAAAACCATTTTTCCAAATACGTTTCTATTTTCAAAACCAAAAATCAGAAACTTATAATCACTCCGAACGGGACCTTAGATTTTGTATTTGTCAAAGTCCGATTAGAATTTGTTAAGATGTTTTTTTAAGTCCTAATTAGATAATTTGAAGGTTTTTTTTTCTTTCACAAATTTATATTCATAAAAGTCTAATCTTTTATAAGTCTGAATTAGATATCTAAAATCCGGATTGCAATACAAGTTTAGATTAGGTCATATGAAGGTTTCTTTTTTCTTCCACAAATCTAGATTTATAAAAATATGCTCTTTTATAACTCCAAATTAAGTTATTCGGACTTATAAAAAAAATCTTCAAATTAGGTAATTTGGAGATTTTTTTAAAGTCTAGATTAAGTAATTTAGATTTGTAAAAAAACCTTCAAATTAAGTACTTGAGACTTATATATAAAATTTTGGATTGTAATACAAGTTTGGATAAGTAATCTAGACATGTACAAAAACTTTACATTAGGTGATCCAAACTTGTAAGAAAGCTCTAAATTATCCAATTTAAAGGTTTTTTACAAATCTAAATTAACTAATCTCGATTTGCAATATAATAGATTTTTAGGAATTCGAATTTGTGAAAGAGAACAAAAAATATGCAACCTCCAGATTGTATAACAATCTGGACTCAAAAAAAATTTAATGAGTTTAAATTAGGTATGTAAATTTAGTAAAAGTCAAATGGGTTATCCATTCCAGAAAATAACTTAAAAATATTTTTATTCTTTAATATATTTAGAAGTGAAAATAGAAATTTATTGAGGTTGAGAGAGAGAAAAAGCCTTTTCGAAAACTTCATGCAAAGTGCAAAGTCCAATTCGCATTACAGGTTTAACGTGAAACTTATTAAAATTTATTGAAAATTATTCATTTTAAGAAAGATTCAAGTGAAACTTATTAAAATTAATAATTTTTTAAATAAAGGTAATATCCCTAATGTTCTTATTTAGATGAGATCGAACACTATTTCTTATTTCTTATGTAGATTGATGGAGATATGTTTGTTCAATAAAAGGAAAAACTTATAAAAGATATTCGGACGTTCAAATTAAATAGTATTAAGGTTATATTCAAAAAAGATATTTATGTTTTAAATGAGTGATACACATTTTTAATAACTGCTAATAAAATGAAAGAAAAAATTTAAAAATTTATCTCAAGTTTAGTAAGTTGAAAACAACTATTTATAAAATAATAAAGTTTAATAAAACAAAATCTTAAAAATAGAAGTGTTTCAATTTTAAAATATGTCCGCTATCACTTAATATGTATTTTATCAGTTTTTGGAAAATAAATAATTGAATAGTTTATAGAAAAAGTGAGGATAAATAACTAATAGGTTAGCAAACCCAAAATTAGACCAAATATGTTTATTTAGTTATTAGTTGTTACATTAAGTCTGTAAACCACACGTTAACATAAAGGTCCAAATCACCTCATATGAACACTAATATCATCTGAATTGCACAAAAATATCATATCACCATCCTATTTGTAATTAAAAATAATAATTTTCAGCATCAATATTTACGCATCGTTAGATAAAATTATAGATTGGTATTAATTAATTATTTTTTATCATTATCAAATAATTTAAGATATGGTAATTATTATATTTTATGATTAATTATTTAAATAAGATTATAGTAAGATTGATTTTGTGATGAGTTATGTTAATTATAAAAATCTCATTGAGGAGTCTCTGCCTATCTTGAAAGATTATAAATTTGTCATTCTGTTAAGAAAATTACAATGCACTATAACTTATCAATAAAATCCTACTATTGACCATATAAAAAAATATTGACATAAGCAAACAAAAATACATTATACAACACTGAATTACATTAACTACTCACACTGATAATGTATAATTATTATCAATGCAATAAGATAAGAAATTATATCACAAAATTCACATAAATGTATCCATAATAAGTTAAATTATAGTTATACAAATTAAAAAAGAAATTATGTATATTGTTTAATAATTTTGTATAATTTTAATCATATATATTATATGACTAACATATAAAATTCACATTACTATAACTACGATAGACAAGTTATAATAATGCAAATTAATAAAGAAAATTATGCAAATAAGAGGGATAATTAAGATTATGAATAATTAATAAAATGACCTATTTTGCTAAATTAATCCACTTAAAATAGGTCATTTTGAGAAACCTCTCTCTTGAGGATTCTCTTCCTAGTTAGCATTTAATCTAGTAAAGTGTCATTTGTGGCAGATAATAAAACAGGTCATTTTGCTAAATCAAACCACTAAAAAAATATGGAGTCTACACCTCACTGGATTATTGGGAGCCTAAACCAACCTCGTTGGGTTATTTGGAGCCCAAAGACAAAGTCCATGCTAATGTCTACCCAAGGTGAAGGAGGAACGAGTAAAGGTGTGTAGAGTCCATGAAGCATTACTCGATACTTAGCTTGCAAGTAAGTCATGCAACTCAAGCAATGTTTTTAGACATCTTTTTTCATGTGGGGCCAAGAGAATTTCTTTTAAAAGCAACAAAGTTTTATCAATCCCAAAATGTCTCATGAGCCCACCTTCATGACTCTCTTTTATCATCAATTTCCTAATTGAATCTTAGGGTACACAAAGTTTGCCATCTTCATATACATACTGATGCAATCTTGGATTTCTCCTCCCATGATCTTGCTTCAAAGAGGTTCCAAGGTAGAAGATGGAGGTGGAGAGGTTAGAAATGAAAGGTAAATAGGCACCACTTCAATGAAGATAAGCCATGGTTGGTAAAATCTTTTCACAAGGGAAGAAACACTTGATAAAATTCATAGAAGAACTCTCACAAAGATGGAGAGAAAATGACCCCTTTCTTCCTCATGCTTATGAACCCTTTCTTCCTCACTCTCACTAGAGGAGGAAGGTGAGCTATCCTTACTACTATAAACATCTTGACCCCTCATGATCATGGTTTTCTTGTTGGAGCATTAAGAGACAATGTTGCCTCTTGATGCGTTCCTTCTTTGAATGCTCTCTCATGATCCACTTCTTGAGGTCTTTGAAGAGAAATAGTTCAGTGGAAAGGAAGAAGATGGCTAGTGAAGGCGCCACTCTTGAAGAGATAATCCCAAAGATAGGGTGTTTGCCACAATGGAAGGAACCCATGATAAAAGCTCTAGGAATTTTCTCTAAAGAAGAGAAGAAAAGACACTCAAAAGATGAAGAATCTCTCTATATATAATTCAAAATTCAAGTGTAATCATTACATAAGGTAGGAGGGTCTATTTATAACAAGTGAGTTATTAGAAGGGGGTGGTTAGACGTTCACCATGCTAATCAAGGCCCAAGGGATTTAATCATTGTCAATTGAGGTAAACTCAATTAACATGTGATTAAAATCATGAAGATCCAAACATGGCCCTAAGAAAGTGGATCTATGCTCCCTCTAGATCTAGAATTCAAAATAGATCCCTTTTATTAGTCCATGTAGGCACCTACATGGAGGAGAGAGAAAATAGGTGCCACATGGGGAACAATGGGGCCTATATGTCTCCCATGTGTCATGAATTAGTTAGAAGGGTGTTAGAAAGGAGTTAGCGGATGTGGTTATCAAAACGCAACACCGACTCCTCCCAAAAAGGCCCAAACTACTTAATTCACTCCACTTAAGAGACTATATGTACCTCATGAATTTTAAGGCTAAAATAGAGGCCAAAATACACAACCAAATATAGGGAAAATTAGGCTACTTTGCTAGAAAAAAATACAACGTAAAATGTAGCAAAAACATGAGGACTAGGATGCCAATTCAATTTTAAGTCCAATCAATCCCCTCATTTGGATAAAAAGTGGCACCTAAGATAGCCTATCTAAGGGCCAAGATTATTCCTTATTAGCTTGTGGGTCATATTGAGGAAAAGAGGGGTGTAGTTATCAAACTACCCCCTTATTTCCTCAATAAAGGCCCAAAAGCTAATCTTACCCCATTTTTGTTACTAAAATACCTCCTAGAAAATTAAACGGACTAATACATGTCCAAAATCCTAGGCTCCTCTAAGTAAAAATAAATGAAAAATTACAAGTAACTAAAAGAATTAAAAATTCATCCAAGCTAAAAATAAGTCATGGCTTGCACAACTTGATGGTCATATGGAGGTGAGGTCTTCCTTCATCTACTCTAGCCATGCCTTCCTTTATTCTTCTAGCCATGAGCCTAGTGATAGGATCCTTGCTTGGGGGAGTATGCATCATCTCGTCCCCTTTGGGAAAGATTTGACCTCAAATCTGATAGGTCCTCGTCTTCTTCATCAATATCTATAAAAGGAATCAAATCACAAACATTAAAGGTAGTACTAACACCATAGTCCTCAGGGAGATGTAAAATGCATGCATTGTTGTTCACTCTCTTGAGGACTTGAAAGGGACCATCTCCTCGGGGGCTAAGCTTGGACTTCCTTTGAGTAAGGAAGTAATCCTTTCTCAAATGAAGTCATATCCAATCCCCTTCATTGAAGATAATTTCTTTCCTGCCCCTATTGGCTTTAGTAGCATACTCCTTTGAATGATGTTTAATGTTGCCTTTTACCCTCTCATGTAATTTTTAACAAAATATACTCTTGTTATTCCTTCTTTGTGAACAAAAGAAGGGAATGGAAAAGGCAAGATATCAAAGTGAGTGAGAGAGTTGAAGCCATAAACAACTTCAAAAGGAGAATGCTTTGTGGTCCTTTGAACCACCCTGTTGTATGCAAACTCAATATGAGGTAGGTATTCATCTTAAGACTTTAGCAAACTCAATAGTAGATAGAGATCTATTTACTACCTCAGTTTGCCCATCAGTTTGAGGGTGACATGTGGTAGAAAATAAGAGTTTAGTTCCCAGCCTTGCCTAAAATGTTTTCTAGAAGTGGCTAAGGAACTTCATGTCTCTATCAAAGACTATGAACTAGGGAATTCCGTGTAAATGGAAAACTTCTTTAAAGAAAAGTCTCATGATATTGCTCGCATAATCTATCTTGTGGCATGTATAAAGTGAGCCATTTTTGAAAATCTATCTACCACCACAAAGATAGAGTCTACACCTCATTGGGTTCGAGGCAGACTAAGGATAAAATTCATACTAATATTCAGCCAAGGTGTAAGGGTCTATACAGTCCATGATCCATTGTCTTAGACTTAGCTTGCAAGCAGGCAATGCATCTACGACAATGTTTATAGACGTCTCTCTTCATATGGGGCCAAAATAATTTTTCTTGTAAAAGTAGAAGAGTTTTTGTTAATTCCAAAATGTCCCATGAGCCCACTCTCATAACTTTCTTTTGTCAGCAGATTTCTCATAGATCCTTGGGGTACACAAAGTCTACTGCCTTTGAAAAGGTACCCCTCACTCATAAAGAACTCATTTTTGGTTTTACATGCAGATGCAGAGGCAACATAAATGGATGCAAAATCCTTATAAAAAAGGTACATTTCTTTAATATGATCAAATCCAAGAATCTTTGCACTCAAGGTGGTGTAAAGGGTATGTATACGAGACAAAGCATAAGCCACCACGTTATGTTTTCCTTTCTTGTATTTGATTATATAAGGGAAAGTCTCAAGAAATTCCACCCATTTAGCATGCCTTTTATTAAGCTTGCCTTAACCCTTCAAATACTTAAGTGACTCATGGTCATTATGAATGATAAACTCCTTGGGTACAAGATAATGTTCCCAAGTTTGAGGGGCCCTTACAAAAGAGTAAAACTCTTTATCATAGGTGAGGTAGTTCAAGGTGGCTCCATTTAGTTTTTCACTAAAATAAGCCACAGGATGACCACCTTGTAACAACACAACTCCCACATCTACTCGCGATGCATTACACTCTAGCTCAAAATTTTTAGAAAAATCAGGAAGAGCTAAGACTGGTGCATGGGTCACTTTCTCTTTGATAAGTTCAAAGGATTTTTGTTGCTTTTCACCCCAAAGGAAAGGAGTATCCTTCTTCACCAAATCATTGATTGATGAGAAAAGTGTGGAGAAGTTAGGCGCGAAGCACTTATAGAAACTCGTGAGACCATGAAAACTCTTGATCTTAGTCACATTTTCTAGGGTAGGCCATTCTTGGATGACTTTGATTTTGTCGGGGTCCACATGAACCCCATTTTTATTAACTATAAAACCTAAGAACACCACACTCTCCACACAAAAATTACATTTTTCAAGATTTCCATAGAGTTTGTGTGACCTAAGAATGCAAAAGACGCGCCTAAGATGACCTACATGCTCATCTAGGCTCTTGCTATATACTAAGATGTCATCAAAATAAACAACACAAATCTATCTAAGCAATCCCTAAGAACATGGTTCATAAGTCTCATGAAGGTGTTTGGGGCATTAGTAAGCCCAAAGGGCATTACTAACCACTCATAAAGCCTAAATTTGGTCTTAAAAACAGTTTTCCACTTATAACTTCGCTTGATGCGGATTTGGTGATAACCACTTCTAAAATCAATTTTTGAAAACAATTTAGCCTCATGCAACTCATCAAGCATGTCATCAAGTCTAGGGATACGGTGCCTATATTTGATGGTGATGTTATTGATTGCACGACAATCAATGCACATCCTTTATTGGCTATTCTTCTTGGGCAATAACAAGACTAGTATAGCACAAAGGCTGAGGCTCTGTTGAACCCAACCCTTCTCTAATAGTTCTTGGACTTAAGACTCAATTTTTTTTGTTTCCATGGGGTTAGTCCTATAAGCAAGCCTATTAGACAGGCTAGCCCCAGGTACCAAGTCTATTTGATGTTTTATACCCCTAATTGGAGGAAGTCCTTTGGGAACTTCATTAGGGAATATATCACCAAATTCTTTTATAAGCTCTTGAACCTCTTAAGGGGATGCCTCTTTGCAAAGGAGGAGATAGAAAGGTTTATTAGTCAAGGGAGCTTCCTTTAAATCCAATTTTGTAGCAAATAGGCTCCTTTTACTAATTATCTTCTTGGAAGGGGCACCAACTTTCAACTCATCCTCCTTACCCCTTTCAAGCTTTAGGAGTAAAGCTTTTTCTTTGTTTTTTTATTTTTTTTTCTTCATGTCTCTTATGCCTCATGATGAATTGGTTCTCCGCCACTTGGGAAGGTGTCAGAGGACACAATTTGATACGCTTATCCTTATGAGTGAGGATGATATTATTGGAATGACCCTGGTGTATGGCTTGTTTATCAGATTGTCATGGTCTTCCTAGCAAGATGTGGCCAACTTCCATTGGGAATATGTCACATAGGATCTCATCTTCATAAGACCTAATGGAAATTGGAACCTTTACTTGCTCATTGACCTTCATTTCCCCTTGCTCATTGAGTCATTGAAGCTTGTAAGGCTTAGGGTGGGGAAGTGAGGTCAAGGCTAGCTTTTCCATCAACATTGAGATACAACAGTTGCAGCATGATCCACTATCTACAATGAGAGAGCATATTTTATCATTCCCTTTGTAGCGGGTGTGAAATATTTTCTCCCTTTGAGATAAGGATAATTTCAAAGGTTTGCTTCCAAGAAACCTTCTTATCATCAAGAGGTCTCCCTCATATGCACAAGCAGTCTCATCACAATCAGAGTTGTATGCATGGACCCCCTCTCCCTCACTCTCACTAGAGGAGGAATGTGATCTAGATTCACTACTATAAACATCTTAGGTCTTCATGATGATGTTTCTCTTAGTAGGGCATTGAGAGGCAATGTGGCCTCTCCGAAGACACTTAAAGCATTTGATACTACTAACTTTTACTAAAGAGTTAGCAGTAGGGGGTGTTTTTTCTAGATGTGATGCTTTATGCTCTTTGTGATGCTTGGAGTGTCCCTATTTGGGGTAGTTCTTGGAAGAGCTCCTCTTTGGTTGATCCCTCTTTACATAAGGTGGAGGGTCTCTTTTAAAGCTTTTTCTTTGCAATTGATTTTCTACCTTGATGCAAAATTGGAACAACTCATTAAGCTTATTGTATGAGAAGAGCTCCACCTTGTCACAAATTTTGGTGCTCAACCTACACAAAAACCTTGCCATAGTGGCCTTGGGTTCCTCAATGATACATGCCCTCAAGATAAGAAGTTTCATCCTTTGTCTATGCTCCTCTACACGAAGGTTAGTTTGTCTTAGTCTTTGTAGTCTATCCAAAAGATCTCTTTCATACCAAGAGGGTATATGTCTTCTTCTTAAATAACTTCTAAGATCATTCCAATATTTTATTGAGGCATATTGGTGCAGATTCTTTTGTTGGTTAACTTAACCCACCAATGCATGACATGCCCTTGGAAGCTAAAGGTTGCCATAGGAAATTTTCTTTCTTCTCTTACCTCATGGCAAATGAAGAGTTGTTCTACATTGATTTCCCAGTCAAGGAAGGCTTCCACATCTTCCCTCCCATGAAATGGGGGGAGATCAACTTTGGGCTCCCTTAGAGGGGCCCATTATTGTGCATTGATGAATGAGAATGTCTCCTAGAATGGTTATAATATTCTTCCTCACTTTCACTCCTATTATGACGTCTTGAGGATGAACCTATGACTATTCCTTTCATTTTATATTCCTCACCACTCTCATGGTTCCTTTTTTCCTCTTCTTTCTCTTTTTTTCTTTCTCTTTTTTTCTTTCTCTTCTTTCTTGGTCTTCTCTTCTTTCTCTTAATCTTTTCTCCTCTTTCTCTTTTTTCTCTCTTTTCTCTTCTTCTTTTTCTTTTGCTTTTCTTTTCTCTTTGGCTTCCTTTTCTCTCCTTTTTTCTTCTCTCCTCTATTGCTCTTTTTCCATCCACTCTTTAAAATCCATGTTTAAATTTTCTAAAGTGTAATCTTTAGAATCTTTTCTTTTGTTTACACTATTGTTTGATGAATAGCTATCACGAGCACCAGAGTGGGTGGGTGATGTCATTGTGCTTGGATGATAAGAGACTAAGGTAGGCCAATTTTTTTTCCAAACAAACACTCCTCTCTCTTTGTGTTTTCTCACCTAAAATGGCTTGATGAGTCTTTGGAACTCTTTAGCCTTCTAAGTGCTTGAGCAAGAAAAATAAAGTAAGAATTTAAGGGCAAAATTTAAAAGAGAAGAGATCTAAAGCGAGCCCCTAAGGTGTTGAAGGAAGTGTACCACTTCTTCCTTCTTCACCTAATTTGTGAGAAACTAATAACAATTTACCAAAACTTATTACAATCAAAGGGAGAGCCTTAAGGGCACTCAAACTCCCAACTACAAAAAATAATACACCCAAATTAAAGAACTAAAAGTAAAGTCTTCAAAATGAATCTCCAAATCCTCCCTCAAGTCAAAGACCTCACGTCTAGATGTGTTCCCTTTTAAGGTGATCCCTTAGGCTCTTAGTTCAACCTTCCAAAATATGCTACCCTTGTGGTAAGCTCCTTCTTCAAGCTTTCCCCCAAAAGTGGCACTAACACACAAACCAAAGAAACCAAAAGTAGCAAAGGAAGGTGCGAATAGAAACTCAAAAAGCAATAAAAGATAACACAACAAAAGGACACTTAACCAAATGGTAAGAGTAGATAAGACAAACTAGAAAGATGATTTAAAAGACAAGCAACAACTAAAAGGTAATCAAAAGAAAGAAAACAAACAATGGAACACCTAAGAAAGGCACTAAATTAAAGAGTAGAAAGGCACAAATGTCAAGTTCTAGTGTACCAAAAGTAATAAAATTTATTTTAAGGTTCTAAGTTCAAAGTTGAAGCACTTGTTAATTTTAGGTTAGGTACATCGAATGAATTTCAAACTTTCTTTTCTTTTTCTTTTTTTTTTTTTTGAATCTTTTGTTTTGCATTTGCTTAGCTCTTTTTTTTTTAATATTTGCTAGATGCACCTAACTTGATTTTAAATTTAGTGCTTAATAAAAGGCAGGTATGCACTTGGAACAATAAAGAGAATCAAAAGCAATAATTTAAGTACTACTAGAAATGACTTCAAAATGCAAAGTAACTATAGATGTGTTAATGGTTTAGTAGTTTGGTTTGGCAGTAGACTTAAGCTTTGTTATGTTTTTAGTAACTTATTGGAGACAAATACCAAACTTATAGCTTAAGTGAAAGCACCCACAAACAAGAACTACTTTCACTACACAATTGAGTTACTAATTATGTGTATAGGGAAATAAAAGACAAAGGGAATTGAGCAACTATTTTGGAATTCTTTTGAAGAATATGCTTGAAACTAAAAGCACACGAACTTCTAAAGAGACTTAGACATGAGGTATGAACCTCTATGTTGCTGAATTTAAGAAGTTTCAAAAGCTTTTTAGTAAAAACAAAAGAGGCTAAAATTAAAGGAAATTAATAGAAAAAGTAGGAAACTATAAACATGGCTTATGGACAACTGTACACGAGTATAAAAGTGAAAATAAAAGCTAAAAATAAGGCAAGAAACAAGGCAAATAGGAGCAAGGAACACAAGAGTTTAATCTAAATTTCTTGATCATAAGGTTGTGGAATTCACCACAACGACATGAATTTTTAACACAAGAAATTCTCAAGATCAAAACTCATGCAAGAAAGCACCCAAACTCAAGGCTGAAGAGGAAATTAATGAATATGGGCGAGAAATAGATGCAAGGAAAAGAACAACATAAATTGCATCAAACAACAAATAAATAACACAAGGAGAAACAAAATAAACTACAACTAAAAACAATAAAATCAAGACATAAATAGAAATGATAAACAACAATGAAAGTTAGAAAAAATTGCACAAATTAAAGACAAGAAAAAAAAAAGATAAGAAAACGCAATAAACAAATGAGATAGAAAGAAAAATTAGACCTCTAGAACCAATGCTCTAGATACCAAATGATGCATTCCTCCCTTGATATTTTTCTAGAGATTTTTTTCTTTGGTGAAATGGTTTGTGGAGAGGTAAGAGGTGAATTTGTTTAGGCGTCATTTAAGGATAAGTTAAGCCTAAGAGGGCATGGTTTGCCACAAGGGATGAAACCCTTGATAAAAACCTAAGGAAATCTCAAAAGAGAGAATAGGGACACTAAGAGAAAGTCATGACCAACAAAGGTTTTTTCATTAAAAAAAGTGTAAAAAAAAAACAAGAGTGTGAAGGAGCATCTTTTATAGAGGGAGTTAACCTTTTGAACAAGTCATAAAGAAAAGGAAGGGCTAGGATTAAAAGGAATGATCCAAGATCCAAGGGAGGAGGATTGAAGCCCAAAGTCCAATCAATCCCCTTCTTTGGATGAAAAGTGGCGTCCAAGATAGCCTATATAAGGGCCAAGATTATTCCTTATTAGGTTGTGGGTCTTATTTAGGAAAAGAGGGGTGTAGTTATCAAACTACCCCCTTATTTCCTCAATAAAGGCCCAAAAGCTAATCTTACTCCTTCTTGTTACTAAAACACCTCCTAAAAAATTAAATGAACTAATACATGTCCAAAATCCTAGGCTTCTCTAAGTAAAAATAAATGAAAAATTACAAGTAACTAAAAGAATTAAAAATTTGCCTAAGCTAAAAATAAGTCATGGCTTGTACAACTTGATGGTCATATGGAGGTGAGGTCTTCCTCCATCTACTCTAGTCATGTCTTCCTCTATTCTTCTAGCCATGACCCTAGTGATAGAGCCCTTGCTTGGGGAGCATGCATAAGGAGGAATACATCATCTTCTCCCCCTTGGAAAGGATTTGACCTTAAATCATGGAGCTTTCTTTTGTTTCTTCCAGTCCTGTAAAGAGATAAACAAGATGATTAGTGAGTTAAGCCCTAAAGGGTTGAAGGAGTAAGGATCTATGAGGAAATCCCTCAAGGTTGGGGTAGTATAGGTAACGCAAGAGCCTCCACACAATAGATCCCCAACCTAGGCCCAATACACTGAGTAGAAGTCTTATAGGAGTAGAGGGAAAAAATACTACACTAAGTGTATTAGAGCACTTATCAAGGAAGGCTAAGTAAGCCTTATCCTTCTATTCACCCCAAGAAAAGATGATGGCCTAAGGGTGAACCATTCTTGCATGGTCTCTTGAGACTAAAGTCGAGAGTGAGTTTGAGTTTTCAAAATTATGGGCTTACTCTTAAGTTCAATTATAGGAGTCTCATCTAGGAGTAAATTGGAAGTTGTGAAGCGTCATGCTCACTAATAATGGGCACAACCTCAAATTTTTCATAAGGAGTATTTTCAATAAGATCCTCCTTGGGGTCCAAGGGGTAATCTTCCTTAATGACATTCTTCCTTTTAATGTCTCCCAAAGTTTGAGCTTGAGATGCATGAGAATTCTGAAATGAAGGAGGTTCAAGCTCAATACTTTTAGAGTTGTAATTGTGCCTTTTAGAGTTGAAGGGTGGGAGGTTGTTGCGTAAGGAGACTATGTTTGAAAACCCCTTGAGAAAAATGGTACTCCTTTAGCTCAACCTCTTTACAAGAGGCACTTCCTTCAATCTATCAACAAACAAAGTATGCTTATTTTTTTATTTTCTCTCTTTCTCTTATCTTTCCCTCTTTTTTTTCATGATGATTCTGTCCTGTAACACTTGGGCAGGTTAAGAGAACATAATTTGAACTTATAGCTAGATGGGATAGAGTAATCTCATTAGGGTGGTCATCATGAAGATATTTTCGATCATATTGTCATGGCCGCTCTAATAAGATATAAGCTGCTTCCATTGAAACTATATCACAAAGGAAAAAATCTTTGTAGTTCCAATGGAAATAGGCACCTCGACTTGTTGATTGACTTCCACCTCCTTACTCTTATTCAACCATTAAAGTATGTAAGGCTTAAGGTGAGGAGTGGAAGTCAAGGATAGCTTTTCAATCAACCTTGCACTACAACAATTACAGCAGAAGCCACTATCTACAATGAGAGAACAATGGGTTTCCTCCAATCTAAAAAAAAACTCAACACAATTACTTTGGGTTAGATTGGGTTGAATTAGGTCAATGGGTCACCCAACTCAATGAACACCCCTATTGAAAAGTATTTATTTCTCTTTGAGACTCCATTCTACTCCCTTGAAGGTGAGTTTTTCTTCTTTGCCTTTCAATCAATTCTCCTCAAAATACTATCTTGTGAAAACCAAAGTTCAAGTTGGTCAATTTACCAAAAAAAAAAAAAAAACAAAACATCTTATGCATCTATACATGTAACATGTTTGTCAATTTATTTTTTCACGTTTAACTATCTTGGATCCACATGACATAATAAACCAAAGTTAGTTCTTGAGAGATAAGTTCATAATTAGCTATCTTGGATCCACAATATAGTAATATGAAAGAGCCTTTTGTTTGGTTATTTTAAATAGTATTAACCGATTCGTTAGTATTAGCTATTGTTCTTACCAAAATGTACCTGAGTAGTGTTATGAAACTCTCCAAAATATCTTTCATCCTTCAAAAATGGAGAGAACCTGCAAAAGAAGATTTTGACGCTTATGTCAATAAATGCGTAAGATAGGAAGATCAGGAATAATAAATTCTCTAGGAATCAATATGTAACACATACCTTACACCCAGTACTTGTAACAAAAATATGTTCTTTACTTGGTGTTATTACGTGTTTGAATTTGTATAATACTTTTACTCATTGTATTTGGTCTTTATCCAACAGGTGTCTTGTCTACTTTGCTTAGCTTTATTAGGGGTAACGCTAATTAGTAATAAGGTTAATCAGTGTCTTGATTAATTTGGTTAATTAACTTATTATATGAATTCGGATTTCGGTGAGACCGAAATCCTTTATATTATTGATACTACTTTCTACTTTAGAGGGTGTTGTTTTATATTTCGATTTTTGACCATATCGAAATCCGAAGTCTTTTTATATCTTCTTTCTGTTGATGTCTTTAATTTATATTGCTAATCTGAAATCTTTTTTATCTTAATTTCTTAAAACTTTCTTTATATCTTATTTTATTCTTCGGATTTCGGCAATGTCTTTCTTAAAACTATCATTTTATTTTCTTTAAAGTGTTGTTGTTTTTTGAATTAATTGTGTTGTTAGGATGGGAATGAGGTAAAATAAAGTATATTTTATGATCAATAAAAACATTTATTTATACGGTTGCTCAACAATGATAAAAATATATTAAAAAAGTGAAACCCGTACACCAGGAATGACTTGTTCATAATTTAAGTTCACGTGTGGGAAATAAAAGAAACGATAGCGTGAAGCCAAGTGGCAAAGTGGGGGAAGAGTGTCCGTGGGTCCCACAATGAAAAGATCAACATCAACCAGGGTGGGACCACTTCCACACGCCAAAACTCTTTCAACTTTCAAACTTCCAACTTCATACCCTGGTCGCCTGCTAGGGATTCAAAAACAAAAAAAGCTTCAAGTCTAATAATAACAACTTATAACATATATACGTGGGAATTTTTAGGGTTACATTTTATAATTATTTTATTTTTTAAAAAAAAATGTAGTTTTTTTTTACAAATATAACTTTTTTATATTAATAATCACATATTTTTACAAATTTTATCTTAAGATAAATTATTTTTCTTTAAACATTATTAATATATACTAAGAAAATACAGACATTATCGCATCTATATATTTATATTTCTATTTCGATATGTTATAATAATTTTAGAGTTTTAATTTAATATATTTTTTAATAATATAATAAAATATAAATAATTTACCGTATCATTTTATATATAATAATTTTAATTTAATATGTTTTTTTGTTCAGCATGATAGAAATATGTAGATCATTCACAAATAATATATTAAATTTGCAATAAATTTGACCAAATGAAAAGGGAAGAGTGGAATAGAATTCAACATATTGTCAAGCATATACGATAAAATATTTTCTTTCTTACAACAATATTAAATAACTTTTAGAATTTAATTAGTATATACGATAAGTGTAAGAGGTTTTACATAATCACATCTCCTTCATTTATAGTAAATTTATTGATTTTATTAATTAATACTTTAAAATCTATATATGGATTCGATGTCTTTATAAAACTCTTTAATTTAATTTTCTCTTTTATTGTTTAATGAAAATATATTTATCATATTTTATTTTTAATTTAAAAGCTTTTGAATTAAAAACAGTTTAGTAAGTTTTCTCTTTTATTTTTTAATGAAAATATATTTACAAACTCTTTTTTTATTGAATTAAAATAATTAACTCTAACTTTTATTAGAATTTGATAGAATAGTTTTATGTAATTATTGGTAAAATGTATTTTTAATTTATTTTTAACTTATTTAATATAATTAAATATTTTAAATAAATGAAAGAATAAAAACACAATTAATTAAAAATTATAACAAATTATCGTGTTAAAATTCTAATAATGTAATAATTTATTAGAATGTTAATATCAACAAAAATGTTAAGAATGAGAGATAAATTTATTTTATTTTCAAAACTTTAAAGACCAAATTAAAGTTTTTCAAATAAATTAAATTGAATTAAATACATGTCTAGAGAGGAAAAATATTTAACACATAACAAATTAGACTAGTTTTTTTTTATAAAAAAATGTAATAAAAAATTTGTTAAATTTTGTTCTAGATGTAAGTATTATTTGGCTGAGTTTATTTTTAATTTAAAAATATTTTAATAAAAAATTGGAACTTAAAAATATAAATATAAATTATTTATCATATGTTATTTTTAATTTAAAAGCTTCTTTTGAATTAAAAACAGTTTAGTAAATTTTCTTTTTTTAATGTTTAATGAAAATATATTTATACAATAATTTTTTGTGTAAAATTAATTTACGTGAAATAATTTATCTGTAATATTTATATTGTAAAATAATTTTTTAAAATATAATTACTTTTATATAATAATATGTTATTCAAGTTTTTTTAATCAGAAAAATTAAAAATAAGCTAACAAAAACGGTTTTTCTTTTTCTAAAGCAACAGTATAGAATTCTTAAGAAATTAGTTTTGCTGAGAACTTCTACTTCACTTTTGTTGTATCTGTGCATTTGAAAAGTACAAGCATTACCATCTATATGATTTGAACTCAGACTTGAAACTGAAGGATAAGGTAATATGAGTAATAAGGATCCTACTTTTCAACAAAATAATCATGTTAGATTACTATTTTAAACATAAATGATTAACTGCGAATACCACGCCACCAATATATCACAGGATTGAAAGAAAAAATATTGAAAAATTCAATTCCTTGGTATCTAAGGATACCCCATATGACACAGGAGACATTGCCATTCGGTATCTAGCCAGCTTGGCTGTTGTATTATAATTTTTAAATTAATATCGGTAATTTAGAATTCTAAACAATACTGTTAAATTTAATCTTATTCTTATTATTAAATTCTTTTATTTTCAAAATAATTTTTTAAAAATTATTTATTAGAAATCAATCTAAATATAATATTATAATTTTAAAATAAAAATAAATATATCAAATAAATAACTAAGATAAATATATTAATTTAAAAATTAAATATTATTAATCAACTTACTATACATATATTTGATTTAATTAATTTTACAATTATAATTTTAAAATAAAAATAAATATATTAAATAAATAACTAATATAAATTGTGTGACAATATTATATTTTAAGTAATATTGGATCAATATTTTGTATTTAATTTAATTAAATTTACAATTTAAATTATTCAAATTTTGTTTTTCAAGGAAAGTTTAAAATTTATTATAAACTCTAATCTAATAAAATAAATAATCTTTCATATATGATATAGTTATAAAATAATGAAATGAGTTTATCATTTTATATTTTAAAATAAAAAATATATAATATTTACCATAACTAAGTATTTAATAATAGCAATTATCTTCTTTTATAAAATTATGATATTAGTTTTTAAAATTAAGAAAGAAATAATAAAATATAAAAAAAATACTTATACACTACCAATTAATCACAACCTTTTATATATGGTAAGTTTGTTGACTTTACTAATTAATATTTTAAAATTCATGTAAATGAAATATTGTGATCAACGGTTACTATAGAACTCTTTTACATTGACCGTGTATAGCTGTTAAACTCATAAAATATAAACTAATAAGGAAAATAAATTTTTAACATGCAAAAAAAAACAACATATTGATATGCAAAGGTTTTCGCAATAGATTTTGGTTCAATTTTGATCGTAAAAATCACATGAACCAAACAAGAAATTTAAGTGTGGTTTAGCTTAATATACTTTTAAAATATTATAACATTTGAAACAAATAAAGTCAATCTTTATTGCCTTAGTGGTTTGGTTGTTGTAGTTTTAAAAATATGTTATTTACAAGATTTCTAATACTTTGAATAATACTTAAATATTTTATTTTACTTTATGAATTATTTAAATATACATTGCTAATTTTCCAAAAAATCAACCTCCTTCTGAAACTACTTAAAAAATAAAATTTCATTAAATATCTAATTATTAAAAATTATAGTACCAACACTACCAATAATTTATTTTTCATATAAATATGTTTATAACATGAATAGTGTTATCTTTTCTAAACTAAATATTATTTAGAGAAAAATATAGAATATTATTTAAATAAAAATATAAGAGTAATGCATGCTGCAATTTGATTTGCCTCAATTTTTACATCTTAGATTGTAAATTCAATCGAACAGCAAGGTTTAAGATTTTAATAAATCAAATAAACCTAATCAATTTCAACCTTTTTATGGGTGTTTTATTTTGATCATTCTTAGATATATGTGCAGGTTACTTAAACCTATTTTTCAAAAGTTTAATTAAGAATTGACTATAAGAACAAGATTTTGATATTTTCCAAACATTTTTAGTTAAATTCAAGGCATTAGTTCGTATTTGTCGATGGGTTGAGATTATGGTTTCAAACAGTTTGGATAAGCCGGCTAAAAGCTGTGGCCCTCTCTACAGGCTCCACTCATGACTCAGACATGAAAATCAAGCATGTTAATTTGATCATTTGATGGATAAGTTGCATCAATATTTACTTTACTTTGGAAAATCAATTATTAGAGGCAATGACTTATTTAAAAAAGCATAGATAAACCTTCTCCAGTGGAAAAAATCAAAACAACCTGATAGGAGAGCCTACAGGGAAGTTTCCCAACTGTGGGCAAGGATAATTAATTCTTATGATTGGCGTGAAAGAATTCAGAATTCTAAAAAAGAAATGGTAGGAAATCTCTACCTTCCCTTGGTCCCCATCAACAACTCAACAACCCAAACCCACCAACTCTTATCTTTATAAATATACTAACCCCCACTGCTCCATTTTTTCAACCGAAAGGTATAGTTTTGTTTGCCTGTGACAAGTCACAAGAACAAAAGGTACGCCAAACTATCCCTTTGAATTCTGAGAACCCATTTGGTAATTGGAGTTGTGAGGTGGGATGGGCAGCATGATGATGAGGGTAGTGTTGGGGTTGTCTGTTTTGAGTTGTGTGGTGGTGACATCCTTGGCTCAAACTCAAACATGTAAAAACCAAACATTCTCTAACAGGCTGTTTGCCACATGTCGTGATCTTCCACAGTTGAGTGCTTACCTGCACTGGACATATGATCAGACGAGTGGCAGGTTGGACATAGCATTCAAACACGCCGGAATCACCTCAACAAACAGATGGGTTGCTTGGGCCATAAATCCGAGAAACAGCCTGGACCCCGCCATGATAGGGGCCCAGGCCCTGGTGGCTATTCCGCAGTCAAACGGAAGCCCAAGGGCCTACACTTCATCCATAAGCAGTACCAGCACACAGTTGGAAGAGGGAAGCATCAGTTATCCGGTGTCGGGGTTGAGTGCCACGTATCAGAACAACGAGGTTACCATTTTCGCCACTCTCACGCTTCCAAACGGCACCTCCTCCTTGGTCCACGTCTGGCAGGATGGTCCTCTCTCTGCCTCTACCTCTACCCCTCAAGAGCATAGCCACGAGCTTTCCCACCAAAACTCCAAGGAAATGTTGGATCTTCTTTCTGGCTCCTCCACTCAGCCCGCCACCAACTCACGCCTAAAAAGAAGAAACGTAAGCACTTTAACACACATGAACCTTTGTTTTCTCTTTTCACTTTTAATATTCTTAATTTCAGACCCATGGAGTGCTAAATGCGGTGAGCTGGGGCATATTGATGCCAACGGGTGCCATCATCGCAAGGTACTTGAAGGTCTTCAAATCTGCAGACCCTGCTTGGTTTTATCTTCATATCACCTGCCAAGCCTCTGCCTACGTTGTTGGTATTTCTGGATTTGGTACTGGTCTCAAACTCGGCTCTGACTCCGAGGGTGTTGACTATGACACTCACAGAACACTTGCTATTCTCCTTGTCTGCCTTGGAACCCTTCAGGTACACCTACCGTTCCACGTTTTCTTCATTTGGTTTGGATTTCGATTCCCATTTCGATGCTGCTCACACAATCCTATCTGTATCAGGTGTTTGCGCTGTTCTTGAGACCCAACAAGGACCATAAATTCAGAATCTACTGGAACGTGTACCACCACTTGGTCGGATACGCCACCATAATCATCAGTGTTGTCAACGTTTTCAAAGGGTTTGAAACCTTGCAAAATTACGTAGGGGATCGCTACGATAGCTGGAAGCATGCCTACATTGGCATTATTGCCGCATTGGGTGCCATTGCTGTCTTTTTGGAAGCTGTCACATGGATCATAGTATTGAAGCGGAGGAAGTCCGACAAAAATCATCCACACGCAGCAGCAAATGGTGTTAACGGGTATCCTTCTAGGCCACAGCAGGTGTAGTGTAGGAGATGATGTGTATCTAGCTATTTCTTTTGTAATTTATGCCTCTTACTCCTATACGTTCCTATTTTCTTGCTGCTCTCCTTTGTATAGGGGTACTCCTTCAGCTCAGTTTTGAGGTAATTCTTTCATAGGAAACTTTCTTTCAGGGTTTGCTTTTTTTATCCATGCTATATAGCTTTCTTTTACTTCATATTTGTATTTATTAATTATTTTTACATATGTCTTACTCTTTCTACGGCCTTGTGCCCAAGCAAAAGACTCAATTTATAATGACTAAAGGAACAAACCATAAGAACCCTGTCTATAATTTGATCGGTTCAACTCCCTAAATTGATAAATCATTCTATTTAACAATAATTGCTTAAACTTTAATTATAGTTGTAAACAAATAAAAGTTGGAACGTGAAAGCATACAGCTCAGATTCCTTGAACATGGTACCTTTAGAATAGACTTGGTCAGACTAAATAAAGGAAAGCATTGAGTTCTCTTATCCAATTTCCCCTCATCATCCACCAAGAAAATTGGATTTTGTAGTTCTCTGTTCTTCTCTCGATACAACTCTCTTCAAACTTGCCTTTAATCTGTACAATCAGACCAATAATTTTATATTATAATTATCGCCATCGATGTTCATATATTATGAAAATTGTAACCAAACGTGGTCCACCGGGAAGTTGACACGCACGCCAATTACCTTTATAAAAGTAGATTACTTACTCCTTACAATTTTCTCGTACTTGTCTTCTTTTTTTCATTTTTAAAATTGTATCAACTACATAAAAAAATACCAACTACTAAAAGACGACCGCCTAATAATTAAATAAAACGAAATTCGGAAAGAAGTTACGACAAGAACAAACAGGGCATAGTCAAGTTGAATGTTTCTTGGCAGCAGGTCCACAGGCTATGAGACGAAATTATTTTAAAGCAAGTTGCATTGTCAACTCAGATATTTTTGAATTACACAATAGAACACTGATATGTGGGTAAGGTCACAAGAGAATTAGAAAAAATAATTGAAGTCATGCACCTCTCACACTGCAAAGCATATGAACAAAAGGGAAATGAATTAACATAATGTTGACTCAATTTCACTCTATGATAGATTAATAGCAGGCTTCTCATATTTGGCGCAGAACATCAACAAGAGCATCCTTCAAGAAAGGGTTGGAAGCTGCTACTTGTTGAGATGTGATGTCAAAATCGGCACCAGACCTGAAACAATTGAACCATCAGATTTTGACGTATAAAATCTCTTAAGCATATCCATCCAAATGTGTTTAAAGTTCCGCAATAATAGAAAGGACTGCCAAATCCAGTCTATACTCTACACAACATAGGTGCAGGCAACTAGTAAAATAACCTACGTAACTAACTGCTATGTAAACAATGTAGAGCAACATAACATAATACCTTGTTAAGAACAAGGGATCTAATTAATATCACTTACGGATCAAATATAACACCGCCAGCTTCTCTAACAATGACAGCACCACCTGCCACATCCCTGATAATAAAAGGAAGAGACTTTTTTTTATGTTAATTGTTAATATTTTGATACAATGTTAGTTGGAAGGATTCAAATTCACAACCTCTCTTTTCCTCATTTTTCCTTTAATCACCAAGTCAACTTTAACTCCACTATGTCAATATAATTTTAACAGAAACGGGGTATGAGAAATACCCTTATCTGAACAAGAGTTAAGAGAAAAAGAAAAAAACTCCCACCAAAAACATAATGGTTGCGTTGTATACTACGTCAATTTAGTGATATATCATATTATCGTAATGCCAGGCCATATAAGAGGGATATGAAATTCGTACCATGGACCTCCAAAACCAAGTTCAAAGCATACATCCAACCTTCCACATGCAATTCCGCAAAGGTCTAAAGCACAGGAGCCAGTCATTCGAAGGGATCTCACCTAATCATATTAAAGGCATGGTTATGGCACAACCATATCAAACTTTAGACTACTTGATTCCAATAGGAGGACCTTGTTTTACCTTGAAAAGCAAGCTATTAATCCTTTTTGTACAGGCATCTACTGTTAACTTGTCACGTTTTGTTCCAACCTGCTCTTTCAGAAATCAATAAAAAGAAAACTTGATACTGACCCAAGTATACATGAATGAATTGACAACTTCGGGTCATCCCATCTCAAGTTAGTATTCCAGAAAATATGAGAATATTCAAACTAAAGAACTGGAATGGCATGCAAATAAATACAATAGTGTAGGGAAAAAGAGTGCAATAATTTTGTTCATTTTGGAATGTCACGGTACACATTGATCATTTAGGAAAATAAAAATGCAAATGTGTAAAAAAGGTTGACAAATAGTGGCAAAAAAGTCTATACACAACATAGGTGCACATATATATACTTGCATGCACACGCACACATAGGTGCTTTAGACCAAACCCAGACATAAGTCAGGTTTCTTATAGGCCATGTTGTTAGCTAGCTGTTGTTTTTTGATTAACTAAAAGAATTGCATGGCTATTTGCCATTGATATTCTGGACCAAATTATTGTCCCAACTCCCAACTTGATGTTTCACAAATGCATATTAAGGGGAGGGAGTGGAATGAAATACATTATATCGATCCAAAAAAAGATAAACAAACAAGTTTCACACTTGATATACCTCAGTTGCAAGCAGAGCGCTCATTAGTTCACTTTGTGATGATACTGCAAAATTTCAAGTCATGTCGATGAGGTAACCAATAAGCCAAACTCAATTAAAAAAAAAAAAAAACAGAGAACAAATAACCCACCTTTTATAGGGTTGCCATTCAGAAAAGCACCTTTCCCACGAATTCCAGTGAAAAGCTACACATGGCAATCTAAAATATCAGTTTGCATCCTAAGATAAGCTAGGGTAGAAAATAATACATGTCTCCAAACAAATATTATCAATAGAAAATTAAATTATAGACTGTGATAGTCCTAAGTTAATTACTTCAATGTTTCTAGTCATCAACAAACCATTACAAATACATCAAGGTAACAGAAAATAATGTAGATAAAAGAAGAAACAAATTAATTGACTACGTCACCGACAATCTGCATTTGAATGGTAAACAATAACATTTACAATTGAATAATACATATGTTTCAAACGTGAGGAAATTTGGAACGGTTTTGTGGAGAGGCACTAGGAGAAAAGGAAAGATTGTCACCTCATTAATTATTGGATTGTAAACAACACCAACTGTAGGAATTTTCCGAATAGTAAGACCGATGGAGACACAAACAAAGGGGAACCTAAAAGGACAAAAGTATATGAAAATGAGAATGTATGAATTAAAAGATGAGATGGAAATTTATATAATTTACCCGTGCACAAAATTAGTAGTTCCATCGAGAGGATCAACTATCCATGTGGGTTCATCAGTAAGTTGTGCACTGCCACCAGCAGCAGTGGTTTCTTCCCCAATGAACTAATAAGAAAAGCAACTTAAAATGTGGGAAGGAAATAAAAATGAAAAGTTGAGATTGAGGGAGAGGTGAATGAACCATATGGGTGGGGTAAAGTTGCTTGAGATGATTAAATATGAGGTCTTCACAAGCTTGATCAGTCTCAGTGACCAAATCAACCTGTCCTTTGTGCTGCACGTGCTTCGTCTGAAAGAAACCTTTCCGAATAATCTGCAATGGAAACATTTGAAGTTGAAAATGAAAAGAGATGAATGAAGGAAAAGGGTGGAGTGAGGAACGACCTCACCAGCCTTGCGAGCAGCGTCCACTGCAGACGCCAGGAATTCGGAGACGGAATCTGTGTCAGCCATCAAAACCAAAACGAGTTAACATTCGCATATGCAGCAACATCACATTTATTCAAATTCCTAGTCCTGCTCATACCATTATCACCCATTTTTTCCACCCACAAATCAAGAACCAATTCCCTATTTTATCTTTTTCTTTTAAAAATGCCTTTTCGTCTATCCCATTTTCCTTTTATATTCAAACACCAAGCAATCAAGCAAGGCTTTCGCCAATTCTTATTAACATTTACACTCTCACATATTCCATTACGCAAACACCTTTTCAATACTTGTAAAATTATAGTTTTCCTTTTAATATCTAAATTTTAATGTTTAACCTTTTTTAATATTTTAAATTCATACCGTCATGTTACTATGAAAGTATCATGTCCAAGATAACTTAAAGTTTATGAGTCATGTCCATCTCATTTTCATAATAAATATTTCTTTTAAAATTGAAATAATTTTATTTTAGAAGTATTTAAAAATATTTAAGTCTAAAAAATGTAATTATCATTGTGATTTTGCATCATATTTTTAGTCATATGACATGCATATCAAATAATCATCTATATTCAAAAAGGTTTAAATGTGTTTTACATAAAATTTAGGATAGTGAAATAACTCTATCTAAATCATTAATTTTTAAATAAATAAAGACTAAATGAGACTTCTTTATTTTTTAATTTATGAAACATGTTTTAAAAAGTACTTAAATATGTTTTAAATATGTTTTATACTCTTGATATATTAATAAATTTTGTGTTGAATTTTATAAAAATATTGTTTTATGCTAGATTTTTAATAAATTACTTTTTTTAGACCTTAAAGTATTCTAGATAGCAATTTAAATTGTTTTAAAAAATTATTTAAACACTAATTTAAGAATCCAAAACAAAATAAAACACCACCGACTTAAGATAAAACCAAAATTTTATAAGTATTCTACATAAAAGTTACTGATATATAATATATGAGGAATATAAAATATATTTTTAACTCTTAAAATAATGTGTAATGCAATAATAATGATGATTAACTTTTTTATAATCTTAATAATTTTTTTTTACCTAACCTTTATTTATTTATGAATTTGGTACTTGAAATTTTTTTATTTTAAATCATATATTCTTTTATAAGGTAAAGAAATCTTATTACGCAAGTAATAAAAGTGTTTGTCAACTTAAGAAGTATAGAGAATAAAGAAAAGTACACCAAAAGAGACCGAAAATTAATAAGACTACACACTCATGGATGGATTCATGTCCCACTTAACAAAAGAGTGTGTAGTAATTTTTGCAAAGCATCATTCCCAAGAGCTCAACTGTACTGCATGAATTATATTATCAATGGCCAACACTTGATCTTTGAAAATAGTAGCATTTCTTGCCTTCTAAAATGTCATAACCCTGCATATCAAACAAAAGATTAGGACTCCTTCTTCGCTTTGGTTCCACTAACCAATCTTATGGATGGAAAACCCTGCATATCAAACAAAAGATTAGGACTCCTTCTTCGCTTTGGTACCACTAACCAATCTTATGGATGGAAAACTAAAATGGCAAAGGTCATCATGGAGCACTTATGCTATCCCTTACACTACAAAACTAAGAATTAATATATATATATATATATATATATATATAATATGCGGTTTGGTTCGGGTATCCATAGGTTGTAAAAATTAAAATTGCACTCGTTCGTTACAACTCTTTTGAAACCATACATCAAATCGTATTAACACACCAATCCACCCAAAACATACCAAATATAAAAATTTTTTAATAGGTTTGTCGGGTTAAAGTTTTCTGTCCACCCTTATAGCAAAAAGTAATAAAATAAAAAAAAAAAGACGTAAGACTCGCTTTATTTTGTTATTTTCAATTAGAAAAAATAATAAAGTAAAGAAAAGTTGGACTTAGGTATCATATGTCTAGCTGAATTATTGTTTTTCTTAAGCAAACAATTTCCCTTAAAAATTTAGGTATTTTAGTTAATGTTTTGTATAAATTATTTTTGAGTTTAACACCTATATACTGTAAATATAAAAGAGTTTTACCTTGACAGTTAATCACAACCCTTTGTTTAAATGATGTTTAAAGTAATAATTAGTAAAAGTAAAATAATTACCATATATAAATAGTATAAGATATGGAGTCAACATCGTCCTAAGATATACAAGGTAAGGATTATCAATTTCATATAACAAAAAGTACGAATAGTTAGTAATTATTACTTATCGGTAGCTCTCAATTGTAGTCGTTTCGTGTGTCATTGATTAATAAGAATTTCTTTTTCTTCTCACTTTTTCTATATAATCATATAAATAAAGAGAAAATTGAAATTTCCTTATTTTCATTTTCTTTTCTTTTTCTTAAACTTAAAATATAAAAACTAATCATTTTCTTTTTGTAATTTTCTGTCATTATTTTATTCTCTATTACCAAACAAAAATAGTTTTGGTTGAATTGAAAAGAACATTAGAAAGGATAGTAAAATTTTAAAATGGTTATAGACAAAAGTGGAAATTGCCGCATTATTTGTCTCTCAATCAAGGTAGGACCGGTCGACCGTAAGTCCCAAACCCATTCTTTCTACCAAATCAAACAAAAAGTCCATTTATGGGTCCCCTATCCACTATCCTGTAATTCCATCTTAAGTTCTTAACAGTAAAAGCTTAATTATATTTTTGCTTTTATTACTTTTTAAAATGTTTAATTTTTTTATTGATATTTTTAAATTTAGTTTTGTCTCACAATAATAGTTTCAATTTCATTTTATTATTATTTTAACATCCAATTTTATTTCGCAATTATTTAAGTAGTTTCAAATTTTTTTTATTAAATTGAAATTATTTAAAAAACTGAGTAAATTAAATTTAAAAATAATACTAGGACGAAACTAAACTGAGTAAATTAAATTTAAAAATAATACTAGGACGAAACTTAACATTTAAAAAATAGCAAGACTAAAATATAATTAAGAATGTATATATAGAAGATTTGAATTCTCTAAATGTTAGGTAAGATTATAAAATATCCTCAAAAAAGCAAAAACGGTAAGAGTATAAAATAATAAACAAATAAAAACATGTCAGAAGAGAAAAATACAAATTAAACAGAATTACAGTTTGTTTGAAAATCTGTTACAACTCGAAGAAATTTCCTACTTTCTAATGCACAAACAAAGAAGAAAGAAATTTGTTGGACTCACGTTGCTTCAACCTAGCAAAAAATTAAATAAAATTAGTGATGCGTAAAAAGATATACTGTCAATAAAAAAAAATATGAATATGTCTTTTGAAGTGTAAAAATTCATTGTTATCATAACCAGACTAGACCGGTCAATTTTACCGATTGAATCAGAAATTGATCTCCTACTGGTTGGACCTGTTAAAACTGATAGTTAAATTATTTGATTGATTCATAATTGTTTTTAATTTTAGATTTTGTTAAAGGAATATTTGTTTTTACTAAGTCAACCTCATTTAATTAACAAATTAATAAAAAACAAGTTTAATATAGTAATTTGATAGTGTATTTAATTTTTTTTCTTTTATAGTAATTTGATAGTGTATTTAATTTTTTTTCTTTTATAATTACTTTCTTTTCTTATAAGTTATGAATTATATCTTATAAAATATGTGTGACTTATGATAATTTTATATTTTAATATTAACAATTTTGTGATTCTTTATTTAATATTATTTATTATAGTTATTATAGTATATTAAAAATTAAAAATTATTTTACTAAAACTAATGGTTAAACAGTTAACCGTGAATTAATGTATTCACTAGTTCTATTCCAATTTTAAAACATTGGTAAAATCCTTTTTCTCCATCATTGTATAAGTTACTTATTAAGCAAATTACAAAAAAACTCACTATTATTTATTAATTTAGATTAAATACATGTTAATTATGTATTGCTAAGGAGAAGAGGCAATGTCACTTTTAAGGGGGGTTAGTAAGCAAGAATTTTTCATATTTGGAATCGCAATTCTTGAAAACTATATAAATCATGAAAAATTTTACTTCATTAAATTACTTAAAATACGTTGGGTTAGTTTTAATGTTTCTTAAATTACAAATGGCCTTATTTAGCTATAAAACTTTTTTTGGTACATAAGGTATTTTTATAAAAATATCCTTCATTAAATATTTTTTAACCTACTAATACATGAAAAGGAAATAGATTTCGCTTATATTTTTTTATAGACTATACTTGTGACACTATCACTTTGGTTGGACCAAATTCAACCTTTTATATTTTAATATAAAATTATAAAAAATTAAAGTAATATCAAGTTAAAATGGGTTCGTTTTAATTTGAACCTATATTCTAAAAAACCATTGAGTTAACTCATATAGGTAAGGGTATTTATGAATTGGTTTGGTTTAGTTTTTGACAGAAAATAAAAATAAAATTAAACTAATTAAGTTGGATTGATTCAAATTTCAAACTTTTATTTTTCCCATGATCCAATCCACTGGTGATCACATATCATGTTAGTTTGTTTCGATTCACCTTAAATTTGATAAAAAATAAAAAATACAAATCTTTTTTCAAAAAGCTTAAAATAACAATTTTATTTCAAAATAACCAATAATAAAATAATTAAATAAATTAAAGAACATAAGTGTTTAACGTACATCAATAAGCCAAATTGTAATTACTTAAATGTTTAACTAGACAAAGTCATCGATAAATACATTTAATAGTTCATTAATGTGGATACAAAATGACACTTAAAAGTTCACTTAACAAGTAACAATTAAAAATATAATCAGAAAACAATAGCAAAAACATCTTTAGTTACAAAGTTACAATTTAGAAAATATTTGCTTTGAAAACATTTTCAAAAACTAATTGAAAACAAAAAAAATATTGTTTTCAATGTTTTCAAAAACTAAAACTATATAAAAACTTGACAACAATATTATAATTATAACAAAAGTTATATACAGATGTATTTTAAATTATATATAAATATTTTATAATATTTTTACTAAATTGATGAATTTAACAATTTTATTTTTTAAAAATAGAAAATATCAAATAAAAATAAACATATTTTCTTAATGTTAAAAATTTGAAAATAAAAACTATTTTCAGAAAATAAAAACAAAAAATATTTTCTCAAAGCAAACGTCACTTAAGTTTTTTTCAACTTAAGATTTTCTAAAAATATTTCTCTACTAACCAACCCCCAAGAGTTCTAAACTTCAAAAAAAGGGAAAATGTGCAATAATAATATAAAATAATTTTACACCTTCATTTAATAATAAATTATTATACATGATAAATGTGTTAACTTTTCCAATAACTCCTAAAACTCAAATTAGATTATTTGTAATTAAATTAAAGTGTAAGATTCACTACTACTATCGGTATGTTTTAATATAATTTTTAGCTATAATTAATTGACACACTCCGACTAAATAAGATTAAGTGCTTTAACCATCTCTTAGACTAACACACAAATTTTTTTTTTAGTCAAAATATATTAGTAAACATCATTAATGCAATAATAAAGAGTGAAATACCACACATGTCTTTGAAAGGTTGGGGCATTTGTAGCTAGGTCCTTGAAAGATTTTTGGAAACATTTGTGTTCTTGAATGTTTTTAACACATGTATCCAAGTTATTCCATTCATGACGTTGTTTAGTCAATGTACAATCAGTTGTTATGAACTTACATGACACATCTTTTTCGCATTATATGACAGTCCACGTCAGTCATATTAAATATGTAAGAATGAAAACTACTTTTGACAATTTTTAGCCGTTAAAATAATAAAATTTAAAATAATGTCTTTGAGAAAGAATAGCGATAGTATCCATTCTTCCTCCTTCTAACTTAAATGCGTTAAACCTGAACAATGACATAGGCATCAATGGCATCGCAAATGCTTATCCCCTTCTTCCTCATGCCCTCGCCCGCCCCCCTCCCTCCAAACCTCGCCTTCGGCAGCCCCCTCCAATCCCCCAACCCTCCTTCTCCTCCTGTGGGGAATTATGAGTAATAATAGTAGTTATTACTTATTATAACTTAGATTCATAAAATAAAAACTTTTTTATGATGAAAAAATTCATAAAAACATAACTGTAAAAAAATTATTCAGCTTCCCTTTTCGAAATGAAATATAAGTAATTTAACAAAGTAATGCAAAATGAACCCATATCGCCAATCACCATTATTGGAAGACTAGTGTTTGCGAAGGTGCAAATTTTTCAAGAAAAGTTTGAACTGGTTTGGCAATTACTAACACTACAGAGAATGGATGCAATCTCTTCTTTTGGGAAATAGGAACACTACTTTTTGCATTAGCACCATTTTTCGTGGCAGAGGGGGCTGTCAAAGGTAGGGTTTGGAGGAAGAGGGCAGGTGAGGGTATAGGTGTGGGGTCCACTAGCTAGGGCTCTTGGGAGAGGCAGGGGAATGTGGTTATGGTTTTGAAGAGGGTTTGGGGTTTAGGAAGAGGAAGAGGAAGAGGATCGTGCAGAAGAAAGATATGGCCATTTACAATGCTATTGATGCCTCTGTTAGTGTTCGGGTTTAACTCATTAAGGATTATAAGTAAGAAGAACGGATACTGTCATTGTTCATTCTCAGCGACATTTTTTTTAATTTTATTATTTTTAGCAGCTAAAACTGTTCCAAATATTTTTTCTTCTTACATATTTAATATGAATAACGTGGTTCCAAATATTTTTTCTTCTTATATATTTAATATGAATAACGTGGATTAACACGTAATTCAAGAGGACCTACCATATAAACCCTCAACAGCTGACTGCACATGGAGTAAACGGCATTATGGACGAAAAAACTTGGATGCATGCATTAAAAGCATTCAGAGACCGAGATGCCTCCAAAAATCATTTAGGAACCCAGCTACAAACATCCCAATCTTTCAAGGATCCATTTAGTATTTCACTCAATCTTTAACAATGCAAACCAATATTCATTATCAACAACAAACTTGTAAAAAAATCAATAACAAAATTACATTTAGCCATCTAAACAAAAATCAAAATGACATACTTTAGAATAATTTATCATTTTTCTTAGGAAAAAAAATCAAAATGTCTTATAATACTTTGTTAAGCATTTTCTAACAATCCGCTATAAAATTATATTTATGTGATTAAGTTATCAAAATGACTTCACATAAACATAATCAAAATTGATTATGCAATTTATTTGAATTATACACTTTATAAAGTTCGCTAATTTTCTAGTCTAAATCGAAATCAATTCAAATTTTTAGATATTGTTAAGAAAAAAATTTATTTTATCTTTAGAATTATTTAATTTTAAATATATTATCTGTAAATTAGACATTTATTTTCTCAAATAAAATTAGAATATTAAATCTATAAATAAAATTTCTTATATAAAAAGAATCACCCAACATAAAGAAAAGATTATCATCCGTAAGTCAAGTAGGAAGTTATGTGAAGGGAAATTTACAAATTTTTCAATCATGACAAAACTTGTATTTGATGTAAACATGATATGTAAATTACATGAAAAAAAAATAGAAAAAATTTGCAGATTTTCTAAGAATCTCAAAAGTTTGTTGTGGATATAAACATGTGCAAAGCACAAGGAAATGTTATGTTTTTTTTTTCTTACTTGAGTGTTGTTTTTTATTTTATGACATTTTTTTTATCAAAATGAATAAAAAAAATTCGTTAATTATGTGTTTTTGTCCCAACACAAATATCCCAATTGGCTACAATTTCCAGAACATTAGTAAAAATTAAAACACAGTAGTCATGTAAACTTTTTAAGAAACACTAGTTTTTTTAACTAATTATGTGTACTATAAATAACATTTCATTTATGATGGTACGATTCGGATATACTCTTCTCAATCTTATAAAAGTTCCCCCTTACTAACAAACATACACCGAGTCCCTTGCTCACCCACCCCAACAGCCCATTTCATTTAGGCATTTATGATAGTATGATTAAGATCTACTGTTTTCAATCTTATATTAAAAGCTCCCTCTCTGTCACACCCGATTCAGTTTATGATAGTATGATTCGGATCTGCTCTTCTCAATATCATACATATATAAAAAGCCCTCTCACACACATAACAACACAGGTAGCACAAGGCGATCATGAAATAATAGAACAAATTTGTAATACAAATTCTAGACAGAATGAATATTACATGGCGTCCTACAATTTATAAACTAGCTGCTAGGCAAACCTTTCTATCACCCGTAAAGTCATATACTGCTACTGCATGTAGCTCATTTCAGCCATTTATTTTATCTAGGAATTACAGAACTGAAATGAAATTTCAGCATAGAAAACATTGGAATTTGTGTTGAATGTGAGTCCCATCCCATCTTCAAGGAAGACTAAAAGAAGTATAACAATAGGCAATTAAATAAAGTAAAATGCCTCGATGCAATTTGCTACCTTACACAAGCTCAAGTGAGGTCTCTAGGTTCAAGAGCAGCAATTTCTTTTATAACTTGAGCTTTGTCAGCTTCAAACTGTTCATCCTCTGCACAATCACAATAAATATGAGAACATAATACCAGAAAAAGCAAGTATATTTTTTAAGAAATAGCATCGTTACCTTTATCGATTTTGAAGTCACCCAAAAGTCTAAGAAGCTTGCTCCTGTTTGCAACAAGTATGCTGATGATATCAGCTGGTTTCTTTTGGTTAGCAGCAAACAGCTGAATGACAAGAACAAATCAATATAGAGATGCAAAATTTTGGATGTACAAGGTTAAGAATAACATTTCAAAATGTAGGCCATTATGTAACTATAATACCTTAAAAACATGAAATGCTTCTATTTGTATGCTCTTGCTTGACTCCTGCAGAAACATAACAGCAACGACCCATTAGATGCTGGTACAAACATAACTCTACTTCTGAATTTTCTGGTCAACATTAAAATGTGTGCTCATCAGAAACTTAACATTGAACATATCAGTATTTAGCAATTTCTTATTAAGATCGGTGGAATAGTAGCAAGGTGCTTAAGTATATTTTAACAAAGTTAATACATTTTCCAGCACTAAAACAGCAACTGGGTAGTTCAACATTATCAAAATAAATGTATCTTAACTTCATACATAATACTTTTTTCCCATTTTCTAGTTTTTGTGTGGGGAAGGACACAACAAAGGCAGGTGAGAAGACATGACATGAAGTTTTAGAGAAAGGACCATACTCGTAGAAGATTCATTAAAATCCTTAAGTTTTCCCGTGAGCTGACATATCTTGTCATGATGGCTGAATTTGAGCGATCAAGTAACATATCTCCCAGCAACTGAATAAGAGGGACCAAAGAACCACTCAACAAATATACATGCATTGATTCAACTAGAGAACTATAATAGAAGTCGCAACAATAGTATATAGACATATAGCAGAAGACTAATTATCCTAAATTCAGCAAGGGAAAAAACTAAACAAGACATTAAGACAATCATTAAAATAGCAAGGTAATTGTCGACTGCTTGGGAGGCTTGCTTATTTTGTTAACAAATAAGTCAGATAAACTCAAACCTACTACAAACAAGCTAAGATTATGAATCCAATTTCAAGAGGATAATCTCAGAAGCCCAAACTTCACATTCTTGCATCATCAAATAATCTTACAGTTCAGATAAATACCCAAACTTAAATCATACCTTGACAGCTTGACGCCTTGTAATGTAATTCGAAGATTCCAACAGCTTTGAGTTATATTCATCAAAAAACTGAAAGTAACGGCAAAGACAATGAGTAATGGATGGTAAGTGGTAACTAACATATAACGAGATAAAATGAATACAAAATGATGGACATCAAGATAAAATGATAGGCTCACTAATAAAATCTATTCAACTAACCGAAAGTAACCACCACCACCAACCCCCCCCCCCCCCCCCCCCCAAAAAAAAAATTCAAAAGGGATGGCTTAAAGTTAAAACTAGATGCTACGAACAGGGTGAGTAGCCTAGCCACACTTGTGGGGTTATCATAAATTAATGTGATTATGTATTCACAGCTATACTAAATGTAAAATCAAAATGTGCCCATCCACCTTATACAGGAAGGAAATAAGTTTTACTCCACCACATTTTAAGAACTATTTTTTCTGATAGCAAGTTGGTACAACTTAAATTTGGAGAAATAATCAGTTATTTTGCAAAATCTCTCTCGGAAAACTGACAGAAATAAGCAATTATTTTTACAAAATAAGCTGAATCAAACATGCACTAGGTGCAATGTTTTAAATATAATAGCAAAAAAACAAAAAAAGATAGATCCATTTAAAACATATCAACTAATAGAAATCAGTGTTATCAATTGCAAATTGCGGAAAGAAAAAAATCTGCTATATCATATAGTGGATGGCATCGCGGGCATTTAGCGGAAGTTATAGAACAGTTAAAATATATGATATAAATTCACTATAAATCTATAAAATAATAAGCTGTATGCAATTAAAAATAAAATAATAAAAAATTGCTATAACATTAACTTAAAAGTTCAGTTAGTTGGAGATTTGCTAGAGATGTAGGATGCATGCCACAAGCACAAGATTATGGCGGCCGCAATAGTGCACAGTCATGATCACGGATCTAAGAAATTGCACTATGCAATATCGCTATAGCACCGCTATTGCGGATATTTAACAACACTGATAGAAATAAGAATGGGAAGATTAAAATAATACTCAGAATTATATTCAATAAAACTATCTTTCTCAGTAGTCAGTACACAGTACATCATTTATATTGGATAACCAGAAGCAATAATATCAATCTAAGATACTACATAACTAATGTCATAATCTAAATGTGTTCCCATAAGTACTAAGCTACATACTGTTACCATAAAAACCTTCATGATTTCAGTATACCACCCATGCTAGCAACAGGCAGAATATGACAAAAAGTGGCATTTCAATAGACAAGTGTATAAACTAAAAAAGAAAAACATATATTTTCTATATATTGAGAGGAGAGGGAAACCTACCCATTCATAATTCTTGGAAAGGAATTCCGCAACTGTAGATTTATGCCTTGTCAAGAGCTCCTGCAACAATATGGCATTATATAACCTTCAACTTTCTCTAAAAATGAGCATGGTACCAAAAATGAGAAAGAAATACCTTAAAAGTTGCTGCGGCATCTGCAGCTATGTCAAAATTAGGAAGTTGAATGTAGTCAAAAAACTTTTTCATATGAGGTGAGTCCAGAACATATCTGATATAAAGCCAAGAATTACAGCATCACAACTCACAAAATTTATACTAGAAATAAGTATGATACAGACTATGAAGGCTGTCCTTTGTTTTTTGTTCAACTACGTATGCTTCAATTTGCATAACAGGTACTTACAGAGTACCCTTCTAATGTTGCAATTAACATACATATATATATATATAAGGGGAAACTATATGGAAGTAGTGGAATGAATAGCAGCATTGTATAAGTTGAAGATATAAAACTAGTTTAAATGTGAAGGCAGAAAATTGAATGTATTTGGTCTTTGCTCCTTACTTTGCAACAACCTGGTGTCTTATGCACTCCCTCAACATTGCACCATAGTGTAAAGCCATGTCCGTGTTTTCATAGCTAGAAAAAGAAAGAATGGGTAGTGAATAGAATGAACAGGAAGGAAAGCATGATTACACAAAGAGCGGACGTGGTGATAGTAAGAAGTGAAGATTGCAATGACATATTTTGAGTTAAATAAATAAATAAAAAACAAACGTAGCAATGAAGAGAGAGAGAGAGAGAGAGAGAGAGAGAGAGTAGAAAAGGAAAATGTAGGAGGCACTTTACCCTGAAATGAGTAGATCGAGGAGATCCAAATTAGTGTCCAAGTAATCAGAGGCGATGAGCTTGGAGTGAACCTGCTGCCTCTGTAAATTAGCAACAATTTGAGTAGCATCTTTTCGAGCCTGCAAAGATGAGATGGGATGAAGAGAAGAGCGGCGTGAACGTAATTGATGTGTAACGAAATACCTCCAAGTTGAAACTGGGAAGGGAATGGATAAGGAGTCTGAAGGTGTTGTCCTTAAAGAATTCCTGAGTGAGCTGGGCACAGGCTTCGGGAACAGGTTCGGATTCACTGTCACCGTAGAGGATGGACTTTAACTCCCTGAGGTTTCTACTCAAGTCGGCCATCTGCGTTGGTGAAAAGCGAAAAGTGAAAAGTGAAAAGTGGAAAAGTGAAAAAGTGAAAAAGTGAATAATGAATGCAGAGGTGAAGGCATTTACTACCTTATCGTCATCGCGGTTGGCGAGTCGGAGAAGATCTCGGGTATGGCGAACTATGTCGGAGGGGGTGCGAGGCTTGGACTTGAAGAGGGTCTTCATGCTTGGGCTTGGGCTTGGGCTTGGGCTTGGGGAACCCGGAGGGGAATATACGACCTCCGAAGAAGAGCCCCTCCCCCTTCCAAGCCCAAGCCCCTTGGGTTTGGAAGCGCAAACTCCTATCTCCGCTTCTTCTTGAACGCTATCCGATTCCTAGGCTACCACAATATTCATTCACGCTCCTCTCTCACGCCTTTCTCATTTCCTCCTCCTCATTCCTCCCTTCTCCACGTTTCTCCTTCGATATTTCCGTCTCCTCCTGATCTCAACAACCAAACTAACTATAATATTCAACCCATCAATGTCTATGTTCCTCTATTCTCTTTTCTTTTCTTTTCTTTTTTATTCTCTACTTATTTGTTTCCATTACAAATCCAATCAAACCAACAATAGAATTAGAGCTGAAACTATCCTTAGTTAGACCAATACAACATTACCTTCTTTTGTTTACTTTTAGATAAGTGAAAAATAAACAAATTATCAAATATACTTTTTAAAATATGAGTACCGTCGTTAACATTTTATCATAAATTTTTATTTATTATAAATTTGATAATTTTATTTATTATTACTTTATAAGTTATATAAATAAAAAATCAAATCATAATTAAAGATTATTATAAAAAATTTTATACTAACAGTGTATACCAATTAAACTCTTAAAATATATATTATGAAATGTTTTTATGAAACAGACAAGTAACAAATAGCCATATTTCTTTTTCATTTTCATTCTAATTTGGAACAAAATATTTTCCAAGTCTCGGCAAATATTTTCACTCGTTCTTATTGTTTGCTCAAACAATTAATGAAAAATTAATATTTGAAATGTGTTAACATGATTTTGATTAGGTTGGTTTTATCTTCCTTATATTAAAAATTTTTTATAATCACACATAGAAAATTATATAAATAACTCAATTTTTCTTGTAAATTATATTTTTATCTTATTAAATTTGCATAAAATATATATATTTTTTATTTTTATTTTATAGTTATATTATTATCATAGATTATAATACAAATAATTTTTTTAGCAATATTTTTCATTCAAAACATAATTATGTAATATTATATAATTTAGTTATTTAAAATTATATATATATATATATAAGGTAGGAGATGAGGTGGGTTCGATACTATAATACTCATACATGTCCCATTCTCACATATTTTTTTCAGGTTCATACCTACCTTATATCTGGACCCATTTTTATAAGTAATTACTTACCTCGTGTGAGGCTATTTTTACAGGTATCCATACGGTCTTAGTCCATTTTGCTATCCCTACCTGCAAAGTAATGTAACTTTTGCTCATTCATCCCTACATTCCCCACACTACTCTTGTGAAAATTAATCGTCAAAATCAATACCATTTCATAGCACCTAAGAATACTTTTTTTGGCAAACACATTTTGGATTTCTGGTTTTACCATAATTAAAGTATCGTCTGCATATTATTGAATCATAACCTAAAGCTCTTATCTTCCTACTTTTATCCCAAATAAAAAGATGTTTGTTCACAACCTCCTTAACAAAGACATCCTAGACCTTCTACGATTATTAAAAATAGAAAATGTGTCATGGGATTGTCTTGTCTTATACACCTTTGCATATAAAATTCTTAAGTTACACTCCTATTTACTAGGAGTAAGACTGATGAAGACTAAAGGCACTTATCCATCCAATCACAAAACCCAAATGTCTTTAACATATAAAATGGAAAGGCCATCTTATCACATCATAAGCTTTTTCAAAAATTGCCATAAACATCAGTAATGGCTCCCCAGATTGTTTTGCCTCATGGATAGATTCATTTACAGTAACAATAATATCTAGTGGTTGTCTTTCTTTAATAAAAGCAGTTTGAGCTTCCTCTACAATACTGTGCATCACCAATTGAAGTCTATGTGCTAACACTTTTACAATGATTTTGTATATCACTCCAATCATAGATATGGACCTATAGTCACCAAGATCTACTTGAATTTATTTCTTTGGTAAATTTTGTAAGGTAAATTATGAATAAAATTTTAATACTAAAACCATCAATATTTTGGAACAGAATAACAATAAATATGCTACTTACTAAAACGGTTTTACTAAAATAACTCCACTTTCATCCAATACATTAAAATTGACAATAATCATTTTCAAATAAAAAATTATGTGGAGGTAAGTTAGAAAAAAAACTTTCATACCACACTAAAAATTAAAACCTTTAATCATTTTGAATTTTCAAAAAGCTAAAATTACAATGGAAAGAAGAAAGGAATTATATTTTGTATAATATTAATATTAATGATGGGGAAAAAACTAAAATGGAGTTGATGATTATAAGATTAATCTTGTAAATTACTTTCCTTTATTTATTAGTTTTCTTTTTATTCTGTGTATAAAAATTCTAAGATTACAATTATTATTGTACAAAGTTATGCATATTTATTAAGAGAAAATATATTTATTAAATATAATAAATGTATTAATTAATGCTATCATACAATTATATTACTTTTGTTGTGTAATATGATGCATATTTAGTACATTAAATTCTATTTTTTATAATCTTATTTATAAAAATTAAAATAAAAATAGTGTATGATCTTTTTTATAAGAAAAAGTCTTTAACGTGTCTTTATTAATTATTTTTATATTTAAATAAATTAATTAAGTAAAAAATTATGATACCCTCAAATCCAAGCAACATCACGTTGATGATTGAAGGGACGCTTTTGTAATCGGATTTTCTCATTCAATTCCCTTATATGACGTTGTCTAAGCGAAATTGCTTGCTTTTCTGCAGGCTTTGATAATGGTCGATGAAAATGGGTTTAGTAATTTGGTTATTGAATTAGATCCCTTAAATGTGATCTAACTCCTTGGAGAAGGATGCGCTATTGATCGTCAGCTTTGTCACCTAGTCGACCAGGTGTATCCTACATATTTGGTTTTATTCCCAGAGAATCAAATTTGTTAGTAGATAGCTTTGTCAAGTTAGGTTTGACATAAGATTAGACCAACAATGTGTTTCATTTGTTCTAAATCTCTTATCTTCTGTGTATTTAAGTTATTTAAGTTGTATGATGTTTCCTATTTTTATAATTTTCTCTTGGTGCACGATTTCCCTTTCCATTCACAAAAAAACAAAAGAGTAAGAAATTATGATTTCAATTTCTATGCACGGACAATATAAGAACTTTACTATGACATTCAATTATAAATTTTGATTTATATGACTTTTAAAGTATTAATTGTTAAAGTTATTAGTTGTGATGAAATGTCACTGTAAAACTTTTTACACTAACCGTGCATAGTCATTTTCTAAAAAATTATAGTGACAAAAAATTAAGGGAAAGAAAAATGAGTATAGTTTTGAATAAAAACCTAAGAAATATTATTGTTATTAAATAAATCAATCATTTATTTAATTTTGATCAATTAGGGAATTGTTTCTTATAAGTAGGATAAACATAATTATTATATAACATTATTTATTTTTGTAGAATACTATGATATACATGTTGGAAAAATTGAGTATTACAATAAACACATTCATGTGTGACGTATCATTTTAGTTATATTCAATTCATAGCTCACCACAACATTTTTTAAGTTTTGAAGATTTCCTCACTCATTTTCTAATAAGTCTTTAAGACCTTTGTCGAGTATAAACACAATATCTAGAAATTTATTAATCTTATGATATTGTTTCTTATCTAGTTTAAAATCTAGGACATTTATCTACAACTATTATATTGACCTCAAGGACTAAAAAAATGTTTACTATTTTAAAAATTGGAGGAAATATGAATCTATTGCTTAATTCTAAGAATTTGACATTCACTCACTAATATGATCATAACTTGAGCTCCAGGTATCCTTTTGGGGTGAAACCAATGTCCTTAGTTAGATACCATCTACTTCTACAATGTTCACAAATATCTCTTTCTCAAATTACATCGTTTTAATATTGGTTTTCTCATCCAAAAAGCATAAATGTTGATTGTAAAATATGCTTAATTTTGGCAATTTGACCTTTAGTCACTAATTTATTTATAACTTGAGTTATATACATCCTTTTTGAGTTATTCCAACTCCAAAGGAAAGATAACATATAATTCTACAACTTTTATGAAGAACACGAAAGCTAATGAGGTTGTTTACATGACATCGTAGGGGTTACAATACACAAACATATGTTTCACACACTAGATTGGATGCTCAACTTCTAACTCAAATAACTTGGGTCAATTAACATTTTTATGTGATTCTTAAGCCTAAACTGTAACCCCAGATGTCTACTTTCTAACAAAAAATATAAAATGTGATTTGGTTAACCACACAGAAAGATGTTATAAGAACATTGAGATATGTTCATACGAAAATTTTCAGTTAACAATTATTCAACTTATATAAGGTCTCTAAAATATAATTCTAACTCCAAACCTCCAAGACCTAACACTTAATTCTTTTTATAATTAGATCATTTCAAATAATAGAACAGTTACTCAACTATCATATTAATCAATAATATGATTAAGTTCTTCACCGTTTAATAATCAGTAGCATTCATAGAAACAAACAAACTAATCAATGGCATAAAATGCATGAAACTTTAATCCCTACGAAGAATTAGGGTTCACCTCCACTATCCTATTTCTCATATAGAACCCAACTTTAACATAAGAGACTAATCAATACTATCCATTTTCAAGTTACTAACATCTTTTAAGGTGTAAAAAAGGAAAACCTCAATGTCAACATAATCATTATACGCAGTATATTTTATCTCATAATTCATGGTCCCTAACATAAGAGACTAATCAATACTATCCATTTTCAAGTTACTAATATCTTTTAAGGTGTAAAAAGGGAAAACCTCAATGTCAATATAGTCATTATACGCAATATATTTTATCTCATAATTCATGATCCCTAACAATCAACAAGATTAATGTAGACATTCATTTGTACATCAAACATTTATCCATTCAACACTGGTTGTGGATGTTCATAACCCTTCAATAACATACATGCAACATTGAAACCTATCGAAACTTACAGATCACTTCACCACTCATTTACTCTACACATGTCACATGAGAGATAATTTCTCATTCCCCTTACCTCGAAGGATGATCATGATTTTGAAGGTGTAGCCTCAACTCCAAAAATTGTTCCTCAAAGTCATTTGGCAAAGTTCTCTATGCAGCTTACTCTCTAACTTCCCGATTCATAAATGTAAAAACTGAAGTGTCATCCTTTAACCTCTCTGAATTAACCTAGGTTAATAGTTGGATTGGGCTTTTTAACACTAGACCTAAACTTAACCTTTAGACTATTTTACTATTTACACCAACATTTATTTTATTTATTTCATAAAATCAATTCTTAATTTATTTTAAGAAATAAAAATATTAAATTAATTTAAGCCTATTAATATAATTACACCTTGTTATTAATATTTCATTTTTCTAACAAAAAATGGGGATGTTAGGCTTTTGTAATTGGATTTGCTCATTCAATTCCCTTACATGACATTGTCCTAGCAAAATTGCTTGCTTTTCTGCAAGCTTTGACCGTGGCTGATGAAAATGGATTCTATAATTTGGTTATTGAATTAGATTCCCTAAATGTGATCTAACTGCTTGAAGAAGGATGCACTATTGATCATCATCTTTATCACCTAGTCAACCAGGTGAATCGAAGGAGTGGGAAAACCAAATCATGCAGATTTGGTTTTGTTCTCAGAGAATCAAATTTGTTAGTTGATAGCTTTTCCAAGTTATGCTTGACAGTAGATCATACCAACAATGTGTTTTGTTCTTTCCTAGATCCCTTATCTTCTGTGTACTTAAGTGATTTAAGTTGTATGATGTTTCCTATATCAATATAATTTTCTCTTGGTGGACGATTGCTCATTCCATTCACAAAAAAAAAAGAGTAAGAAATTACGATTTCAATTTCTATGCCCTGACAATATAAGAGCTTTACTATGACATTCAATTACAAATTTTCATTTATATGACCTTTAAAGTATTAATTGATAAAGTTAATAAACTTATCATACATGAATAGTTGTGATTAAATATTAGTATAAAACTTTTTACACTGACTGTGCATAGTCATTTTCTAAAAAAATATAGTGACAAAAAATTACAAGAAAGAAAAATAAGTATAGTTTTGAATAAGAATCTAACAAATATTATTGTTATTAAATAAATCAATCATTTATTTAATCTTGATCAATTAGGTAATTTGTTCTTATAAATAGGATAAATGGAATTATTATATAACATAATTTATTTTTGTAGAATATTATGACATACATGTTGAAAAATTTGAGTATTACAGTGAACAAATTAATGTGTGATGTATGGTTGTAAAAGTATATTAAAATGTTTGTAGTCATTGTTCAGTGTGTAAACTCATATCGAGGTGCAAACTCATATCACCATATATAACATTTCTGATTTCTAAACACATCAAATATATTCTTTACAAGTCAAAATTTTGCCATTTATAAAAATGTGTGTTTTTGCCCCTACAACGTAATTTGTCTAAGGGTTCACCTGTGCATATTTTGAAAAAATCATTTATAAAAATGTGTATGTTTTCCCCTACAACTAAATTTGTGTAAGGGTTAACCTTTGCACATGTTGAAAAAATTATTGTGTACAACTACATTGAGTATGGTGTTGAAGATGAATTATGTTGTATGAAGTGATAATTATTATGGTTGATAAGATTTGAAAATATTAATAGAATTTAAATAAAGATAGTAAAATTTTTAGTATAGTTTTAATTTTGTTGTTTCTATATTTTTTAAAGTTATGGAGAAAATTATGCATCACCATAGTGGTTGTCATTCTTCAATAAATGCAGATTGAGCTTCCTATACAATTATATGCATCACCAATTGAAGTCTACATGGTAACACTTTTGCAATGATTTTGTATATCACTCCAATCATAGATGTAGGCCTATAGTCACCAAGATCTACTTGAATTTTTTTCTTTGGTAAATTTGTAAGGTAAATTATGAATAAAATTTTAATACTAAAATATGCTATTTTTTCTTTACATAGGTGGAGATAAAAAGGTTTGTTAGTTAAGGAAGCCTCTTTTAAGTCCTTTTTTGTAACAAATAGGCTCCCCTTACTCACATCCTTTTGGAAAGGGCATCACATTCCTCATCCCTCTCTTTACCCTTCCAAGCTTTAAGGGTGAAGCTCTTTTTTTTTTTTATGATGCTCAGCTACCTGAGAGGGTGTTAGAGGATACAACTTGATTTTTCTATCTAGATGAGTGAGGACAATATGATTGGTATGGCCATTATGAATTGATTTCTTATCAAACTGCCATGGCCTACCAAGCAAGATATGGCAAGCTTCCATAAGGACTATGTCACATAAAATTTCATCAGAGTAAGTCCTATGGTGATTGGAACCTTAACTTGCTCATTGACTACCATTTCCCCTTGCTCATTGAGTCATTGTAATTTGTAAGGTTTTGGGTAGGGAAGTGGAGTCAGGGCTAACTTTTCTACCATCCGAGAGCTGCAACAGTTACAACATGACCCACTATCTACAATAAGAGAACATATTTTTTCATTCACTTTGCATCTAGTATGGAATATGTTCTCCCTTTGAGACTATGATAGCTCCAAAGGTTGGCTTCCAAGAAGCTTTCTTACCATCAAAAGGTCCCCCTCATATGCATAGGCATCCTCACATTCAGATGATGCATGATCCCCCTTTTCCTCACTCTCACTAGATGAGGAAGGTGAGCTACTCTCACTGATATAAAATCTAGGCCCCTCATGATCATGGTCTTTTTATTAAGGCATTGGAGGCAATGTGACCTCTCCCTAGACACTTAAAGCACTTAATACTGTTTTTTCTTTCTTGAGAGCCAGCAGTATGAGGTTTTCTTTCTAAATGGGATATTTTATGCTCTTTAGGATGCTTGGGTTCCCCTTTGGGGAAACTCTTAGAAGGATTCCCCTTAAGTGGATCCCTTTTGGTGTAGGGTTGAGCATCTCTTTTTATTCCTTTTCTCTTAATTTGATTCTTAGTCCGTACACAAAGTTGGACTAACTCATCTAGGCTCAGGTATGGGAAGAGTTCCACTTTATCTCTTATTTTTTGGACTCAGGCCACACAAGAACCTACCTATGGTGGCATTAGGCTCCTCCTTAATATTCGCTCTTAACAAGAGAAGTTCCATCTTTTGTCTATACTCCCCAATGCTTAGGTTTTGTTGCCTTATCCATTGGAGTTTATCCAAAAGATCTCTCTCATAATAAGAGGGAATGTGCCTTCTTCTCATGACCCTTATTAAATCATTCCAATATTATATTTCAGGCATATGAGTTCAGGCTCTTTCCTTGTTTAAGTCGTGTCACTAATGAAGGGCAGCTAAGGGTAGCCAAAGGAACTTTTCACTTTTCTCAAATTTCATAGCATTGGAAGAGTTGTTCAACCTTGACTTCCTAGTCAAGGAAGGCTTCCATATCTTCCCTCCCATGGTAGGGGAGAAGATCAACCTTTTGATCCCTAGAAGGGGGCATATGGTCATGCATGGAGGTATGGGATTAATGACTCCATCTAGGTCTCTCCTCGTAATATTCTTCCTCATGTTCATACCTTCCCCTAAAAGGAGACCCTATAGCTATACCTTTCAACTTCCTATTCCATGTCCCTCTTTCTTCTCTCTTTTCTCTCTCTTGTTCGTCTCTTCTTCTTCTTCTTATCTTTTTTCTCTCCTTTCTTCTTCTCTCTCTTTTTTTCTCTCTCTCATTTCCTCATCTCTTTCTCTCATTCTTCTTTCTTCCTTTTCTTTCTTTATTTTTTCCTCCCTTTCCATTTTCTCCCTTTTTCTTTCTTCTCTTCTTATTTCCTTTCCCCTCATCCACTCTCTAAATTCTGTAGTTAATTTTCAAGAGAGTTATCCTTAGAATTTCTTCTTTGGTTAACACTATTGTTGGAAGACATGCTAGTGTGTGAATGTTGAGACATTATAAGGAGATCCTGTAATCCTAAGGTAGGCCAACAACAAAGACTCTCCTCTCTTTAAGTTTTCTCCCTAAGTCGCCGAGTAAGTCTTTAGAACTCAAACCAAAACTACACGTTTTTTGCGTAAGAAATACAAGACAAGAAATGTAAAAAGGTAGGGGTCTAAAACGTGCTCCTAGAAGGTGTGGAAGGTGGTGTACCAATTCCTCCTTCACACCTTAATTCTGAGATACTAAATAAAACAAAAAACTATTACACACAAATGGAGTGATCCTTAAAAGATGTCAACACTCCCAAAAGCAATACAATTCAAAGAAATAACAATTTGTTTTGGTCTTCTCCACTCTTTAAGAAGCACCTCACACTCCTTGCTTCTCATTTAGTTAAGTTCCTAGAGCTTTTCGCCAACTCTTCCTAGGAGGCAACCCTTGTTTCAAGCTCTTCCTTTAAGTTTTGTCTCCCCAAAGTGGTGCTATACACACCAACAAACAAAGGAGGAAGGGCAAGAGTAGAAGCAAAAGTGAATGAAGGCTAAATTTAGAGAAGGATACTATCCAAGTGGAAGGAGTTGTAATATGACATACCAAAGAGTAGAAGTAAGACAAGCAAGTAAAAGGAAATGAAAAAAGGAAAGCACACAACAAGATAGCCTAGATAAGCACTAGATTAGAAGAGACAAACTCACAAAAGACTCAAGGTTCCGCAAAATACTGCACTTAGAGTAAAGCCAAATTGTAAGTCAAATCTCAAGCAAATTGAGAACTAATTTTTCAATGTGTTTACTATTAGGTACATCCACTACTTTCATCTTTTTTGTTTTTTTAATTTTGAATTTTTTTTATTTTGTTTTGATCACTTCTTTTATATACATTTTTTTATAAAAGAACACAATCTCTTTATCTATTAGATGCACCTAATATATATTTGCAACAATGTTTTCTAAATGCTTGAGATACAAGTGACATTAAGCATACCAAAACTCAAAAAGAGGCGAAAATACAAGGGAAAAGTATCTCAAGTGTGTCAAATTAAGAGTAAGCTAGTATGCACCAAAAGTAGTTGTTGTGACTTAGGAATTGCTTGTTTACACAAGATTAGGATTCCTTAGTTTTTCATGCCAACTCTCAAGCACTACTTGGAGCTTAACACTTCCTAAAATGATTACACAAAGGGCTACAAAAGAAGATACGAAACACTAAAAATTTAGAGATGAAATTGAGCAAAGTTTGTTTTGAGATCTTGTTTTATTTGAAGAACATGTTTGAAACTTAAAAGCATGTGAAACTTATTAAGAGACTTAGACAAGAGGAGGAGTCCTCTTTGATGCTCAATTTCAAGAAGTTTTCAAAGCTTTTTGGTGGAAAATTAAAGAGGTTAAACCTAAGGAAAATGACTTGACAAAATAAAGGAAACTAACATGACTATATGACAAATACACAAGAATATAAAATTTAAAATAAAGTACCTAAAAAACAAAGGAAAAACAGAGTAATGAAACGCAAAGGCAAGCAAGGAAAATGACCAAGATGTTTGGATTTAATGCACTACCACCTCTTAGGCCACTAAATCCAAGCAAGAGTACCACAAAATAAGCACAAGCAGAACTACACAAAAATTAAACAGAAAAATTAATTCAAATGAGTCATTAGAAGATTCGAACTGAAAAGGAAAAGAAGCATGGAAAGGATGAACCTAGAAATCAAACTACTAACTAAACAACAACTAGACATGAAAGAAAATTGCATACAACATGGAAGCACATAATGAAATAGAATTTTATGGATTAAAGAAATGAGAAAAGGAACAAAGGATAAGAACGTGACCTCTCTAAAAGCTAGGATCAGATACCACATGATGCATTCTTCCTTTGGATGCTCCTCCAAGGATCAACTTCAAGAGGCCATTTAGTGAAGTGAATTTGGTAGTGAGGAAGAAGGTTGAGATAGGAGGTGTCACACAGAAGAAGATAAGCCTCAAGGAAGGTTGCCTTCCACAAGAGAATGAACCCTTGATAAAAGCTCTAGGAACTCTCTTAAATAAGAGAAGTAATGACACTCAAAATGAAGTAAAACTCTCAATATTTCATTCAAAATCAAGTGTAAAGGATACAAGAGAGTGGAGAGGTCTATATATAGGGTAGGGGGAGTGCTTTGGCTGTGAGAAATGGAGGGAATTTCAAAAGAGGAGCTAAATTCAAATAATTAGCACATGATCCTAAAATCATGGATCTTAGATCTAACTAAGTGTCATGTAGGATGCCATGTGGCAATGATTTGAATTTCGGCACTTATAGAAGGGGAACAAGGGCCTCACCTTGTCTCCTCCCTGCTTTATGTGCTAATTAATTGGGGTTTAATTAGAAAATATGGGTGTGGTTAATAAAACAACCCACCAACACCCTTAAATGGCCCAATTAGTTAATACGCTCCATATTAAGACTAAGCACACCTCCTAGCCCTTAATCCTACAAAATTAAATGCCAAATACAAGGCCAAAGAGAAAAGCTAGACCGCTCCACTTAGGAAAAAACATAAAGCTCAATACAAAGGTAAAAGCAAGAGGCTAAGGCACAATATCAATGTGCATGAGGAGGTGAGTTCTTCCTCCATCCACTCTAGCCATGCCCTCCTCTATCCTCCTAATCATGGCCTTAGTGATAGGTCACTTGCTAGGGAGAATCACATCAATCGAGGTGGTGAATAGATCCCTATCCACTATGTTGAGGGCACTCTTAAAAGGCAATCACAATTCTTAGGATGAATATCTCCCCCACATTGAATTTGCATGCAATAGAGTGGTTCAAAGAACCACTAAACACTCCCCTTTTGAGGTTGTATTTGGTTTTAATCTTCTTACTCCTTTGGATTTATTACCTCTCTCTAACACCCAACTTTTTCATAATGAAGGGGAAGCTAGTGTTGAATTTGTTAAAAAGTTACATGAGAGGGTCAAAACTAATATTGAAAACCAATTTAAAGGGTATGCTTCCTCTAGCAACAAGGGGAGGAAGGAAGTCATTTTCGAAAAGGGAGATTGAGTTTGGCTTCATCTAAGAAAGGATCATTTTCCTTCTAAGAGAAAGTCCAAACTTAGCCTAAGAGGAGATGACCCCTTCCAATCCTTGAGAAGGTAAACAATAATGCATATAAGTTAGACCTTCACGAGCATTACGGAGTTAGCACCACTTTTAATGTTTGTGACCTTACTCCTTTCTTAGGTGCTAACGTGGAAGAGGACGAGCTTTCAAATTTGAGGACAAATCCTTTCGATGGGTTCGATGGGGGAGACGATGATGCGATCCTGCCTACCAAGGGCCCTTTCACTTAGGTCATGGCTAGGAGGATAGAAGAATACTTGGCCCGAAAGGACTTATCAAGACTTCAACTCATGATGAAGATTGAATTCATTAGGCCATAGTCCATAGATTTACCTTTGTAAATAGTAGCTAGTTTTTATTTCCTCTTTAAGCCACGTATTCAACCATTTATGCTAGTTTTTATATTAAAGGGTGTAATTAGCTTAAGAGGGGAGAATAAGATATTAGAGGGCCTAATAGCCCAAGGGATGTTGGATTTCTTCCCACACCTCCTTGATTAGGTTGTGATACCCCTCCATGCTTGAGTTAGGCGCTACATTAGTGGGCCTAAGTGAGATTAGTGATTCTAATCATAATTAGGCCCAAAGTCCTACATTGCCTAGTTTTAAGTGCCTAGCCCCCTCATTGAGCTATACATACACCTAGCCTTTCTTGTAATGATTACACTTGAATGAATGAACATTATTCTCTTTGAACTATTTGTTCTAGTTGAATGTCATTGAGAATCCTCTCTCTTGAGGAGTCTCCCCCTTGTTAGCTTTTATCAAGGGTCTTCTCCCTTGTGGCAAGCTTCAAAAGTTTTAGCTCATCTTTCACCTTAGAGAAAGTGACATCCCCACCCCCAAGTCTGCTTGGTCAATGTCATATAAGGGAAATGAATGAGCAAATCTGATTACAAAAATTCCCCTCCATTCCCTCACCACACCTTCAATAGTAGTTTTCCTTTGAGAATAACTGCATCATAATTAATATTAAGGTTGCCTGGGTTTAAGGGTGTCATAATTTTTTATTTAATTAAGGTATTTAAATATAAAAAATAATTAATAAAGACACATTAGGGATTTTTTCTTATAAAAAAGATCAAACACTATTTTATTTTTATTTTTATAAATAAGATTCGAAAAAGAAGAATTTAATGTATTAAAAATATGCATCATATTGCACAAAAAAATTAATATAATTGTACGCAACATTAAATAATATATTTATTACATTTAATAAATTTATTTGCTATTAATAAATATGCATCACTTTGTACAATAATAATCGTAATCTTAGATTTTTTATACACAAAATAAAAAAGAAAAATAATAAATAAAGGATACTAATTTACAAGATTAATCTTATCATCAACTCCATTTTAGTTTTTTTTCATCATTAAATTAATATTATACGAAATACAATTACTTTCTTCTTTCCGTTGTAATTTTAGCTTTTTGAAAATTCAAAATGATTGAAGTTCTTAATTTTATGAAAGTTTTATTTCTAACTTATCTCTACATAATTCTTTTATTTCAAAATTATTATTGTCAATTTCAATGTATTTAATGAAAGTAGAGTAATTTTAGTAGAATGGTTTTAGAAAGCTGCATATTTATTCTTATCTTGTTCCAAAATATTGATGTTTTTAGTATTAATATCTATTATTAGAGTAGAACTTGGTGACTATAGGTCCATATCTATGATTAGAGTGATATATAAAATCATTACAAAAGTGGTAGCACATAGACTTCAATTGATGATGCATAGTATTGTAGAGGAAGCTCAAATTACTTTTATTAAAAAAAGACAATCACTAGATATTGTTGTTGTTGTAAATGAATCTATCCATTTGGCAAAACAATCTAGGAGCCATTACTGGTGTTTAAGGCAGTCTTTGAAAAAGCTTATGATGTGATTAGTTGGTCATTTCTGTTTTATATGTTAAAGAGATTTAAGTTTTATGAAAAATGGATTGGATGGACAAATGGGTGTCTTCAGTCCTCATTAGTCTCAATCATTGTAAATGAGAGTATCACTCAAGAATTTTATATGCTAAGGTGTTTAAGATAAGACAATCGCATGACATCTTGTTATTTAGTCTAAAAAATCAATTATTTCATGAACAACTTGGAGTACACTCCACTTGGAATTCTTTTCTTAAAATTTGAACTTAAGTGAATAAAAATCATGTTTTCATTAAATCTTAAACCTTCTAAATCATCATTTATATTTATGAATTAATTAAAACTAGTTTTACTAAAAAGAACTGACACATGTGTACAACTTATGTATTCTAAAGTTTCTTAAATAAATATAAACTTGTTTGATTTTAGAATCTAGAAAAAAATTGTTTTTTAAATATTTATTTCATTAGAAACGAATTTTACAACAAACACTTATTCATTTTTTATACTTCACCTATTAACCTAAAAAAAACCAATATTTCCTCATTTATTTAGTTAAAAAAACATAAACTTATTCTACGAAATTGACTTTTCGTAGAATAATTATTTTTCCTTTTATAAACAACTTCTTTTATAAAAGAAAAAAAGTTTATTTCAACAAAAGAAGTTATTCGGAGAAGAAATTTTCTGAAGATGCTATCCATAGAAAGAAAAATGTTTTACTTCTAAAAAAACCCTTTCAATACAAGGAAATTTTTTACAACTTTTTATAATATTTTATATTGTTTATAATATATTTTTTTTTAAATTTTATATTATAAAAATATAAAATTAATAAAAATAAAAAGGTTTTCTTACAAGCACTTTATCTGTTAGTAAACTTTTATATTTTATTAATTTTATATTTTATTAATTTTATATTTTAAAATTTTAGTTTAATTATAAAATTTGTTTATAATGTTTAATATTTATATTTTTAAAATTTTATATTTCAATAATATAATTTATTTATAATATAATTTTTTTGAATTTTATATTATAAAAATATAAAATAAAAGTTTACTTCAAAACCATAGTAAGTAAATTTTTATATTTATTAATTTTATGTTTTAAAATTTTATTTTAATAAAAAAAATTGTTTATAATATTTTATATTTATATTTTCAAAATTTATATTTTAGTAATATAATTTTTTTATACTATAATTTTCTAAGATTTTATTAAACTTTTCTATTATAAAAATGAATTTTTTAATAAAATATAAAAGTTTACTTACGACCACTTTTTCCGTAAGTAAACTTTTATATTTTATTAACTTTATATTTTAAATTTTTATTTTAATTAAAAAATTTATTTATAATATTTTATATTTATATTTTACAATTTTATATTTTAATAATATAATTTATTTATAATATAATTTTTAAAATTTTATATTATAAAAATATAAAATTGTAAAAATAAAAAATTTTAAAATTATCTTATGGAAAGAGTTTTTTGTAAAAAATAATATTTTTTTTCACGGATAGTTTCGTCCGTAAAAGAATTTTTATTTATTTTATAGAAAAAACTGTGTAGAAGAAAAAAAAACTTCTATAAAAAACCTGTTTCGTAACAATTTGTTTTTTTATTTTTATTTTTTAATTAAATAAGTGATGACACATTCATCTTTTTATATATTAGTAAGTGATACATGAAAAATAGATAAGTAAAAAATAAAATTTTCTCAATTGAACTAGGTATTAAGCATACCTTCTCGAACTCGAACTCACATGAATATGCGTAAAGTAGAGAATTTCGATTAACATTATCCTTTATTTGAATTAACATATATTCTTATAAAGTTTTTTCTGAATTCTCATTTTATCCGTGATTTCTTTTTTCTCCCTTCTCCACTCTCATTCTCTCTCATCTCTTCTCACTTTATTTTCTGCAAGTGCTCTTTCATACACTTCTTCGTCAATATACAAATGTAGTATAGTTATTTAATTTTTTTTTTTAATATACTAATTTAATTTTCAATTTTTTCAGTATAATAATTTAATTAAGTTTTAGCATACTTAATTTATTATTTTTAGTATATTTATTTAATTTATTTTTTTTATTATGATAATTACATATTTATTACATTAATTTACTTGATGAATTACGTGTTTAGTATAGTTATTTTCTTAGTATATTAATTCAATTAGTTTTTAGTGTACTCAATTTATTATTTTTAATATAATTTTTTAATTTATTATTTTTATTATAATAATTACATGTTTGTTATATTAATTTACTCAAAGAATTATGTGTTTAGTATAATTATTTAATTAAACAATTGGTTATTATAATATATATAGTTATTTAATTTTTAATAGAATAATTTAATTTCTTATTTTTTAAATATAATAATTTAATTTTTTAATGAATTATATTTTTAATATAATTATTATTTTTTTATTTTTTCTATTACTTTTCTATAAATCTTTGCTAACAATAATTTGTCAAAAAGTAATATAAAAAAGAAAATAAAGATCATATAATTTTTTTACTATAAAGTATCTATTATTTTAAATGAAGGAGATGTTAATTCAATTTTTTTATAAAGTGATTTTGCTGAACCAGTCCAAAAGTAACTCAGGATTTGGAAAGAGGTGTAACGTAAGTACGTAACCCAGGAATCAACAGGATACGTCCTTTTGCCTTGTCACCATTTCTTCCAGCGGAAAGCCTTTCGACTGTTTCGAGAAATTGATTTGCAAGCTTTTCCGTGCCTTCACTTGTTAACTTCACACGATTCCCACCGTCAATGGTTAATTTAAATACAACATGGCTTAAAAAAAAGCCTTTCATTTATAATAGGTTTGATTTAGAGGGGAAAATTAAAGTAAGAAGAGAGAATGAAAAAAATAAAAATAAATGTATAGACAGAACGAGAGATGAACGAACTTCCTGTAGCAGTTGTTATAAAAAACTCAACATTTAAAACTAAGCCGATTAATTTATATTAAAAAATTAAAAATAATATATTTAATTTAATTTTATATTTTAAAATTTAAATTTAATAACACATTATTATAAAAATAAAATAATAATATCTAAAATAATAATTAAATAAAGTTAAAAAACAATTATAAGAGTTTAATTGATATAGAATGTCAGTGTAAAATATTTTTACACTAATATTCAATCATGAATTGAAAGGTTGTAATTGAATGTCTGTCTAAAAACTTTTACAACGACCATGTATACCAATTAAACTTAAATTATAAACAATAATTCAGTTACACAACTTCTTAAATAACTTCATAAGTTCTTGACATCTAAATAATAGAATTTAATTATTTAAAATTATCAATCTTCTTGCTTATAATGAAGTGTTTCTTCTCTAAATTTAACTTTTTATTCATTAAGGGATGTATTATTAAAATGACATCATTTAAACACACAAAATATAGTAATAAATTAATTGATTCAAATTATTTTTAGTTTTCAACAAAACTAGCTTGTTCAACCTTATTTGATTTTATATGACTACATGACTTATATATTAATCAAACTAAATTAGTGACTTATTCATTTCCTAGTTCAACAACCCATAAATTCAATCAAATTTTAACAACTATGATCTCATAATCATTTATTTACAATTCACACTCTTCTATGTAAATTTTAAAATATTTTTCTATGAAGTCAACAAATTTATATATAATGCATAAAGGATTGGTGGCTATTTGTAAAACTTTCTAGACCTTTTTTCTTTGTTACAAAATTATGAAAAAAACGGTATTAATATTTTTTTGTGTCAAATGATTTTAAAATTAAATAATTTTTAATTTTATTTTTATTTTATTTCCACTTTTTATTTTAACTTTTTTTTGTCTTTGGGTTAGTTGGTAAAAATAATTTCTTTAAGATAATTTTTTTTAGTTTGATTTGTTTTTTAGCCTTTGGATTTGACATAGTCAACTTCTCTAGCTAAATTCAGGGGGAGAGGGGGAAGGGGGGGTCTGGATCCTCTTCCATCCGTTATAATTGGGGAGTCTCCAATATCCCACTCTTGTGTAAGCTCTTATGTCTTGTGTAAGTCATGAACTAGATTAAGCATTTTCAAATCACAACCCTAATAACAATGATTATATAGTTTTCATGTCGACATTGTTATGGTTTCACATCAGTTTATGGCTATGCACTCTTCCACGTAATATATGTTTTTGTTTTTCATTAATTAAAGCATGAACTGTGTGTCATCTCCAAGTTGGGTTGTTTGGTCTCTTCCTACACTTGACTCATCTCTTCTCTCCTTTACATTCCAAATTTAGTTTCACGCCCTCTAATTACATTAAAATCAAATATCATTGCTAGTTTTTTTTGTCTTGATAGAAATTGTAGACAATGTTAGACAAATATAACAACACATCACATTGCCCAACCAATTGAGGTAGACTCCCTTAATATGTGATTGCTATTCAAATATGTAAAAGAGGCAACACATCATTGTGTTTTTAATTCATATAGGTTTTGGCTGAGGTAGTAACAAGAAAAAAAATGTTTTTTATGACTTTTACATTGGAGAGTTGACCATAAGCAAAATAGTAAATTTACAAAATGTCCCTAATTCCAATAGTCATGTATTTGGTTTCGTGAAGAAACAAGAACTACTATTTTAACACTTCTTAGGGGGTTCCATCTGCAAACTCAAAGTTTATGGCTGACACATATAACACATCATCATTTAACTATTGCTTTTCAATTTAATCTTTACCGCACATTTAATCCAATTAAGAAGAAATATTTGAATACCATTGATCTCATAAATGTTATATCAAATTTCATCAGATGAATAATTTTTTTTAAAAAAATATGAGATACCTAAGTCAAACAAACAATCTATTTTTCGATAAAAGAAAAACATGAATAGTTATTAGATCGGGGATGAAATAGAATGGTGAGAGTAGAGTCACTGTTTTTCTAATTAGAGACTGTAATGATATTAATAAAAAAAATCTGTAAATATTTAAATATTTGTTTGACAACAGTTTTATAAAATTATTTTAAGTATTTTAGTTTTTAAAAACTAAAAAACTTGTTTAGATAGTGTTTTCTTTTGAAAATAGTTCTGGTTTTTTAGTTTTTAAAAACTAAAAAGCAGGAACAACAAAAAGTAATTTTATTTTTAGTTTTCTATTTTTATTTTGAAAACTCATAATACAATCATAATATGTTATTTTTTACTTTTCATTAATAAAATTCTAATAAATAAGAACAAGTTTTTTCATTTTTATATCTTCAAAATAGTTTTCAAATAAAACTTGTTAAATAAGTTTTTTTTAAAAAAATAGTTTTTGAAAACTATCCTTGAAAACTTTTTTTCAAAAACTAAAAGCAAAAACCAAATCAATAAAGCTCAAACATTCTTCCATGAGTCCCCTACTCACTCACTAAATTCATAATAAACGACGAAAAAACGAACATCTTAATCCTCAATTAATTACATCTACGACAAATGTCGAATCTTTATATAGATGAAAATATAATCACAAATGTTTCTCATGGTATATATATATATATATATATATATATATATATATATATATATATATATATATATATATATATATATATATAGTTCAATTGATATATACCGTCAGTGTAAAAAATTTTTATGACATTTAATAATTTATGTGACTTTTAAAGTAATAACGAATAAAGTAAACAAATTTATCATAAATGAAGAGTTTTGATTAAATGTCAGTGTAAAAATTTTTACATTGTATTTGTATATAACAATTAAACTCATATATATATATATATATATATATATATATAAATAAAAGGAGACAATTTATCACAATTATTTTTATATTTTAATGTTTTTAATTAACTTAAAAAAATGCTAACCTCTTGGGGAAAGAATAATTTGGTAAATAAAAAGTTAGTTGAAAGGAACATACTTACTCAAGTAGGAAAAAAAACATTTAAAAAAAAAAATACCGTAGGCGGTTTGTGGTGAAAAAGCGCGTTACAGGTTGGTTGGTAGTACTGAATCCCTATCAGAATTTGTGGAGAAGCAAACCCTAGCGAAAAGAAAACAGAAAGTAATGAGAATCTGTAAGAAGTGGGAGGGTGGATGCATGCATTGAGATTGAGATTGAGATTGAGATTGAGATTGAAAGCGGAATGATGAGAGATCTTCCGGTGGAAGTATTGACAGAAATCCTATCGCGTCTGGCGGTGAAGTGGGTGGTCCGGTTGCGGGCGACATGCAAGGGGTGGCGGTCACTGATCGACAGCAGGCAGTTCGTTCAGTTCCACCTGAGCAAATCCCACAGGCACGGCAGGCTGATTATCCGGCAGGGGTCCCACCTCTATTCAATGGAGTTGAAATCCCAATCAGAGGAGCAGGAGTTGGTGGAACTGAGTCACCCCCTGATGTGCTACAGCAACAGCATCAAGGTCCTCGGTTCCTGCAACGGCCTCCTCTGCATCTCCAACGTGGCCGACGACATCGCCCTCTGGAACCCTTTCCTCCGTAAGCACCGTATTCTCCCCTCCGATCGGTTCCAGCGCCCCCAATCCTCCCTCTTCGCCGCCCGCGTGTACGGTTTCGGGCACGACGGCGCCTCCAACGACTACAAACTTGTGAGCATTACCTACTTCGTGGATCTGGAGAAGCGCAGCTTCGATTCCCAGGTGCAGCTCTACACCCTGAAATCCGACTCTTGGATCAGCCTCCCCAGCATGCCCTACGCCCTCTGCTGCGCCCGCACCATGGGCGTCCTCGTCTCCACCTCCCTCCACTGGCTCGTCACTCGTCAACTCCAACCCGACCAACCCGATCTCATCATCGCCTTCCACCTCTCCCTCCACTCCTTCCGTGAACTTCCCCTCCCCTCCTCCGTTCTCGGTCATTTCCCCATGCAACTCTCTTCTTTAGGACCCTCTCTCTGTCTCGTCGAGAATCGCGATTCTTTCTTCGACATTTGGGTTCTCAAGGTTTACTCTCTCCCTCATTCCTGGCACAAACTTTTTTCCTTCACCCCCAACCTTCTTTCCATGGGATCCCGCAATTTGAAATCTCTCAGGCCTTTGCTTTTGGATCGCCACTCTCTTTTGTTTGAGCATAACCGCACCAAGCTCTGTTGGTATGACCTCAGTACTGGTTCTCTCAGCTATGTCAAAACACCCCGTATTGGACACTCTATTGAAGCCACCTTTTGTGTGGGCAGCCTCCTTCCCCCAGATTTACTCAGCCTTCGTCACCATGACATTGAGACTGAGACCCGTCCAAGTTGTAGCAAGAAAAGGTGCCTCAATCACTCTCTTCTCTGTTCTCCTTGTCCCTTTCACATATCATATGACTTGAGGGACTATCCTTTCACCCCCCCCCCCCCTAGTCATTTTCTTTTTTAAAGTTCTCCTTATATTTATTATACTGTGTGACTCTGTCTGGTAGTAAGTTGACCATACTTGAATCAAGTCCACCCCTCTTCACACAAGTCAAATCATTGTTTTAGTCTCACACTTGATTTTAATGACCAGGGGTACCTTTCCTTGTCCAAGTCAATGGGAAGTCAATATAGGCAGTGTTGTTCCATTTATATTTTAAATTAAATCCGAGTTTCTATGATTATGTTCTCTTTATTAGAGTTCATTTTTCAAGTATAGACTTTTAATAATTCAAGGTTGGTATCCAATTATTATAAAGTAAAATACTGAGTCTCCTGAGACGTTTGTCTTATAGTCGAATTATCCCAAGTTTAATTTAATTCCTCTCTGGATTAGTGGGCCAATTTTTATTTTTCAACGCTCCTCCCCTTTCTGTGATGTTCTTGTGCTTACTTTAGCTTTTTGGCAGGGATGACTTCCTATCTAAGGGGTTCAAATTGACGTTGTAAGCGAGCAAAAGAAGATGGAATGCTATCCAGCTGAAAACTAGTTTATCCTGTGAGTTGAGTTATGACATTGTTCTGAAATTAGTTGCCCTTGTTCATGGGAAATAGTTGGAATGATCAGTAACAAAGCCATCGTCTTTTTGTTGACTTCCCCCCACCTTTTACTGCTTCTTCAGTTTGCTCATGTTGTTTTTCTCAGGATTGAGGCGAAACTAAAGTGCTCCTCCAGTTCAGAATATTCAATATTAAGAAAGATGATGATGATGATAAAATATAGATACAGGGTAGATGCAGCTTCATTCCATTCTTTACAGATATAATTCGAACTTGTTCATCCTCACAAGGAGAAAATGCGCCATCGCCCGTTTTCTTTGTAATAAATCTATATTACATTCATATATAAGCCTAGGCTGCTAGAAACTTGAGTTCATTACCCCATCGGGTGGTTTGTGCTTCTATGTATTTTAATGGTTGTAACCACCCTTATACAAGTCAATGCAATAGCGAATAGGTAAATCTTTTACAGTTGTACATAAATCTGTTATAAGAAGAGTGAGCTGTGTTCACTTGAGTGAGAAACGATTCGGAAGACAGGGATTTCCTCCTTTGGAAGAAGAGCATGTTTGGGAATGCTTAAATTTTTTTTCTAGCTGTTTATAAAATAACCAGCATGTTTTGGTAACTTTTTATTGTATTTGAACAGTTTTTTATAAGAAACTTACGCTGTTTTTTTGCATATTGTCTCCCTTATTTAAATTTTTACATGTTTTTCCAAATCCCTTATTTAAATTTTTACATGTTTTTCCAAATTTATTTCCATCATTACTCATTCACCAACATCTTTGTCCACAAATAATTACATATCCTATTTTGTAATTTACCATGTAAAAATGTTTTTCAATAAATTTATCCAAACAAATTTAATTATCTTAAAATCTTTTTTAACAGATTTATTCAAATAAAAGTTGATAATAATAATAATAATAATAATAATAATAATAATAATAATAATAATATAATAATAATAATAATAATAATAATAATAATAATAAATTATACGTGTAATCAATTATGATAATAATTTAATATTTTAAAATTTTTCAAACAAATGATACCGTTTTAATTTTCAAAGGGAAGCAGGTTTTTGAGATTTATGACGATAAGACTGTTATTTACACAACAATAATACGTCAGAAAAGTAAGAAGGATTTTGTGTCTAACAACTCGTGACATATTCTCATATGTTTGAGGTGTGTTTAGTTTTAAGAAAAAAAAAAACCTTGAGTTCTATGAATGGAGATGGGACATTGTGGAGAAGTTGTGAAGGAGGTTTTAGAGAGGTTATATGGTGAGAGTAAACATATTAGGAAAGGAGAGAGAACAAGAAGGAAGGAAAAGAGATTCAACTAAGGTACAAATAAAAGTTATAAAATCTTAGGTTAAAAAATAATGTGTTTTAGGACTTTTAAAAATATATTAACCTTTAGGAGTGCAAACAATAAATGAGGTGTAAAATAAAATGTCCAAATTAAATTATGTTAGATAAAAAAAAAAACATTGACATTAGTTCTTAGAGTTCTTCTCCTTACACTTCCATTTTTCTCCCTGCACCTTTATATATTTGAAAAAACTAAAAATACTTTTAGGTAAAACATAAACAAATTTTCAATAAATTTGGATTATGTAATTTGAAAGTTTAGTTAAAAAAACCATCAATCTGAATTAGGTAATCTAATTTATTTTTTTTTTTTGCAAATCTAGAATACCTAACCTAGAATTGTAAAAAAAAGTTATTAATGAATTCAAATTAGGTAATCTGAATTGAGATTTTTTTTTTTAAAATTCAACTTCATATTACCTAATCTAGATTCTTTAACAACTTATTTTTTACAAATTTGGAAATACAGAATTGTAAAAAAAAAATAAAACTCTGAATTACCTAATCTAGGCTTGAAAAAAATATCTTAATAAATCTAGATTAGCTAATTAGGACTTGCTAAAAAAACTAGCTCCTAATTAACTAATCTGGACGTTGTAAAATTGTGATTCCAAATTAGCTATTCCGAACTGAGTCTAAATTGGTTATTCCAGACTGACTCTGGATTGACTGTTTCAGACTAAGTTCAGATTCATTATTCTGAACTCTATACAAACTAGTTCAACAAGGCGTTATGAGTCCAAATTATAGAATCCAAAATCCTTCCCCACACATAATTTTTTTTCATCCGGATTGCAATTTTTAGTGAACATGTAAAGGGAGTTTAAGGGACAAGCACATATCTAGTGATGGAAATGGAAAATGAAGATGGAGAGGGATAACTGCATATGATCAGGAACCAACCTTTTCCAAGTTTAGATTCAATAGTAGAAACATGCGAGATGAGATGGAAATGTGGGCGTGTGGGATAATGGAGATTTTAACCTAAGGCTATTTTGTATTTTAAAATTATATTGAGGTGCAATGAGAAAAACTCTAGTCCATATAAGTCCATGTAGCTATAGGATTGAAATGGGTATCAAGTAGTGAAGGTGGGAGAAAGGGTATGATTACATAAAAGTAGAGCGTAATTTAATCCATTTTAATCCAAAGAAAACTTTTTTTTTATAGTTTTGAAGCTTTCTTAACTGAAAACAAAAACACAATACATACTTAGTAGTGGCATGCTATTATTGAGATTTAAAAAAATATTAATTTTAATTATTTAAAATTGTTATAAATATTATCTTTAAATTTTTTTATATTTTTTTAAAATTAAAAATATTTGGAATTAAATAATTAAATTTAATCCTCACTAGTTGAGTGAGGGAGATGCCAACTCAAAATTTTTTTCACTAGACAACTGCGAGAAGAAGGAAATGCAATGAAATCTTGAGTTTGATTTTGAAGAGGAGGAAGTAATAGAGGTGGATTGCCTAAAAGCTAGAGTAAAGGAACACGTCCTAGACTGGTGTAAGTTGTAGCTAGAGAACTCGTGCTTACTGAAGATGGTTAGGTAGTCTTGGACCTAGAAAATTGTTCTCAAAGGCGAAGACAAAAGAGTTCATGTGAGATTGTGATAGTAACAAGAAGTTAAGATCGAATAGGATAAATTCCTTGTTCTTGAAGGAATTTTGGCACGTGATAAAAGATTTTTTCTTGGAAATTTTAGGTGAATTCCACACTAACAACAGACTTGTGAAGGGTTCAAATAACTCAAATATAACACTAATTCCTAAAAAGGTTAATTCGTGTTTGATTGGAGATTATCGACCAATTTCCCTTATTGGATGCATGGACAAGGTTCTTGCGAAAGTCATGGAAAAAAGGTTGAAAGTTGTAATCCTCTAGGTAATTTCTGCTACCAATTTGCTTTTCTAGAGGGAAAAACAGATTTTGGATGAGGTGTTGATAGTGAATAAAATGGTAGAGGATGCAAGGAGGCATAACAAAGCTTTGATGTTTTTTGAGATAGACTTTGAAAAAATATACAATTTTTTTAGCTGACAGTATTTGTGGCACGTTATGGAGGATATAAGGTTTAGGTAAAAATGACTAAGTTGGATACAAGAATATGTAGGCATGACAAAAATGTTAGTACTGTTGAATGGCAACCCATGAAAGAGTTTGGCATAGGAAGGGAGCCTAGGCACGAGGATCCACTATCACCATTTTTGTTTCTAATTGCTACTAAGGGATTAAGCTAGATGACAAAGGTTGTAGTGAACCATGGGTTGTGAAAAAGGTAGGTCATTGAGGAGGAGAACATTCGTGTCTCACACCTGCAATTCACATATGACAAGTTGTTATTGGCGAAGATGGATTGGGATATCATCATAATGGTGAAAACAATTTTAATGAACTTCGACTTAATATCAAGGCTCAAAGTGAATTTTCATAAAAGTCCGTTAATGGAGATAAATGTGAGCGAGTGATAGAGCATTTTATTATAAACATTTTATATCCTTTTTAGTCCTTTTAAATTTATATTTGTTTCTTAATTTTCTATATTAGTTCATTTTCGTATTTGGGCCACATTTGCAACTTTTTATATATTTCTCTTATTTTGTAGGTTGGTGGATTTTATGGGATTGGACTTTATATTTGGGCTATATGTCTTTGTATTTTCATATTTTTTTCTATATTTTGTAATATTTTTAGTTGTAATTTTTAGTTTTATTTTTTAGTAGCTTTTGTAGTTCTGTTGGATTTTTAGGCCAATTTCGTTTGGACAAAAGCCTTTTTAGTGATAGAATATAAATAGTCTCTTATAACCACTTATAATAACTTTTGCATATTTTTAGAATTGGTTCAAATTTATTTTTTCTCTAGCTTCCTCCATAAGTTTCATTTTCTCTCCTCTATCTTCTTCCTTCTCTCGTAAGCTTCCATGGAGATCTCCATGGAAGACTAATTTTTTATTGATTTGAGGTCTCCGATGTGATCACACTGTAAAAGTATAAATTTTGATTTCTTGTGTGTTCTTTTCTTTGAATTCTGCATTTTATTTCTCTTATCCTCTCCAATTCATATAGAATTTCGATTGGTTTTTATATGAATTGGTTTGAGATTAATTCAGATCGATTGATTTGAATTGCAAGAAGCTAGGTGATCATTTGAGAACTTATTTCAACTAATAGATTTCTTAAAATTCATGAGAATTAGAGATTGTGTTTGTGATCTAATTCAATTGAATTACCTTTGAGTGTTGATGTAATTTCGCATGAATATTAGAACTGTGATTACTCAAGCGCATCGCTAGGAACCTTAGATCGATGTTTTCTTTCTCTGTTTTCATTTCCGAATTTGTTTCTTGCTCTGCACATTTCTTGTTACAATTCTGCAACCAAACCATATTCTCTAACATTTTTATAGAATATAAACCATATATGTCTTGTATTTTCAAGAGATGACCTAGGCTTGTTCCCTATGTTGTAAAATTGGGATATACGCGTTTATTTGATATTGACCTCGATGAGTCTCTATCAATGAGATGTGGCTAGAGAGGGCTTTGACCCACTTAAATTGCAAATTAGACACATTGTCATTTAAGTATTCGGGCCTCCCTATTGGTGTTAACCTTACACATTTAGACATATAGAAGCCTACAGTAAACATGGTGAAGAAAAGATTGACATCATGGGAATAAGTACATCTCAATGGCAGGTCGCTTATCAAAGTTGTTTTGTTTGTGTTAACTTTATACTTTCTTTCGTTCTTCAAAGCTTTCTCAAGTATTACCTCTTAACTCAAATCTTTGCTTAAATTTTTTTTATGGGGAAGAGTAAGAGGGGTAAAAAAGTTAACTAGGTGTCCTGGAAGAAAATGTGTAGGGAAAAGTCTAAGGTTGAGACAATTGCATGAATTTAATTTAGCATTATTAGGTAAGTGGAAGTGAAGGATGAAGATGGAACAAGATAGTATTTGGAGGCACATCTTGACATCAAGGTGTGCGAAGGTAGGGAGAGGTTGGGAGGAGCAACGCAAACATTGTTCTAGGTGGTTGCACGAATTACATTCCATTGACAAGGAGGGTGGGGTTAGTAGGGGTGGTGGTCACAGAATGTTAGATGTCGGGTTGGGGATGAAGGTGAGTGTTTGTTTTGAAAAGATAAGTGGCTAGGTTATATTAGTCTTCAGGAATAATAACACCATCGCCTTTATGAGGTCATAGCGAACAAGGATATCATAGTAAAGGATATACATGTGGGAAAAGAGAGGGGAGGTGTGGTGGGACTGGGCATAAAGGTATGGGTTATTTGCACGGGAGAGGGAGCTACTAGAGGGGCTGCAACATAGGTTATCTTTAGTGATGTTACGGGTGAGGGTTCAAGATACATAGTGGTGGGATATCGACACATTAGGAGTTTACACTGTATCCTCAACATACATGGTCCTAACAACATCTACGAGTCATCAAAAGATGATTTTCTCAAGATAATTTGGGCAGAAAAAGCACTACTAAAGGTGTCACTACTAGTTTAGAGGTTGGACACATACAGACTGCCAACAAAGGTCAACTTAGTAAAGCAAGGGATTATACAATGTCTACAAGAGATGTGAAAATTGTGTGGCAAGATGATAAAATTTACACAACATTTATTTGTTAAATGTACGGTGTCAACCAAGATATGGAACAAGCATTGTTACTAGTGGGAATATCTACAGTGTTCTAAAACACCATCAGAGCCTATGGTTTCCAATTCATGAGATTTGGATAACTTTTGGCATATCTAGAAGACAAGAAATGATTCTGTTTTCAAGAATTAGACAACTGATGTTCATGCGATTGTACTTACTATACAAACGAGCCCGTGCGAATGGTGAAGAACAACAAAAATAACTACTCATACCTTTTCAGAATGGATGTTGAACCCCATTTTTTATATTGAGAGGTGTGACCCTTTTCTTACACCAGATTGTATTTGACTTTAGTTATGGTTACCTTTTCTATGTCTCTTTGTAAATTGGTGAATACATACCTTGTGCTTTCTCGATATTTAATAATACTATATTTGGCTTATAGAAAAATAATTAAATTTTAAGTTAATAATTTCAACCATTTCAAACAAATTATAATATTTTTAAATTTAAATTTTAAAAATATTATAAATACTATTTTGAAGTTGATGGGAAATTACTTAAAAAATTATTTTAATTATAGAAATATTATAAAAATTATTTTCAGATCTTAAATTCCTAACAAATGTTATAAATGTTTTTTAAAATTGAGAACGGTTGAGATTAAATAATTAAACTCAATTTTTTTATTAATTTATTTTTTTATTAAATGATGCAAATTCTTCTTTCAATTTTTAACTCTTTTAAAAAGTTATTAAATTTTTTAATTTAAATAATTAGACATAAATATTTTGATTTTTTATATTGCTGAACAATTGATTTTTTATGAACTAAAGTTGAGATTTGGTTTGGTTGTCGAGAGAAAAATTCTAACTAATTAATTTTAATCAGTTTGATTTGATTCGGTTTTTATAATTTTTTTTTTGTGATTTGAACTAACGATGATTGGGTTAATTCAATTTGGTAAATCTTATAAAAAAAATAGTAAAAGGTTATCCCAAAATTAACAAATCAAACAGGTGTGAGTTAAATTATGTGATTGATGGGGATAGTAGTAATACTTCACAATGACATTCACATATACAACCTTCAACTCTTGGGGCTAGCTACTAACAGCAAACTGAAATGGAAGGCTTAGCATTTTGTGTGGTGTGCAGAGCTTTGACAAATTTGGAAGGCGAGGAAGATGACTATCTTTAGAGATAAAATGTTAGAGGTTGACAACATCAATAATGCAATTCAGTTGAGTTCGTGGAAATGTTGCAATGTGGCTAAAATTTCATCTTATTCTTTTCTAAATGGGTTTTGAACCCAACACCTTTTTTTAGGCATGTACTATCTTTTTCTATTTTGTTTCCCGCTGCTGTAACTAGTTTCTTAAGTAGGTACAGCCTTGTGCTCTTCGCTTAACTGTTTTTCTTAATAAAATTTCTTGGCTTATAAAATAAAATAAATAATATAGTAATTAAATAACACAAGTGCTTAACATACACTAAATAAGCCAAACCAAACTAATTAACAATTTTATCCAAAAATGTCAAAATGTTTAACATACACCAAATTAACAAAATCCACAAACACAATTACTTAAATGTTCAACTAAATAAAGTTTTATATAAATATATTTTATAATTCATTAATGTGGGTACAAAATGACACTTGAAAATTTACTTAACAAATAAGTAACAATTAAAAATAATAAAAAAATTATAAATACATTTGATTGATTCAGTTTGATTTGGATTTTGAAATCCCAAATCTATTAACCAAACCAATTAAAATTGGGTAACAATTGGTTTGATTAGTATTAGAACAAAAAAATAATTATGAAGTAGTTTAACTAATTTGGTTTAAACCATCGATTTTGTCAGGTTAATCTGAATCGAATAACTATCCTAAACAGAACAATCATGTTTAACCTTATTATCTTCTTTGAGATAGTGTGACTAAAAGTTATATTGTAACAGGAAAGATATTTCTTTTTACAAGTCACAATGACTATTCTTGAAAATGTCGATTTATAAGAATCATGCTTATTAAAAGGAGTTTAATTGGTATATATGGTTAGTGTAAAGATTTTTATACTGACATTTAATCACAACCCCTTCATTCATGGTAAATTTGTTGACTTTACTCATTATTACTTTCAAAGTCACATAAATAAAAAGTCATGATTGAATGTCAGTGTAAAAAACTTTTACACTAACAGTATATACCAGTTAAACTCTATTAAAAATGCATAAAATACGTTTGAATGTCTTTATATATTATAACTTTTATAGGTATATAAGAATTTTTTACAAATATACCCTCAAGTTAAATTATATTAGTAAATATTTTTTTACTCTAATTTTATTATAAAAAAAACACTTGTTTAATTTAAATGCAAGATTAAAATCAATTTACATATAAAAACTCAAAGGTTGTACCATGTGGCCCACACCCCACATAGTTGTGGAGAACCCCACATTGCTGTGTTTTTTGTGCTAATTGAAAGCAAATTACTAGCTATACTAGATGTGTACCATATATATCTGGACAAGCTCACAAAAATTTGTTCTTCGCGTTAATCAAAATCAAACAATCGATTATACGGGACTTGTACCACAACTATGTGAACAAAATCCACAATGTGTGGTTGAAGTGCTCAAAAGGAGAAAACACAATAAGACAATAATTTACCAAAACATAGTAATCAATAAAAGATTAGATAAGAGATGTGCAATTATTGATAAATGTTTGCAATCTCTCTACAAATATTAATCAATAAAAAAATTAGATAAGAGATTCAAATTTAAATAAACACTAAAACAAGAATTTATAATTACAAAAAAAGTAGAAGTGATAAGTTGACCTTATGGTTAAAAGCTAGGAAGTTGCAAGAAGCAAATGAAATAGATTGGGGATTTGAATCCCTCCAATGACAAAAAAAAAACTAACAAATTAATAACTAATATTTATTAATAAAAAATAATTATAAAAATAATAATACAATAACTTCACATGATTAAAAGTTTCTATCTGAAAGTTGGATTATTGTCTCATAATGTTTTCGCAGAAGAGTGAACTAAAGTTAACTCTTGGGATTAAATACACCTCAAGTATCTTTTTCATCATTTCTTAAAAGCATTTCAAAAATAAAAATTAAATTAATATTGGTTGAAAAATCACCACTTTTAAAAATATTTTAAAATATAAAAACTAAAATTTCAAAACGATCTTTAAATGTTGATTATTTGAACCAATCCAATTAGATTCGTGAATCAATTCAAATATAGCTAGATCAAATTTGATCAAATTTTACTTTAATTAGATCGGTTCATGAATTTAAACTCTATAAATTTAATAATCTGTAAACTAATCCAACATTTTTAATCTCTATTAATTTTATTTTTTATATGTAGTCAATAGCAACAAATGTAGAAAAATAAAACCCTTAGCCTAACTTTCATAACGAGTCTAGTCCAACTCCCAATCATGCATCACACCCTTCTCACTTACTCTGTCCAATTCCGATTTGTTATCTTATGTTTATTGAGTTGTTATTTAGGTGTGTTTAACTTTGTATTTTATTTTTTATAGACTATTTAATGTACTTTTATTAGTTATTTAAAAAAAAAATGTGTGTTTAATGTTTTGAGTTAACCATCCATACACTATCAGTGTAAAGTCTTTTGACGTTGACAATCAATGGTATTTTTTAAATATGTCATGTTATTTATTTATTTAATTAAATAAAAATATAATAATTCTAAAAAATGTTTTATTTATGTTGACCGTATATGAGTGATTAACTCTAGTGCTTTATTTAAAAACTTTATTTTGATGTTTTATGCATCAGTCTCAAAATTGGACTAGACTGGTCGAACAATAACAGGTTCCTTGTTAAGTTTAATTGTGGAGGAAAATTGGTTCTCAATAAAATTAGTCATGAACTCATCTTGTTAAGTTTAATTGTGGAGGAAAATTGGTTCTCAATAAAATTAGTCATGAACTCATAAAAGGTAGTGGTTCAACTGATTTGATTGATTTACAAAATTTTTAAAATTTTCTAAATGCACATTTTTTTCTAAGTTAACCTCCTTTAATTTAAAAATTAATAAAAAAAAAGTTAACTTAGTAATATGATGTGTATTTAGTAAATTTTGCTTTTATATTTACCTTCTTAATCCATTTTTTTAATATGTTATGAATTATGAAACATGTATAATTTATGATACTTTTATATTTTAATATTATAAATTTTGTAATATTTTTTAAATATTATTTAATATAATTATTATAATATATTAAAATAAAAATAAATATTATTTTATTAAGATCATACTACATTTATCGATTTGATTACAAGTCTAACTTAAAAAATATTATCTTTATTTCTTACTGTTTATAAAAACAAGATAAATGTGAAATCTTTTATTTGTAATCTATTTGATATTTTGACAAGGTCATATTAAATTTGGTCATTATTTTTTTACAAATGTTAATCTGATCTATTAAAATTCATCGATTTAAATATTATTTTACTCTAAATATAATTAAATCTGATTTGTGATAAAAAATAATATTCCTTTAGTTTTTTCTCTATCAATTTTATTATATTTTTTTTATCAATCTCTTATCTTCGATTATTTTCCTTGACATTTTACTGTCCTCAAATAAAGTGCTGGAAATAAAAAAAAAAAAGAAATGTTTGAACCGCTCTAGTAAAAAAAATACTTTTTATTCTTCAACTTAAGAATCAAACAATGAAAGTACATTAAAAAAAAAAAAGGGAAAAAAATCTGACAGCTTCTATGCTAAGTATACAGCAGCAACAGCTGAGGCATTCTCTCTCTTGAGATGAATGAATATATTAATGTGATAATCTTTATGATATAACCTTTTTGTGCAAAAATTCCAAATAAGTATCCGCTGCTTCGAAAAGCCAGAGGGCCCACCATCAGCTTATTCTTGAGATGAGAAGCGTGAGAGTCACCGTTGGATAGTTCCAACCATTAGCGCCTGAGCACAGAGGAAGACGACATCGTTTGGCAGCAAAGAAGATTAAAAAAAATAATAATGGTATATATATATATATATATATATATATATATATATATATATATAAAAAAGGTGCAAAGAGATTAGAAGGAAGGAGGGAATAGAAAGGAAGCGACGGCAAAACAAAAACCCAAACTGTTATAGTTTTTACAAAGCGGAGAGCAGGGTGGTTCGGTTCCGTTCCGTTCCGTAAGTGTTGGTTTTGTCTCCTTGAGCGTGACGGAAGAAGCAGAAGGCGGCGGCGTGGTCCCGATGGGTCGTTGGGGTGTGTGATCCCAGTCGCGGCGGCGCCTCCTAAATGTCTGTCATCGAAACCCCCGCCGTCCACCACCTAAGCGGGGGCGCCACCGATCACCACCGTCACCCGTCGAAGAGGAAATTCGACGATGAAGAGGAGGAGGAATTGTCGGACTTGGTGTGCGTGAGGATGCGGAAGGAGGAGGTGAGGGCGGTGAATTCGTGGTCGTCGCAGCGATCGCACATCCAGTTCTTCGTTCGAATGATGTCTGGTGGAAACACGATTGTGATGCAGGCGTTCCCGGAAGACAGCGTGAAATCGATCCATGAGCGTATCCAAACCATGAAGGGAATCCCTGTGTTCGAACAGAGACTTATCTACAGAGGGAAGCAGCTTCAGTGGGAACAGACTCTGGCTGAGTGTTCCATTCAAAACGACGCCAACCTTCAATTAGTTGGTCTTTTGCGGAGTACCGAACACCCGCAAGCCTGGCAAGTGATCAATGACATGGTTTCTCTTGTTTACCGTCTTTGCCGTGGCGAAACCGTTCACGATTCCTTGAAGACCATAAAGGGTTTGATCACCAATTACTTGAACATGACTCCCAGAATTGATAACGACTCTGCCTCTGGCTACTTTCAGATTTTCATGTCTTCCTCTGCCCCTGCCGTCCTTGTTATGCTCTATGTCTCTCCTTACGCAGGTAATAAGGACTGTGCTGATTCTTCTGTTAGGCACTTTTTGAGTTCCTGTCGCAATACTTTGTCTAAGGCATTGCACGGGCAGTGTGCTGTTGTGGTGTTGGAGTTTTGTAAGTTGCTTAGGCGAGTGGGCTGTCATCAGACTCATGACCCTTTGTATCTCTATTGTCGAAGTACTTTTGGCTCCTTGTTGGAAACTGCTGCCGTTTCCTATGCTGCTTCTGATAATGTTAAGGGCTTGGTTTTGATTCAGGATATTTTCCCCTTTGTTCGTGAGCTTGCTTATAGCTTGTTGCGAAACTTGGACTTGAGTATGGATTCCCCCTCTGCCGCCGGCCCTTTATCCAATGATGTTGGTGATTTTACTGCTTTCTTAATCCCCGTCCGTACTGGAATTAAGGAGCAACAAGCTATCAAGGATTCTATCTCTCAAGACAAACGCCATAAAGATTTCTTGCTTGCTGAAGAGATTGAATATCTCCATCAATTGTACATTAAGTTATTGAACAAAATTGATCAGTGCCTTCAGAGAATGGACCAGAGCTTGGATGGTCACGAAATAGTCGAAGGGGATAGTCTTTATCCTGCTTGGTCTTATTATCTTTCTATCTTGAAGGAGTTGTATCAAATTTCTAAGCTTTATGATGGTGCCGAAGAAAAGCTTTGGAGCGTTTTGAAGCGGCAAAGAAGTGTGGTATGTTTGCTGATCGTTCGCTATGCCAAGAGAACTGACGAGCATCAGTGGATTCTGGAATATAGGTGTGTCACTAATTTTGAGTCTAGAAGGCATTTGGCCATGATGATGTTCCCGGAGGTCAAAGAAGATTATGAGGAGTTGCACGAGATGCTTATTGACAGGTCTCAGTTATTGACCGAGTCTTTTGAGTACATAGCTCGTGCTGAGCCTGAGTCTCTCCATGCTGGCCTGTTTATGGAATTCAAAAATGAGGAAGCTACTGGCCCAGGTGTACTTAGGGAGTGGTTTCTTCTGGTATGTCAAGCAATATTTAATCCACAAAATGCCCTTTTCGTCGCATGCCCAAATGATCGAAGGAGATTTTTCCCCAATCCTGGTAAGTTTAATTCTGATTGGATTTTTTTTATCTCCTATACCTCTGCTATTTGCTATGCATTTGGAGTGCTTTTAAATAGAAAATGTTCGACATGGGATAGCATTTCACATATGAATCAATTACACAGTATTTGCAAAATGATCTTCTTTTAAATGGAATGTGCTTCTATTTGATGAAATCCATGGATGATCTCCATTGGCTTGTAAAGTAGGTCCACTATACTTCAATTTATTTGACTGTGCAGTGTGCAGGGGACTATACCAAAAGTGTGGACTTTACACGTACATTGGACATGCCACAATATAGTTAATGTCTTAAAATATAGGACACCTCTTATTTTGAATGTTTTAAACAATTTGGATATATTTTTTTATAGTTTTAGTGTCCTTGAAGTGTCCATCCACATGGCAGTGTTCAATAAACTAATCAAGTGTCTGAGCTGACAAAAAATATATTCTTTAATTGTACACCCAGGGTGTAACAGTTCTTTGAAGAAGCTAATAGAAATAAACAATTATGTCTTCAAAATAAGTTAAATCAAACACATGACACATCTAGTGAGCAATATCTAAGATATGTTAGTGTTGGACCTCAAATTTGACGAGTGTCCTTGCTTTATACCTTGATAAAAAGGCAAATATCTAACATTATACCTGTCATGAAGCTCCAAAGTGAATGCTTCCATGATATACAAACATTTTAAAAACGGCTGCTTAGTACACAACATTCCTGCTTTGTGGGGACCAGGGAGTGTAAATGCACACTCACAGGCTTACCCCTACAAAGGCAGTGTCTGTTTCCAGGATTTGAACACATTATCTCTGGGTCATGAAACAGCAACCATACTCTTGTGCCAAGGATTGCTGTTTCTGTGAAACCTCTTTACGTATGAAAAATGAAATTTGTTGTTCACTTTATGATTTACTAAAGATTAGATTAGACAATTCAATCGATTGTTTGGGGGGGGGGGGGAGGGTATGACCATTACTTAATGTTTCAGAATTTATCTAATACACCTTGGGTCATAGTTATAACTTATGAAAATGAATCCATATGATAACAATTTGGTAGTAATAGTAGGTGACTTTGTTTAAACTTTTTTTAAGAAAAAAACATTTATTTAAACATAATAAGCACATATTGTAAATTTGAAAATGTTTGGGTAAACTTTTTTAAAAAAACTGAAAACAACTTATTTTGATAAGCTACTTGGAGTAGCTTTTCAAAATAAGTTCCTGCAAAAGATGAAATTTAGAAAATATTGAGGTGTCTTTAATTAAAAAAAGTGCTTTTGATAATTGTTCCCAAACATATAAAAAAAATCTGTTTTTTTATTAAAATTGCTTATTTTGAATTACTTATTTTTCAGCTTAAACAAACTCACTCAGTATCTATTAGACAATTCTATCATTTTTTTGGGGGGGACGGCAGTATGTGCATTACTTAATGTCTCAGAATTTATCTAATACACTTTGGCTTGTAGTTATGAGTGTGAAGACACCAAAATGAATCCATATGGTAACAGTTTGTTAGTATTAGTATCTATATTTTAAGAACAAAGGAGATGTTCATAGTTTTGCTAATTACATAGGATTGCAGAAAATCAATTTTGTTTTATGTCAGGAAGGTTTACAATACAAGCTACTTATCTTTTACAAATATTGATGAAAAGGTGCTGCAAGAAGAAAAGAACCTCAATGGTTCTTATTGATTTGGAAAAGGCCTTTGATCGTGCACTAAGAGAAGTGTTGTGGAAGATTTTGGAAAAGAAAGGCGTCATGACTTTTATTTAGGCTATGCTAGACATATATGATAGAATGACTACAAGTGTGAAAACTTGGACTCGAGACCTGAAAATTTTCCTTGAGAGATAAGATTACATCAAAGATTTGCCTAAAGTTGTTCCTTCTATAATCTAGTTTTGGAGGTTCTTAACAAGAACATACTAAAGACTATTGCTAATTACATGCTTTTTGTGGATGATATAATTTTGATTGAGGAATCAAGGGTAGTAGTCAACTTTAAAATTTGGAGATAGACATTTAAAATTTTTTTTTACTTAAGTAGAAGTAAGACAAAATATGTGCATTGCAATTTTAGCAAGGGATTAAGTATATGACTTGGAAGTAAAAAATTAGAAAAGATGTCATACCATGTGCTTCTAAGTTTAAATATCTGGGATCAATACTACAAAATGTTGGGGAAATTAATGTGGATATATTATACAAGCGAGGTGGCTAAAATGGAGAAAAGTATTGGGAGTTAAACTCAAAGGCAAATTGTATTATACTACTGTACAAATAGCAATGCTTTATGGTAGGGAATGGTTAGGATTTAAAAGAAAACCAAGAGAAAAAGGGAACAGTGGCAAAAATGAGATTGTTAAGATGAATGTGTCATGTGTGGTCACACATGGAAAGATAGAATACAAAATGATTACATACAAGCAAAGCTTGGTATAGCCTTGATTGGGGAAAAAAATAATAAAAAATTGGCTGAGGTGGTTTACACATGTACAAAGAAGGTCACATGGGGTACCAATAAGAGAAGAGTAGATTGTATGATTTGTAGTCCTGTGAAGAGGAGGAGACCAAGAAAAACATTAGAAGTGTTCAAGAGGAATCTTATGCTAAGTAGTGTCTTGGAACCTTTGGTCTTTAATTGAAACCAAACCAAATGATATCATGTGATTCATGTAACTGACCTTGTCTAGTAGGCTAAAAACGTTGTTACTGTCGTATCTATGGTTCTTTCCATCACCTTTTTAAGTATTATGCAATGGCTCCTTGTCTATTTCTTAATTCACATATTTGATTATCACATGTAAGTACATAGGTATTTTGGTTCTAAACTTGAGTTTCCTGCCAGTTTGATAGGGACTTGTTGCATGGTTAGTATTCAGTATTTTTCTAAGAATAAATGCATGATGCAATGGCTCCTTGTCTATTATTTAATTCACATATTTGATTACCACATGAAGTACATAGGTGTTTTGGTTCTAAACTTGAGTTTCCTGCCAGTTTGATAGGGACTTGTTGCATGGTTAGTATTCAGTATTTTTCTAAGAATAAATGTATGATGCAATGGCTCCTTGTCTATTATTTAATTCACATATTTGATTACCACATGTAAGTACATAGGTATTTTGGTTCTAAACTTGAGTTCCCTGCCAGTATGATAGGGACTAGGGTTCCTTGTTGCATAGTTGTTCCGTATTTTTCTATGTTGTTGTATATCTCGTATTAGTTGCAATCATTTGATCATTTCGGGATAATTAAGTTTAGCTTATACTTTGTGTACTTGTTTGTAGCATCTAAGGTACATCCTCTGCACCTTGAGTACTTCAGCTTTGCTGGTCGAGTTATTGCATTAGCTTTGATGCATAGAGTGCAAGTGGGTATTGTTTTTGATCGTGTGTTTTTCCTGCAATTGGCGAGAAACTATATTGCTTTAGAAGATATAAGGGATGCAGATCCTTGTCTGTATACTAGCTGCAAGCAAATATTGGATATGGATGCTGATTTCATTGATTCAGATGCATTAGGACTGACATTTGTTAGAGAGGTGGAGGAATTAGGACAGAGGAAAGTAGTTGAGCTCTGCCCTGGGGGGAAAAACCTTGTAGTTAATAGTAAGAACAGGGACAAGTATGTTGATCTTCTTATACAGGATCGCTTTGTAACGTCCATATCTGAGCAGGTATCACATTTTGCCAAAGGTTTTGCTGATATTCTGTCAAACTCAAAGCTCCAGCACTACTTCTTCCAAAGTTTAGACCTTGAAGATCTTGATTGGATGCTGCATGGGAGTGAAGATACCATTTCTATTGAAGATTGGAAAGCGCATACCGAGTATCATGGCTATAAAGAGACAGATATTCAGATATCTTGGTTTTGGGAGGTATGTGCCTAATGCTATTATTAAATCACGTAATCCGTCTCTATATTTTAACTTCTGTCCCCTCCTCTTGTGGGGCAACAAGTACATCCTATGTGATGTTCTCTAAGGCTGTCTCTGTTTCCATTTTATCAACTAAACAACTGTTGCCTTGCTTCTTAGAAAAGCATCACTGGTGGCTACTTATAAAGTTTCTGATATTTGTAAGGGAATTATTTTGAGTAAATTACAGTAACACGCCTTGAAGTTTAGTGTAATTACATGCTTGCTTTTTTAATCATTACTTTCGCACCTTTTAAGGGAATGTTGGTGTAAGGTTTGACAGGGTGCTGGTGTGACGTTTTCAAATATACAGTGAATGTTATTGTAATGTTTTTAAATTTAAAGGAAGATTGATATAGAAAAATAAAAGAAAATGGAGTTATGTGTAATTTGATAAAAAGTCGAGGGGTGTTTTTATAATTTACTGAGTTTTTTTCTATTCAATGCTTTTGGGATCCATTTCTTTCCCTACCCGATCAGCAGTCATGCTAGTCTGCTAGAGTCCTCGATTTTGTTACTATGAATTATTTCTTTCCTTTAGGCTTGATAGGCTCAATCTTTGATTAATACATCTCTTTGCTTTTTTCTTTCTCATATCTGTTGCTGAAGCCTGAAATCATAATCGTGATGCCTTGTTTACAAACACACTGTTGAGTACTGCAGCCGTATTTTTCTTCTCTGTAACTGAAATAACAACTGTTTTGATGATGATTGTCAGTTTGTGCTCTTATTCTGGATAGCATCTAGCTTTTATACATTTTGACTATATGCTTTTATACTGACTAGTAATATTATACCAAATATATTCATGTCATGAATTTTGCAAAGTGCTAGAGTGTTCTTATTATTATTTAGTCCTGGAGTTATTAATATTTAGGGTTTATACCAAATAATATTATACCAAATATTATACTGAATATTAATTTCCTATATCTCTATGATTTATCGATGATCTGTTTTGACTAAAGTTGAGTTATTATTATTTAGTCCTGGAGTGTTCTTCGAATAACTCAGTGTTTTTAAGATTTGTTAAGAGATGCTACTCAGTTTGTTCTTTTGTATTTTATTTTTGGTGAAAAACACTTAACAGATTGTTGGGAGAATGACAGCAGAACAAAGGAAGGTTCTTCTATTCTTTTGGACATCTGTAAAATATTTACCAGTTGAAGGTTTTCATGGTTTGGCTTCCCGTCTCTACATATACAGATCCCTTGAACCTGGTGATCGCCTGCCTTCATCTCACACATGCTTTTTCCGGCTGTGTTTCCCAGCTTATTCATCTATGGCTGTCATGAAAGATCGTCTAGAAGTCATCACTCAAGAACACATTGGCTGCAGTTTTGGTACTTGGTGAACGAATACACCTGCAATCTGAATAGAAGGGTTGACTGCACATAGAATTATCGATGTATAGATTATAGGAGTATTCCATCTGTTCTCTGATTGGATGATGTGACAAAATTCACTAGTTCTCTCTGTTTTCCAAAGTAGTCCAGGGTTGCAGTGGCATTGGTCTTTTGTCAAATGTTTATATGGATAAAGTATAAATAAAACAGGTTTAAAGAAGAAAATTCTATCTCTCTTGTGATCTAGCTTTGGTATTCTAGTAAATAGCTTATTTTGTCATGCCATGGACGTGGGGATGTAGTTTGGACTTTGGAGTGCATTTGGTTGGGACAATCGTGCTCAGAGGATTGACTTGTGCTTGCTCCCTCCCAACCAGTAGTAACAACAAAATTTTCAGCCAACTGTTTTCATCTATAATTATATTAAGGTCTAACGACTAATTTTTTTGTGGTTTATGTTGTTATGAATTGTAATTTTTTATTTATAATAGATAATAACAACTTTGTCACAAGTTTTGGTTGTCATTGTTTCGAATCATTCAAAAGATATGCAGGAGTAACAAGTATAATTATGCTGTATCTTATCATATGCTTCCAGAAGGGTCTAGATCATATCAAACTGAAACTGGTAAAGTCGGTTAGACATTTTCTTATAATCTTGAAAGAAAAATAGAACGTAAAACAAATCTAGATAAGATCTAGATCATATCAAGATTATAAGATACTGAATCTGGCAAAGCCGGTTAGACATTTTTTTATAATCTTGAAGGAAAAATAAAACTATAAAACCCATATATGATAAACATTTAAATTATCATCGCATCTCTAATAAATATTACTTAAGACATCTGAAGATACTTTTTATGAAAACTACTTCATGCCTAAAGTAAATATCAATCATTAAAGAAAGAAAACTTACGAAAGGGGAGATATAGAGAAAAAGGGGGGGGTGCAGAACAACTTCTGATTTATTGATACTGAGAAATTTTTACAAGAGATTTAGAGTGTGAGGAAGAAGTTTTTAGAGAGGAAGGTGTGTGGTTTTTTTTTTTAACCTACTCCGCATAAGATTCTTATGGTCCTTTTATAGATATATGTGTAACCAGTAACCGGTTGAGAGGGTAACCTTATGACTAGTAACCTGCTGCGAAGGTTACTTTGTAACTAGTAACCTGTTTTGTCAGTCATTTTACCCTTCTGTCTATTACCTCAATACAAAAGTAAAATTACTTTGTCACAGGTAAAATTTAGTTGGCTCGTCTGACTCGAACTATTGCAGACAAACAAGCAATTTCTTCTTCCATTTGTTCTGGAAGACTTTGGTCTTCATTATCATCACAGTCGGAAGGGAAAGATGTTTGTCCAAGAGTGTTTTGGCCATAGAAGCCAGTCTCTTCATAAATTTCTTTGTATAACCTTTCATTTTCAAAATGTTTAACAAGAGAAAGGTTCGATTCTATTGGAAAGGCGTGAAATTTGTTCCCCATTATTTTTTTCCAATATAACTTTGTGTTTTTTGTTTCTTTTAGAAGAGTAAAATCTTGGGTATCCCTTTTTGAGAAATTCCAATTTGACCCTTCTACAAATGTTTTCCAGAGATTGTATTGATACAATTTGTTTTTGTTGAGAGACAGTCCTTTTAATGGATCATGCTCAAATGAAGTATGATACTCTAGATTTATTTCAGTGAAAAGTTTTATGATGTGTAGTTATACTGTTAGGGTTTGTGGCACTTCTGGGGGAAGTGGTAATTTGTAAAGCCACATTTGTCATATGTTCAGCTTGGATGTCATTAATAACAGGATTTAGAACAGGGGACAGTGAGGAAAATATGTCTGTGGGAGGTATTGTTATCGAATGAAGGCATCCGGCTTCTAGTAGAATCATGGGAGTTATTAATACATCCCTGTATAATTGAGGTTTAAAGAAACTCAAATCAATTTGAGTTCTTCTGATAATGAACTTGATCTGGCAAGTACAATCTTTGTCTACTGTCTTACAATACTCAGATGACTCTAAGCAAGGGTTTCTGGTATTAAAGTAGGTTTGGGTTTTAACAAATAACCCATTATAAATTGTGTTTTCAGAGTGAACTTCAAACAAAAAATCCTGTATTAGTCCAAATTTTCCCAGAAGAATATTTGGATTTATTTGTGGAGAGATACTGCAAGCAGCAGTTACATAAGTTTGACTCTGAGCAGGAGGCTCAAATTGTAGAACAGTCTTGATTTTTTCTTCATCGATTGTTTCTAGTCTGACTGCCATTTCGGCTTCTTCTTTTGAATAGAAATCTTTGTATGTAGACCAGAACTGATCTTGTTTGGCCTCAGTGAGGTCTTTGAATGAAGTATAAACACCTTTGTTTTTGCTTGTTATTAGGGCAAAATGTGTAAATCCTTTCCCAGAAGGAGAGGCAGGAGATGCTAAAGTTACTCCTTTATTGTCTTGACTGCAAAAGCTATATAATACACTAATAATGCTTTGTTTCACCCTTGTAACTTGGTGTTCATTTTGTGTAGTATATTTAGGAATATTTCAAATATTGTCAATTAAAACATTTAATTTGACATTTGTGTGATCTCTTCCCGGATATTGGAAGATATTTATAAGTATTGACAATTCCTATTTGCCAAATTTTGTATATTGTTCCGCCATAAAGGGAGACTTTACTTGTTTAGGGCCAACGACTCCTTTCTTTGTAGCTTCCATCATGCTGACCTAAAAAATTGTCTTGGTGAATATTCACCTGATGTACCTGGAAAGAATGTCAGCACGTGTATTTTCAGATCCTTTAATATGTTCGAAATGTATGTCTTTTCTAGAAAAATTTATATAATCTTTGAAAAGTAACCACATTTTATGGGGCTTTTTGTCATTGTTAATTTGGTTTTTCCCATAAGATACTATGGCTTGACAATCTGTTCTGATTGTTATTTCTTGTTTATCTATAAAAAATAATTTGAATGCATCCAGTGCATGTATAATGGCATTGACCTCATAGTCGGTGCTAGTTTTATAAATTTTGAGTTTTGTTGTGTATTTACCAGAAGCGTATCTACATATCTCTGTTCTTCTGTTTTTGGTAAATGTTTATTTTTCTTTCGTTTAAGGATTGCTCCCCATCAAAGTTCACATCCATCAAATTAGTTATTAAATAATCTGAATCCAATGGTAATTGTAAAGTTGGTAAATTTGTTACCATTTGTTTTATTTTCTGGACTAATTTTATGTCTTCAGAATTAAATTTTCTTTCTCCTTTTAATGAAATTTTATTATATAAAGGAGATGTGTATTTTCCTAAATTATGAATAAAGCTTCTTGCATAATTTAAAAGTCCTAAAAAGGATCTAAGTGTTTTTATGTCTTCCATTACCAATTTCTGTTCTAAGAAATTCAATAAAATTTTTACAAATTTCCATTTTTTATTTTGAAACTATTAATCAGTAATGTTCCAATTTATACAAAACTTGTTTTAAAGGATGAAAATGATCATTTTTTATTTTTGAGAATACTAGTATATCATCGATGTAAATATGACATTTTAACATTATAATTATAATTATTTCCATTTTTTAACAGATATCTTGAATGGAAAATAACCTTTTATGTACAACTAATATATAAATTTCTTTCGCTATATAAATTTCTTTCAATGAGAATTTATATCATACTTCGTAACTAAATTGAAGACTCTCTCTCTATTATTATACTTGAAGCCATTACTTATTACTTATTTTTTACCATTAAAAGAATGTGACACTAGTGTTACATAACAATACACATTTCACACCATATTTATAAACATTTTACTTAATTGCAATTTATGATCTTCAACTTCTGTAAATTTGTAATTATAAACTTCAACATTTAAATTAAGACATTTTGAATTTCAACTTATAAAATTTTGCTATCAATGTTTAAATGAAGAGTTAATAGTAAAAATTTTAGTGTAAATTAATACAATCGCAATTAGTCTTACATTCGTTTGAGAATAAATTGCAAAATTTTAAAAAGTAGTCCTACATTCGATTGAGAATAAATTGCAAAAGTTAAAAAGTAGAGGTCAAAATGTCTTGATATAAGAATTGAGAGTCATAAATTGTGAATTTGTAAAAGAGTGGGCAGTACAACTAAGTCTAACTTTTTTTTTTTTTTTTTCTTTTTGCGCCTCTTCAATTCCCTTCTCCTGAGTGTTTATTTTACAACTATCGAACTGGAAAGCAGTAATTCTTACAAATTTTCTTAATACCTAGATAGTCTACTTGCTCACAATTATTTAGCAATATAAAATGAATTGATGAAGATATATGAATTGCGATAAAAGAAAAAGTAAATATAGTTTATTCAAACGAGGAGGAACGGACAAATGACGAAACTAGTTGAACCCCATCATCCCGAAACTTGAGCATGTTTATATAGCCCACTTTCAATACATAAAAATTGTCGATCGTATGCATGGAGCCAATTAAGTGGTACTTATATATATCCAAGCCATACCCAAAGACTTAAAATTACAATAAGAAAAACAACAAATAAAGTAAAATAAAAATGCTTCTCAACTTTGACAGGAAAAAAGGTAGAGCTGATCCCCAGACTCAAGTATGGGAACCTTTTTTGTTGGGTTTAAGGTTCAGTCTTCTCAACAGAAGCCTCTGTCTTGGGTTCCTCTAGGGTCTCAGCTGCGTTGTTCTCCTCTTGCTTCTCTGCCTCCACTGCTGCTGATTCTGGTTCGGTTTCCTTAGCCTCCTCTTCTTTCACTTGGGTTTCTGCTGCCTCTTTTGCTTCTTCTGGGGTTGTTTCCTCGCTCTTGCTCTTGGTTTCATTCTCTGTCACACTTGTTCCTGTTTGCTGCGCTACCTGCAACATCCATTTTCATTTAACTAACCATTCTTAGTATTCATCCCAAGCTTAACAAATCAAATAGATCCCTGAGAGCAAGACCAAAACAAGTAGAATGTTTCCAGAAAAAAAAAAGTGCTGTTAGTGAGTGACTGAGTAGTGAGTTAAGTGTTTTTTGTTTGCTCCAAAACTAGAAGTGGGGAAGGTGTTAGTTTGAAGGCACAACATGCTTGATAAATAATAGACTGCTGGTTTCATCTTTACTTAATTCGGATGCAACCATTTACATATAAAGTTATTGATAACAATCCATCGCATCAATGCTTTGGAAACACGGTGGATACTGCTACAAGTTTATATACGATCAAAAAGATAGAAACAAGAAAAATAAAGGGATTACGAGTATATGTGTCGTACTTGAATGAATGTATATATGTAGATCGCGCATCAGAAAACATGAAACGCGTTCTGATTTGTTGATCGAGATTGAATCGCGACAAATAAAATAAAAAATGCAGAATAACAATTTTCACAAACGGTTAATTGGTTTCCATCAGAGGATATACAAAACTAGAGATGACTAATAATAACAAGGCAGTGTACTAAAGCAGAGACCAGCTTTGTTAATTATTAATATTAACTAATAACTGTATCTTTGAATTACCTCAACACTGGCCATTTGGAATGCAAATAGGGAAAGTAAAAACAGAATAGAATAGAAAGGTTTAGGAGTGAGTGTATGAAGCTAAGAGAGTGGTTGTGACTTGTAAGTGATCCAAGTTAGAGAGGTTTATATAGAGTTAGAGTCTTCAACAGTATCACCTTCCAAGAATCTTTTCCAACCAGACACCTCACACCTTATGCCACTCACACAAATTAAAGAGAAAAATGTACCAAAACAAAAAAACAATAATAATTAATAGTAATATCGATCAAAGAGATCAACTAATCCAGTTGTAACTGATTTTGTTCCCTTTAGTTTTTTTTTTTTTTTTAAATCCTAGTTATTGTTCTAGTAATTTATAAGTTGCTTCAATTTATATATAATTTAATTTAATTAAAATAATTGTGAGCTGTAATATAATGTAATAAAAAAATTAAAAAATTATTATTATTAATTGAGTGTTTATAATAAAGAGTGATTCATATATTATTTTTCATTATTATTTCCTTCGAAATCAGAGAGAATTTTAATACAATTATTTTGTTGCACATATAAACATTAATTATTTGCAGGGAGACAACTAATCATCCAATCAAGATATTTCCCTGTTTATATTGTACTTCCACTTCTCTTTTAACTATTTTTTTCATCATAACATTGTATTCATTACTTATCACAATCTAATTTTTCTTTTCTTAATCTCTCAATAAGTATAAATGTATATGCAGTATGTACTAATCTTATATTTCTTTTCTTTTCTTCATTTTAACCGATATTATTTTTAAGGAAATCTTATATAAAGTGTCGTTGGAGAATGGAGATTAAATAGGAATGCATCTTAAAGTAAAAATTCAAAATTTATTTCTCTACTCAGGTGTAATATTATCCAGCTAGCCATAGTAATCGACTATAATAGATTTATATATGGAGAAATTCATGTTGAGAAAAAATATTCAACTATATTATGGTTAAAAAAATATGTTTTACTTTTCTCGGATACCCAACTATACCAAAAACACATAATTTAAAGTTTTATATTTTTATAAATTAAAATTATAATATTTATATTTTAGTTTTCTTCATCCTATCAATCACCTAATTTTACAGTTTTCTTTTTTCTTATTCAACCTTTCATTTAATTATAAAAAAACCATAAAAATTTAGAGAAATACATAAAAAAATGCACCCATTTAATCTACATTTAAAAATAAAACGCAGCATTTATATTATGTAAATTCCTTCCGACTTAAAACAAAGCTTCTTTAATCTTAAATTTCAATTTGAATCACGTCCTAAGTAGTATTAAATTATTTTAATGAGTCGAAGTTTAGTAAAAAAAAAAAAACTACATTACACAAGCTTTAAACTGAATTAAAACCTGTTAATATGGTTCGAGTAGTGAAACTGCGATCAAACCTTTTAACTGAGATTTAGAATCTATCTTTTAGATTTTGTTTAGTTGAGTGGATGGAAATTGAAAAAATAAAAATAGAAAAGAAATAGTTCAAAAAATATAAATATGTTATAATTTTTATGAAAAAATTAAATGCAAAAAGTAAAATACTACTGTGAGGTTCACTATTTTAATATTAATACAAGTAAATATAAATATATATATATATATATGTGTGTGTGTGTTATTTTTTATCTTCAACCTTTTTGTTTGCATAAGCAAAAAAAAAAATTAAACTAAGTGAATCTATTTTTTAAAATATTTATTTGAATGAGTTTTTTTAAAGATATTTATTAACATGAGTTTGTTTTTATTTTTAATAGTGTCAAATTGCAACTCTAAATGGCTAATTTTTTTTTAAACATGTTTGTTTTGGTAAAGTACTAAATCATGTGACTAAGTGTCATCTTTGTTTTTGTTAAGCATCTTGATGGTTTTTAGTATGAAGAGGAATAGAAAGAAAATGAAAAAGAGAATGGATATTTTCTTCCAAGAGCTTTCCAAGAAAGCAAGTTATCGAAACCGAAATTTGATTTTTGACAAATGAGACCATGATTAAGCCAAGTAAACCTATCCAAGGATTAATTTCGTCTTATGCTTGAGCCGATCTAAAAAAATACTTTTTTGTTTTATACAAAATAATTAAAATATGTCTAGATAATAAATTATTTATTATTTTTCCTAATAATATTATTTTTCTTATAAAATTTATTTAGCAGATAAAATTAAAAAGAATGAAACTCAGAAGGGTTTTACTTTTTCTTTCTTCCTTTTTTTCTTTGTACAAACTTTTCTTTCTTTCTAATTATTCCTTACAAGGAAAATGCAAATATATGGCTTACAAAAAATATCTCTCATTATCCTTACGAAATATATGCAATAATTGCTTTCATTTTCTGACTGTATATCAAACAAACCCTCGTTAATAAGAGCCAATGCAATTTAAATAAAAAATTAATACGTTTTTTGACAAGATAAAAATTCAATACTTGATAACGTCTTTTTAATGTATGCTCTAACAATTATTAAAATCTCATCTCCAATGTAAATCTTTATGTATTTAGTTGTATTTATTAGGTGAGAGAGTGAATATAGTTAAAGAACATTAAATTTGTTTTCTGATTTACTTTTAATTTTAATCTTGTTTTTTCATTTCAATTCTCTTTAATTTTTACTTTTACATTTTTTTTATATTATTACTTTTGCATTTTTATAGGATTTTTTTTTTAAAAAAAAAAGAATAATTCTAGCACAATGTATATATATTATATTAATAACAATGTCTTCCTCATTTTATTTTTTATATTATTATTTGTTTCTTTATAATATTGTAATTAACTTTAGCAACAAATAAAAGGTGAAACATAGTCGTGCTTCCACTATTTTATCCATTTTGCACTATTATATTTCACATTTTATTTATTGTTGAAGTTAAAAATTAATATTATAAAGAAACAAATAATAATATTAAAAAATAAAATAGAAAAACACTATTATTAATACAATTGATATGCATTGCACTTAGTTTATTTTTTAAAAGTAATATATAAAAATGCAAAAGTAATAGTATAAAAAAGTGTAGAAGTAAAAATTAAAGGAGAATTGGAGTGAAAAAAGATAAAGTTAAAATTGAAAGCAAATTAGTATTAGAAAACAAATTTAATACTTTTTAACTATATTTACCCTTTTACATAATAAATACATTAAACATTACATACTTACATTGAAAATGATATTCTAATAATTGTTAACATGCTTCCTACTATACACATTAGAAAAACCATACTTTTTATATATATATATATATATATATATATATATATATATATATATATATATACAAAAATTCTCCATATCAAATTCTTCATTCAATACAATGGAAGATACAAGCTCACTCAGTTGGTTAAGAACTGAGGGAGGTGGTAGGGATGGCAATAGGATGGGCAGAAGCAGGTATGAAATTTTAATCTTTATCCCCATCACCGTAGATTTAGGTATTCCTGTGGGCACCTCGTTATGTAATTTTTTATAACTTATATTTAAATTTACTTATAATTTAATAAATAAATTATATTTTTAATTTATTAATTATATTTAATTTATTAATTATTAAATAAATTATATGCTAAATTATTAATTATATTTTAGTTTTGATGATCCACTACAATATAGATTTGTACACAAACATGTGAAATTTTGTTTAACATATAATTATACGTAAAACATAGAAGCAGAGCGGGGACTAGCAAACTCGCACCCGTCCCACCCCCGATTATCTTAGGCAGGGACGTGGGTGGGGATCAATAACGTGAATTTTTCCCATCAAAATTGGGGCGATACGTGTGGGGGCAGATATGATTGTCATCCCTAATGGTGGCAAAAGGTCATGGATTTGATCTTTGCTAACAAAAGTTAACACTTCTAACAACACTAACATTTGACCTATAATATATATATATATATATATATATATATATATATATATATATATATATATATATATATATATGTGCGCGCGTGTGTGTATGTGTATGTAAAAGCTATATCTAATGAGAAAATCAACTTTATGAGAGTGAAAGGAGCAAATATTAACCATTAAAATAAAAATTAATAGTTGAGATTAACCACTCATTTTCTCTCTCTTCCAGCCTTTATTATGTGTCACTCTTTTTTTTTTCTCTCCTCTCTTAATTACTAAAATTTTTCTAATATTCTTCTCTCTCCTCTCTCAATGGTTAAGATTTGCTTATCTCACTTATATAAATTTGACTTTCTTACAAAATATGCCCTTTATATATAAGAAAGAGATCCACTTACTTTAAGAGTAAATTTAAAAAACTGTAATTCATTTTCTTAAAATTTAATGATAGAAATTATTTATTTATTACAATAATTTGATTTCAATAAAATAAATAAAAATGATGGATAACAACTCTTTTAAAACTTCTAACACAACACACACCCTACTAAAACTACCCCTCCCCTCACACCACACACACAAGACACCCCACTAAAACCAGGCCTAGAAACCAAATAATTTAATAGGTGTAGTTCTAAAGTTTGTCTTCTAATGTCTGCGACAATTATATATTAAAAGATGGATATATTTTAAAAATCAAATTAATATTAAATCTTAATCAACATGTTAAAAAATGATGTTTTTTTTAAAAATTAATTTTTTGAATTTGGTTCTTTAAAAAAATTGTTGATGTTAGTTTCTATTTTCTAAAAACAATGTTTACTTGTAACACTAACATTAATAATATAATTACTGATTACATTAAAAAAAGTAAAAAAAATAGTATTTTATATAATTTTTTTATAAAATGTATTTTTAATAACTTATAAACTTATCAAATGTCAAATTATTTATAAATTATTTACAACATATAAGAGATTAGATACATCATTTATCCTAAAAGGTATACAAATTATATCTTTTAAACTCTTTGATGGTGTATAATTAGACTAAAAAATTAGTTAATTAACATTGCTACTTAAAAATATAAATATGAATTAAAAACAAATTAAATTGTATTTTGTTAATATGTACTAGAACTAAACAATTTTACTTTGTAGTACGAAACTTAAAAACTAAGACTAAAAAAGCATTATTTTTTAAAGAGCAAACTATAATGTAAACGATATTACACTATTAATTGAATTTGATTAAATGAGGTTGGGTTATAGTAGGATGGAAATGACAAAATCCATTCCCTGTGGCCGTAAAATGGGCCTTTTCCCTGTGGCCGTAAAATGGGCCTTTTCAGTGCCGAAGGTTTGTATTTTGTTTCTTTCAGGGGGGTAGTTTTTTGCAAGTAAAAAATAGGAAAAATATCTACGAGCATTAAATAAAATAATAAACATATTTATGTTTAAAAATTGTATAAAATGTGTGACGTAATAGAATTAAAAATTTAGAAGGAAGGTGAAGAGTGAAAGAAGTAGGGAGCATGGGAAATGGTGATCAGAACCGTCCAAAGGGTGTAGGCCCCACAGAGGCATCACAATCACAGTTGGCATAAACAGAGGAAAAGAAAAAGGCATTTGAGCACCGCCCCTTCCCACACGCCTCGATGCTTTCCACGTCTTATATTCGTGACAAGGGCCCCACTTCTACTCCTACTCCTACCATGTGCCATCTCTCCCTGCTCTTTTCCTAATCTCCTTTAAATTATACCCTCTCTTTTTATTTTTTAGCAACTTTATTAAAGTAATAATAAAATTCAATTATTTTTTAAAAGGATAAAATTAATTATTTAAAATCATATTTATCCCTTGATCTAATTAACAATAATATTTTCTACACAATTGACTGTTCTTATCTATATCTTTCTTATGTCTCCTTTCTTTTTTAACTTTTCCAAATAAATCCTTTTGTACTCATACTTTTCTTCATTCTGTCCTCTCCATGCCATACTTTTTCCTTGCATCGAATCGATGTTGATATACTTTAAAAAAAAAAATACCCTAACCCCAAGAAGAAACGAAACATATGTAGAACTACATTCATCAAACCTTGTTCATCATAATATCAAATCACAAATCTTGCAAGAGTGACTCCAATGAGCTTGCTGAATTGCCATATGGACATTATTTGATGTGGTTGAAAGATACTTGCCACTTTTACCAAAACGGAATCAAATCTTAGTCTTTTCTTTATTTTACTATTTAATAATTTTAATATATAAAAGAATAAATATTTATAATACATAGTTGAGATTTATTTAACTAAATACTCTGTATTTTTTATAATTAGAGAGGATTCTAATTCAATTAAAAAACGTTTTCAATGCACCAATTGTAGTATGGTGCCAGAACAATAAGATTTCAACAATCAAAATATAGTAGTAGGTTTATCTAAGAATATATACATATATAAGAAAAATATTTATGTATTGATAATGTAAAAAGTTTTATACTGATAATAAATCATAATCTTTTATATATAATAAGATGATGAATTGTAATTAAATATTAGTATAATATTCTTTATATATATATATGGTAGACAAGTGTTAAACTTTATATAAATATAAATATATATATATATATATTGTGGATAATATTATAAAATTTGAATTAATCAATTAAGTTTAGGAATTTATAAAGAGATCCATTTTGGCTAAGCAAAACCAAGGATAAAGATAAGAGAGGTATAAATCGTAAAATGATATTTTTGAAGAGTAAAAAGAAAATAAATATATTATTAAGAATTTAACATTTATAAATTGATAGTATAAAAAAGTTTTATACTAAAATTTAATCACTATATGATTTTTAAAATATTAATAGATAAAATTAATAAATTTATTATATATAAAAGGTTGTTATTGACTTTCAGTATAAAATTGTTTTTCTCTATTATTAATTGTTAAAACAAAAAGTATAAATAATATTTTTCATAAAAATTTTGTGTGTGCTTTTTTTAAAAGATATGCAGAAACATCACTAAAGAGGGTAACATCCCAATACCATTGACACTCTATCTCGTAACAATCATATGCAACATACCAATTTATAGATAAACAATAAAGAAAGTACATAAAAAATATAGGAGGACTAGGCCAAAACCCATGAATTAGAGAAATATATGTTGAAGGAGATCCAATCTAATGTTACAACTATCAAAGCAAAAAGGAAAATAAAGTCTCACTACCAAAAACCTTGTATCATAGTTAGCTAGAGAGTTTACACAAGTATTTCTTTTTCTATAACTATGGGTGACAATAAAATTCATAAAAGAACTATGCACACAATTAATCCATCTATGTGGTAATTTTCAAGGAACTATAGCATGATTTTTTAAAGCTTTGACTACCAAACGAGAGTCACTTTCCAACCAAAGGGATGATTAATTTTTTAGGGTAAACTATTTCAATAGCCATTACTGTACCATGAAATTTCACAACCAAAGCAGTTTCAACTCGAGATTAAGAAGAAAAACATCCTATTAGATAACCAAAATTATTTATAAAGGTTCCCCCGTAAGCAAGGATGGCAGGATTTCGCCTAACTACCCTTCACTTTTTTTCTTTCATAAAGGACATACTACTACAACACTTTTATTAAACTAAAGAGAATGATATTTGAACTAATTTATTATCCAATTGGGTTGTAGCATAATTGATTATGGGATAGAAGATAATCAATTATATAATTTTCAATAAAAAATCCTATATTTTTATTTTTAACATTTGAGTGTGGAAATTTTTTATCAGTCACATGATTTTTCAAAATATTTCTTTGGCATTTTTCACATTATGTACACTTTTCTTTCTTTATTTGATATCTCACTCCTACCAAAAGGACTAGATGTTTTTTTTATTTAGTTAAAAAATATTGTTCAATACTAGTCTAAAGGAGAAGCAACATTTATAAGTCTAAGTTTTATTTATCTTTTGATTCAAAAATTTAGCATTTATCCTATCTTTTCCCTTACTTTTAATGCTTGTGGTGTCTTATTTTTTTTAAGTGAATTCAACCTTTATGTTTAGGGATTTGTCTATCTTTTCGATAGATTTTCATTAAGTTCTTTTATTTTATTTATTTAAATAAGAATAAAAAATGGATCATAAAGAGAAGAATTTGAAGTTGTTCTTAATTATATAAATCCAAAGGGAAACTTTCTCTATTAATTTTATGTTTAGTGTTATATTTCTTGTGTTTAGTGTGGATTTATTGAGAACCTAAATTGATTTAAAGATGCACACTTAATGTGAGGTTGTGTTGTGCTTAACATAGAGATTACTAAGAACTCACGAGGTATTTAAAGACTTATGCTTAATGTGGAGATGTTTGTGCTTAAGTTGATAGTTATGATCTAAGAACTATAGAAGACATCCTTGTAGTTTCTTTGACATGATTGACATAGTGACATAAAAAAGTCTCTCTCTAGAAAAGTGGAAAAAGGATCTACGTGAATCGTCTTGAAAACAAGTAAAGGAAGGCAAGAGGAACTTGACCCTAACCACAAGCCATTAGAACCAAATTTATAAGAAAAATAGTGTGACCTTGACCACAATCTGCTGGTAGAACCAATACTATAAAATTCTTATCCATGAACAAAGGCAAAATTTCTCCCACAAGAATAATCACCCATTTTTTTATATTTTGTATTTATGAGTGTAAAATTAAACTAAGACATTAATTAATTTATCACAAGCCTTTATTCCCCATTAATCTGCTCACTATTCCATTATGTCCTACTTACATACATAATGGCTTGGGAAAACTAAAAAAACTCAAAAAACGACTACAAAAACATGGAGAATTTCTCCTTGCACCTCCACAAGTTCTCCCTACACCTTTATAAATTTTTAAGATGGCAAAAAGGCCCTTAATAAAAATAATAAAAAATTAATTACCACACACCTCTTTCTCTTCCTCTTTTGTATGCACCTCTCTCTCGCTTGCTTCTCTCGTACGACTTTGTTTTTCTTCTCCACTAAATTAGTGACTTTCTCTTTTTCTTCGTGCATTTGTGTCCATCCCATCTATGTTTGCTTTGTTCTTCCAGTTTGCGTTTAGCTTCTCTTAGGTAAATAATGAAATCATGTTTTTTGCAAATTTTCTAAAAGTACAGACACCCCTGTCCAGATTATAAAAAAAATTGCAAACGAGAAGAGGAGAAGCCAACGAACGAGACAAAGACAATGACAATCCCGAACGAGAAGATGAATAGAGGTGCAGGGAGGCGTGGATATCAGGCGAATTATGAAAAAGGAATAAGAAGGAGGTGTAGGATATAAAGCTTAGAGAAGAAGTATCCCAAAAAATATCAAGAGATAAAGAAGAAGAAGTTAAGTTATTTTTTTACTAACAATATTTTAGAATTTTTCCACATTTATGGATGTGCAGGAAGAAATTCCCAAAAACATGAAAAGTCATCTCAACCCAACCCCCCCCCCCCCCCCCCCCCCCCCCCAAATAGTATGAAAACTACATTAAAGTTAGAAAATGAGTCTTAATTGGTTATTTAGTCCATAAACTATGTAATCTACCCAAATAAATTTCAGTCCACATATGCATCATGAGTATAAAAAATTATGTCTATTTTACTCTCCAAATTATAGTCTTCAAGTTTGTTGAATGTACTTTCACAATGTAGATATGAACCAATTATTTTAAAAAAGACTTACTATTTCTATGGATTTTTATTTTAATGATTGGGTGTTTTGTCTATTGCAAAAGAGATTTTAAAATAATTGGACCTTGGTAGGATCATATAAAAAATACTCTCATGGCTCCTTTAAATCTTTTCTTCCAATTTCCATGTGTTTTTGTCGTTTTAGAGGCCATAAGTAGTTATGTTCTTAATTTTGGGGTCATGTCTAAGGATTTTCATTCCATACATCTTTTATAAATCCTAACATAGTTATCATTTTAATATATTACTTCTCTACTTTTATGTTTTAATTCCTTTATGGCTTGGATCTTATATTTTAAGAATGGATTTAGATTAAATTATGTATCTTTTAATATTCATGCTTAGAATAAATTCCTTTATTATATGTTATCAAGAATGAGGAATTTTATCTCAATATTCTAAGGAATTAATTATTGAGAAATGTGTAGGCATTATAGTATGTTGAAATGAATGTATAAGTGGGTTTAAAGATATCTTATGTTTGATTTTCTTCAACTTTAACTTAAGTAAAATTTGTTATATCTTAATTTCTATTTTAATAACTTTTATCTTGATTAGTGTTAATCCTTAATAGAATCTTATAATTCTTTAAACCTATGTTAGCAAAACGTATCAAATATATATAATGTTATGTAAGGTGATGCAGATCAATTACTTGCATAATTTGGTTCACTTGCCAAATATTGTGAACAAATATTTGTATGAAATATGTTTTTATAATTCATACAAATTAAGGAACAATTTGTTTGTGCTTAAGAAAAATTTTTTTAGAATTGTTTAAAAAAATTAATTTTATTTTTGGGATTCTTGTATAATCAGAAGTTTTTTTTTTTTTTACAATTAAATCACTTTTTTTAAAAAACTTTTGAGAGGCAACTGTTTTCTCTATTTTCTATTGTAACTTTTTTTTTTTAAAGTAACTTTGAGTTGCTTCTTAAAAAAAGGTAGAAAATTGATTATATTTTTATTTTGTTTCTTAAAAAAATTTAAACAAATATTAAAAAATAATCTTAAAAAAAACAGACTCTAAATTTTAGGGGTACATTTTATAAAAACCTTAACATTCAAGTTAATATGTATAAGAACTTTTTTTTTTAAAAATCATATTTATAAGAACTTAAGAGTATAGAAAGTTACAAGACATAAATAACATATTTATATTAGGCTTAAAGGTAATTTTGGTTCCTAAGTTTGTAACTTCTTAATTTTAATATCTCAATTTTAATTATGATATTTCACCCTCTCCCCCCAATTATTTAAATTTCTTAATTTCGTTAAATTGTCACTAATCGTTTAATGTAATGTGTTAACCAATTAATTTAACTTAATTTCAAACTATACTAATTAAACTATGATTAAGAACTAATACACGATCTAATTAACTGAAAAATAAATTGCTTGAAGTAAGTTACAAAAGGAGAAAATAAAAGTTGTCTCATATTATTCTCATTCTTATTCTAGTGCGTCTTCTTCTCTTATACTTCATATTTTTATGGTGCATCTTCTTCTCTCATTCTTCATCTTATATTGCTCTTCTTCTTCATCTTATTATTAACCCTTTTTTTGTCGTGCTTCTTATTCTCCAACAATGAACCCCAAATTTCATACTTTTGTAATGCTTCTTCTCTATTTTCTTGCACTTGGAGGTTTAGGGTTTTTTATTTTTTCTCCCTGATGTATAATACTCTGGGTTAAAATCCGCAGTGGTTGTCAATAGAGCTAATACTTTGGGTCTTAATTGTTGGAGATTTTCTCAAAAATGCAAAGAAGTCAAAATATAGTTTTGCATAATGTTCTAGTTTTGATGATGAACACTAGTTTTCCTAAGTTCGATGTTATAACTTATATTGTATGAATGTGTGCGAATCATATCATACATCCATATAAATACTTTTATCTTGATTCAAAGTAATTAAGTATATCCTTGATCTTGATTCATTCTAAGCATTGATTAGCCATACATGACTGAGATTATTAGCCCCTAAAATGTTTTGAAAAATCTAGTAAATCTCATTAATGTTGCAAGTTGAAAGTAAGTAATTGCGTTATGAAATTAGTATTTGTATAGGATTTATTTTACATTTAATTTTGTTTTAGGCCCATTTTTGGCCCTCCTTAGCCCAATTCGATTGGAGTAAAGTCCACGGCGCTAAGTGAGTGGAGAAGAGACTTGGAGAGATTTTGAGAATCATTTGTGAATTTTGGAAATTCTTTTGAGTTGATGGAATAGAACTTTTCTCTTGCATTTTTCGGTTGCTATTTTCTTTTCCCTTTCTTTTAATTTTATTTGCTTCAAGAAATGTTCAACCTTCTTCTTCTTCATCACACTTTAAGTATTGTTCTCTAACTTTGCCTTTTAAAGATTTCACTTCTTGATTGAGAATTGTATGTCTCTAACTTATATAATTCAATTGAATGATATAACTTTTAATCACAAGAAACCGAATTGATTGATTGATTTCTTGGAATGCAAGGTTAGAACAAAATCAATTTATGATTTTGATTCGTTTTTTCAATATCTTTTTCAATTTCACAGTTTGAATTCATTCTACAATTTCAATTCCTTCCAATTTCCATTTCTGCAATTTTTGTGTTTCAAACTTCTTGATTTAATTTTGCATTTACATTTCAATTTCTTGCTTTGTAAATTTAGTTTTACAGTTTTCCTTGTTAATTCAGTTTTTTCTGTTAATACAGTTTTTATTTGTTCACAAAATTTTACTTATTTTTTAATTTTTGAATGCTAAAATCAAATTAAATTTATTTAAAAAAATATATTTAACCAAAATAAATTACTTTTGGGTGATTTTAAGTTTTTAATTTTTTATTTGAAAGACATTTTAAAAATGAAAGCTTTTTTTTTTGTTTTTACATTTTTAAACTTATCAGAAGAGTTATAATTAACTAAGAATTTTTAAACTGATAATACATAAGTATTTTTTAATAATAAAAAAAATTAATTAATATACACTAACATTCTATCAAAGTTTTTTATTTATGGTAAGTTTATTAGTTTTATTTATTAATATTTTAAAAATAATATAAATTAAAAATTGTGATAGGTGTAAAACCATTTTAATAAAAAGATGTTTTTGGTTTTCAATTTTGAGTTTCTCCGATTCAATAGATGTGTTTAGCTACCTCTCTCTTGAACACTATAGTTGTACTCTCCCTCAAAAGCAGCATCCGTCCGGCGGCTCATTGCTCCCATGGTTCCCTCGCCGCCAGTGACGATGTTAGTGTGATTGCCACCCTCTCTATGCCACCGTCAAACCACCACTTTCTTTCTCTATTTTAGTGTTTGTCTTCTCTCAAACTGCTGCTTGCATATGGGCTCTATGTCTTTGCTCATGCCATGTTAGAACTAATAGGTCACCACATTGGAATGCAAGTTCCCTCATAGAATGAATTAATTCACTGACATGCTTTTTATATCCACTGACATGGAATGTAAAACTTCCTTCATAGAAATCCCATCCCTTTTTAATTTTTTATTTTTAATCCTTTTGTCTACATTTATTTTTATAAGATAATTTTTATGATGTTTTTCTTAATTTAAAGAGTATTAATACTTTAAATTGTAGATTTTATCTATGTTATTTTTTATAATTAAAATAAATTTTATTTATTTATATATAAATAGATAAATATGTTTAGAATTTATAATAAAATAATTTTATAAAATTATTTAAAATAAGTTTATAAATAAATTTTTAAAATAAAATTATTTTACTATAAATTCTAGTCATATTTATTTATTTATAAATAAATAAATAAAAATTATTTCAATTTATTAAAATATAATTTTAATAAAATTTACAATTTAATTAGTTAAAAAAAATATCAATATTCTTCGAATTAAGAAATTATCATGAACTCTCTCTTCTTACAATACAGGATTTGATATCATATTTGACTTATTTTATCAATTTTTAACTAACAACTTTTTAAAAACTTAAAAAATAAACTAAAAATTGAGAACTTAAAATTAAAGCTGATTATAGTTTTGAAAAAATTTCAAAAGCAAAAAACATCAGGAAGGTGACTAAGATTTTACGTAGCGTTTAGAGTGATGATTGATGGGATGTGTTTGGGCATTCACAAAATTTACGTGGTTTGAATCATTCTAACGTTGATGATATGGACCAATGATTCTCTAGCACATGCGTACCCGTAAAATCATGGATGGACACAGATTTAAAAGATGTATTATGATTCTAAATTTTAGACTTAATAGTTGCAGCACTCTAGGCCCCTATCCAACATGTATTATGGTTCATTCAACCTCTGGTTCTTTCTAGAAGAGTAAGATCACACCTTTACGGGGCTCATCTACATGTGGACTCTCCACAAATGTTCCATTATATTTGGTTTTTCTCTTTTCTAACCTTTTTTTCTTGATTTTTGTAATTTCTTTTTCACTTAATAAGTCAGTCAGAGATATTTGATAACTTTTCTACCTTTATTTTTTTTAGTGTCAAAATTACTTTTAATGAAGTAAAAATAAAGAGATTTATTTTATTAATTTAAAAATAACTATCAATAACTTTAATATAATTTCTAATGTAACAATTATCACATCAGACATATTTTCATTAAAGTTATTTTATAATTACATGAGTTATATTAAATTAAATAATCTAACATTTCTCTCACTAGGTTCATGTAATGACTTGAAATTTCAACATCAAACTATAAGTGCACAAAATACATTGAAGTTAAAAGTCACCATCATTAATTGAATTAAAATTATTGAATCATGGCGGTCGCAAGTTATCCAAACAACTTGATCACTTTCATGTATCATACATTGTTCGATTCAACTCAACTTTAATAATAGAGTTTACAGTGTCAGTGTAAAAGTCAACAAACTTACCATAAATAAAGAGTTGTGATTGAATATCGTTGTAAAAAATATTTACACTAACAGTATATACCAATTAAACTCTTAATAATATATATTGTAATATGTTTATTTAATATCCTTTCAATACACATCATGTCATCTCACTAAAACAATAATGTATATCATATAATGCGAATGACATAACAAGCAGAAACACCAATATAATTGAATTCACCAGTGTCATATAATACGAGCATTATTATAATATATATATATATATATATATATATATATATATATATATATATATGTGTGTGTGTCTAAGCCTTTAGTTAAAAAATCTGCTACCATTAAGCTTGTACCAATATGCTCAATTGACATTCCATGTTTCTGCATTTCTTCTTAAACTATCAAATACTTCAAATCCATGTGTTTTGCTCCTTTAGAGTATTTGTCATTCTTAGAGAAGAAGACAGCTGCAAAGTTATAATAATAAATCCTTAACAGTCTGGCTATATTGTCATGCTTGAATTGTGACCTCAAAGCATGCCACAAATTCAGCCTCCATGGTAAAAGTGGCAATCATAGATTATTTTGCACTTTTCCATGATATTGCTCCTTCAGTCATCAATAAAAGTGATAAAATACTTTTCTTCGCTCCAAGACGGAACATAAAAAAGGTCCACAAATATTAGTGTGTATCAATTCTAGAAGTTCATTACTTTTTTTAGTAGGATTCTTTGATATTTGTTTGGTTTGTTTTCCTTTAATGCAATCCAAACATATATCTCAGTCACCAAAATCTAATTGAGACAACATTTCATTTTTTATTAACCTCATTATCCTTCCTCTGGATATGTGACCTAATCACCATGCACATTACACTTACGACTAACATCACATTCAACATTAAACAAAGATTCCATAAACTTTGCATCAAGATTGAAACAATACAAACCATCTATTAAAGTACCAAATCCATAACAATATACATCTTTAAATAAAGAAAATACATTGTTTCCAATCTTAAATTAAAACCTAATTGATCAATCTTTGCAACTGAAATTAAATTCTTGGTATATCCAAGTACATAGAGACATCCTTCCAAATCCACATGACAATTAGTGTCTAAGATTAATCTATATGTCCCAATATCATCTATTCTTGGCTTCATTTTATTTCCCATATAGAGAAACTTTTCAGTTCCTCTTATGGTTTGGATCGAAAGGAATCCCATCATAATATGTGACATATAAGCAGTTACTCCAGAATCAAGTTAGCAGGTGTTATTAGTTACCTTAACAAGATTTATTCAAAATTTACACACACACACACACATATATATATATATATATACGTTTCTTTTCAAACCATTTCTTCCTTTTTGGATAGTCTTTCTTGAAGTGGCCATTCTTCTTGTAAAAGAAGTACTTCTTTTATTTACAAACTCATCTCTCTTTAATCTTTAATTGGGATTTTCCCTTACCATGTTTACTTTTACCCGACTTGCTATGAATGGTACTGGTTCCTTCCTGAGTCACAAGATAAATTGGGTTGTCCTTCATCTTTTTTAACCTCCCTTCCTCCTGAATTAACATGGTCTTAATTTCTTGAAAATTCCACTTTTCTATTCACTTGAAATTGACCAAATTCAGTAGGAAAAAGGGTTCAAAATAAATTGTACCAGAAATGACTCACTCGCTTCCATTTCCATGGAATTCAACTTTGGTGTCAGAATAGTTATTGTTGTCAAATGATCATGAATTGGTTGAGATTAATCAAGCTTCTTATTGGTCAACTCACTTGATAGGTTGCCACAATTGACTTGTCAGTCATGTTAGATTGTGAGTAATTCTTCACCAATTTCATGAATTTCGTAACATTCTCTGTTTTGGGAATAAATGGTTTTACATTTGCAATCATTGTTGTTCTCATCAAGTTTAGTGCGAATCTGTTATACCGCTCCCAAACCTCATGTAGAGACTTGTCAGCATCAATACTGGTCTTTGTAATGATTGGGTGGCTATCCATCACCAATGCAAGGTCTAAGTCCATTACACTTAATTGAAATTGGATTATTTCAGACCAATCATCCTAAATTACCCCATTGAACTTAATCATTAAATTTTTCGAAGTAAACATATTATGAACAATTGCATACATACATACAAAACATACTCACACATTAATGTTTTGAATAACTATGATAGATTCAAACTATTAAAATTTTAATCATGCATTTAAATTCACCTTTGTATGATAAATAAACACATCGTCGTATCCATAATAATGTTAAACAAATATACTTTAATATGTGCAATAAACCATACTTTTCTTGACATGTATAATATCTTTGGATATACATACACTCAAGAAGTATGTAAAAAACATATTATTTTTTATTATTAATTAATAATAATGGTTCACTTTTGGGCAATTCATACGTCCCTTTAATTAACAATTTCATTCAACCCAAATACAAACTTTTATAGCATTATTTTATCAATGAATCATATAATTTGGAAACATAAGACTTTAAATTTGACCACTTTGATGATTAACAATTTTTTTCTTAATATGTGATTGAAAATTAATTTCTTTTCTATAAAATAGTTTTAGAAAATATTCTAATTCATTCTCAAAAGTAATTTTACAAATAATGAAACATTACAGTAACGAGATACAAGCAAAATTAATCCATGAGTGTAGCCTGCAAATTCAATAATGAAATGACATTATAGTTAGGGGATTTAATCACCCTTTCAGTATGATATTTAATCACCCCTTCAATATGGGATTTAATCATTCTTCCACTACGAGATTTATAACATTTATAGTATGTCGTATAAACCATTATAAAAAATCAATATCATTGAAAAATTAATTCATACGCAGGGGAAAACATAAAAAATAATCCCTAATTTAAAATGAAGGTAAATATAATTTGGGAAATAAAATCATCAATGGAGAATTATATTATTCGTAACCTTGCTCTGATACCAATTGAAAACATAATTTGACTTTTATGTGCAATTTCCTAGGATTCAATATACAACAAACTAGACTACACCTTCTTAAATAATATATAACTCACATCTAAATACTCTACAATCATCAAGAGAGAGTCCAAAAAGTTTACCTGGATTAATAGTATTGTTCAGAATTACCATATTTGGTTTCTCTCTTCTGTGACTTCCTTTCTTGGTGTCTGTGATGGTGAGAGAACTCTAACCCTTTCTTTTTGTATAATAAGTTTTCAGGAGATACATGTATGTATATATAGAGAGAAAAAGAAATTATCTTTTAAAATTTCTTTTTATAACCTCTTTTTTTCCTATTGCCAAAATTACTCTTAATGAAGTGAAAAAAGAGAAACTTATTTTATTAATTTAAAAACAACCCTTGATGACTTTAATATAATTTCTAGTCTAACAATCATCACATTAGACATATTTTCATTAAAGTCATTTCATAATTACATGAGCCAATTAAATAATCTAACATTGAAAGTCTACCAGAGAGAGTTTTTTCTTGTTTATTTAGTCATTACTACTAGCAAAAAAATTGGAAGTAGAGAGTTGATTAGAGATTCAAAAAGTAAAAATGATAGAGAAGAAATAAATTATATACTTATTTTTTCCTACAAATAAGACAGTATTTTTGTATCAAAGTGGATACAATACAAAACCGATCTTTTAAGTACACCTGTTTTGAATACTCGTAAGTCGTAACCCAAACAAGTCATATAGTGTAGAGTACTTGTGTGTCTATTCAAGGGAATAAACATTAATGTTAATATAAGGTTTTATTAAAAATATATTTTAGATTAAGAATATAGTAAATAAATAAGTTTTAAATATAAATACTAAAAAAATTTAAGAATTAGAATAAATAATATCATACAAAAAAGTATTAATCAAACAAAGTTACCATTTAATACATTAGTTACAAAGTTTATATTTAAATAAATGTATTAAATACTTAGGAAAAATAGGTTTGAAATGTTTGACCAAAATGTTAGAAATTTAATTATTATATAAATAAATAAGTAATTTAAAATTGTTGCCATAGAAATAGGATTATGAACTTAACTTATAAACTCATAAGAGTTTACTTTATATAAAAATAAAAAAATAATTATAAATAATATATAATTAAACATCACTATCAGATAATAAATTACAAAAGTTATAATAATTGTAATACATTCTCATCGATTTTTTGTATTACTGAAAAATGAATGTTTGGTGTTTTTAAAGAGAAATATTCTTCGAATTAAGAGTGATGACATACTAAATGAATATGTGTTGAACTATAAACACATATAAAACAACAAAATTTATTGACTCAATAGTAAATTTGAGAATTTACAGAGTTTGTATAAAGTTCACAAAATTTAAAATACACTTATATATAATTTTTGTTATAATTACAATATTATTATTAAGTTTTTACATATTTTTTTAATTTTTGAAAACATTAAAAATTCTTTTCTATTTTTTTATTCTAATTGTCTTTAAAAATGTTTTACAAATTATAATTAAACATATTTTCAGTATTGCTTTATATGAAAATGAAAACAAAAAACACTCAAACCAAATACCACCCCAATGAATTTTTATAAGGAACTAGAAATGTAATTGCTTTAAGTATTCTCTTGACTCTAAATAAATATCATTAAATACTAAGTGAAAAAATTTGATATTTATAACGGTTATAACACATTTCACTAATACTATTTAATAAATACTAATCAATAAATCAAATATTGTTTCTCCTATAAATTGACAGTAATGTGGTTTATAATATAAAAAAAATTTAAAAATGGAAAAAACTTTCATGTCTACAATAGTTAAAACTTTTTTCACTAACATTGTTCGAAAATATTAATTAAACACCAACCCGTCCATTGATGAGCACTGCAACAGTTTATCTCTACCGAGATATTGACATTGTCCGTGCTTGGCCAAACATAATTACTTACAAAGTATGTTATGCAGTTAAATATTACCAATCTGAGATACAAGTATGGCCAAGGTGCTGAGGTACACCAAAATTATTCAGTTAATAACAGACCTTTTTCTTCACAGCATAGGTCATGATATTAAAAAAAGGTAATGAATCTTAAGCTAAAATTTAAAATATTACAGAAGAAATTCTTAACGAATTTGAAGGGGGCTAACTGTCAAAAGTGCTTTAGGGAGATACGCTTCGTTTTGGAAAGCAACCTGCGCGCTGATAATATCATTCCTTCTTTTTTGGAACTTTCCTATTATTATTACTAAAGGGTGAGAAACACTTCTTGGCTCTTTATATTTTTAAATAAAATAAATTATTAGCATTTAATTTTTTTAGTAGTTAATTAAAAAGAAGAAAAAATATGAAAATGAAAACTAAAAAGAGAGAAAAAATTAAATAAAATATGTGATTAGTAGTCATATTAATAGTGTTTCTTGTGAAATTCATTTTAATGAAAATAAATATTTAAAATCAATGAATTATCATTCTAAAAACAAAAAAAAATTATATTTATTTAAATAACTTTTAAAATACAACAGTGTACGAGTGTGTGAATTCTTTTTGTCAAATTAGTTTGTAATTTATGAAGCCTCAAAACATGAAATTTTGACTTAGGAGATATGAGATTTGACGAAAATATGAGTTTTGTTCAATTAAGTCTCAAGTTATTCATGAAAAAGTTGTTTAAAAAACAATTAAAAGTGCAATGAAAATAAATAAAATGCGATGTAAAAGAAACACTAAAAGTTATACTTCTAATGAAATCAATAAATGCATGAAATGTAAAAGAAATGTGATTTAAACTCCAAAGAAAAAACTCAAAGTTCTACTTCTAATGAAAAAAATAAATGCATCAATTTAAAGGAACAATAAAGAAAATTTGCAGGATGAACTGCACTCAAAGTGGTTAAGAACATACATTTTAATCCATTCACTCGTTACCATGCTTAGGTATCTTGAGTTTACAAGATTTTGTGTAAATGTTTCAACCCCTATTTTGGTGTGAGTGAAAGGTATATATAGACATTGCTACAACGAACACTTGTCCTTAGAGTTTGAAAGAAAATAATATTTTATTCTCAACAACAATAAACCACTAAGAACTTCCTAACTTCTAGTATTTACCTCAACATATAGTAACTTTCACATTGACCTCCGATCCTTGTTTTATTTGTCTCTCAATTCTTTTTAGACTTGTTTTATAGAGGTGGATTGCCTCCTCGACTTGCTTGATTCTCGATCTCGCTCTCTAAGCATTCTTGATCTCTTTCGAGAGTCTTGACTGGTTCGTGTTAGACACCGATCTCGTTTATCAAGATCAAACTCTTTGTCCAATATTCCTATTTACTTGAGTCCAAAATTCTTCTTTTATTGTCTCTTTTTAGTGTTATCTTCCCTCGATCTTAGCATGTCTTTATCAAGTTATTGCTTTATTTATCATCATATTATAGTATCTCAAGAAATACAAAAAATATGGACAAAAAACCTCATGTTTACTTAGAATTATTTTCTACACACCAAGTAGTTAATTAAAGATGAAAAAATCAAATTAAATGTGTACAAAATATGAGTATTCCCATTATATTATTATTGGAGCAATGCTTTTGCCCTATGCTAGTTGTTTGTGTCCAAAATTAGCAAGAACCAACGTCCTTTGCGAAAGTTGAGATCAACGTGGGGCTTCTTGAGTTTCAGCCCATTAAGGAAGGCCTGTTATATCTTTGACATTAACATGTTCTTTTCCATCTAGCAGGTTTTCATTACGTTGCAGAAAGTACACAAGAAACCAACAAGCAAAACCAATAATTGTTTGTCTGATAGTTACAGGAACTTGTAATTCGAGATTCGAATGAAAAGCCTGTGTGGGTAAATAGGAATTGACCACATGTAATAAATAATTTAATCTTTCCAATATCCCAAGCCAAAGCAATATTGTTATTAGATGGTAATTTTCTACCAAAATTAGCACAGTTCCAAACATGTGTGCAAAACAAGAATAACTTTGCTACTTGTAATTATTTTGGTGTATAGACTTGATCATAAAAATATGGAAAACCACAGTAACATCTCAGTTTCATAAATTTGGCAAAACAAGAAGGTGGTGCATAGTAGTTGGTGTATCTCAATGTACAAAAGTATTAGTAATTCAAGTTTAATTTCCTTCAGTCAGTCGATGTTAGACATTGAGAACTGATAAAAATAAAATGCACGGGCAACCTAAAGGGCCATATCTTAAATACATTATATTCTGCCTAGCTTAAGGTATACATTGCCATTCTAAACAACAAACCTAGTAACCATCAGACAACATACAGTTTACATATGTCAATGAACAAAGAGAAAAGAAGTTACAGGAATAAGTAAAAAAGTTCCTATATGATCTAGCAACGAGCAGAAACATATATAACCAACGTTCTGTGCGGAGCATGGCCTGCATCACAATAAAAAATATAAATAGAAGAACTAGTTGTCAGTCAAATTTCATGTGTAGGCCAAAAACACAAGACTCGTTAAAATGTCACAATGAAAGAAAATAATTAACTGAGGAACATTAACATCGGAGTGGTAACATAGACCACGGAGGACAGGAAAGGAAAATGAGGCAGGGAACACAAAGAACTCTATTGCACAAGTGGGGAAAACAGTTTCAAACATACAGGTCGGGATGTAAAGATGAGTGGCTTGTTTCCATCATGACAAATTATTGTAGTAATGCTTTAGAAAAAAGTTAAGTACCAAAACCCATCAGGACAATAGATAAATAAACATAAACATAAGATGAAAGAAAAGGTTAACCTTATATGGCAATTGATCAGCACTAACAGGTGTCGGCCTGTTTAAATAGATGATGGCGTGCTAACATCTCTGGTATTCCTAAAGCAGAAATGCTTTCACATCCAAGTAACTCTTGAAGTTTTGCATCACATAATATCACAATTGCATTTAAAGGATCCTACAAATAACATGGAGCAATTGTAGATCAAACAATTACGGACACCATGAAAAGCTTCACAAAAAGAAATTGCATGAGGACAAATATTCCTTCTTTTTTTGTATATTTAAGCATATCAAATAGTTAAAAGAAAAAGACAGGAGCTATGAAAGTAATTTTGAAACAAATATCATAAAATAGAAGACTTTTCTTTAATTTCTTTTCGTTTGCAGACCAGTGATGTTTTTATATGAAGAATTTTCAATTGTTTGAATAGTTTAAACTCCACTGTAAAAACCCATCATCTTCTTAATTCTTGTGTATGTTGGAATCTTAAACTGAAGGTTGAAGCCTGTGTGATTGTACGGGTATATAAGAGTGGAGAAAGTACATAACATAGCTACAGACCTCCAAATGATGAAGCTTGATGTACTCCCAAACAAGTTTTATGGCTTCAGATTGTTGCATCTCTCTTCTCTCAGTTCCCAAAAATTTGGCAAGTGCTTCAGATATTACCACGGTAGATGAAGCAGGTTCAGCACTTTTAGTTTTAATTTCAGCTTCCACCCTCACTCGCTTAGCTTGTGATTCCTCTGGGGTGACAAAATTGAAAGAATATTATTAATTTATTAAAGAACCAACAATACTCCAGGTTCGAAAGATGGTAAGTGGTAACACAGCATCCTTGATAAATTTCTAAATAAATACTTATAGGAATAAAAATTAAGAAGGTAAAATAAATTAAGCTTTTTGCATAACGTAAAATATGCTTTTAGAGAGGTTGAATGAAAGGATTTCTACAAAAGTTGAAGTGCATAAGTTGTTTTTAATCTATGGGAGAAACTTGATTTATTTTAGCTTCTTGTTTTCCTCTGCCATAAATACTTATTGAGAAGTTTATGAAAACGGGATAGTATATACTACTTACTTGTAGGTCCAAGTGGAATAATGTGCTTAGCTAGCAACTGATTCATCTTGAACATGTCAGTACAGTCTGTCTCGAATACCAAACGCAGTGCATCATCACAAATTATCTTTCTTTTGTTACCAGGATCTTGGAGGTTGTTTTTCTTTATGTATGCCCACAGCTGCCTCACAATCTGAATTGAGCATATCAAAGTGTTCCAAAAGAATTTGTTTCTTAATAACCAACGGTTCATTTCTGATAAATGAAGATTCATGCTTTAACGATGAAAGTAAGAGAGGATCTAAGTTAGTTTGGAGTAAAGTACCTCAGTTCTTGGCAATGCCGGCTCACCAACAACTGCCTGTAGTTCAGGAGAAACACCACAAACTTTGTTTAGACCACCAGCACCGCCTCTTCTTTTGCCTCCAGTTTGAACACTGGTCAATCATTCATAAAGAATACCAACAAACCATTTCATATGTTAATTCCATAACGCCATTCTCATTAGAATTAGGATATAGACAGATTGGAGAAAATCATACATATTCAGAGTTAATCAGAACATGACATTTGGCATAGATATTGATCATTTGCCTCAAATTAACTTAATATATGCAATTGGAATATTGGATGCAATACAGTAGCAATATACTTAAATAGTTTAGCAAATCTACCGTGTGCATTAGATCTAAACCCGAGGACTTAAATGGTGAAGAAAGTTACAGTATAAGATTGGCCAGCATAACCCTAATTACGTTCATGTACATATGGAAGAAAAAAATATAATATATGTATATATATAAACTGCTTTTGAACAGTATATTAAGACAATGCATTTTTTTTTTAGGGATAAGACACGGATTTTAAGTTTTCAAAAACGACAAAGAACATTAAGCAAACAAATTGTCACACGTTCTCGTGGTCAATGGAATGGGAATAAATATAGACTAGGGGCAAGAGAAGGCTAGCAAACAAGACTACAAGAGGACAATAGTTTTAAGGAAAGGGATATTGGGGGACCGAGGGTCCTTCTAATAAACAAAAATGATCATGATAACGTAATAAAATCATCAAACGGAAAATGACAAGACATGAACAATTTTACAAGAAAGAAGGGGTAAAGGCGTAAAGCTATGAAATTTCAACAATAACAAAAGTTTCCAATAATAATGATAAAAATAACAAGAAGAACCAACCATTAAGATTTAAGAATAAGAATTTCCAGAAATGGACCGTACTCGAACTACATAGAATAGAAGATCAACCCAAGACCGTAACAGTACTTTGGAGGAAAGCTCTAACCCTGACGAAGCAAACAAAAACCTCGGACCTAAGATCTTAATTAATTAAGAAGAGAACAAGAAAGGCCATGGCCATGAAGTCGCGGTGAAGAAGTTAAAGAGCAAAAGAAAAGGGCATAGAAAAATGTAACCTTTCTTTGGGCACTGGAGGAGGGGCAAGAGTGTCAGCATTTTGAGGAAAGGCGTCAACTTTAGAGGGCGGAGGAGGGTGGGGTTGCTGGAAGTTGATCTGGTCGTGGAGGGCAAAATGGGAAGGGAAGTGGGTGGTTGGGAAGTGGGGTTGGGGTTGGGGATGGGGATGAGTATGGGGGGCAAAATAGTCTTTGTGGAGTGGAGGAGGGTGAGGAACAAATGTGTGTGGGTGTGAGCGGAGAAGAAAGTCGATCTGGTCTCTGATGAAAGTGGCCTTGTGAGAGAGGTCTAACCCTAGTTTGGCCTCGAGCTGCTGAACGACGCCGTTTACCGTGGTTATGGAGTTAGGGTCAGAGTGACGCAGTAGAGACTCCACCCCTTTTGCTATATCCTGGTCCGACACCATTCTTCTTCTTCTTCTTCTTCTTTCTTCACCAGCTTCATATACCAACAGAAAAAACGGCTGCTTATACCCTCTCTCTTCTTCCTCTTTATAACGCCGAAATCACAGAAATGCCCTTGGAGACTTGCAGTTGCAGTTGCAGTTGCAGTTGCAGTGAAACAGATGACATAAGGTAATTAGTTGTTGAGGGGTAGAAATGTAAAATGGGTAAAAGTTGCAGTGGGAAGAAGGGTCTTGCTTCTTTTTGACGTTAAAGATGAAAGGCATGACAAATGGATAAAGTGGAAACCGTCTCCACCTCTTGGGATTGGGACTTTGGCAACCGGGAATGAGGTAAAAGGGAAGCAACATGGAATTACGGAATTGCCATTTATCTTTCAAAACAGAAATTAGTTTGTACAGGGAATCCATCAGTGGTTAGGGATTAGAAGTGTTGGGTCAACAAATTAAGATTGTGAAACTGGTGGGGCTTCATCTTCATCTACTACTCAGCTAACACAGTCAACGTTTCGCTCCAAGGCAACAACCATGGCCCAATTTCACTCCAAATATGAAAATCTATTTTCATCAGTCATTACCACAACTTTCAACACATTTAAACGTCACTTATGACAATACTTCAATTCTCATTCAACTTGCCTTTCAAACATGCATGCACTAATTTATCAGGACCTCCTCAGATTCTTTAAAAATTATTGTACCACAAGAAAATCAAAATAACTTCTCTGTCTAAATTAACACACTTTATATAAATTAATCTACAGAAAAATCCTACAATCTTTTAAATAAAGTTATAAAAAACTTTTCTAATTTTTATTTTATATTTTTTTCTCTTAAAAAGCTCACCCAAAATTATATCTTACTGGTATTTTTCCACGTGAAGATTTCCCAATCTTGCCAAAGGCAAATTAGATGTTACAAGGAATTTCTCCCAGCACCTCCATATTCTCTCCTAGCACCTTTATAATCTTATCAAATATCTAAATTAGTCTTAGGTAAAAAAAAAAGTTAAAACCACTTCTATCTTTGTAGCTTTCTTCACTTCTTCGTTCAGATTGACTTCAAATCCAGACGCACAACTCCACACGACACTCTTCCTCCTTTATGACGCACCTCTTCTTTCATCTCGCAAGTTCTTTGTTCGGAAATCGAGCGTCACAAGTTCAGCAACGCAGCAACAAACCTCCTCCTTTGTCTCGCACCCTCATTCACACATTCGTCTAGCTTTGTTCTTGCCTCCATTGTAGTCTCGCACACCCTCTGTTGCAGCACTCTCATCCACCTTATTTTGTTCTTGCTTCCAAGTACTTACAATTTTTTTAGCGAGTCCGGATTGGCCAATTTGGACCTACTGAAGAAATTTGTTTTTGCTAGTTTGGATTGTCCAATCCAAACTTGTAAATTTTTTTACAAGTCCGGATTGGTCTATCTGGACTTGTAAAAAAACATTACAAAATTTTTACAAGTCTAGAAAAAAAATTACAAATTTTTTTACAAATTCGAATTACACATTCCACACTGAAGAATACTATAATTGTGAGAGAGGTGCCAAAATTTTAATTTTGTTTATATAAGATTATTTTTGTCATTTTTAAAAATTATGGAGGTGAAGGGAGAAAATATGGAAGTGTAGAGAGAAATTCTCGATGTAATATGACCTAGCCCACACAAAGTTTTTTTTTACAAACAAATGAATTTTGTAATAAAAAAATTGCAAAATTATTTATCTTTTATTAATGTAAAAAATTATTATAATTATTTTTTAAATTATTTTTTAACTACATTTTATATTAAAAATTAATTAATAAGTAATTAAAATATAATTAGTTAATAATTTCATAAATAAAATAGTTTTAGTTATAATAAAAGCTACAAATATTATGTATAGGAGATAAATATTTGCTCAAATCAGTTAATTAAATAATTTATAATTTTTAAATATTCATGCTAAAAATTAAATAAATAGTTACTTAATAATGTTACAAACAAAAGTATTTTTTTTGTTTTTTTTATCCTTATAATAAGAGTTGAAGACAGTGTCATCGAGTTTATAACAACTCACACACTACTTCATCAGTTGAACTAGATCCCATTGACATTAAAGTATTTTTTGTTACAACAAAGATAACAAATGTAATTTATGAAAAATACCATTAATTTCTATATTACTTTATAATTGTTTATTTTTTAAACATTAAAATATTAAATTTACTAAGTTAATAATATCGTAAGTTAAAATAGTTTACTTATTATATAAACTTCAACTATCATAAATTAAAATGTTTTTAGTTATGATAAAGACTACAATTATTATTTATGGGAAACAAGATCTCCCTTAAGATCATTGACAATGGTTATGCATAAGTATGTTAACCTATAAAATAAACTCAATTTAGTTGGGATTGTTTCTTCTACACCTTCATAAACTTCTCCATGCACCTTTATAATTTATTAAAGACCAAAATAAATATCATTGAGTGACTCTTTAGAATGGTAATCTGAATTTTTTTTTTCTGAATTTGGATCACCTAATCCAGACTCATTAAAATATGTTTTTTCCAAATTCAGATTAGATAATCTGAAGATTACTTTTTTTCACAAATTTAGATTCATTAAAATCTATTTTCTTACAAGTCCGGATGAAGTAATCTGAGCTTGTGTTACAAAGCTTAGTTTTAATGAATTCAAATTTTTTTTTACAAGTTTGGACTACCTAATTTAGACTTTTATTATAAAGCTTATGGTTGGAGTTCACTACATATAGATGTGTGTTTAGCATGTGTTTCGCTTGATGGCTTCCATGTGAAGTTACTATTTAAGTACCCCTCTTTTTAATATAAGTAAGAAGAGTTCATATTTAATTATTTTGTTACATGCTCCCCACTACTTCTATATTTTTCTTCTTTTGTTTTTCTATGGTGGTAGTATTTACCATCATATTTTTTCCATTCTTGACCCACCATGAGAATTTCTTTCCTTTCTCATTTATTTTTATTTAATTTCTCTATTTTTTCTATTCTTATTTTTCAAGTTTTTCTCTTAATTCTTTTTCTAGTCTTTCTCTCTCTTTTTTTCTTCTTTTATCCTCTCTTTTGTTTCTAACTACCTTTTCTCTCTTTTTCAATTCTTTTAATCTTTCTCTCTCAACTCTTTTCTTATCACTACTCTTAATTCTTTTCTTAGTTCCTTTCTCCATTCATTTTCTCTTTTAACTCTCTCACTCTATGTCTTTCTCTTTCTCTCAATTCTTTCAAATTATCTTTTTCTCTCATTTTCTATTTTTTCAAGCTCTCTCTTTCTTAACCTTCTTTCTTCTTTCTCTATTGCTCTCTCTTCTTTTCTTTGATTTTCTTCCACTCTCCATATCCTAAATTCCTCTAAAGTTTGGCATAACGATCTTTTCTAGGGAACTCTTTTAGTTAAGGTGGATTCAAACTCACCAAAATAATATTCGTGTTGAAGTATATCAAGGCTTGCAAGATGCTTTACATGTAAGAGAAACTACTACATGTATTCATTATGACATAGATTGTCACAATACAATGTTCAATAACCACTATCTCTAAAACATTTTTTCTTGTTAAGAAAATGTTAGCAAAAGAACAATATTAACTTCCTTATTTATTGGTAATAGTCAAGACCTGACGCAACGTTATGAAAATGGTATGACTATTGTCCTTAATGATGGAAAATCAGATATTTTTCTTACAATGACACGCAATCCTTCTTGGAATGAAGTATCTTCCAGACTTGCCAACAAGAATTTTTAGAGCAAACTTTGAGTAGTTGAAAGATGATGTAATTAATAAAGGTGTCCTCGGAAAGGTTAATAGATACATGTATGTCACAAAATTTCTAAAACAAGGTCTACAACATGTTCATATGCTACTAATCTTAGAAAACAATGATAAGTTACGTGAGCCAGAAGATTATGATGTCATTAATACCAAAGATTGAATAAGAACCACAATTGTATGAAGTTGTACTAAAACATGTGATCCACAGACCTTGTGGGACTCTTAATCCTAGATCTCCATGTATAAAGAATGGTAATTGTAAGAAAAGATACCAAAACAGTTCTTAGAGAATACACGACAAGGTAATGACTTATATCCAGAGTATAGAAGACACTTCAATGAACCAATATCTATAAATAGAAATGTCATTCTTGATAATAGATGGGTAGTTCCTTATAATCCTTGGTTAGTATTCAAATTGATTGCCACATAAATGTTGAAGTATGAAGTAACATTAAGAGTAGTAAATATTTGTATAAGTATGTTTATAAAGGTCTTCATCGAGTGTCAATGGAGGTTCAAAGGGGATCAAGTGTGGATGAGGTTAAACAATACATTGATGCTAAATGGATTTGTGCTCCTAAGGCTTTGTGGAAGATATTTAGATATACCCTTTATCGATTATATCCATGTGTTGAAAGGTGATGCACTCCTTTGATCTCTTCAACCAAGGTTCCTTCCTCTAAGAAGATCGGGGGTGAAGAGGTTAGGAATGGGGAGGGAGACACCACTTTCTCCAAGGATAAAGATGAGTAAAAAAATTTATGAGGATCGCCACAAGGGAGAAGTCTCTTGATAAAAACTTTTAGAAAGAGATTCCTCAAGAGAGAGGATTCTCAAGATGACACTCTAATAGAGAAATACTCAAATAGAGACTTACTTCATTAATTCAGGTGTGATCATTACAAGAGAGGTTAGGTGTATTTATAGCCCAATAAAAAGACTAGGCACTCAAAACTAGGGAATGTGGGACTTTAAGCCTAATTAGGATTAGAATAACTAATCCCTCTAAAGCCCACTAAAGTGGCGCCTAACTTAAGCATGGAGGGTGTCACAGTCTAAACAAGGAGGTGTAGGAAGAGATCCAACACCCCTTGGGCTATTAGGTCCTTTAATCTCCTCACATTTCCTCTTAAGCTAATTACACCCTTTAATCTAAAAATAAGTATAAATGGTCGAATACATGGCCTAAAGGGAAATTAAAAACTAACTACTATTTACAAAGGTAACTCTATGGACTATGGCCTAATGAATTCAATATTCATCATGAGTTGAGGTCTTGATGAGTCCTTCTGGGTCAAATATTCCTCTATCCTCCTTGCCATGACCCTAGTGAAAGAGCCCTTGGTAGGCAAGATAGCATCAAAAGGTTACAAATTCATTTACTAAATTGCCATAAACTATGATTCTATAATTATCAATGCATAAATGATATATTAAATAATGACCACAACTCTAAAATAATGCTTACATAGTTCTTTGCCTTGAATTGTAACGATCAACAAGCTAGAAGTTATTTGTACAAAGAAATTCCAGGACATTATTTTTGGCATAAGAGATATTTGAAATGGTACCCAAGAAAGTAAAAAAAAATGAAAGTAATTGGTTACATTTATACAATATCTCCTTCAGAAGGCGAGAAATTCTACTTGTGTATTTTGCTATCTTATTTAAGAGACCCAATCAATTGGAAATTCCTACCCACATCAAATGGCACATGCTTTCCTACGTTCAAAAAATCAGCTCAACAATGGGGCTTTTTAGAGAGTGACAATAAAATTCATCAATGCTTAGTTGAAGCATTAAGTTTACGAGCGTCTTACACTTTAAGGAGGTTGTTTGTCACTATGTTAATTTTTTGTGAACCAACTAATGTTAGGATACTATGGAATGAGTTTTATCCTTACATGCTAGAAGATTATCTTTCAACAAGCACTTCCATGAGCATAAATGTGACTAATATGCTACTCAAATACATCGGGTTATACAAGAAGAATTAGCAATAAAAAGGCCAAAGGAAGATGTGGACTCTATACAAAATTTAAATCATGACCAATTCATTGCTTTCAATGTCATTATAGATGCTATCAACTGTGAGGAAAGTCAAGTATTTTTTGTGATGGGCTATGAGGAAAGTGTAAAACATTTCTTTATCGTTCTTTAATTGCACAATTGAGGAGTCAAAACAAAATTGTGTTAGCAATTGCCTCATCTGGGATAGCTGCAACACTATTACTTGGTGGTCGAGCTACACATTCTCGATTTAAGATACCTATCAATGTAGAGTTTAGGTCCTTTTGCTCAATAAGTATATAATCAAAACTTGCAAAGCTCATTAGAGAAACAACATTAATAATTTGAGATGAAGCACCCATGATTAATAGATTTGATTTGGAAGCATTAGATTGATCATAATTTGGTGGGAACATAATGATATTAGAGGGGACTTTTAGTAAGTACTTTCTATTATTAAAAAAAGGTACTAAGGCATAAATGATTTTGGCTTGTATTGTAAAGTCTCTGTTATGGGCTATCACAAAAGTCATACATTTACGACAAAACATGTTGTCATTACAAGACCAAAATTTTGTTGAATATCTTATGCCCATTGGAGATGGTACCAAGGCTACCAAATATGATGACATGGTTAAAATTTTTCATCAACTTGCAATAACATGGGAAAGACATAGTTCAATACAAAACTTATATAAGAAACATTTCTCCAATTGGAATCACATACTTGGATGCAACTTATATGGTACAAAGAGCCATATTGACATCGGATATTGGTAAATGATGCCTTTTAAAGAGACAAGGCACTAAACCACAATCTGTGATTACGGTTTGACTAGTTGACTAGTGTCAACTTAGAAGCCACATGACCATACAACTAATGTGACACTAAAATTGCAAGTGATAATTGTGATTTGACCAAGTCAAACCTAAAAATAAACCCACGTTGGTAAATATTTCCACAACATACTCATTTAAGTAATTATTTAAAAAAAAGACCCACTTATGTCAATCACCTAAAGAATAAATGGGAGTTAGTTAAAGCCTCAGAGTAAAGCACTTGAGAGTTAAGAAACCAAAAAGAAAGACTCATGTAGAATAGATAAATACGTTGTCAGAACTTGTAAAAGTTTCATGTCGAAGCATGTTGGAACAGGCCAACAGCAACATCAAAACCTCCACATGGGACAGAGAAAGTGGTGTCAAAATGAGAAAGGCCAACATGGTTCCTGTGTTGACAATAGACACAATGTGTCAATGATAATGTGATGAATTGGTGTGCGACACCAACAACTTCTTCCTTTAGAGATAGGTAGGGTTTGAGAGTTTGATTTTTTTTTTAATTTGTGAATGAGAATGAAGTTTGAGATGAATGAGAAAGAATATAATGTTCAATGAAACCCAAAAAACATGCAAAACGGCATTGGTTTGCCTAATTGCACCAAAATGACATAATTTCAACCATGAAAAATAAAATAAAAAAATCATCGAACCAGACAATTTTAACTAATCTAATTTGGTTTAATTGTTTAACTAATCTGCACATTCAATCAAACAATTGTAGAGCTCGAAATATTATTTAAGAAATTGGGTAAACTAGTAAATTGACTTTTTAATTTTTGGTTTTAGTACATAAAGTTTCTTGACCAGTTAAAATACATCAACTTTTTTATATCAAATATTTTAGTATTTTTATCTATTTTAAATGTTAATTGATGACATGATATTATGTTTGTTATTTTTCATTTCTAGTGTGACTTTTATCCGTCACAAATTAAAAAAAAATTATTAATCATCTTCTCTCAAAACTTAGTTCCTGCATCACCCTTAATAGCCACCATCCCCATCACTTTCATCCCAAGCCCCCACACCCATCTCATATTGTGACTCTCTCACCTTATCCTGTGCACCCCTTCTTCTCGTGTATCTTCCAACCCCCACCTCATCTCATGCCTTTCATCCCTAGAAGCCCTTTCTCCCTCCCCCCTACCACCACCACCCCCCCCATAACTAGGGTTATGCAAAAATTGGGTTTTTTAAAAAACCGAACTGAACCAAATTGTTTAAAACTACTCAATTTTTAAACTTAAAAGCAAACGATTTTATAAAACTAGTTCGAAACAATTATAGATTGAGCTAGTTTTGAATTGTTTTTTTTTTCGGTTAATGTTTTTTTCCATAGTGTTGTGGACATGGCCACAGCGGTGTGGACAACTTGAGAAAGTATTAATCTAGTAAGTGTGCTTCCCATAGGATTGTGGAAAATTATACAGAAGTGCGGGATGCGAAGAAAATGTTCTTTTTTTTATAAAATTAGTAATTAAAATATTTTTAAAACTGGTTTGGCTCAAACTAAATTGCTTAAAAACAATTTAGTTTGAACTGAACTGGTTTTAAAAATAATTCGGTTAATTTTTATTAAACTAGTTTGACTCAAAACTAGTTCGATTCAATTTGAAACCAATTCGGTTTGAACTATTTTTTTGCACACCCCTACCCATAACCTCACCCTGTCTCCAAGCAAAAGGTCCCAACAACACCCCTACCCGGTAACATTTCCCCAGTTCCTACGTCAATGATGCATTGCATTTTTATCAATTTTAATTATAATTTTATTTATTTTTATGTTATTTACATTTAATATTTGCATTTTAGGTGTCTTTTAATTATAATTTGGAATTTTTTATACTTTTAGTGTTTTAGGATATAATTTGCTAGATTTTGATGCGCTTTTGGACTGATTTGGAGTATTTGAGTGAAGTTTGGAGCTTTAGAGGAAATTCAGAAAAAAAATAAATTATGAGTCAATTAATAAAAATTGTATTCTTGTACAAAAATATGCACTTTCTTGTGTAATCAATTTAAGTGTTCTATTTTTATAACATTTTTGGGTTTAGATAAACAAAACCCATTACTTTAAATAGAAAGTTTCTATTCAAAACTAAGGTTTTGAATTTTCATAAAAAATGGCATAGAGAGCAAGGTAGCAAGGCTTAGAACTTCTCCTTTTCTCTTCTCACTCTTTATTTTCGGGTTTGATTATCTTTCATTTCTTTTTTTATATACTCATGGACATGTGTGAGCAGACATCTTATTCTATGATTATGGTTTAACTCTTGACTCTATTGATAATTTATTAAACATTTTTATTGTTCTTACATTGGTTTCTCTTGATTCCTTTTCTATTGTCTTTATCGATACATACATTTTTGTAGTAATAGATGATTAGGAAAGAACTGAATGATGCACTTAATGATTGAAACCCTAGGGAAGGAACTTAAAAATTAAATCACAAAAGTAGGTTTAACCCTTCGAGGACTCAATGAATTAACAAAGAACTTAATGAGTTTAATTAGACATAACTATTACAAAAGTAGAGGTTAATTCAATTAGATACACATTCGTTCGTACCTTGAATGAAAATGAAGATTACCTTACATTAATTCACTTTCACTGAAAACTAAGAAAACTAATAAAGGCATAAAAGATAATTAAAATTGATTTAATATGCAGTCATAACATGGTGTTCCCAATCCTATAAGTTTTCTAAAATTAGAATTTTAAACCCTTGAATTATCTCTTCCTTTATTTTATCAAATATTTGTTGTTTTTCAAATATATAAAAAATCTAAATTGCCTTTTATTTTAGTTACGATTTCCTTCATTTAGATTTTTTATTGTTTGAATTTGTTATTTTTATTTTGATTTTAGAATTCACATAAATTTTATTTTTATTTTTATTAATTATAGAGTTTGATCATTTTCTATTAATTTAAATTATTTACAAAATTAATTGAAATTATAAATAATTACTCTTTACCAAACACATGGTCCTAGTAAAAAAATGATTTTACTATTATTATTTGACGATACCGTATACTTGTAGTTTTCTCATATGATCAACCAAGAAAAATTAATTTTAAATACATTGATTCAGTTATATTTTTATTTTTTTTAATTTGTGGTGGTTAAAAGCACAAGACAGTATAACTTGATAATAAATATAATGACTAATCATCAATTAACACTTAAAATCTACAAAGATATCAAAATATTGAATGAAAAAAAAAAGTTGATGAAACAAAAACAAAAATTTTATGTAAAAAATCAGAAATTTAAAAAAATTAATGTACTAGATACATAATTTACCCTAAAAATTTTGAATATAAGTTCACAAACACTTATTATGTATGCTTAAACTATAAAATTTTAGATTAATTTATAAAAGTAACAAAGTAAAAACTATATCTAAGACTATGATGTGTATAGTATAAATCTTATAAAAAATGTTTGTAGTATAAAACTGTATGGGGAAAAATATTAAACTCCTAAACTTTTTACTTTTTACAAATAAGTACTTAATTTTGTCCCGATGGATCTTATACTTTATTTCCTTTCGTAAATAACTATCATAAACTTTAATTTTATTTAAATCAATTCTTAAATTTTATTTTTTCTTACATATAGATGTCTAAAATTTCAATTTCATTTTAATTAATTCTTAAAATTTACCTATTTCATAAAATAATATCTTATACTCAATTGAAGATGAATTACCAAAATAATATATTAACATTTTATTTATTTAATTTCAAGTGTTTAATAATTTTAATTTTCTAAAATATTTCCAAAATTAAAATAATAAAATTTAGAATTAAAAAAAAATTAAAATTCTTTCTATTAACACTATTATTTTAAAAAAAATAATTTATATATAAGTTTTGAATTCATGTTTTTTAACCTAAATAGTAAGTTGTTGTTGTTCTTCTTCTTCTTCGTTGTTGTTCGGACCCATCGACCATCGTTGTGCTTTCCACTTGCCGTTATTGTCTCTCCCCCTATACAAACCAATTACAAATTCCTTTTTTCTATTAATGCTTAGTGCCCGTGAATCTTTAAAAAATACCATTTTTGTAATGTTTTTGCTGTTGTTCATGAATACAATCATGTACTTAAGTGTGTGATGCAACGATTCATTTGCCTAATTAATTAGTCGCTAGAATTAAATTAGCACATCTTAATTTGCAATTCAAATCTAATAAGCTTTAATTTATAACATGACCATCTTAATTTGAAAAATAAACAAAGGAAACCGTCACAACAAGATTCGAAGTTGGGACCTCCAAATGATGGGCCAAACTTCATACCCCTAGACGAAATCTTTAGTTTGAATTTATTTTTCAATTCAAATCTAATTAAGCTTTAATTGAGGACATGAAAATCTTAATTTGAAAAATATACAAAAGAAAACACACAACAAGATTCAAATCTGAGACCTCATAGTGAGCTTCATATCACTAGCCCAGATGTCTAATTTAATTTTATTTTACAATTCAAACCTAATTAATTAGTTTAAAAAATACTTAAAACATAAATGTAAATATACAACAGCATGGATTAAAACTAAAAGTTAAAACTATAAATTTAATTTATATTTATTAATAATAAATTTCTAGGGATTATAAATTAAATTCCTAGGATTTTATTTACCTTATAATCCCTAAAAATAAAAAAAAATGGGCATTTGAATTTAGTGTGTGAGAGATCCCGAATTTGATTCTTGGAACGCCCTTACTATTGTATATTTACATTTATGTTTTAATTATTTTTTAAACTAACATTATTAAAGTTTAATATATAATCCCTAAGAATTTATTATTAATAAATAATTAATAAATATATAAATTAAATTTATAGTTTATAATTTTAAATTTTAGTTTTAATGCATACTATTGTATATTTACATCTTATATTTTAAATATTTTTTAAACTAATTAATTAGTTTTGAATTGCAAAGTGAAATCAAATTAGACATTTGGTCTAGTGGTGTGAAGCGTGCCCCTCACTGGTCCCATATTCGAATCTTGATAAGAGCTTCAAATTAAGATTGTCACGTCATTAATTAAAATTTAATTAAATTTGAATTATAAAATAAAATTAAAATAGACATCTGGTCTAAGGGTATGAAGTGGTGTCCATCATTTGGAGGTCCCAAGTTAGAATCTTGATGTGACTCTTTAGTTTCTTTATTTTTCAGATTAAGATTGTCATGTTATCTAGCCTAGTAAAGGTCTCAAGTTCGAATCTTTATCTAGACACTATGAAGCGTGACCCATCATTAGATGTCCCAATTTCGAATCAAAGTCTTGGAAAACTGGGGGCACCAATTATTTGTTTTTTTATATAGCATTATATTTGCTTAACAAATATCATTTTACATGCTTTTTTCATAATTACTTTATTTAAGTATGATATTTTTTAGAGTTTAATTGATATACACGGTGTATATCAATTAAAAGTCACATATTCATTGACTTTACTCCTTATTACTTTAAAAATCACATTATGATTAAATGTGTAAATTTTTTTTTACATTAATCATATATACCAATTAAACTTTAAGTTTTATCTGTAAAAGTTAGGTACGAAAATAATTTAAGCGCATTGTTTAACTCTAATTACTTAAAATTTTTAAATAAGAGAAAAAAAAGAGTAAAATAATAAATAAGGAAATAACTAAAAAATGTTTAAACTGTATATTATTATGTTTATACTTTTAAAAATACGACATATCATATTAAATTAAGATAATTTGAAATATTACTCAGACCTTTATTAATAGTATAACCCATTATTGACGAAGGTTTTGCATGAAGTATAATTTAATTAAAATTTTGTTTATAAAGTTAATTATTTATTTATTTTTCTTTTACTTTCTTTCGAATGAAGTTTTTTATTTTCTGCCTGAGCCAAATAGGTTAGGGTGATGATCAGATCCAGAAGAAACGATGAATAAGTAGAAGATAATGATAATTGGAGTTAATAAAATACAGTGACAGATAGAATAGAAGGGTTAGGCCTGGAAGAAGAGAGCATGACAGAGATTCTTAACCTAGGCGGCCCGCCTAGCTTAAGTACGAGGAAACGGCCATGTCGTTGGCATTCCCAATTGACTAAGCCTGATTCCATCACTCAAAACTGGAGTTGTTTGCAGCACAAGCTCAAGTGCAACGGCAAATTCCTCTGCCTTTTCTCCGATAACAGAAAAGAGGTCTTTCTCAACTTAATCATTTCTATTTACTTCTCAAATTCTGTTTCTCAAGTGCTTATTTTATATACTGTTTGCTTTGCCTTATCCATGCGTTTGGGAGTGGGCTCTATGCAGTTCCAAGCATAAGCTTGCTCATATCTCTGTACTGCAGTTTCTAGCATTTTGTGGCTGTACTTATGAATTTTCTTTCTTTTAGTTTTATTTTCCAATTGAAGGTTTTAACATTCCCCCTCTCACTTAATTTAGAACCACACATCAACAACTAAACCTTATCACGCCAACTCTTGAGGATGGTTATCTTTGCTCAGTTCAAACTACTTTGATTCATTTCTATCTTTTTCTCAATGGGTGTCACTGTGTCACACCATTATCTTTTATATACAATCATTTCATATCTTGTTTCTTTTTGTGTCGTTATACATTTTCTTGACATACTTATTCTGTTGTTCCCACTTTTTGCCTTGTTCCTTTAAAGTCTAACAATCATTACCATAGAGTATAATTGATTTTATAGCAATACTCTAAGACTTTCCTTTGAACTTGGTACATACTTTGTGATCACGAATAACACCCAATTCCATTCTCCATTTTAACCACCTAACTTGTATCCTATGTGTGACATAGTCATTCATTTCCTCATTATTTAACATATTAAATCACATATTTAAACTTAGAAACCTATGGTATAACATCCTCAGTTTTCCTTCTGCAGCATTTTCTTCTTGTTTCTTACCATAATTGTAATGGATATATTCTATAAGCAAAAACCCTTTGATTCCAATATTTGTCTCCAAAACTGAATTTTTAAGTTAATCTTTTCCTTTGATTCCTCAATCAAAATTTTATCATCTAGCCAAAGCATCACATATTTAGGGATAATTTTTTGTATGTTTCTGGTTAGTATATACTAGCTAGATTAAATAAGTAAGGACTTAAGAGTGAACTTTGATGTAAACCCATCCTTGAGGCTGTAAAAGTGTGTCTTGGATGACCACATAGTGCCTTTATTTATAATGAACAAATAGGGCGATTTTAGTCGTTTAGTTGTGTTGGATAAACATAGCTTGACAACAATTAATGAAGGATTGTAGTGGCAATAGTTGACGGGTATTGCTCACTTGTGAATAAAGCACATCATGAGGCAGAACAATAAAAGTCTTTGGATATGTGTTAAACATCACGTGTGTGAATTTCACACGCTAGTTGTGTTTTGAGTTAGCTGTGTATGTGGATGACATGACAATCTCCGGGAATGGTCTCTTGTATAAACTAACATGAGGGAAACACAATGGCCCCTAACAAGGGCAAAGTCTTTGTGTTGTATTGTTCACCTTGATGACGGGTACATAAGTAAAAGGATGTGCACGAGAGCCCATCAGTGGTTCTTTCAAGACTATGTTGATGGAGCAACATATATCGATGGGTTATTAAATGGAAAGGTCACGAAGATCTGACGACGGGTAGTGGTTGGGAAGACTAAAACAAATTATTGAAAGAAAATAGTGAGCAGAGAACCCACTAGGGAACCATAATTTTTGTGATACTAGTATATTACAACAAAAAATAAGAATAACATGCTCTGATACTATGTAAAAGTGTGATAATGTGTGTCTTGGATGACTACACTTGGCCTTTATTTATAATGACCAAATGGGATCATTGTTGAGATTACCCATGATCCCTATAACAATGACTAAAGATCAATCTAATAATAGATAATAAGGAGTAAATCTTTAACTACTATCTAATCATAAATAAGGGAATAATATCTAATTTTTAACATAGGCAAATCCTTATATAAATTTTGATGAAAGGAAAGAAAATGGAGAGGAAGGAAAACATAGATACAATGCATTTTTTTCTTTGTTTAGTTGAAGAGAAAGTGGAAGGAAAAGGGAGGGTAAATTTGTCTTCTAGAAACAAAAATTCATTTATTTTTTCTTTCATTCTCTCATTTTTTTCAATATTTTTCTCTCTCCTTCCTTGTTTTCTCTCCCACCATACCAAACAGAGCATCAGTCTCACCCCTAAGAGTCCTCTCACTAGTAGTTACCCCATTATAGATGTCTTGTATAACTTAGATATGAGTCACATCTGTACCTTTCATTTCCAAACACTTCAACAATATTCCCATTAAGCCAATAAAATTCATATATATGTTTCTTTTTTGTTTAAGCATCTTTCTATCAATTCCTATTAAAGATATTCATTGTAGAGCTTCCTAGCATAAATCCAAATTACTATCCCTAGTTCTCATATATAGGAACAAAAGTGTCCATACTCAACTGATTTGACATCACATTTTCTTAGTTAGCTAAATGATGCACTATTCTCCAAGTCCAACACATTTCCAAACTTCAATAGGAATACCAAACATTAGGACTAATAACTCTACCAATTTGAATTCTATGATAATAAGTTAAATTTTGTTTCACCCTCTTTAATTTTTACTTCCATATTACAAGTCAATCCTTGCCTCTTAGTGGAAAATCTTAGAATTTGGACTTAGGGCCTAATTCAACCCGAAAAATTGGTTTGCAAGGTGAGGATTGTCCGTTCTTTATAAGTTCTATTTAACTTGTATCTCTAGTTGATACAAGAACAAACACCACACTTGAGGCTATAATTAGGGCAACCCCCAAAGAGGCTACAACTAATGCAAGTTAGGCCTAACTGCAATAAGATGATTTTGTAATACATTCTCTCATGCCTACGTCTATCATCTTGGAGCACATCAATGCAGGTGACCCAATGATGAATCTAGGATAAGGTCTGATATCATCTTAGAATTTAGACTTTAGGTTTAACTCAACCCTAAATCATACCTCTAGTTAATGTGACCATGTGGGATTAAACTGTTGGTCTCACTAGGGAATCTAGAAGGGAGGTTGAAGAGATTCATTTTCAAAAAACTTACCCAATTCAAAATTATAGTTCAATTAAAAGCAACCTTCATGATGGATAAAAAATTCGAAATCCATTCAAGAAGATTATAGAGTATGAAGTGGATTAATAAACATTTGAAAGAACCAATTAGAATTCAGATTCTCAACACAAAAATAGTGGATTTAACAATTCAAGTTGATTAAAAAAAACATCTAATGTAATTTCTTATTAACAATTAAAAGGAAGGTAAAGTGAGAAGATTAAACACTAAGATTTATTCTGGTTCAGCCATTCTCATGTCCTACATCTAGTATTAGTTTGACAACCCTAGTCAAACCCTTCTTCATTATAGAAATTGAGTACAAAGTACAAACAGGCAAACATTATTGACATGTAACCCTATAGATAAAAAATCCTTGAACCCTATAAGAGATAACTCATGTTAAACTCTATTGCATGAAGAACATTAGAAAATCCTGCTCTAATGTACAAACAATAAAAAAGTATAAGGAATTAGAATGGATACACCTTGAAGTGCATATGTGAAAATGGATAGAATAATTAACAGACAAGGAATGCTCAATCCATGTGCTCCATAGAATTTTCAAAGATTAAGTGTGTGGAGCATTCTAGATGATAAAGACCCAAAAATTCTCTTAATTCTTGAATAAAAAAAGTTAAAAGTGATTTCTATTTCGTTGTATTTGAGTTAAGTGAGAGTCAGTTTAAATAGAAAAAGTTTGTTATACTTGAATATAGAAAAGCTTGAGATAACTTTACTCAACTTAGAATCTCTTATTAAATAGAGATACAATACAATTTAGAAACTCAGAGTGGTGAATACAGCTATCACCAAATGAAATATAATATACCTCAACTAACAACTAATAACCAACATCTAACATTAATTTAACACTCCCCCTCAAGCTGGAGCATATAAATCATATGTTCCAAGCTTGGAAATCAAGTATTCAATCCGAGGACCCTTTAAGGGTTTGGTTAATAGGTCTGCAAGTTGGTCATTGGTATCAACAAATTCAGTCCTAATTTCTTTGGACAACACTTTTTCCCTTACAAAGTGACAATCAATTTCAATGTGTTTAGTCCTTTCATGAAATACCAGATTGGAAGCAATGTGGATAGCTGCCTGAATATCACAATAAAGTTGCATTGGAGAAATTTCATAGAACTTCAATTCTTGTATGAGTTGTTTAACCCACACCAACTCACAAGCTGCAAGAGCCATAGATCTATATTCAGCTTTTGCACTAGATCGAGCAACAGTTTTCTGTTTCTTACTCTTCCATGAGATAAGATTACCACCAAGGTACACACAATACCTAGTAGTAGAGCGTCTATCTGTATCGGATTCATCCTAATCAGCATCACAGTATCCAACAATTTGGCTATTTCCTTTATCTTCGAACAACAGACCCTGGCCTGGAGTCTTTTTTATGTACCTGAGAATACGCATTACTCCATTCCAATGATCAACACAAGGTGAATTCATGAATCGACTTACAACTCCAACTGCAAAGGAAATATCTGGCCTCGTAATAGTGAGATATATGAGCTTCCCAACCAGCCTTCTATAGCTTTCTGGATCTGAGTATAAGTCTCCCATATCAGCTACTAATTTCTCGTATGGGTCCATAGGACTATTGACTGGCTTATAATTAGACATTTTTGTTTCCGTCAGAAGATCCAAGGCATACTTCCTCTGGGAAACTACAATGCCTTCTTTAGATTGAGCTACTTCTATTCCCAGAAAATATTTCAGATGACCAAGATCTTTTGTTTGAAAGTGATTGTATAAGTGTTGCTTTAGTTGAGATATTGTGACTTCATCATTTCCTGTAATGACAATGTCATCGACATAAACAACTAAATAAACACATTTGCCAACAGATTTGTGATAGTAGAAGACAAAGTGATTTGCTTCACTCCTTTTCATTCCGAAACATTGGACAACATTGCTGAACTTTTCAAACCAAACCCTTGGCGACTGCTTAAGACCATGGAGCAACAAAGCCTGGAGGTTGCTCCATGTAAATCTCCTCATCTAACTCACCATGTAGGAATGCATTTTTAACGTCCATCTAATACAGGGGCCAATGGCGAATAGCTGCCATGGCAAGAAGAAGATGAATAATAGTGATCTTGACCACCGGGGAGAAAGTGTCTCCATAATCAAGTCCATATATCTGAGTGTAACCTTTGGCTACCAAACGAGCTTTAAGGTGTTCAATTTCACCATTTGGACCAACTTTAATAGCATAGATCCATCTACAACCAATAGCTTTCTTCCCAGGAGGAAGATGAACCAATTCCCATGTTCCATTGTGATCAAGGGCCTGCATTTCATCAATCATGGCTTGTCGCCATCCAGGGTGATCAAGTGTTTCACAAACATTTTTGGGAATAGTGATGGATGATAAGGAATTTATAAAGGAACAATAAGATGGAGACAGACGATGATAACTCAAAAAATTGTAAATAGGATGAGGGTTTTGAGAAGAGCGAATACCTTTTCAAAGGGCAACAGGCCAACATGAGTTGTCATCGGCCATGGAAGGAGAATTAGGAGCCGTTTTTACAAGAAGCAGACGAAGATGGACATGAGCCACGAGAGTCATCAGGAATAATGGGGTTAGCTTCAGGTGTCATGCCATAAGGAGGAGTTGAGGGAGAATGATTAGTTTAGATAGACATTGGACTAATATTGGTGTGGTCAGATTGATGAGACATGTCTGGAGAAATGACAATCTCTGGACTTGAGGAGGGAGAGGGCAAAATCTCTTGGATGGAAATGGAGTCAGGTGTGGAGGATGAGTAGAAGGGAGAATCTTCAAAGAAGGTAACATTTGCAGACATGTAATACTTCTTGTTATGAGGAGAATAACATTTGTATCCTTTTTTAAGGCGGGAGTATCCTAGGAAAACACACATGATCGACTTAGCTGACAATTTATCAACGCCTAGAGACATATCATGAACAAAACAAGTACAACCAAATACACGAGGTGAAACATGATATAGAGGTTCAGCTGAAAATAGGATGAAATGAGGAATTTGATTATCAAGAGAGGAAGAGGGTATCCTATTGATAAGATAGCAGACAGAAAGAATCGCATCTTCCCAATGATGTAATGGAACTTTTGTATTAATCATTAAAGAGCGAGCGGTTTCAACAAGGTGGCGATTCTTTCTTTCGGCTATCCCATTTTGTTGAGGAGTGTGGGGACAAGTGGACTGATGTAATATACCTTGAGAGGACAAAAATGACGAGAGTTCAGAAGAAAAATATTCTTTTGCATTATCACTTTTGAAACATTTGATTGATTTTCCAAACTGATTTTTTATTTCAAAGAAGGACACAAATATGGATAGAAGTTCAGACCTTTCTTTCATTAAATAAAGCCACGTGCACCGAGAATATTCATCAATAAAGGTGGCAAAATATTTAAATCCAAAAGAAGTAATTCGACTAGGACCCCAAATATCTGAATGAACAGTGGATAAGGCTGAATTACTTCTTGATTTGTGTTTACTTGAAAAAGAAGACCTAACATGTTTGCCTAATTGACAAACTTCACATTCTAAAGTTTGGATTTTCTGAGTACTAGGAGCCATTATCTTTAATTTGGCAAGACTAGGATGTCCAAACCTATCATGCAACAATTTAGGAGAGATGGATGCAAGACAGGACACTGAAGAGCTAGATTCCAGGTAATAGAGGCCTCGCGATTCATGTCCTGCGCCAATTTGCCTGCCCGTACCACGGTCCTGAATGACAAAGGAGTCAGAGTTAAATGTAACGGAACAATTTAAGGACTTTGTTAATTGACTCAAGGAAAGTAAATTGGGACAAGAAGGAATGTACAAAACAGAAGATAAATTTAAAGAGGGAGAAATAGAAATTGAACCCACTCCTTCTTTGACCCATTGGCTAATGTGACAAGATGTGGAAATTTGAGAGGTAATAAAGATGAAAACAAGGAGTTATTACCAGAGATATGGTCTGAAACACCAGAGTCAACAATCCATGGGTTTTGACCTTCCACAGATTGAGAAATGCAGGCCGTTGAGACATTAGGTCCAGAAGAAGGACCAGCAAGGCTGTTAGATTTCATCTTCAAATACTCTTGGTATCCTTGATATTCTTCTTCAGACAGTTTCCTCTCTTCCGACTTCTCAGACCTTGATACATGAGCAGACTTATCTGGAAAACCATGCATGTCTCATGAGTATGACCCATCCTTTTGCAATGAGTGCATTGTGGATGATTACCTCTTCTACCACGACCTCTGTTTCCACGTCCTCCTCTTTCTCTTGAAGATATCATAACAGAGGACTCCATATTATTTTCAAGGGAGGTACCCTCATTGCTCAAGGTAGGAACATGGAGGAGACGAGTAGTTAACCTCTCCATGGAAGGAATATCTTGACCAGTCAGAACTTGATCACAAATGTGATTAAATGTCGGGTTCATACCACGAAGAATCATAACCATATAGAGGTTATCAAGTCGTTTCCTTATTTCTTCTATAGAATCAGCTTTTAAGAAAAGCTTCAATTCTTCTGCAGCGGCTTGAGCTTCGGAAACATATGATACCATATTTGAATCATTTTGTTTTAAGGAGGCTAGCTTTTGAACACAATCAAACAAGCGTTGGATATCATTAGAGTAGATATCTTGGGCTTTCTTCCAAAACAAGTAACAGGTTTTGAAAGCTCTGAGGTTCCTCAATATTTTAGGCTCCACTGACTGCCATAGAAGTGCACAAAGCTGAAAGTCAAGTCTCTTCCACTGAGCTTGCTGTCAGCTGATCCCTCAATATCTACCTTTTCTAGATGCTCATGCTGTCCTTGACCAAGGAACCAGAGTTCCACAGAATCAGCCTAAGCTAAATAATTTTTACAATTGAGCTTTTCTGTTGTGATGACGGCAGATCCAGAAATAGGAAGAATGGGATCAGAGTTGACTGAGGTAGAAGAAGACATTTTTCTAGATCTGAAAAAGAGGAAAAACAGAGACCGAGAGAGAGATTTAATTTAAATCCACTAAATCTTGCTCAAAGTGAACCACGCAGGTCAGCAATGGCTTCAGGAGGCTCCGGCGAGTCAGACGGCACCGGAACGACTGCGAACGGAGACCGTTTCGCCGGTGTGTGGAGCTCACGCGCTTTCTGTTTGGCGTGACTGAGGCGGCGTGTGGAGCGGCGTATGGAGGAGCGATTTACAGGGGTAGAACACGCACGTCGAGGCGCACCTGGATCTGTTCTCATTGGAGACGGTGGCGGACGGCGGCGACAGTGGCGGACAGCCTACTGTGTGACTCTAGACGATAAACAGCAGAATCAAACTTGCTCTGATACCAACTTGAATATAGAAAAGCTTGAGATAACTTTACTCAGCTTAGAATCTCTTATTAAATAGAGATACAATACAATCTAGAAACTCAGAGTGGTGAATACAACTACCACCAACCTCTGACATACAATAATAAATGAAATATAATATACCTCAACTAACAATTAATAACCAACATCTAACATTAATTTAACAGTTATAACTAATGTAATTGATTATAAGTGTAATTGATTACTCATAAATTTTAAAGGAAAATATGATGGGTCAGGATCCGTTTAATCAATTACTCTTTTGTGTAATCAATTAACCTGAATTCACATGAACTAGAACTCAAATCTTAGAAAGATGTAATCAATACACCTCTGTGTAATCAATTAAAGTAGAGAAGAATTTGAATTTCAGTTAAATGTTCCATCTTTTGCTTCATAACCCAAAAGTGTCATTAGTTACCCTTATTCAAAATCAAGATTTCTTAATAAAAAATGGGGTGTAATTAGTTACTTTTGCAAGTAATTCATTAGACTTGTTCAAAAGCTAAGATTATAAAGAATTGAAACATGCTTTCATTGCTTTGACTAACTTATATCATGAACTAATGCTAAGAGAATATAAAACATCATGCAAACCTAAGTTCTAAAACAATCAAATACAATGTCTCATCCATACATGTTTGACATGTTTAAAAGAAAAACCAAAATTCAATATAATAATACTAAAATGATCCTTTAGGATTCATGATCAAGGTAAATACCATCATTGATGCCATAATTAGGATGATATAAATAGTTATGTTCATGTAATTGTATGTCAATGAACACACATGAATACTCTTATTTATAATGAGTAAGAGGTACGATAAAAGGAAAACTTAATAACGATAATAATAACTAAAACCCTAAATATCATATGATGATATTTCCGTGACTAATGTGATCAAATATCTTAAACACTTCCTCAAGTTTGAACATATGTCATATGAGTCAAGCTTGTTACATATATTGTCAACATGAGAGCCCTTAAGGGATTTAGTGAACATGTTTGCAAGTTGGTTACTTGAGTGGTAGTTTTAGTGGAGAAAAGCTGAATAAAAAAGAGGAGTTGGCTATGAAGCTATAGTAGAAGAGAGAAAAGCTTAATAAAGAAAGGGAGTTGAAAAAGCACTTAATGGAGAAGGAGAACTGGAGGATTGGAGTGCAAAATGAAGAAGATACTTGCCGGAGAAGCAGTGGCGGCGAGGCTCGCTAGAGTAGCAATGACAATGTCGTGCTTGCCGGAGAAAAAGAAGCAACATTGCATGTACTGAGCAGGAAGAACACGATGCCTGAAGGAGAAGAACATTGCTCGAATGATAAATTTTGCTAATTTGGGTAAAAAGGGAAAAAATGATTTTCTCTTTTTACACTTCATTAGGAAAACAAAATTTTAGCAGAAAACGTTGTTTTCTATTCCTTTTCCTTTTAAAAATAAAGCTGAAAATGATGTTGTTCTCCCTTGTCCCTGTCAACACATCTAAATTGAAGAAGTGCCGCTCCTCAATTGCGAAATGATGTGAACGCCCATGTTCCTAGCCGCGAAACATGGTGCGACTGCCGCTCCAGCCAGGCGTGACGTGACGACCACCACCGGAGTGGTGTCTGATCGCTCTGCTCCACCTTGCCGCAAAAGTGCACGATTAAGTACTATGATTTCAACCAATAGTGAAGTGTGTGTTAGTAAGAGTACGTTATTAGCACTTCTCTTTTAGTAAAGATGCTTTGTTCTTGCTGAAGTGAAGCATCACTTGATGACTCATAATTATGATAGATGCTTCTTCAAACTGTACCTCTAAATGTTGGATCTTCAACCACTGTCTCAACCTCTCTTTGTCGTATTCAGCAGTAGAATCATTGCTCTCTCCATGATGAGAACTATGATACCATTATCTTATTTTGGATTTGCATGGGGATGCAAAGTTGGTATGGTCAAAGGTCATAAATCTGAAAGAATAGGAGAGGAGTTCTGTGGAAGTAGAGCTCTTTGTATAAAATGCTTATGTAAGAAGGAAATGCATGCATTTATAAGAATTCGATGCAAGCTAAACTATAACAGAATGATGCATGCAGTTACAACTAATAGACTAATCTCCTAATTAAATAACTTGATCATATGCAAATTAATATCTATTACTTGTGACATGACTGTTAAATTTAGAAGTCAAGGCATTCCCATAATGCAATGCCGTGTTTCAGTTCCTTTTCCCTTAGGATATGCATTTAGAAAACACCTTAGTTAATAGTTTTGGTTTGTTATTTAGAGTAAATATTCTGCTGATTTTATCATGTTGTGCAGGTTCAATTTTCATGAAAATTATAAAAATTGAATTATACTCTCTTGTTTATGAAAGAGAATGATGTTCTCACTATCAGTTTATATTGATATAATTATAAATTTTAGCCTTGTGATTGGTTTATACATTGAAATAGTTTATCACTAAAATAAGTAAAATCTATTTTGAATCTTGAGATGATGGACTATGTATAGTCCTTGATGCCTCACAAAGCTGGTGTGAGGAGGAACAAAAAACTGAAAGCAAATTTTAATTGCAGGAACAAGCTAGAAAAGCATTAGAAGGTGCACTAAGTGGGAAGAAAAATGAATTTGACAAGTGGGACAAGGAAATTAAAAGAAGAGAAGAGCTGGGCGGTGGAGGTGACACTGGTGGAGGTGGTTGGTTTGGGTGGGGTAGATGGTTTGGCTGGTCTAATGATGATAATTTTTGGCAAGAAGCAAAACAAGCTATTCTTACTATACTTGGTCTCATTCTAGTAGTAAGAAGTTTCCTCATTCCTCTTTCTACTCTCTTATTAATAGTCATAAATCCATAATAAGTACCATGCAATAGCAATTATATGTTTCCTTCTCTCTGTATTTTCAGTATCTCCTAGTTGCAAAAGGTGATTTGCTCCTTGCTGTCATCTTCAATCCATTGCTATATGCACTTCGGGGAGTGCGAAATGGATTTGGTTTCATATCATCAAAACTCTTGAAAAATACTTCTACCAGCCGTCAGCCTGATGGACTTCCAAAGAAGATGGCTTATCAGCACACTTCTGCCAAGGAGAATGTTGTGAGAAAATGGGGTAGTGAGTAACTCATCCTATAAAGGTTTGGCATTACCCCTTTGATGTGGAATGCTTTTTATATTACTCTTAATTTGTTCAACATCACCTTTGCTCCATGAAAATTTCAGTGCAGCAATTTTTGTTGTAACTTAAAGTTTGTTTATTTCCTTCACACCTGAACCGTGTTAGATTTCCCCCCCTCTTTTATTATCCTGAGAATTTAGTTAGGATTACAAAATACTCTTTTACAAGTCAGCAATTGATAAGGAAATTTTGTTTATATGAAACTGGTTCATCAAATCCTCAATTTCTTAGTCAAAGAAAATCCATGACCCCTATCTGAAGTTCTTCTGCATCATCAATGGAAGTAGTGGAAGTCCCACTATCCATAAACTCGTATCCATTATTCAAATCTGTTGAGAGGATGGGCTCTCTAGCTTTATTCTCAAGAGTGCTAACTAGAGTTACACCAAGAAAATAACAAGTAAATCCAGTTAATTTCAGTGTCTTCATATTGCTGAAAGACACATTGTTTTAGATATAATATATGCATACTAGAAATTTCAAAATAATAATAGAAAAAAAGTCATATGAAGGAGCAATATGGTTTAGAGACATACATTGCAAAAATCACAAAAAAATTAAAAAATAAATTAGACAAACAAAATAAAATTCATATAGATTATCTTAAGAAACTAAACAGACCATCACTGATTCACTAGTACTTACAAGATTTATTCTTTTTAGCAGATGATGTAATTAGGTCCGTGACTCTCTTTTCAGCAGCTCTTGCATTTTTAGAGACCTTTCTTTGTGCTCTTGAAACCTTAGGACTATTACACTCTTGACTGACATTTCGCCTGGAGGTTTTTTTCTTAGTTTGCATGTCCACTTTAAGAAGAATATTTGGCAAGTTGATTAATTTCTGTGAGAGTAATCAAAGCAACAAAAACAGGCCCAGAAAGATTATTGCCATTATTGGACATGACTGGATTTTTAAACAACCACAATGAAAAGGGATGCTGATTTACCTTTAGCAAAGAGCAAAAGTAGAAGGGTCTCCCTTAGTTGTGATTTGTCTGACTCTTCTACCAGTGACAGTATAATGCCCTCAATCCATTAATCTCTGTAGTATTTGCCATTGATGATGATCGAGGCAGGAGTAGTGGATCTTTTTTTATGAAGAAATTGAGAATTTGATGAAGAAATTGAGAATTTGATGAACTACTGTCCATTATTTTTACCTTGCTGTGTTAGGGTTCAATGATTTCTCCAAAATTGTAAACCCCAAATTGTGAGGAAGAAGACAATATGTAGGGAAAATTATTTCATTTGTCTCTGAAAATATCCACTTCAGGCTTCAGATTCATGTCTCTTATGTTAACAAACACATAAGAACAAAAAAACTTAACTGACTGACGTTAGACATTTTCAGGGATTTATTTGACAATTTATTTAATTCAGGGACGAATGACTACATTTTTCAAAAACTAAAGTGGTGGTTATTCTAATCTAAACATTTAATACCAGCTTCTTTCTTTGTGGTTTAAGGCTGTCTCTGTTGGCTATCACGGGCATGGACATGGTCGAGATGACTTGCGAGCCTGGCCAATCCAAATCTTGAAAACCGAATTGAGTTGGGTATTTGCATAAAATTAGATAGAAATTCTATAAAGCCTAAACCCACACTAACACCAAACAAATTGAGCTGGCTTGAAAATTGAGATTTGTATGTTTTGGGGCATATCGGTGACACAATAATTAGTAATTTTATAGCAGTTATATTGATGGTCAAAAATAATTTTTGTTTTGTTGTTGCCGTAAGCTTAAGTTGGTTGGCAAAGAAACTTAATGATTTTATACTTTTGTAACACTCCTATCATGAAACTATTTTACCGGAGTTAGTCATAGGTAAAATCACATGAATAGTTGTATACTTCTATATTCTCTTTGAAGACCGTAAGATTCTAGAATTGGCTATCTGTATCATAGTATCTATGTTTCCTTTGATAATTTTATGATTTTATCTCGTATAATGGTGGGATGCCGAAATAATACTTCAAGATCCATTAAGTGTACAAAGTCATTCTTGACATCTATTATTTTAGCACAATATATTTTTTTTTGGTTTTTAAGAAGAAACAACTCGAAAAGCTTCAATTGTCCGGAATGAATGTTTAAAACCACGTATTAATCAATATAGTAAACTCGTAAAAATAATTAAATTTTTATTGATAATTTATGTAATTCCATTCTGTATAATAGAATAAAAAAATTATGAATGATATTTGTTTTTATACGTGCGTCTCATATATTTTAGGCATGTACTATATGCCAGGCGATTCTGTTGCTGTGAAAACCTCATTATTTAATGACTTGAAAGATTAAACAAGTAGCTTCTATTTGTCTTACTCTTTAACGTGAAAATCGGCGTGATTTGCACTTTACACATTACCAGGCACGAAGTTTGTGTTATCGGATTTTAGAGAAAAAGTGGCCACTCGAGTATTGACAACCTATTTGCAGGAAGATTGTGAGATGAACGTGCTTTCCTCATTCTGATTTCGACCAACGTGATGGACTTGATGTTTCCGAGCCTCAATAACGTAGTCCAATAATTTCTAGGGCAGTTAAATAAATCTGTTCAAATCTAATTATTTAAATTTTTTATTCCCCAGAATAGTTGGCAATACATTGTTTAATTTTGTTTTAGCAAAATGAAAGATTGCAAGCAATCATATGCAAAGATGATAATATCTTGCATTAAAATGTTTGTTCCACCGGAAAATATTCCTATTATGTATGTCACATTGGGTGGTACGCATTTCAAAAGTTTATTATGGACCTGTATAAATCGGACGGTCAATTTTTGGTTGGAAGAAAACTTCATCCTAAAGATGTAAAAATTTAGTGTGGCAAGGAGATGATATCTGTATACTTTTTTTTTCTGAAAAAAAATAAAAGTGTAAAAAGTTTTCAAATTTATAAAAATAATATTGTTTTGGTTTTCAAATTTAAGACAATACTGTAAAATTTTAATCCACTAAGATTCTTTCTCCTAGAGACCAAAATTGATGATTGTACTTGGAGGTAACAATTGATGACTAATTGTTAGAGGTGACAAGTAGTGACCAGAGGTCGGAGGTGTGATGAGAGGTGATGGCTAATACCAACTATTGGAGATGAAAGTTGGAGGTGACAGTTAGTAATAATCAGGGGTGGGATAGATGATTAACAATTGGAGGTGATGGTTAGCGATCGACAGTTAGAAGTGACAAAGTCGGTAATCGACAATCGAAGGTAGTAATTGATGATCAAAAGTTGGAGGCGGTGTCAAAGGATTGATAGTAAGAGATGTTGATTGATGACCGACAGCTAGAGGTGACAATTAATGATTGTCAGTTGAAAGTGATGGACAATGATCGAACAATGATCGTCGATCAATGATCAACAGAAAAATGTGAGTAGTAGTAGTGGGGAGAGTGATAGTAAGCGATGAATTAAGAATAGAACCTAAGTTAACCTGAACTTCATCTATATGGCTTGTGAAGTATTGACTTCAATATAAAGTCATAAGATTGATCTAATGACAAAATTTATATATCATGAGAAAGAAGGAGAAATATCGTGTGTTCAAATGTCTCTACTAATAAAAATTAATACGTTAATAAGTAATATTTTATTGACTTCTATTCATGCTTGTAATCATATAGTGTGATTTTGACAAATGTAAACCCTAAACTTTCAACTTCAAGAAATAGTTAATGATCGAAATATTCAACCACACAAACTTTTGCAGTTTTGAATATTGGAATATTGTAGTTAAAAAATAGTTAAATTTATCTACAATATAAAGAGCAATGCTACGTAAAGAAGAATTACTGCGCACAAAAATGTACAAAAACCACATGTTAAAATGTGAGCGGATAGATCTTAAATTTTAAGAAATAAATATCAAAGGCATTTAACGGAATTCACCGATGGTTGCTATATACACAAAATTCGAATTATAATTTTATTATCTGAGACAATTTTGCAACGAGATACGGCAGAGCCAATGTATTTTGAATGAATTTTGTATTTCTGCGTATAACATATAATTTTGTTGGGACGGAGAAATATAAAGAGAGTTTGGCGAATATTTAAAAGTGAGGTTAAATTGTTTTTATATTTTATTCAGAAACTTTAGAGTTTAGACAATTGGTAAGCAGGTTTTATGTTTTGATGGAGAGTAAGTAGTAACGGCATTACCCGTGAAAGTGAGGAGCAGTTAAGTTTTAGGAGTAGTAATTAATTTTTATATATAAAGATGGTTAGAATTGTTTATTTTGTTGCAAGGTTGTTGGTTTGTAATGTTATATAAAAATAAAAGAGGTAGTGGTAGGAGAGTGAGGAGGTGACTGTCGAATCTCCATATTTATCGTTGAATATTTGTGAATTGCGGATCACCACAGGACCATTTCCAGGGGTGTTTTGATTTGATATGATTTGTTTTTCTATTGTCTTCTAAACAATTGTTCCAGCTAGGTGGTGGTTCTGGGGAAGCTGCCATCTGGGTGTTGCCACCGTTGATGTCTTTGGCCATTGGGGTGCAAAAACATGGCTGAAAACGAGGGTGCACATGTTTCCGAAAGTGGCGATGAACGAGGGGGCAGTCTCAGTAGACACATGAGTGAAGGTTCCGTTGCTGCCACCGAGGATGAAGATGAGGACCTCGGCAGGAACATTGACTTGGGTCCCCAGTGCACTTTGAAAGAACAGCTCGAAAAGGATAAGGTTTTCTCTCTTTTCTTCATTCATCCTCTCTCTTTTCCCCCCCCTTCCTTTCATCCTTATTCCTTCTTTTTATCCCTTAGGATGATGAGAGCTTGAGAAGGTGGAAAGAACAGCTTCTTGGCACTGTTGACATGAATTCTGTTGGTGGTAATTACCTCCTTTTTTTGCTTCTCCACATCCACAATATCTTTTGTCTAAAACCAACCTGCTGATGAAAATCCTTTTGTCATTAAGAATCTCTGGAGCCAGAAGTCAAGATCCTGAGCCTTGCAATCAAGACGGCTGGTAGAGAAGACATTGTTCTTCCAATCCCAGAGTCCGGCAATCCCGAAGGTTTATGGTTTACTTTGAAAGAAGGCAGCCGTTACTGTCTCATGTTCACTTTCCAGGTCAGCCATAACATTGTTTCCGGTCTCAAATACACCAACACTGTTTGGAAAACTGGTCTCAAGGGTCAGCACTCTCTCCCTCCCTCAAACAAGTTATTCCATTTTATCTCTTCAAATAATCACTTTACATTGACTTATTGCTTTGGGGCCTTCGTTTCATCATTACAGTTGACAGCACTAAAGAGATGATTGGAACATTCAGCCCTCAAGCAGAGACTTACACGCATGAGATGCCCGAAGAGACAACACCATCTGGGTTATTTGCTAGGGGAACATATTCGGCTAGATCCAAGGTAGTTCATATTTAATATTGCATGCATGGTTAATGTTATTGTTCCTACATAAAAAAGCCTCTGCAATGTCACGAAATCCCGCACTCGTGCATTAATTAAGAAAAAACTTAGCCGTATTGATGTTGTGTGTTTGTTTTGGAAATGAAGAATGTCACTTTGACATCCACCAATAAAAGTGTAATAAATTTCCCGCAAGCCTTCATGTGTATACATTTATCCACATTCACATAGATACTATTAATGCATTGTTTTGACCTCCTAGTTTGTGTCACGCTTTTCAGTTTGTTGATGATGACAACAAGTTGTATTTGGAGATCAACTACACTTTTGATATTCGGAAGGACTGGCTTTAGGAGTCAACAACTCACCTCTCCATGAGTCATGTTTAATCCGTAGTCATTCTTATTTGACCTCAAATCGCCTTCACTGTTTACTTGTTTCTTTCTTCATTGTTTATTTATCTCTAGTCCTGTCTGAAACCAGTAATCTTAGCAATAACAAATGGATTTAGTTTGGAGGAAGAAATTCATATTTATTTGGCGGATGATTTTGTCAACGACTTGTACTTTGCCTCTTTGGGTGTACAATTATGCTCTGTTTACTTTCAGTCTCGCTCTTTGTAATTACTAAGCTAATAAGGAGCATTTTTTATTTCTTTTATTGTGTTCTTCAACATTTTTTTTGGAAACATTAGGAAGACTGATGACTTGAACTCAACCTTGAGCTGTTGCTTTTATTTGTGCTTGTTAACTGCTTCTCTGAGAGGTTGGAATATTATAAGATCAATGACCAAATACTGCCAGTTGCTGAATTGTGAAAAGGGTTACAACTGACTGAAAATGAACATGAAAGTAATAAAAGCATTAACTTGCTTTGTTGGATCGGATGTGCATATAAATAAATAATAAAAATAAATTTGCCAGCAGTTTAATAAAACCTTCCCAATTTATTTGAAATTTAAATTATAGTCTTGACTATAATTGCAATTTTACATCTAACTCAAAATTTAAATTTCAAGTGCTATAGATGGTGTTAATCAATTAGTGTGGGGTATTTTTGCTTAACTATATTCAAGTCATCAATACCGTACTGTATTAGATATTTAGAATAGAATTTTATGTTTATAGTAGTCTTGTCCGACATAATTATTTCGATAGTTGTGATCTACAGAATAAAAAATCAAATTTCCAAGTTATAATTCCAAATTACGGTGCTGGTGATGTAGAGGTTCTCGTGGCCTTAGTTTTTTTTTTTTTTTATGGCCTTTTTGTTTTACAGTTTGTAAAGCTCTGTCCTTTAACCATTAATATACAGCTTTGATTTTTTTAAAAAAAAGTAAATAATCCAAATAACGGTAAAAATTACAGCTACTAATTGGAGTAATTTTCTAAGAAAAGCTAATAATTTACGGAATCTCAAAAAGAAAAAAGTAGTTTGCTTGGGAGCTGCATATTGCCACGCCGTAGATATTCCTCCGATATCTCTTTGGTCAGCCTTGTGAACAATACAGTATCTTAATTTAACAATATTTTATTTAAAATTTTAAAATTATATTTTAATTTATTTAGAAAGGAAAATTTTATCAAAGAAAAATAAATTGATCATATAATTTGTGCAATTAATTAATTTTAAAATGTATGTATTTCATTAAAATAAATAATATGAGATATATGGACGGAGAGAAAGAATTAAATTATAGAATGTAGTCCAATATGGTTAATTTACATTGTTATTCAACTGTAAATCATATGATAAAATTGATAATTTTTATAAAGAGAGAAAAATTTAATTAGAAGATACTATAACATAAATATTTTATGTTATTATTCAATCATAAATTTACATGGTAAAATTGTTATTTTTATAATAATTTTTACTATAAATGTTGATTGATTGATGATATCAAATTATTTATATTAATGGTGTATTAAAATTGAATTTATTGGAAAATCAAGGTTGTATTTGTCAAAAGTATAAAAAAGTTCACTAAAAGATATAAAAAACTAACTAGAAACTGAAAAGACTAACAGATAATGGAATCTCATAGGTTATGTAAAAAGTAGAGACATAAAGTGCCACTAGGATTTAGTGTAACCTTAAACAAACTTTGATAGAGGAGTACAAAAACTTTATATTCAAAGGAAAATAGAAATCAACAACAACTATTAGACTATAATAGTTTTTGTATGGTCTAAGACTGAAACATAAACAAAGATGTAGACATCATTCTTTATCTAGGTGATGCATTCTTGAAGATGTTTCTCCCAAAATCACCTTTTAGCTTGATTCTTTTGAAGAAGTGAACGATGGAAGAGGTAGAAATGGTGGTGGTGGCACCAATCATGGTGAGATAAGCCATGGAAGAAGCTTGCCATAAGGGAATGAGCCTTTGATAAAAGGCATAGAAGCTCTCAAGTTTGGAGAGAAAGAAGACACTAAAAATGAACTCACAATAGTGTTTGTATTCAAGTCAAGCATAAAATGTACAAGAGAGGTGGAAGTTCTTATTTATAGGCAAAAAAATGGGCTTAAGGGATTAGGGGTGGACGTCCATCATTAGGAAATACTAAGAGAGATTAATCAAGTGTTAATTGAGCTAAAGCCAATTAGCACTTGATTAATTTCTAGAAAGATCCAAACATGCCCCTAATTTTAATATCTTGGTCCTCTCTCAATTTGAATTTGAATTTTGGAGGGAAGCCACATGGCAACTTTAAAATTAAAATTAAAAAATGAGAGCACAAAAAAGATATGTGGATGCCACCTTGGAGGAGAGAGAAGGTGACGTCCAAGTAGGGGGAAACCAAGGGGACTCACATGTCTCTGATGCTTCATGTGTGAGTTGGAGGGGTGTGAAACTAACTTAGAGGGTGTGATTTTTGTGAACCACACCCCCTAAGCTATTCCAAAAAGGTCCAAACTACATAACACACTCCACAAAAGAGACTAACTATACCTCTTAATCTAAAATAGACATAAAGGCCAAAAAAGAAGCTAAGAACACCTCCAAAACCCAAATTAAAAAATGTATAATACAAGGACTAAAAAGAAGACTATGGCCTAATAATCTATCAATTTGATCTCCATGAGAACGTGAGGTGTTCTTCCCTCCTCTATAGCCATATCCTCCTCAATCTTCCTAGCTATGTCCCTTCACGATAGGACCCTTGCTAGGAAGGAATGCATCATCCTTTCCCCCTTGGGAAGGATTTGACCTCAAATCTGTAGGGTCCTCTTCATCATTAGTACCTGTAAAAAGGGATAGATCACACACATTAAAGTTGGTACTTACTCCAAAATCCTGAGGCAGATCTAGCTTATATGCATTATTATTGACTCTCTCTAGGATTTGAAACCATATCCTCTAGAGCTAAGTTTAGACTTCCTTTGAGTAAGAAAGCGATCCTTCCTCAAATGAAGTCAAACCCAATCCCCTTCATTGAAGATTACTTTCTTCCTTCCCTATTAGCAGAAGTAGCAACCATTTTGAATGATGTTTTATATTAGCTTTTACCCTCTTATGCAAATTTTTAACAAATTTAGATCTTGCCTCTCCATCTTTGTGAAAATAGTGAGAAAGAAGGACAGGTAAGAGATCTAAATGTGTGAGAGGGTTGAAACCATACACCACTTCAAAAGGGGAATGCTTGGTGGTTCTTTGGACCACCCTTTATATGCAAACTCAACATGGAGAAGATATTCATCCTAAGACTTATGGTTGCCTCTAAGGAGTGCCCTCAACATAATGGATAAGGATCTGTTCACCACCTCAATTTGTCCATAAGTCTGAGGGTGACAAGTGGTGGAGAACAGGAGTTTAGTTCCCAGCTTAGCCTATAAGGTTTTCCAGAAATGACTATAGAACTTCACATTCCTATCAGACACTATAGTAGAAGGTATGCCATGCAAACGAACAACCTTTCTAAAGAAAAGTCTTGGAATCTTGCTTGCATCATCCACTTTATGGCAGTGTATAAAGTGGATCATTTTAGAAAATCTGTCCACTACTACAAAAGTGGAGTCTGCACCTCGTTGGGTACGAGGAAGGCCTAATACAAAGTCCATACTAATGTCCAACCAAGGTGCAGAAGGAGCAAGTAAAGGTGTATAGAGTCTATGGGGCATTGCCTTAGACTTAGCTTGTCGACAAGCTAAACATCTAGAACAATTCTTATGGACATGATGAGACCATACCTAGCCAAGGACCTATCACTAGGGTCATGGCTAGAAGGATTGAAGAAGACTTAGCCCTTGCAGACAAAAGAAGACTTGAACTTGGGACTTCTCACACCCAAAGTGAAAAGCATACCACTAGAAAAAATGTCAATTTATGTTAAATTTACTCATTTTTATGCTACATATAGGTGTAATCTCAAACATAAATGTAAAAATGCAAGGGGCATTCAAAGAATCAAACTTGAAACTTTTGACACCCAAAGCAAGAAACATACCACTTGACCAAATTTCCACTTTAGTTTAATTTTACCCATTTTTATGCTACATATATGTGCACGTCAATTTTTTTTATTTTTTATTGTCCAGTTTCATAAATTTTGTTATTATTATTATAAAAAATGAAAAAAGCTAAAAAATAGTATTATTATTATTATGATTAAAAAATGAAAATTCTACAAAATTTATTATTATTAATCAATGAAAATTCTACCAAATTTATTGTTATTAATCAATGAAAAAGCTAAAAAATTTATTATTATTATTAAATTTTTTACATGGATGTATATTTTTTTGTAGCTTTTTCATTTTTTAATTATAATAATAATAGGTAAAATTAAAATAAAGTGGGTAATAATAATAATAACAAAATTTATGAAATTGGACAATAAAAAATGAAAAAAAATACACATGCACGCATATGTAACATCAAAATGACTAAAATTAAACTAAAGTGGGAATTTTGGTCTAGTAGTATCTCTTGCTTTGGGTGTGAGAGGTTCTAAATTTGATTCTTAAAATCCCCCTTGCATTTTTACATTTATGTTTGAAATTGCACCTATATGTGGCATAAAAATGGGTAAATTAACATAAAGTGGCATTTGGTCTAGTGGTATGTTTTTCACTTTGGGTATGAGAGGTCCCAAGTTCAATTCTTAGAATTCTGCTTGTATTTTTTTATTTATATAAGAAGGGCAATAAGTGAGAAAAAAAGGAGGTGGGGAGTAAAAGTACCAAAATAGGGAGCTAATTTTTCCAAAGAAAGAAGCGAAAGAACTTTGGTGCACCTAATAGCAAATTAAAATCTGAAAAATAGTGTTCTAAATTGGTTAAACATTCACTAACTAAATCTCAACCATAGCTATTTTGAATTGTGTAATTCTTGAAAATTTTTTGAGTCATTTTTGCATTTTAGTCCTTACTATACTTTAGTGCTTTTTTAAGATTTTCTTTAGTTGTACCTACTTCTTTAAATAGCCTTTAATTTTAGGTTTGGCTCTATCTTGATCTTTAAGTTTTGTCTCTACTTCACTAATTCCAATTGGAAAATATACTCTTCTTTGTTTTGAGCTTTTCTTGCTTTACTTTTGCTTCTACTCTTGCATCTTTGGTTGCTTGTGTTATGTGCCACTTTGTGTAGGGAAGCTATTGGAATGAGAGCCTTCCACAAGGGTATCATAATAAGGAAGAGTTAAGATAGCCAAAGAAAGACTTGATCAAAAGGAGGAGTAAGACACATAGGGAAAGATAAACTTTGGTGCAATCCTACTACCAAGGGTCCCATCACAATGGCCATGGCTAAGAGGATTGAAAATGACATGGCTAGGAAGGAGGATGAGAGGTCTCAACTCCTACTTAAAGTAAAGATAGGCCATAGTCTTCTTGTTCATTGCTTTGTAAATCACACCCTTCATGTGTGTCTTAGAGGGGTGTCGGACAAACTTAGGGGGTGTGGTTGATAAAAATCACACGGCCAAGTCTCCTAAAAAGGCCTAAACTAATTAAGTCACTCCACATAAAAGACTAGCTATTGTTGGTCCCAGGGGAAATCTAGAAGGGGGGGTTAAATAGATTTATAAAATATTTTTAAAATTTTCTATTAAAAAATAATATCAGAGTTTTGAAAAATATCCCTTTTGAGAAATTTCAAAAATCTACCTTAGTATTTTCAAAAATGAGTTTTCAACATAAGCTTGAAACAAAGATCAAGATTCAACACTTTCTATGTTTTAGGTATCAAGCTTGATCAATAAAAATTCCTTCAATGATGGTTTTCAATTTACACTTAGTTGAATCACAATATGAATTCAAATAAAAATTCTTTTTAATCAAAGATTATGGGCAATTGATGGGTATTATTAAGATTCAAAAATTTAATCAAAGATTCAAAAACCCAATATCAATTTCAATTTAACAAAACCAATAGATTCAATTTTGCAGCAGCAAAACTCAATCACAAACTAACCAAGAAATCAATTCAAATAATTATCAAGAGGGTAAGGAAAAAGAGAATTGGCATAGTAGTTTTATACTGGTTCGGTCAACCTGGCCTATATCCAATTTTCAGATTTAGTCTCCCGCTAATTTGCTTCCACTAAAATCTCATATGTGCACACTACAGATATAAATTTTAATCCCAAAAATATTCAAAACAACAGAACAAAAGAGGTTTCCTCTTGCTCCCCACAAGAGTTTGCTACACCATGACTCCCTATCAATCACAACTCTCTATTGCAAGATTTCTTAATAATCTCAAGATCCCCTCTAGAGATTATCAAGACTTGTGAAAAAACACAAATGTTAAGGTATAGAACAATATCACCTGATTTGTGATGAATACCTAAGCAATAGAAGTCAATATCACAATCTTCTTTCCTTTTGATCCAACAATTCTTGAGGCTTGAAACCATCAAAATATGGGTTTCATTCTTGGATAAAATGGGTAAATCAATTAGAAACAAGTGAGCTTTCTTTGGACCATTTGTTTGTTTTTCAAAATCTTTTTTAAAAATGCTTTTAGCTAGTTCACCCTCACTGAAAAGATTGGAGTAAGTTCCTGGATGATGCTCTTTGGGCGCAAAGAACAACTTACCAGACTCCACAAGGCATGTCTCCATTTCATGTGGTGTTTGTTAAAGCATGCCACCTTCCAATGGAGATTGAGCATAAGTCTTATTGAGCCGTGAAAATTTGCAATTTAGAACTTAGACAAGCTGGAAAAGCAAGGAAGCTTCAACTTCAGGAGCTTGATGAAATACACTTACAGGCCTATGAGAATTCCAGAATGTATAAAGGGAAAGTTAGAAAATTTCATGACACAAATTTTGAGAAAGGAGTTCTTTGTGGGACAAAAACTGTTATTATTTAATTCTCGTTTAAAACTAAACGTAGGTAAGCTTAGATCTAGGTGGGATGGACCTTTTGTGATTACTAATGTTTTTTCCCATGGTGCAGTTGAAATTTAGGATGAAGCTACCAGCAAAGTATTCAAAGTCAATGGACATCGGTTGAAACCCTTCCAGGAGAATAAACTAAAGGAGGAGGCGCAAAATACAGTTGATCTATCTTTAGTAGAGCCTATTCTAATTGAGGCAGTGTCTACATAAGGAACTTAGGCTATTTATTATTTTAACTTGCTTTCATTTGTTTTGATTCTTTTCTTAAGGTTTTCATCCAGACATTTCCATTTTATTTTTGAACTATCTTCATGCTATTTTCATTTTCTGTTCATTCCCACATTAAGGACAATGTTTGATTCAAGAGTGAGGGTGGGGTGATTAGATTGTTCATTAGCATATTTTTCATTGAATGCCTTTGTTTTGATTTTAAGTTTGTGAGTAGCAACTTTTAAGTTGTTCTTAGTTGTTAAGTCGTTCTTAGTTGTTAGTTTCATAACATTTGGAGTTGTTTTGGGAATTGGTTAAAAATAAGTGTGGGGTGATACCCTATGTTTTATTGATAAAATTAGAGCATATTCCTAATTGTTTTTTATTCTTTCATACTTAGATTGATGAGTTCAATTTCTTTCTTGCTCACAGCATTACATACACATTGTGGTCCATTGAAAAAGTTTGCTTAGTTTTCTTTTTCTTTTCTTTTCTTTTGCTTGGAAGTGCAAAATCTTAAGTGTGAGGTATTTGATGACTTATATTTTGTGTTCACATTTATTGTCTTGCTGCATCTTCTAAAATCTTCTTTCTTCCTTATTTCTTGCATTTAGCATGCATTTATATTTTTCTGCATGAATAAAAGTTTTTACATTTTTATATTATATTTTGCATTTTTCTGTTCTGACTGTCTAATACTTTGGCCATAACTTTTTCTATAGATATCATTTTTGGCTGATTCTTTTTGCATTGGATTCCTGACTTCTAAGACTTCAATTTGGATGTATGGAGTATGATGTTTGGAGTCAGGAGCTATTTTTGACGATTTTTAGAAGTTCGGGAAGAAAATTCTAGTTTGATGTATAACATTTGTTTTTCATTTTGGTTTTGTTTTTAGGCCCATCCTTGGCCCACTTTGTTTTGGAGTAAAACCCAGGGGGCTGAGAGGGACCAAAATGTTTTACACTTTCATAATTCATTTGTAAAAATTTTTAGAGATTTTGTAGAGTGGAGAGGGAGAAGATTTTCTCTTTTTTCAATTGGCAGTTTCAGTTTTCAACTATAGTTTCCCCTGTCATTGGCATTCAAGCTTTTCATTTCCAATGTTCATCCTTTTCTCACGCTCTGAGTTTGATTCTTAACCTTGCTTTATTCATCAATTACAATTCTTGATCAAGAATTGTATATGATGTATGATTTGATTGAATTCTTGTAATGCAAGGCTAGGTTATAACCTAATCAGTTTGATTTTAATTTCTGCAACCTTTAATTTTTGGAAATTTTATGTTTTTGTAATTTTTTAATTTCTTTCTACAATTCATAGTTCTTGCGAATTTTTTGTTTCTGTGAATTTGTTTTCTTGATTCCTGCAAATTTATTTTTCTGCATTTTCTTGTTTTGCAATTTTTGCTATCTTCTATATTTCTTAATATTTGTTCTTCTATTTTTAATTCTAGATAATAAAAAAATCCCCACTATTAATTATTCTAAGAAATTATGAAGCTAAGGAATCGATCTTTGTAATGTGTTTCCTTGAGAATCGATCTTGGTTGTCCCTATATTGTATTAGGGAAACTTTGTTGTTTTTTAAAAGCTTATGCGACTTGAACTTTGTCAAGGTGCAGTAGAAGGTTTAGTAAAAGGTACAACAACACTAGAATGCTGAACAAAATTAACTTTCTATAATTACTATATCAAATTTCTTCCACTCTTAAAGCTAGTAGCACTACACTCTACACAAAGTTAATCACTAGTTGAGATGAAGTTTGACTAGAACCTTGATATTGTAGCTAGTTATAGTGGAAGCTAATTAGCTAATACTAGTTTGCAAGTCCTTAAATGTGGCATTTACGTTTTGTTGGAACTTAATACTATTACTCACCATCTTGTTGACCAAGTTTTCCAATGATGGAGAAGGTGCAACACCTTGTTGTGGCTAGTATTGTTGTTGTCACTGTGGAGGAAATAGTGCAAAAACTGGTTGATATTGTTGGAATAGTGTAGCAAAAGGTTGTTCTTAGTATCTGTGTTGTGATTATTGCATTTGTACACTAGGACCAGGGTCATATATCTTATTGGGATATTGACCTTGTTGTTGTTTATGAATTCTAACAATTTGTGCACTAGGTTTAGTGATGCATGCACGCCTAGCATGGGCTTGAGCTAGGACCAATAAGAAAGGAGCATGACTTGGATGAAGCTTCAAAGAGCTTAGTTTAGGACATATTCCATTTAATTGTATTAATTTGACCATTTTTAGGCTTGTATAAGCACCCTTAAGTCATTAGGATTTTGGGTGTAGCTAGTTTAATTTTCGGTCTTGTATTTTGGCCTATAGGTTCTATTTTCTTTAGGAGGTGTAGTTAGTCTCCTTGTGGAGTGTGTTAATTAGTTTGGGCTGGTCCAAGAGGATTTGGATGTGTGGTTATTAATTTCCACACCCCTAATTCCTCTTCACACCTTTCTAACTAACACATGAAGCATGTATGAGACACGTGACCCCCCTTGTTCCCTTGTTTCACTCCACATGTGCTTTCTCTCTCCTACATGGTTGATTCTTATTGCTTCTTGTTTGAATTTGAATTTTGGAAGTGCCATGTCATTTCCCTCCAAAATTCAAATTCAAACTAGAGGAAACATAGATCCATTTTTTTAGGGCCATGTTTGGATCTTTAGTTGGATTAAATTAGTGTTAATCGAGCACATGCTAAATTAACACTAAATTAAGCTAACTAACCCTTAATTAAGCATATTGGACGTTCAAATTGAGGTTCCTAAGCCCATGGTTCATGCTTTGCTCTATAAATAGAGCATTCTCTCCTTCATGTAGATCTTTAACACTCATTTTGAATGAAAATTATACTTCTCTAAATTGAGAACTCTTTTGTTCTTAAGAGTGTTCATGTTCTCTCCTTAGTGAGAGTTCTTCATACTATTATCAAAGGTTCTTTCCCTTGTGGCTAGCTTCATCCTTTGGCTTATCTCCTTCAACAAGAGTGGCGCCTACTTCTCTTCCATTTTCTAGTCTTCCACCTTCATTTCTTCAACCTTGGAACCTCCATGAGCAAGGATCTTGGGAGCATTCTCTTCATTAAGGATTCTTCAAACTTGCCTTGGGGAGGGATGCATCATTTAGTATCTTGCATGGTAGGGCAAACATCAGTTGGATGCTCAATGGATGTGTAGACATCACGTGCTCTAACTGAAGGGCTAGGTTGGTGTTGTCCAACACCTAATTTTCTAACCAAGGAAGTAAGTTAAGCAAGCTTATAATTCAACCTCTGAGTATTTGCAACAATAGCAACATTAATTGCACTTACTCCTCTAGTTGTAGTGGTTTCTCTAACACCAAATTGTTGAGTATTATTTGCGAAATTAGATATTAGATATTTGGCAGTAGCTGATGTTTTGTCCACAAAAAATCCACCACTATTAGCATCTTTCATATTCTTGTTCATGATCATCAAACCTTCATAAAAATATTAAATGGGCAGTTGCTCACTTATTTGATGATGAGGATAAATGAAAAAGATCTTGTTGAACCTTTCTAATACTCATAAAGAGTCTCTCTAGATAAAGGTCTCATGCCACAAATTTCTTTTCTTATTCAAGTTGTTCTGGAGGTTGGGAGTAATTTCTCTAGAAACGCACTTTTCATGTCTCCCTAAGTATTCAAAGTGTTGCTTGTGAGTAACACTAATCTTTTGCAACACCATCCAGGAAGAATGAAAATGCCTTCATCTTAATATAATCCTCAAGAATTCCATGTGATATCATGGTGGAACACACAACATGGAACTCCTTTAGATGCTTGTGAGAATCTTCACGTACAAGACCATGGAACTTTGACAACAAATAAATTAACCCAAACTTGAGCTTGTATGATTGTGCTTGTTCCAGCTCAAGATATTGAATACACCATGGTTGACAAACAACATCAAGTGTAACCAATTGATTCAAAAGTCCCTATCATGAAGGTTAGCATCCATATTTGTAGAAAAAGTAGAATGATAAACAAAATCAACAATTACATAATCATATTCAAAATCAAAACTACAACTCACAAACTCCACACTTACACTACTACTACTACTATAAACTAACCTATTATTTTTCAATGTATGAGATCTTCTATCTATTTTTGGATAAAAGTCATGCAAGAAAAAGAATTGGACTAGTCATGCACCACAAAGCACAAAAAAAATGTAGAAACACAAAAATCAACTAAACTACTAAAGAACACCTACAACATGCAAAATGCAATGAAAAGAATTTCTTAAAAAAATGAAAACCATTAGAACATCATTTCATATGGAATTTCCTATTTTGTGATTTTAAAAAATGGTGAAAAAAAAAATAAAAAAAGTCGTGTAAACGAAGGAATTTAGCGAAAAAGGCCACCAATGCCTAAGATACGTTGTTTCCTTGGACACCTTGTTGTATGAATTTTCTTCAACTATTAGAAAAGTTCTGAACCCAATAGAAATACTTCATTAGAATGCCTAAAATACCCATGTTGGAAAATTAATCAAGTTTCAGAGTACATGCCAAATTCTACTGACTTGACAACACCTATTATAAACAGAAATAATTTAGGAAACAGTTAGTGAGCTAGATAAAATCTAAACGCAAATGAGTTGTATCTGTGGCAATGATATCATTTTGATAGCAATTTTTCAAGATCACTATCAAACACAACTAAAGTTCTCCTAACTTTTCAATATAAGGCATAACCTAGGTCATTTTCTCAAAGATACAAATTGGTTCAAATTCTATCAAATAGTTAGGAATAAGGGGTTTTGAATTGAAAAATAAAAAATATGAATTGCAAGATCAACAAACAGATTCAGATTAAAAAAAAGAATGGAAACATCGATATAAGATTCCTAGCAATGCGCTTAAGTATCATAATTTTGAAATCATGCAAAATTACATCAATACAGGTAACTCAGTCGAATTGGATCACAATCACAATCCCTAATTCTTATAAATTTTCATTAATCTAATTAGTTGAAACAGGTGTTGGTCCCACTAGAGAATTTAGAAAGGAGGTTGAATAGATTCGTTTAAAAATTCTTTTTATAAAATGGCTTTATTGTAATTTGAAACTTATTTCTAAAACCATGCTCTTTGAGAAAATCAGGATTCTTTCAATAGTCAATAATTATAGTGGAATTTTAGATTTTGAAAACTATTAAAAGAACAATTGATTTTGGATTCCAAAAAGAAAAATATTTTCACACAATTTGACAAGATACACACTTACAATCATAGATATTAAAAGAAGGTTGAAATGTATAAATGTCAAAGGTTATATATATATGTTATTGATGAGTTACACATATATATAATTTTTAAACGAATTTTAGTTTATATTAGTTAAGCCAATCATTTGGCCTACGTCAAGTGTTAGTTTGACAACTCGAGTCAAACCCTATGTCACTATAGATTAGAGTACACACAATATGTACACACAAAGCCTATAGCTAACCCTCTCTTGAATCCTAATAGAGAATTTTTTTTATACACACTTTATATCTTTTTTAGTCCTTCTAGCTCTGTATTTGTTTTTAATTTTTTGTTTCAGTTCATTTTCGTATTTGTCCAACGTTTGGGCCTTTTTCATATATTTTCTATTATTTTGCATGTTGGGCCTTATTGGATTGAATTTTGCATTGAGCTAGCTGTCTTTGTATTTTTTCTGTATTTCATATTTTGTATTTTTATCATTTTTCTGCAATTATAATTTTTAGTTTTACTTCCTAGTAGCTTTTGTTGGGCATTTTTGGCTAATTTCATTTAGGTCAAAGCCAATTTAGTTTGGACATGGTTTAGAGACCCATTTTAGTGAGAGAATATAAATAGTCTTTCATAACTCCTTGTAACAACTTTTACTCATTTTTAGAGTTAGGTTTCATATTTGTCTTTGTTGCTTCCTCCATAAGTTTCGTTTTCTATCCTTCATCTTCTTCCTTCTCACGCAAGCTTCCATGAAGATCTCTATGGAAGGTTAATCTTTGAATTAATTTTATATATCCAATGCGATCGTGCAATAGAGTATGAATTTTGATCTTTTGTGCGTTCTCTTTCTTGCGAATTTTGCATTTTATTTCTTTTTTATCCTTTTCAATTTGTGTAGTTATTCTATTGGGAGCCTCAAAATTGTTCCCTATATTACAAAATTGAGAAAAATTAATTTGTTTGATATTAACCTTGACAATCTTTATCAAAATGGCACCATTGTTAGGGATATAAGGCATTTGCATTTAGAATTTATTTTGCTCGTTAATTATTTGCATTTTTTTAATATTTTTTTGTGCTTGGCAAGTAATAACAAGTTCATAGGTACTGAGATTGATTATAAATCACGATCTTCAAGGTACTACCTTGTAAGCAAATTATTGATGTGTCTTTGTTTGACCTAAAACTCCTCTTTTAAAGGTGCATAAAATTCACACATCAAGGTGTCCAAAAATAAAAAGAGAATTAAATAATGATAACTAAAAGATATAAAATTATTATACAACCATCTTTACAATACTATTGTTTTTTTTAAAAAACAATTTAATTTTAAAATTGAGACAGTTTATCCCTTGTTTTAAAAAAAAATTACCATTTATGCTAATTTATCAAATTGAAAATGTTTGACCATTAAAATTAATGCAGCATGCATTATGTAGTTAGTGTTCAACATTAACAATGATATAACGTTAAAATTTGAAAACATTGGTAGTTAAAAAATAATAATCAATAAAACTAACATGGATTATTACTTGTAATATGATTATTGATGTTGATAACTATCTTATCCACTAATTTTCAAGAGTCAAAATTTCCTTGAATTACTAATTTTTAAAAATAAAATAAAATATTTTTAGCTAAAGTATTAGCACAAATAGTACTAGTAATCCTATAAGGTACCAGTTGCAGCACACTGAATGGCGGAGTGTTGTGTAAAATGGGTATGAGGCGAGTTTGATGATAGTTAGCCCAATGCAATTGGATAAGCCCACCCATCCTGTTTGGTTATCAATAATCAATAATGAAAACGACGATTCGGAGAGTGAGGTGACATTGAAACAATGAAACTTGCAATGTATAATCCGTGCCCCTCTATAGAACCCTAGATTTTTGGTTTGGCAAACTAATCCGTGTTTGGTGTTGAGGGACACAAAATGTCGATAGACCTGCTGTTGAAGCCATCGTGTGGCGGATGTGGTTCAACCACCGATCTCTATGGAAGCAATTGCAAGCACATGACTCTGTGCTTGACTTGCGGCAAGACCATGGCGGAGAACAAGTCCAAATGCTTTGATTGTGGCGCCACTGTTACTCGCTTGATTCGAGTTCGATCTCTCTACTTATTTTCAATTCAAAATTAAATTCAATCGGATGCTTTCAGTTTGTTGCAGTGATGTGATTATTAGAACTAGGGTACCTTTTCCTTTTTTTCTGGAAGCGGGGGGAAATAACGTTTTTTTTTACAGGAATATAGTGTTCGTGCAAGCTCTGGCAATGACAAAAATTACTTCATTGGGAGATTTGTATCAGGTTTGCCCGATTTTTCCAAGAAGAAAAGTGCTGAAAACAAGTGGTCCTTGCAGAAGGATGGACTGCAGAGCCGCCAAGTTACCGATGCTCTGCGGGTATTGAATCTATCCTCCAATATGCAAATGTTTTTTCTGCTTTTCTGGTGTTCATCGTGTCTGTTTTTGCTTTAAGTGTGTCAAAGGAGAGCTAAGAACATATGTCGTGATGGATATGCCAACTGAAATGTAGTAAACATTCTAGTCATTTGGGTATTGGGTAATGCATAATTTCTATTGAATTGTGATGGACCATGTGTTTATTTCCTGTATAAACTTCTCAATGCACTACATAGGAGAAGTACAAGAACAAACCATGGCTCTTGGAGGATGAAACGGGTCAGTCTCAATTCCAGGGTCATCTTGAAGGTGCACAATCAGCTACGTATTACCTGCTCATGATGGAAAGGAAGGAGTTTGTTGCCATTCCTGCTGGTTCTTGGTACGTTGGCTGTGTTAAATAATAAGAATTTAATTTTTCTGTCATATAGGGATGTTCCAAGTTTATTTAGACGTAAAGTGAAGTCTATGATACGGCCTTTCTAAGCTAATAAAAATATTTTTCAGTTTGCCAAATATATTAATTTTTAATTCCATACTTATTATTTAAGTGCATGATAAGATAGAAAAGCAAGTATATTATTCTTTTTTCAGATTATTATATCAAGCCAAGGAAAGGGCAAGCTTGATAACTTATGGACAAATTGACAAAATTTTCAAATCCTTTCCTTAGTATTTGTATGTGAATGTCAATGGCAACTTTGATTCCTGCAGTTCACTATTATCAATTTTAAATAGCAAGGGATAAACTTTTTACCAAGTAGAAGACAAAAAAAGGAAATGAAACTTAAATGTGTGGTGGTAGATGTATGAAAACATGGAAACAATGTAGAGAATGACATTAATTGTTGATATCTTACATTGACTAGAGATATGGTCAATGTAGTTCGTAATTGCTTGGATAATCTTCACTATACAAGTTGATTTTATAAGGTTAAGTTAAGTATTATGTTCAAATTTTAAGATGATATCATATAGTCTATTTTAGAATTTAGATATGTTATTGAGTTACCCTTGCTTGTCTATGCACTAGATGTCTATTCCTAGGTGTTGAAATCAGCTATGTATTTTATATTTGATATTTGTCATTTCATCTTTAGTTACCTTGTTATGATGGCCTACTTTGTTAGGTAGTTATTCTATTAGGGAGCCTCAAACTGCTCCTCAGATTGTATTAACTTTTCTTTTTCATTTATTGATGCATGTATCAAACTTTAGCGAAGAACATACTTATTGATTTTTAGCTATCTTGAAATCTAAATACTTAAATTGGTATTAAAGCGGGAACAATCCAACTTTGCTGATCCTATTGTCGGCGCGCCGCTGTTAGTTGTCGGACCACCATTCGCCACTATCCTTCAACGACCATTTTCTCTTGTGAGACCAGGGTTCGGTGTGCATTCTCGAGCGCCACCCAACACTTAAGTGGTTTGGGCCTCAGATCATCAACACATCTTCATATGCAAATCTTGTGATGTGTGTGTGTCCCATGTGCCCGTTTCCGACCGTCAGATCTTCACCGCACTTGTTGCACACTCTTGTCAGAGCATTCTTTGTTCCCAGCTTCAAATCTCTTGTTTATGTGGCTTTGGTTTGCGGGTTCTAAGCCAAACGTGTTTTTGCTATAAACTTTGGCCTTCTTCTTAAAATGGCAACCTTTAGATATGTGGAACATATTTCAAGCCCAGTTATGTCTTTTTATGGTACACCAACCATTGCGACTGAAAAGCTCCATCAGAAAAATTGTGGTTCCTCAATCAAGGATTCTATGATCACTTAGAGAAGGAAGTCAATGCAATTTGAACTGAGAACTAAGAACAATGGAAGAAGCTTGATTTTCAACTCTTAGCCTTATTATGGCAATTCCTAGAGACAAATGTTTTGGACACCCTCCCATCTTTCAAAACTTGTTACTCTTTTTGGAAGCATGGACATGCTATTTTTGTATTAATTCGCATTCTTAGAAACATTAAAAGAACTTTTGTACAAGGATTGTTGTATGAAGACAAGGGAAATACACAGATTTTTGGATATTGTGATGTTGATTGGGCAGGATGTCCAATAGACAGACAATCCACAAGTGGATATTGTGTGTCCATTGGAGGAAAGTTCATCTCCTGAAAAGCAAGAAGCAAAAAGTTGTTGCTTGTTCCAGTTAAGAAGCAGAATATAGAGCTATAACCTAGCTACTTGCTAGCTTGTGTGGATTAAACAACACCTTCAAGATCTAAGTGTTTGTTTGACAATAGTTTTATAAAACTGTTTTCAGTATTTTAGTTTTTAAAAACTAAAAAACTTATTTGGGTAGTGTTTTCTGAAAACAGTTCTGGTTTTTTAGTTTTTAAGAACTAAAAAACAGGAACGACTAAAAGTAGTTTTGCTTTTCAGTTTTCTATTTTTTTTTTTTTTTGAAAACTGAAAATGCAATTAGAATATGTTGTTTTTTGTTTTTCATTAATGAAATTCTAATAAATATAAACATTTTTTTCCATTTTTACATCTTCAAAATAGTTTTCAAATAAAACTTGTCAAACAAGTTTTTTTTTTCTTTTCTTCCCGAAAACAATTTTTGAAAACTATTCTTGAAAATTCTTTTCAAAAACTAAAAACCAAAACCAAACCAATCAAACCCTAAAACTTTGTGAAGTTAGCGGATGAAATTGTATTGTGACAATCAGTCAGCTCTTCACATTACTTCCAATCCAGTATTTCATGAGAGAACCAATCATATAGAGCTTAATTGCCATTTTATCCAGAAAAAGGTGCTGTCCATGGGGATCAACATAGAGTTCATCCAATGCAACTATGAACTTGTATTTATCTTGACAAAGTCCTTAAGACGGCCTTGAATTCAGTTTAGATGTTTCAAACATCGAGTATATAATTTATATTATATATGCTTCAGCTTGAGGATGTAGAAATCATATATAAATTTTATATTTGATATTTGTCATTTCATCTTTAATTACCTTGTTGTGATGGCCTACTCTGCTAGGTAGCAGTCCTAATGGGGAGCCTATTGTTTATCAACTTATCAAGTAATTACTACTTTTTAATTTTTTTTTAAAGTATTATTGGTGATGAAGAATATTTTTTAGTGACCTAAAGTGAGGATTTACCTACTTCACCCAAGGGCTGACCCTAGTCTGTGAGAATTTTGCTTATGGATTTAGCTTGTTTTCCTTTTCCTTTGGATGTATTATTTAGTTACTAGTCAATGGCAGTAGATCGATATGTGATATGGCATGCTCTGTCTTTATATCTTTTAATTTTAGGTACAACTTTAACAAGGTTGCACAATATAAACAATTGACTTTAGAGGAAGCAGAAGAGAAAATGCGAAACAGAAAGAAAACTGCTGATGGATATGAAAGATGGATGATGAAAGCAGCAAATAATGGGCCTGCTGCATTTGGTGAACGTGGGAGGTTTGATGAGAAGGAGAGCAATGTGGGTGGAGGAAAAAGCCGTAAAAAAACTGGTGAAGAGGACGAAGGTCATGTCTCAGATAAAGGGGAAGAGGATGAAGAAGAGGAGACAACAAGGAGGAATAGACTTGGACTAAATAAAAAAGGTGGTGATGATGATGAAGAGGGTCCAAGGGGAGGAGACCTTGATCAGGATGATGATGATATTGAAAAGGGTAGGTAATTATCTTATTTATTTCTTTTGATGAAAATGGTTGTGATAGTTATTATTTTAAGTTCTGGTTTTATGCAATGATGACCTCTTTGCTATGTAATTCCAAGCCATGCTTAGTCTGAATGGGTGTGTATTCCTCTACTTAACTCAGAGATATATAAAACAACATATTGTAGATAAAATATTATAAACTGTCTCTTTTTAAATGGAGTCTACAATGCACGTTATTATCAATTTTTTCTTGATTGTTGTATTTTGGAGTATGCCTAGTGGATGATATAGCTTATATAGTAAATTGAAAAAATCAAATTTTGGGAGTTGAGATTTCATATTGTTTATAGTTTTTGACTAGGCATTTATTTTGCGTTGGACGCAGCTGGTTTGTGTGTCTATTTGCTATCAGATCAGAGAGCACTCACTGATAGGAAGCCAAAAGAAAAGTAATTATTTTATTTAGGAAAAACTACTCATTTATTACCTATAGTTATGTTAATTTTACCTTTTTACTCCTTATGGGTAAAAAAAACTCATTTTGCTCCATGTATGTATAATTTTAAATTCTTATTACTCTGTCATTAACGTTACTAGGAAGTCAAAGGTAAAATTAGCACAACTAAAGGAAGTAAAAGAGATTTAAAATTGTAAGAAAAGGGTGTAAAATATGAAAGGAAATTACACCCAGTCCACTACTTAATGCACCTCACCAGAACCTTAGCTGCTGTAACTGTTCCTATGCCAGAGAAAAATCTTGCTGCAATGTTTCCCCTTACTAAACTCACAATTTGAATGCCTTCTCTCTTTCCCTCCTCCATCTCCTATATGTGCTCACTCCTAATAAAATTAACACCCCTTAACTAACTACCACACTGGCCCTGACAGGCTTCTGCCTTCTTGAATATTCTTTCCGTATAGTGGACCACTTTGGGCTTGGATCAATTATCAAGCAATCCATCCCTCACATGGGTGTATCACATGCAACTATCCAAATACCTAGTGTGGGTCTACTTGTTGATTTTATGGTATAACTTATAATTCTGACTATTGACTTGATTGGTCTATATAAGCTTATTGTCTAGTTGGTATATCCTTTACAATAATGTTCCCATTCTGTTCAATTATTTAATCTTAACTGCTCTAGAGTTGGAGGCAGGAAAAGGTTTTTTGGAGTTTAAAACTCTTGTTAAAAGCTAGAAGAACACTTCATTAGTTATAAACTTATTCTTTTTATTGATTATACTTGTGAATATGCTATAGGTGATGATTGGGAGCATGAAGAGATTTTCACTGATGATGATGAAGCTGTTGGCAATGATCCTGAGGAAAGGGAAGATTTGGCTCCTGAAGTTCCTGCTCCTCCAGAAATCAAGCAGGTTAGTTTCAAGTTCAACAAATACTTGTGACTAAGATCTTAGATGTTCTGCTATTTTTTTTTTGTCATTTTATGCCATTTATGTTCATACTTATTATTTGTTAAACTTGAATATAGCAAAAGCTTGAGGGAATTAACTTACACTCAACTCAGAACATCTTATTAATAGAGATAAACCAAAGTACTAAAGAAATCAGACAGGTGAGCTTCAACAGTCACCTACCTCTAACACATAATCATAAATGAAAGATAAAATGAAGCTCAACTAACAACTAAACAATACAAACTTATATTTAACACTCCCCTCAAGCTGGAGCATATAAATCATATGTTCCAAGCTTGGAAATCAAGTATTGAATCCAAGGACCCTTAAAGGGTTTGTTTAATAAATATACAAGCTCATCATATGAGCTAACAAACTCGATTCTAATTTCCTTGGGCAACACCTTTTCTCTTACAAAGTAACAATCAATTTCAACGTGCTTAGTCCTTTCATGAAACACCGGATTGGAGGCAATACGGAGAACTGCCTGATTATCACAGTAGAGTTGCATTGGAGAAATTTCACAAAACTTCAATCCTGTATGAGTTTTTTAACCCACACCAACTCACATGTAGTTAGAACCATAGATCTATATTCAGCTTCTGCACTAGATTGAGAAACAGTATTCTGTTTCTTGCACTTCCATAAGATAAGGTTACCACCAAGGTATACGCAATAACCAGTAGTAGAGTGACAGTCTATATCGGATTTTGCCCAATCAACATCACAGTATCTAACAATTTGGCTATTTCTTTTATCCTCATACAACAAACCTTGACCTGGAGCCTTTTTTATGTATCTGAGAATACACATTACTCCATTCCAATGATCAATATAAGGTGAATTCATAAACCGACTCACAACTCCAACTGCAAAGGAAATATCTGGCCTGGTAATAGTAAGATATATGAACTTCAAAACCTGCCTTCTATACCTCTCTAGATCATTTTGCTTCGAGGAGGTTAGCTTCTGAGCACAATCAAACAAGCATTAATGTCATTAGAGTAGATATCTTGAGCTTTCTTCCAAAAAGAATAACAGGATTTGAATGCTCTTAGGTTTCTTAATATTTTAGGTTCCACTGACTGACATAGAAGAGCACAAAGTTGAAAATCTAGTTTCTTCCACTGAGTTTTTTGTTCAGTTGATCCTTCAATATCTTTTTTTTCTAAATGCTCATGGTGTCCTGTCCAAGTAACCAGAGTTCCACAGAGTTAGCCCATGATAAATATTTTTTACCATTGAGCTTCTTTGTTGTAATAATGGCAGCCAGAGATATAGGAAAAATAGGACCAAAGCTGACACTAGAGGAGGTAGAGGAGGCCATTTCAGACCTAGAAAAACAGAGCAAAGAGAGAACCGAGAGAGAGATTTGAGTTAAACCTAAGGAAGCTTGCTCGAATTGGAAAACGAAGAAAGGCAGTGCAACCAGCAGGCTCCAGCGAACTAGACGTCAGCGAAACAACGGCGAATGGAGGTTGTTTGGCCTGCGCATAGAGCTCATGCACCTCCTATTTGGCGAAGCGTGTGGCGGCACGTGACGGCGCGTGAGGAGTCTGTTAGAAGAGTGACCACTTCGATTGGGTTGCGCACATCGAGGTGCACCTAACCCTGAACTCGCCAAACAAAAAGTTGCTAGGGACGGCGTTAGACAGCGGCGGACGACCTACTATGACTTTAAACTTAAAAAGCAAGGTCGTTCCCGCTCTGATACCAACTTGAATATAGCAAAAGCTTGAATGAATTAACTTACACTCAACTCAGAACATTTTATTAATAGAGATAAACCAAAGTACAAAATAAATCAGAAGGGTGAGCTTCAACAACCACCTACAGTAGTTAATAGCGGTGCTATCGCGTGCTTTAGCGGTGGTTCAGAGCGAAGCAGCGAGTGTCCGCTTTAGAGGTCTCTGTAGCGTCGCGTGTGGAAGTAACGGCCATGGCACTGCATTTCGCAGCCGTTCTAGCTGGAATTCACGATCTCACGCTGTGCTTTAGACCTGCGAACTAGGGTTTTGCATCTAGGGCAACAAAGACACTCTATATTACGTTGTTTTACACTTTAAAATTAAAAAAAAATTAAGTGAAACTATGCGTTTTAGAGGCTATGGGTTGTTTTTAAATGAAGGGTAAAAAGGTAAAAGCCTATTTTTTTACCCTAAAACATTTCAACTCTCTCTAAATGCATTCTTCTTCCTCGTGCTCCTCCTTCCTCGTGCTCCTCCTTCCTCCTACTCATTCTTCTTCCTACTCATTCAATGCATCCCAGAGGCACCCACCAATGGGATTTTCAGACGACCCTCTAGAAACATCCATTGAGTTCAAATGGTTCTAACAAACCATCCTTGCCCTTTTTTCTTCTTCCTCTTCAGTCCAACTTTCTTCTCTCCTTTACCATGACTTCACATCCAACTTCTACTGGATTAGTGAAGCCTATTGTGGCTTGTAGTGGAACATTGCAGTCTTTTCTATTTTAAACAATAGAAATACATGTTTTATCTTTTTCTCAAACAATATTTATATAAATTATATATTTTCTAAAAATAAATTTTTTATATTCTGGCACATATGTTATATGCATCTAGTAATATAAATTTACATGGAGTTCTAAACAGTGGTCATCCCGCTCTTATTATCCTGCTATAGCATTTTTGGAGGGTAGCCGCTCTAGACTGTTATCTGCTATTAACTACTATGCAGCCACCTACCTCTGACACACAATCATAAATGAAAAATAAAATGAAGCTCAACTAACATTAAATACAAACTTATATTTAACAGTTAAGAATCTTAGATATTATATTATCTTTTTTTTTTTAAATATAATAGGTAAACACCGTATCTTTGAGATTATAGGGAATCATATCTTTTATACTCATGTATAACCTATAAATTAAAGTTATAAATATATTCATCCTGTGGGTATTCATACACAAAGTTTCATTCCAATATTCCTCTTTATTTCTCTTATTCCAACATGGTTTGAGCCATGTTGAGAAAAAGTCTCTCACTGGGGGCAATCCTCATTGCCCCCCAATAACTTCTTTTTGCTTGTTGTTTCTATTCTGAAAAATAGTGTTTCGATATTGTTTATTTAGTTTCTATTTTCCTCTTCAAGAATGGCTTCCATAGGCTCGTTTCTACCCTTATGCACGGGTCTCAATTTTATCTCAAATGCACTAGCCTCGGTTTTGTCCCAAATATAGTGACCCTTGTCTTTGTCCCAGATGCATTAGCCCGGTTTGTCCCTGTTGCACTAGTTCCAAATGTCCCAGTAGCAATGATGGTCTACTTTCGATATTGTTCATGTTGCCTCTATTTTCCTTTTCAATAATGGCTTTCATTAGCTTGTTTGTATCCTTATGCGTTAACCTCATCTTTGTCCTAGATGCATTGGTCTCAGCTTAGTCCCAGATGCACTGACCCCCTGTCTTTGTCTCGGATGCACCGGTCTCATTTTTCCCTGTTGCACTAGTTCCAACTATATCCCAATAGTAGTGTTAGTTTCAAGCAATATTCCCGAACTTTGCCATCATCCCTGAATTGTATTTCCAAATGTTGTTTATGGTGGAACTCAATTTTGGCGTATTAATTTTGTTACTGCATTCTTGTAACAAGTTGAATGCTTATTATATTATCTTGAGGGTGAGTGTTAAGAATCTTAGATATTATATTATCTTGGTATTATATTATCTTGTTTTTAAATATAATAGGTAAAATAATATATTTGAGATTATAGAGAATCATATCTTTTATGCTCATCTATAACCTATGAAATAAAGTTATAAATAGATTCATCTGTGGGTATTCATACACAGTTTCGTTCCAATATTCCTCTCTATTTCTCTGATTTTAACACCATTATGTGACATACTTATTATGCCATTTATGTGTCATACTTAGCTACTTCAAGAATTGGTGTTGAGATAGATATTTTATGGATTTATATATGGATGTAAAATTGATTGGATATATTTGCTACTTAATTGTGCTTTTTTGGGCACACTCTAGAGGCTATATTCATATTCACACTGGTTTTTTTTACAGACGTTATTGAACTACTTCTTTTCAAAATAATTTTAGGATGATGAGGAAGAGGATGAAGATAATGAAGAAGGGGGAGGTCTGAGTAAATCTGGGAAAGAGCTGAAGAAGCTGCTTGGACGAGCTAGTGGTATGAATGAATCTGATGCTGAAGATGATGACGACGATGACGATGTATGGATTTTGTTAATGTTTTCTTACAATTCTCCATTTTAATTTTTTTGGTAGATGTGCCTATAATTGTTCAAGTGTTCTTTGTGCCACTGGTAACATGCAAGTGCAAGATAAATATAATTTACTTAGTACAAACTTCAATATTGCAATCCCTTTTTTGTAAGGAGCAAATTGCTTTTTGCACTTGCTGTGTGACCCTGTGACTTCCAAAAGAGGAAATGGCTTATTCAAATTGATAGCTTAGATTTCTTTTGAACAAATGGGTGAACTAGACTTGAGCATTTTTCATCCATTAATGGGTCAGTTGATTTGTCTAGGTGGATGAAGAGGCTGGGGTTCCTCCTGTGATGGCATCAAAGCAGAAGGATACACCTAAGGAAGAACCCGTTGACAATAGCCCTTTAAAACCTGCAGCAACAGGAACTGCTCGGGGAACTTCATCCACTTCAAAGGCTTCGAAGGGGAAGAGAAAATTAAACGAAGAAACAAAAGCATCTAATGGTGCACCACCAAAGAAGGTCAAAACAGAATATGTATGCCATTACTTTCCTGATCTCACTTGATTACAAATGCAGTACATGCCATTTTTAGTAGTGATGGTAAAAAAAGTTTTAACTATCATCCAATAAAAGATGATGACTGTAATCCCAACTACCTGGGAGGTCACAACACTTTAAATGATGTGGCAGCTATGGTAGTGTAAAAATTTTAGACTATTTTTTTTTCAAAAAAGTTAAATGATTGGGTAGATTTTTTTTAAATTGCAGAATAGCTATGTTTGCCTCTGCATATTTTGAGTTATTTTCAGGTAACTTTTGAAAAATACTTATTTCTATAGTTGAGACTGCTCGATTAGGAAGGTGTTTTGAGAGAATGTCGACAATTGCCCCAAATTTAGGACTGAAGTACTTTCAAATTATTGATGCACCCAAACACAATCTATCTTCTTTATATTGTATTGGAGCACCTTCAGAAAACTTTATATTCAAGTACTCAAAAGCACTTAATTTGAAAGCTCATCAAAGAGGCCTTCAAGGGTTGTTGAAATTTCTGATTATCCCATTCCATCCCATTGATCAGGAACCAAAATCTTCCGTCAAAGATGAAAATGGGTCTGCGTCTAAAAGTAATACTCCTGCAAAAAGTGTACCACCAGCATCATCATCGAAAGGAGGGTCTGCCTCCATAGCTTCTGGACCTGTGAGTGAAGAAGAAATCAGGGCTGTTTTGATGCAGAAGACTCCAGTGACCACACAGGATCTTGTAGCTAAATTTAAAGCAAGACTTAGATCTTCAGAGGTAAGTTCTACCCCATGATTTGCTTTACCTTATTTGAGCCGCAATTTTTTGCTTAGCCATTCTTATAATACACGTGTATATATGCCACATCGCAACATGTTTTATGATCTTAAAGCCTTTTAATTAAATCATATCTGTGAAAGAATATAACTTGATTTTTTGCTCCTTTGCAAATTATGATATACACCACATTCTGTAGATCTAACATAAATTCTATTTAGAACGACGGAATTGACTGGCTAGTGTCAAATTCAAATCAGGCTATCCAACAAAATTTTATGGTAATCTGGGGAATGAATACCTTGTTACCAGATGGAAATATAAACTGCGGCATGTATAAATGGGAAAACATAATGTCTTGTTCTTTTAGCTTGAGGCCACCCTATGGCTTTTAAAGATCGTGTTTTGCCCTGCTCTGCCGAGGTTGAATATCACATCTATGCTTTTTTGCTATGTGCAGGATAAAAAAGCTTTTGCCGAAATCCTGAAGAGAATTTCCAAGATACAGAAGACTACTAATGGAGCCAGTTATGTTATATTGAGAGAGAGGTGATACAATCACCCTTGGCTTGGGTTGTGCTGGACGATGGTGCACTAGAGAAGTTACATGTGTTGTTTGTGGTGTCACCGCACTCTCCCGGCCTCTAACTCGTGTTAGCTGTGATAGGAGCACTATAGACAGGAATTATTTGGATCACCATTTTTATAATAGTATGCAATATCTGTACGACGGTATCAAATAACCTTTACCCTTGAAACATTAAAAAAAAATGACAAGAGGGAATGATCACTTAAGTTTCACTTGCATACATAGAGCTGTTAAAAAAATCGGTAATACTATCCAGTTTCATGTTATTTACACCTTCATTAAGTGGTTAACATACTTTATTTCTTATTTTTATTTTAAATATTAATATTCTAAAAAAACACCTCTTATTTGATATACCTACGATACAGGATTAATATACTTCATTTCTCATTTTCTTCACAGCTTTCCAAATTCAACTATTTAGATCTAAAATTTCATAATACACTTATGCATAGTTATATTAAAAATACAAGGTTTCTTATTAATATGAATTTATATTTTTGAAAGCATTTTTTGAAGAGTTGGACTTTTTCCAAATGTACTTTCCAATGTTACTTTTGAAAATAAAGGTTTTAAAAAGCACTTTCTGAAATATTTATTTAAGTACTTTTGAAAGAGGTAAACTTTTTTGAAAGTTACATTTGGAAACTATATTTGAAAATAAATATTCTAAAAAATGTATTTTTTGAATTTTAGAAAGTGTTTTTTGGATGTGTTTTACTCTTTTAAAGTACTTTCTAGAAGGGGAACTTAATAGTGACATTGTGATATATGATCTCTTGTTTTTAACCCAGTAAAACTAGAATAAAAAAGAAAATATACGTGGAAGAATAAAACACTTCTCCTTGTAAAATATAACTATGGAGTGTGATTGTAAAAGTGAGTGAGTATATCAACACAGTTCAAAATAGTCTAACTTATCATACTCTAATATAATGACATAAGACTTCTAAAGAAATAAGTTGATCCAGATAAAAAAGTTAAATAAAAAGGTAAACTATAAGAGTTGACCAACTAAAAAAAGTCAACAAAAAATAAAAAAAAAAGGAAATTCTAAACTTAATATATACAATAGAAATCTTTACAAGTCCTTGGACCCACATCACACTCAATTTTATATATGGATATATTTTTAAATGATTGTGCTTATTTGTATTCTAAGTGCTCTCAATTTGACGATATTGAGGAGATTGATTGTAACTATGATGAGCCAAGTATCTGTTCCATTTGTGCAGAACCTAGTCAAATCATCAATGCAACTGCAGATTTTGAGTTACAGGTGCTAAAACTTAATGATGCAAAAGAAACTGATTTTGCAGTAGATTTGGATGTAACCACTAAAACTAGTGTGGTTATAGCTGCCAATAACCTTCCACTACAATTCCCTTTTCATCCACCCTTTTTCGCAGTTGAAGCCACATTCTCTACAACTGAAACCTCTACTGAAGCTTCTACCACCATATCTCAAGTACATTAACTTTGAGGCAGAGGAAAAAATGAAAGAAAAAGAGCTTTTAATTGTTGATGTTTAATTTGATTATTTTCATCCTAATTTACCTGGTTCCAACATTATTATATCTTTTTACAGCAAGGCAACTGCAACGATGAGATTCTTGTTGAAGAAACCAAATTCTAAACCAAGTGTGAAGATCTAGTTGATGATTTATTTTCAGGATTTTGATATTGAGATGGGAGAAAAGAGTAGTATAAAGAAGTTGGTTGCTGACAATTTATTTGATAGGATTGATACAATTACATAAGCAGTTTTTAGAAGGTTTACCCTCATTGGCTTACCTTTACTTTGTCTTCTTTATTGAATTTTAATCTTACATTTAGTACAACGCGAATTTCAGGTGTGGAGATTTAGCTAGATTTAGCATCAATACTATTTTTTTCTGTTTTCAATTTGCAGTTTATGGTTATGAAGTTTAAATTCCATTTTTTGTATTTTATTTCGTTTTCAGCACTTTCTGCAGTTTATTATATTTTCTGCATTTTAGTATATTCTTATTTTTCTTTAATTTTTATGTTTTATGCAATATTGTTGATATTATTGATTTTTCTGTTTTTTGTTTTCTATTTTTTGCATTTTCTGTTTTCTACACGTTTATCTTTTTAATTTTACCTTTTTCTGTTTTAATTTAACTCTGTTGTTTTCCTATTTTACTATTGTTGTTTTAATTTTATTTCTATTTTTATCTTCTGTTTTACTGTTTTCAATTTCAAAATTTTGTTTTTGCATTTTTCTCATACTTTTCATTGAATTTTTAAATTATACATTTGTACCGTAACGTCATACTTTAATTATTTATGATAGGTTTCTAACTTGATTATCTTTACTTTTTCTTATGCATATTTAAAAGATTTAGGTCTTCTTTCTTTATAAGCTACTAGCCAAATTGTCTTATCTAACATTATTATCCTCGTTTCCTCTTTCAGTTTTTTATCTTTTTGTTAATGATCTTAGTCCCATAAGGCTTTCAACTGAAAAACGATGTTGTCCATTTCTTAGGAGAGAAAAGAGCTTTGGAATCATTTTTGGAATAAGTTCTTAACAAGTGTGAGGGTTTGTCCTAATTTAATAGTTAGTGCTTGTATTTATTGTGCAAAGTAGTTAAAAAAAAAGATGTGATATTAATGTGATGATGAAGCAAAATTGATGGTTGAAGCAAAAATAAAAAAGATGAAAAAGTGTAAAAAAAGAAAATAAAAAAAAAACAGATGAAAAGAAAAAATTTAAAAACAGAATGAAAAAAATAAGAGTTTATTGTATCTTGTATAAAAATTTAGTGTTTCTTTCTTTGCTCTTTTTGGACTAGTCCTCATGTTTATTTAGGTTTATTTTTTATTACCCTTCTCTTTTATTTGATTTATTAATCTTTAATTCTTTTCTTTTTATCTCACTTTTAATTTTTGTCTCACTTCAACTTAATAAAATCCTTTTGATATTTTATGCATGTATTTCAATTGATAGATTTTAGAGGCTTATCAAAACCGGTTGTGATATTTTGATAAGATGCTTCGGAGTAAACATGAACCTATACACTTAATAAGAGAGTAAGAGTTGAGATGATCCTTTAAATGTTATCAATTTTTGTTTATTCTTATATTTTTTCTTGTTTGCTTTCTCATTAGAATGTGTTCATACTTGTTTTGTTGTCTAGATTTTTTATTTGTTTGTATTCTTTAGTTTTGTGACTTTTGGGGTTCATTAGATTGTGTGTTAGTTTTTCTTTAAAATTTAGGTTTTATATTACGTTTTGGACTATGATAGATTAGGATCAATTGTTCTAAATCAAAATGAAATTGGGTAATCAATTAAAAACCTAACTCAACTGTTTATTAATTATTAAATTCGTGAGGAATAACTATTATGATCCAATTTGCATAAATTAACTATGTGTGGATATTCATAAAATTATTATTACCTTGGCATATATATATAGGAACCCTGAATTGGTATTTTGTATTTCTAACAAATTTCCCTTTTCTAACTGTGTGATTGATTATATGGATAATTGAATTGTATCTTTGAGAAATATCTAAGATTATTCTTTTTTTTTTTTAAGCCAAAGAACCTAGGATTATTCCCTATATTGTAAATTTAGGAGAACTTTAGTATTGTTCCTTTAATTTGATGCTCATTTACTGGTTGGTTGATACTTCTTGGTAATTCTTCTATTTCTGGGAAGATCGAGAAACAACTTATAGTTTCTCATTCCTCTGCTTAAGGAAAATATAGGTCCATCGCTGGTACACTTGTGAACTAAAAAGTCATAAAGACTTTGCTATCCTGCCTTGGTGTCTAGCAATGATTCAACACTAACACTCACTGCATGACTACAAATATGCAGTTAGCTAACATCTTTAGCAAGGTATTGGGCAAGTGCCAATGTGCTTAATTTTGGGCATTTCTTCACTAAAATGTCTGCGATACAATTCAATAATAATGTTTTGTCTCTTCCTCCATCTTAGACTATGAAGTTTGAATACTCCAAAATAATAAAAGTACTTATGTTATCCGTATCGAATACTGATACTGCACAGATATATCGGAACATCCTAAAAGTATCCAATTTTTATTTATTTAACAAAATCAGATATCGACTTACGACTAAGGGATACAGATCAAGTCGTATTAGGATACAACTTCGAAATGATTTGAGATGATTTTTTTAAAAAAATATTATTTTACTTTTAATATTTTAAATTAAAAAAATTAATTAAAAAAGAGAGTAGTAAATACCTGTTTTAAATTCATATTTAAAAATTTTAACTACTAACCGGTAATAATACTTTTGAATAAACTAGTGTATCGGGTCAATATTTGTTGAGTTATACAAAAAATAATACTCTGGTTTTATGGCTTTTTCTTACCAGAGTGTGTATAGCTTAAAAATTTACAGAAATAAAATAATTTTGTGAAAAATTTTTAGAACAGTATAGTTTAAGTCCAACTCACCATATGAGTTGGTGGTATGTATAATTTTTAATTGTCGATTTAGATCGATTCCTGTCTTCAAATCATCAAATGCCATGGTGAGTTGGGCTTTTTTATGCAATTCCTGTCTCAAACCACCAACTCAGATGATAGGTTGGGCTTCTCTATGCACTGTTCATGTAACGTAGCAACATAAGAAAGGAAATAAACATTTTTTAAAAAAAAGGAAAATGATAAAGAAGAAAAATAAAAAATTATTGATAAATTAATAATTTTTAAAAACTAGTAAAATCATATATGTTTAATAGATTTTAATTGATAAATTAAAAAATTTAAAAAATAATATTAATATGTAGAATTTTAAAATTTAAATACAAATATTTAATTTAAGGAAAAAAAAGAGATAAATTATATTTCAAGATCTAAATAATGCATGAAATAATGTCTAAATACATATTATTTAAAATGTTAATTTAACTATAATGTATTTGGTTTTCATGTGAAAATCCGGATAAAAGATAATTTATGTAAAAACTAATTTATTTATTAGTAACAATAAAATTTAAATATATAATTTTATTTAAATAATTCTAATTAGTTTTTTTATATTAATAGTCATCGATTTTGATAATGTATGTCAAAGAAAGTAATATATGGTTTAGGGTTTAGATAAACTTTTAAATTTAATGATAGCCTTTTAATATATTTGATATATTTTTAACCGTTAAATGAAATATATACTTTTATAAAAGCAATTAGAAACTTTTCAAAAGAAAAAAAAGAAGAAAAAAAGGAAATGTAACAAGTAAACAACAATATAGAGTTTAGGGTGATGACACTGTATGTATTTAATAAATGTGACGTAAACATAATTAAAATCAGTTGTTAGTCCGAAATGGAAAAAATAATTATATTCAAATATTAATAAAAATATAATAAATGTTGAATAATAGAGGACAAAATATTTGGGATTTAGGGATTTGTATTGGGACAATGATTCTTTCTATGGCTAGATTGCCTCCAAATTGAACATGTAACTATGGTTCGTGGTTGTGACTCTCTCAAATCTATTTCATTTCTAATTTGGGTTGATTTAGAATGATCAGCCCTCGAAGCAACGCTGGATTTGGCACAATGAATGGTCTGCTTCTTTGAGGCATTATCTCTGCATTTCCTAAGGGATTCCATTCTGCGGATAAGTTTGTATTATGTTTTGCAGAAATTATACCCTATCAGCAAATTGATAATGGTTGATATTGACATGAGCGCACGCTGCTATGACATGAGAGCAAGGGTAATGGTATACCTAGAAAGCTCTGCACTCACAGTATTATTTTTCAAGCAACACAACCTATGTTTGACCGCTTCTTTACGTGGCATGACAGAATGTTTCAGTAACTTCAAACTTTTTGTTTCATGTGTCATACCTTTTGAACGTATGCATTGATGCAGCGGCTTGATTTTCCTCTATGGCATCCATTAATTTTTTGCAATAATGTCTTCCTTCCCTAAACTGTGCATTTGCTTCCACAACTCTCTTAAGAAAGTACTCAACTAACCTGCCATGAGTAGATTTCACAAGAACAGTTACAGGCATATTTCATGAGCCTCAAAACACTTTGTTAACGGCTTCAGACAAGTTAGCCGTCATGTGACCAAATCTTTGGGTCTCCTGCATGTGTCATGCTTCACTTGCTAACTTCAATACGATCAATCCATTCCCTTATTTATGGACTAGTGTCTATAAAATTTTTCAATTTTTTTTCAAGCTTATCTACACGTTTCATAGGCTGATAAAAAATTGTGGTTTAGGGTAAAAGTTAGTAAAAAAAAAATCATTTTGACACAGAATAAAGCAACATAAATTAATGACATATTTAAATTTGATTTTAATTGGTATACACTGTGAGTAAAAAGATTTTTACATTGACATTCAATCACAACCCTTCATTCATAGTAAATTTGTTGACTTTACTCATTAGTATCTTAAAAGTCACATAAATGAAAAGTCATTATTGAATGTTACTGTAAAAATCTTTTACACTCACAGTGTATACCAATTAAACTCTTTAAATTTACCCATTGTGAATAAATCTTGTTTCAGCCTGGTATTATTGAACTTGTGATTGAAGTTGTTTGCTATGTGGCAAATGCAAAACACACGATGAGCATATGACAGTCTCCACATGTGTGAAGCCTGCACTACACCTAGGATGTTTTTATGTCGATCTGGGATCAGACATTAACCCACTTTTTTAGTTACATGTTTTTGAATGTTTGCCAAAAACCATGCCCACTCAAAGTTTCACCATCAACAATGGCAAATGTAACTGGGAGTATAGAACTGTTTCCATCCTGTGTTGTTGCAATTAACAATGTCCCCTTATACTTTTCATACAAGAAGGTCCCATTTATTTCTAGTATGGGTTTGCACGAGTTAAATGCGTCAACTATAGGTTTAAATGTCTAGAAGACACGATCAAACTATCGAAGTCTTTCTTCAACAACATCATCAACCATAAACTCCGTGGTCTCAAGTTCATAAGTTGACCCAGGACATTTCGTTACCATCCAATCCAACCATTTGGGCAACGTGTCATATGATTCTTCCCAGTCACCAAAAACTTTTGTCATAGCTTTTTGTTTACCCAAACATGCTTTCTTGTAAGAAGTGTGTGCGATAGGTCGCTTTGAATTCTTTCTATAATCATTGATATCACAACAGATGGATCGGATGTAACCATATCTAATACATTTCATACAACAGTTAGTTGTTTATGGTTTATGTAATAAAAATTAGAATATTTACAGTTTAGGATAAACATGCTAGTATATTATTACCTAAAATGTAGTTGGAGATAATATCTTACATCAATTTTGGGTGATCCTATGTAAAATTTGCATTGATTTATGCGAACCCCCCATTTTTTCACTGTCCATTTATGTGTCCATTGTGAGAGTGTCACTCTCATCCACCATGGACATCCACCTGTGTGGTTGGGACACCGGATGGAAAATATTGTCAATCTCATCTCAATAATTTTGTAAGTATAATGTGTTCGTGGGCAATGTTGAGAAACGACCAATTTGACTTCATCCTTTGACTCAAACTTTAATCCCTTAAATAGCTTTTGTCCGTGTTCCCATTCATAAGAGTCTCAAATAAGGACTAAGTCTGTTTCTTAATCTGCATGTGCCCAATTAATGTTAGTATAGTGTGGCGAAGGTAACAAAAGTTGGGCGCCTTAAAACCAATATACAATATCAAATTAGCAAGGTCATAAAATAGTGAAGTTAAGCATAAAACAATGACATTAACCAATAAACCTAATAATATGTCTATACCTATTATAGGAAATCTTACACAATGTTGTTGTTGATCATGACTTGTTTGTGTTTCCTGATCTATATCTGAACCTGATCCCAAAGGTGTTCCGTTATCCTCACCTCTGTGGTCTTCATCAGACACAAACTCATCTTGGTTATACACAACAATGTCTAAACGATCTTTATCATCTCTCAAATTAGTTATGTCATCTGCTATTGTTGTTGTGTGCCTTATATCGTGACTATTGCTTGACACTGATTGATGTTCTAAATACATTGTTCCCTGCGTTGGCATTGATCCTCTAGGATAATAATGTATTTGCTGCTGTGTATAACCGATATTATCATATTGCTCAATCTCGACAAATAATTCTATCATACGTGTTGCGTTAGTAGTTGACAAGACGTTAATCATCATCCTCAAATCACCATCATCAAATACTGTAAAATACCAAGAATGCCTAGGGTTTTCGTAAACAATATATTTACATATAATTTTACTGACAATTTGATAATGTGAAATATGTAAGTTTGAATGGATTTGTGTAACAAATTAATGAAAAGATATGTTAGTAAAAAACTGCATGTCGACCTGAGAACCGCCAAATGAGACTTCTTCCGATCATAAACTAACTTCCCCATTATAGTAAACAATTGCAAAAAGAGTATCCATAATATGAGGTGCGAAAAAATTTTGTGTTTCACTTGCTACACGCTGTAAGAAACTAAAACCTGGTTGGGGGGCAAGTCCAACAAAGGTATATATGCGAAAAAATTTGAACTGAGAGGTTGTGTGATGGGGTAGTAAAGTTTACTGTGGGCTCGTGAATGGGGAAGTCCAATTCGTCATCTGAATTGGTGAAGTGGACCAGCTAACCTGACATGTCAGCCCAAACCAGCAACTCAGTTGGCAACCTCTTATTTAAATACCCCCCTCCTCCTGAACACCCACCCAACCCACCTACTCAACCATCTCCTTAAATACATCTGCTTTAAGTTACGAAAATGCATTTTAATTTTAGACATTTTGATTGAAAAATATGGTATAGTGTGAAGCTACATTAAATGGGTATTCAAATGTACTTTTTTCAAGTTATATCATGTATCAAATGTACTATATAAAGTTACAAAAGCAACTTGAAATTTTGCATTGGATACAAACAGGTGGTGGCAGAACACACTTTTTGTTTTTCACCACTTGTGTTGTATTTTGTTATTATTTTTGTCCCATTGTCATTTCCCTTCCTTCTGTGTTTCCATTGCTTATCTTTTTTTTGTTTCCTTTTTCTTGTCTTTATTTTTTTTTTGTCTTTCACCATTGTGAATGCATCCTCTGCTACTTTGAGCAATTTTTGTCACCATTGGTAGTTTGTGTTGGTTTTGTGTAATTTTTTCTATCTTTTCTGACAACAAAACTTGCGAAGGCAAATGTGGTCAAGTTGACCGAGTGCACTTCGTTCATGGTCTTTGTATTATGTTTTTTTCTATCTGTCGTCCGATTGTAAGTTCATCTATTTTGTGTGTGTTATTTGTACTCGATTTAAGGTCCATTGTGTAGGTGTTACGTTCTTTATTTTTATAAGATATTTAGCTATGTTACTTTGGGAACAAGACTCAATGATGCAGTCATACCAATGCGAATTGGAACACAATCGGTGTCATGTGATAGTCATTATGACAAGTTTAGTGTTTAGGATTCATATGTAATTCATATATTGTAATAAATTGTGAAAAATAATACAACATTATGTTATCAATCATTAGTTTTTTAGTTAATACCAATGTTTGTATTTACTTTTAATTTCTATAGAGAAAAACATAATATTATTCATACCCAATAAAATATTTATTAACATCTCTTAAAAATTAATAAATTCTACAAGCCTTTTAATTTTATATAATATAATATTTTAATTGGAGAATAAATAATGTATAATGCAAAAATATAGAATTTTACCTCGTAATGTAGTGTTTTATACAATTATTCTATATGATGCATTTTCATATTGTATTTTAAACATATTTTTGTGTATTATATTGAGTATATAATAGCCATAAAGAGTTAGTGAAATATATTGGGTATAAAATAGCCACAATGAGTTAATAAAAAGTAGGGAGAGAAAAAAAAGAATAATATAGATCAAGTAATTGATGTAATAAATTTCAAATTAAAAAAAAATTGTTAATGAGGTATAAGTTGAAACAAAATACATGAAAATTATATAATAGAAGAGAGAGAAAATCATACATTGACAAATTGTATATGAAAAAAAGGAAAGACAGACTACGGCAAAAAAAAACATAAGGAAAGATAAAGTAAAAAAAAATGATAGATTGAAAAATATATTATAATTTTAACTTTCAGTATTTAATATCAAAAAATGATAGACTATGTAATTTTTATATTTTACATGTTTTAATTTTAAAATTTTTATATTTTAGTTTTACTGTTTATTTTTAATTTTTATTAGATTTTAATTGATAGTAATCTTCAAATTTTAATTTAAAATTTAAACTTTCACTTTTAATTTTAAACTTATAATTTATATTTTAAATTTAAATTTTTATTTTTATTTTTAAATTTTTAACTTTTTAATTTTTAAACCTTCATAAAATATAATTATCAATAAGCCTTTATTTATTTTAGCAACGTGCAATTCAACGTACATGTACTAATTGTGATAATCAAATTAAAATAGTTTAAAAATATTTGTAAATATTTTCTAATAATTCATTGTAATAAAATTAAAAAAATACATTTTATGAAATAAAAAATTGTTAGATCAACTTGTCAACTAATTTTACAACTTAATGAAATGAAATAAATTCCTACAACAACAATATCAAAAGGGGTTCAAGGGGTTGTTACATATGGGGATTTTGTTTAGACGAACTGCCTCTAGGAAACATAGGAGCGCCGCGGAAAAGTTAACTTGTAACTCATGCTTGATCAAACTGAGATGGCATCCCATATGGGAATGATGGTTGCCTATATGACGATTTGTAGTGACCTGGTTGTTGAGGTGACATATAGTACTACATAGATGCATCGGGTGGCATACTAGTATGTTGGTGGGACAAGTACGTATGTTGCGTATAATTATCAAATGGTTCCATTGGTGTGGCATAGAATGTACCCTGAGTTGGTTCATATGTCATCCCAGGAAGGTTAATCTTGTTATGCTGCACATGATGTCTTTGTCTTTGAAGACCAACTCCTTCAACCGAAACAACTCCTATATCACTCATTTGAGGCAGCTGAGGGTACTGGGGATACTGCTCAGGTGCAGGTTCAAACGGTCCCATAAATACATCTGTGTGACCAAATGCTTCCAAACTACTCCCCAGGTCACCCATGATGTTTATCATTGAGCTTCTGTCGGCCTGATTATCCATGCTAACATTGTGGTAGGCGCGTTCGATGGCATCAACCTGAAAAATACCAAAATAATGAACACAACATATGATACCATGAAAATTAACAATTGAGAATAAAAGAAACAAACGCACTGAAAATTACCCTGTATACCTGTATGTTAACATGCCAACCAATGAACAAGTGTGTATGCTTACTAAGTATTCTTCGACAAGTATGGATTGTTTATTGATGGAGTCACTTACACGTTATTGAACTGATCATTCCACACGACCACTAACGGGGCATGTTTATCCAACCAATTCAGACGTTTATTTCGTAAGCTTAGGTTGTGTAGTCTATTATCTTGAAGTGGGGGATGAGGTATAGGCTGAACCATCCCGAATTGGCACATCACCCTATCAACTTTATGCCACTTCACAGTGTGAAAACAAATCATAGGAACTACAGACCTCCATAGCTCACTTGTTAGTAATAGATGCGAAGGGACAACAGTTGATATTATTCATAGGGTGTCCATAAAATCTACAACAAAAAAGTTTCCATTTAAACATATAAAATGTTGGATCGACATAACATAGTAGTAATATTAACTTACATGAATATCCAATCACACATTCTAATTATAAAAAAAAAATTAAAATAAGGATCACAATCACAAACCTTGCTCCAACCAGAAATCCATGGACTGGGGTGGGTCTTTCAATGGGAGTTATGTACGGAAATTGCTCACATGCCCATAGTTGGAATAAAATACAACCTCCTGCAATGTTGTGTGTTTTATAATCCGTAGCTTTGCACAACTCGCGATATAGGCTGCTTAACAGTGCAGACCCCTAACTGTACGTGTCACACTCATCCATGTTGCGTACAAATTTAAGGAACTTTAGGAGAAGACCATTTCCTGAACGATCAGGAAAAAGTAATCCTCCAATGAAACAAAAGACATACGCCTTTGCATTAATCTCCAAATTTTGCGAAAAATCTTTGCATTTTGGTGGTCGAAATTGGCCTTCAACCAAGTTGTTCTCAAGAGGTTCCCTCTAATGTCAGTCTCTCCAAGACAAACACAGCCTCAACTTTCGCATGACAATCGGGCCGTCCAGCCATGCCTGACACAAGCAACCCATCAACTCTAAGGCCAAGCAACATGGCCACATCTTGCAGAGTGATCGTGTACTCAATAGGCATGTGGAACGTGTGGGTCTCGGGTCTCCAACTCTCAACCAATGCTAAGATCAATGAGTGGTTAAGCTGAAAAAAATTCAGTTTGGCAACTTCACCATTCCAAACATTTTGTGACACATGCACCGATTGCATAGTCAACAATGAGGGATCTCTAGGCTTTGGATGGAAAGTGTGACATTCTGTCATTCTTTACTAACCTAACGATTGCTAATAACATATACACCAATTTCATATATCTTTTTATATATTTTATTCGTGTTCATCGATGCTTTAGATTAAAGATTGCATTTCTTTATTCTCAACAAGAGTAAATCTACAAAATAAACCCTAAATAGCAAAACTATTTTCCAATTATTACACATTGTAATGTTGTTTACTTTCTAAACAATCACAATTTTAATAGTAAATAAAAAAAATTAGACATGAATATAGCTTCACTCTTTATTTTTTATAACATATAGTTTTAGAAAAACATTAATTGGTCTTTTTATAAGTCATGTTATAATTTGTATAAATTTCCTTTCTCTAAAATTTTAAACTATTATACATTATTTTATTTATCATTTTTCAAAATTATTAAATTGGATAAAATTAGTATTTTAATACAAAAACAAAAAAATAAACTAATATAACTATTGTCATATTTTATATGATTTCTATTAAATTATGTTATCATACAATGAACTGTATCAATTAAACTAAAATTAAGTATCACAAATAACAACCAAACCATTTATATTTGTTGTCAAGGTTAATCTCTTTTTTATATAAACTGATGTTAAAATCATGTTTTTTTCCCTAGACAAGCTCATCAATATTGACTACATGCATAAAATATTTATATTTATATCATTTTATCACATATAAATCATTATAAACCCTAAATCCTTAACACATATAATTATTTATTTGTTAAACATTATAACTTGTAACTCTTAAACATTATAAAAAAACCTATTTTAGCACAAAATAAATTTGAAGCTAAAGATATTTTAATGCAACAAATATTAAATTTTAGTAAAAATCATGTTTAACTAACAAAATTTATACTTTTTAATAAAAATTTAGTATAACTTATAAATATTTTTTTAATGTAAGACACTCATCATAATTTATTTAAAAATATATTTAGCAATTAGAATTATAAACAACAATAATATAATCTGACTAATAAAAAAATAATATAATCTGAATAATGAAAACTTACAATTTTATTTTTCTTCTATACTAAAATTTTCCAACGCTTTTGTCTGTAATATTTCTCTTTAGCTCTACAAATTTTTTCCTCCTTCCTTCTCTGCTGAATAGGGCTAACATTTGGAGCTTTTTAATGGTGTAGTGGAGACCCAAACCGTCATCTTGGTTGGCGATTTAGTACCATTTGGCAGCACTTCATTGATTAAAAGGATGACGTGATTAAAGCACTTCGAAACTACCATCTGAGTTATCGATTTTCACACAAGTGTCACCTCTCTACTCAACCTGTCATTTGACTTGCCGGTTTTCAACCATGTGCCTTTAATCCAAGCCGGCAACTTAGTTGTCAGTTTCCACCTACTTTAGTCAATCCGCTAGATAAAATGGTATTTGTCTGAAATTCAACGCAAAAATAGTCCAAACTGCTAAATGAGTTGTCGGTTTGGAAGTAAACTATAGTATTACAGAAATTTTATGCAAAGCACCCCATTTTTTAAAATTTTTATTATTGTAACGCTTTGTACAGAAAAAAACCATAGTTTTATTGATGTTTGCTAAGTAGATAGTTGATATGAGCATAAAATTTAGTTTTTTATTTATAGATGTACTCCAACTTTTTTAACCGTTACTTTTTTTTTATTCCTCACATATAGTTTTGAGGGAAAGGTTCCTATAATATTTTTTAATATATATAGAATATTAATATAATATTTTTATATTTAATAAGAATAAAATTATATATAATTTGATGAAATAAATAAATGTTCGACCGGATCGGGGTTCTTAGATCATAGAACTCAACCAATACTGCTCACCTATGATGTCTCGTAATTCGTATGCAGATTCAAATTTTTAGAATTCTTAAAATTGCTAGTCCCTTATTTCTTTTAACCTGCCCAGTGCATATTCTTCTAGTTCCTTGGATCATTACCCTACGAAACGAAGGTACGCCGTACGCAAGAAAACGATCTATTTTTTTCTATCATAAATAAAAAACACGATCTTAACCTTCATGATTGCTGCACACAATGGAACTATAGAAGTTAATTAATTATTTCTTTAGAAGCATACTGTACAAAACAAAAGGAAAAATAGCAACAGTGTAAGGATAAAATTAGACTCTGACAACGTAAGTTGGCGGGGATTCTTCTACCATCACTTTTTTTTTCAACGCGACCATTCTTTCCAAAAATAGCAAGCATGAACTCAAGTATGCAGTATGGTCTTAATTCTTATCATCGTCATTGCGTCACACTTAAAAGTTTAAAGATATTTAAAAAAAAAAAATGCATTGTAGATATCTCACAGAACTTAAATCAACGGATAAAATTATTATTGCGCTATGAAGCAAAAAAAATATAATAAAATAGGCCATTAATTTTTCTTCTACTGAGAATGTGGACTTTGCATCTGTGTATCAAATTTTGGAAGAGACAGAAACATGAGGAAGAACATCCACTGCGAGTCTGATAAAGGGCTCTTCTGCAGAAGAGTCAAATGAATGTTCTGCGCAGAATGATGAGTAAAATGAGCCTTCACTTTCACTGCCATAATAAGGGTTGTGCTCTTCTGGGGAGTAAAATATGACAAGATGAGGAAGATCAAACCTCACCCTCTTGTGTGATTTCCCACCTAAACTTGTGTTTGCACCAATGGAAGTGCAACTTAACATTTCCTGATGACGGTTAAAGGGTCTGTCCAAGCATAAACTGTCTTTGGCTTCAGCTATCGATGATCCACGGAATTGACTCACGCAAGGGTGCACCTTTTTCTTAAACTGCTTACATGAAGACACACAGACTTCACATGATCTTATAACGCAGTCTGGCTTCAAACCAGGAGAAGCTAATATCCAATCTTCAAGACTCCGATTTGAAACCTTCTTCTCTGCTGTCTCCATATCCACCTTTCTTTTCAAGATCTTGCAAAACCTTCCTTCCTTTTCTTTCTTCAAATTGTTGTCATCTCTAGCACTTGGTGCTTTGGAGTCTTGGTCTGCCGACATTGGGCGACACAAAGTGCAGAGCTTAGCACCCATTACAATATAACAAATCACGGGGAAGAGGTGAAGAACATTATGAGATTAATGAATTGATTCAGTATCTTAGAGAGTTTATAAGGGATTATGCGACGGAGAGGCAGAGGCCTAAACCAAGAAATGGATCTTCACGATGATAGTTGCTTCCTGGTTATTATCAGTGTCGAATTTTTCTAAGTACTTCATAGGTTGGGTTATTGTCCAATTACTTCATTCTTAGAATTTGACTTCATTTTTTTATGATTCTGAATTTTATTTTGAGGCTTACTATAGACAAATTAGGACAGTAGAAACGTTAGTTTCTATTATTAATTTCCAAGATTACACGACAGTTTCTAGGTTGATCCTCCATCTAAGAAACTAGATGGATACTAATTTTGCCAGGCTTTGGTGGTAAAATTGATGGTGCTAAACACCAAAGGACAGAATTACCATTTTAGTAGTAATTTAAATATAATGATACATTGTACCTTTGCGACGTGCAAACATTATGTGTACACAAATCACTCAACTTCTTTGCTCCAGTAAAAGAAAATTCTTTTCATAGCTTGAGTGTTTTACTTTTCAAATATGTAGGATAGTGTTTTAAATTATTATCATTGTCCATATGACTATGAAATAATATTTTATAATAGTCTTTGAGAATTCCAGTTTACACGGTTCATTAAAAATAAAAGAGAGAATAGTCGACTTATGTTTTAAAATATGTATTAACAATAATACATATATCACAATATATATCATATAAGATGGAAGTTATATACAAGGACGTATTAAGATTTATGATTATAGTTGAATTATAAAAGTAAATATTGGCAATAATAAAAAATAATATCAGACAAGAGTATTTTATTTTTTATGGTAGAGACAAAAGTACTTTAAGTATTTGCATTATCTGTTTTATAATTAAAATTTTTTAATCATAGATTTTACACATTTTTTCTAGATATCATGTAAATCTTAAAAAAATATTAAAGTGGATTTTTTTTAAATAAATGATGTTATTGATATAATTTTTTTAAACTATTTGATGAATTTTCCTTCTTGAGTTAACTTGAGTAGATATTAGTTTACATAAATTATTAACATAAACAAATGACATAAAGCATTCGTGATGACAACCTTAATAGCTTGTCATTAAAAAGTCTACCAAAGCAATCACAAGTTATTTAATTTTGTTACATTGTATACAAATTATAAAAAGTACACATAGATGTTTCATCTAACTTATTACCGTGATAAGTCGCTTAATAACTATTACAAGAAGAAAAATATAAAGATAAAAAATACTAAAATTTACATAGAGACTAAAATAAAAATTTCAACAAAATATGAAAAAAGAGACTTGTGCATTCGTAGTGTAAAAATTTTTAAACTAACCTTCGATCACAACATTTCATATATAACAAGTTTGTTGATTTTATTAATTAATTAATATTTTAAAAATCATATAACTAAAAGAACGCTAATGTAAAATTTTTTACACATGCATAAATATTAAACAAAAAATATTAAACCCCAAATAAAATAACACCAACATTCTTCACCTTTTATTAAATTACATTTAATATAACTTTTTATTTTTCTACACTAATTTTCTTTTAACTTTAAAAGCATTACAGTAACACTTCTTTTATTTAAAAACATCACCTTAACACTCCTCAAATTTTACACTAAAAATCCCACAAAGATTGGTACATATATAGATATTATGAAATATACAAGCCATGCCATTTAAATATGCTAACACCCCATCCCACGTTTCCTTTGTTATTGTGTATTTGTACTATTAATAAAAGAATTTTTTTCTTTTAATGTCAATTTTTTAAAATACTTATTCTGTCATTTTTTAAAAATAAAATGAAAGTATTTTGTTAAAAAAGATATTCAAACTTGACTTCTATCTCCCCCAAATATATATTTTACTACTAAATCAACCTTATAACAAAAACTGTTTTAAAATATTTATATTCAACATGTATAATTGTCCTATTATATTTATATAATCTATAATATATAATATTAGATTATATACTATTATTATATAATGGAAATATGACATTTTGATGTCTACATTTCATAACTATTTTACTATTATAAACATTTTAGGATTTCTCCTATTCTCATAGATATAACTTCTCTCATGTTAATATATAATCATCTTTCAAGATCTACCTTATCACAAATTAATTTTTCTTAAACATCACTAATATATGTATATCTTTCATTATAAATATTTTTAATAAATATAAAAATACACCGGTATAATAACATTTTGAATTCTATTCAAACACTCCTCTTTTCGTTTTTTTAAATTTATTGTAAATTTAACATATTCATTGATGATTTTACATGTTTCTATTATATTATCATAAACAAAAAATTAACAATCATATTTTAAAATATATTGAACTAAAATTATTATACGCAAAATAATATAATTAATTACTTGTATTATATCATGTTATTACAAAACATATTAAATTAAAATTTTAAAATTCTTATAACAAATATTCGGATCGCGCCTGTAATTTTGCTAAAAATATATAATTGGATCACATCGTAATATATCAATTTATCAACAAATTTAGGGCAAAGCGGTTGTTATTCTTTAGCATTAAACTTTACCAATTTTGTCTTGATATTGCACTCAGCATCACGTGCCGAAATCTTTAAACAAACAAAATCGGCGGAGCATTTTCAAGACGTATCAACACGGGGTGAGCAGAGCATCTTATGATCACAACGGCATTGTACTCAGCAAATAACCAAATACCATCCATCTCGGTCAGGGATTAATATATTAAGAACAGATAAATTGTAAATTTAAATACTTTAAAGAGAAGAAGTCACTTGGTAAATAAGAAATTATAACAATTGATAGAAAAAAAAATTGCAGCCAATTTTCTAATAGATCCCCAGTGAGAAGCAACAGCAAAGTGTGCATGACATTTAAATGCGCTCCAAAAACAAGTTAGTAATATACTCAATTGAACGTGAATAGGGTTACACAAGACATTACAAGTAGAATGTGGGGATATCGATTCAACTGGGAGCCAAGAACAACCAGGATGACAAAATTATGTTTTTGGTTGTCATAACAAATTTAGAGCTGAGGTCTAGGCTCAAGAAAGTACCGACGGGATAATTATGGTACATGTCCTAGTTCTACTTTCGAAATATATAAATAATCAATCATCATTTTCAAGCCAATCTAAACCACAAAACTGAAAAGGAAAAAAGAAAAAAAAAAAAAAAAACTAAAACGACACATGGTTTTCTAACTTATCTTGCCAAAATGTATCATCAGAGGAAGCTTCCTTCTTTTCCCACGAATTGTCACTGACTTTTTGGTTTCTCAATCTTCACATAAGGTAATAAACCCATTAAATGAAGAACTTTTGGAGACCACCCACGCTGTTGAGCCCGGCAAAACATCAAGAATGTGTTGGCAAAGTAGGAATTGAAACCCATGAACACATGCCACAAAGCATGACCCTGAGGGTTAATAGGCCAACGGGAAATCTCCTTGCAGAAAACACGATCACAGAATCCAAACAAACTGCCTAATACAAAAGTACCTAAAAATAACTTTGCAAGCCGCTTGGCAGAAACATCTTGAGTGTAAATGTAATACTTGTACATTCTCGGAATGCAGAGGAGAATGAGAATGATATAATGCACTTTGAAGCCAATACCAAAATGAAACACTGAATGGGCAATGGCAAAAACAGCACCATACACGAAGAGGAAGATGGGCATTGTACTGCGGTAATGCCAATCTGGAGAGTAGAGGATGTACATGTACAGCAGCACCTCCCATACCATAGGAGTTTCATCACTTTGTTGTTGCCTGAATTAAAGCGCAACATCTGAACAATAAATAGTCATCCAAAACAGACAGACGTTGAATGGTTGACACAAACTAAATAGTTAAACAGCCCATTTTTACAAGAGATGCAAACTCAAACCTACTATTACTTATTCAACAGAACAAAAATGTTACCAAAGATGAATTCCAATGGAAAACTCGTGCAAAAGCAAAAGCCCCTAATTTCATAAAATTTGTATCACATTACCTTGCACCTCACTTTAGTACTTAAGAATGACTAGCTTTACATTAGTTTCGTGAATTTAGGAATTAACTCAAATAAATAAATAAATCAAAGACTAGCTGTCTAGATTGCAACTGAAAGATAATTTAAGGACCAAGTTTCTTATTTATACTCTCATATATCAGTAAATACAGTGAGACTACAAAAAATACACTTATTTAAATTATTACATACTATATGGGCGTTGATAACCCAACTTAGATCCGGTTATAAATCCTATCCTTTTTGTGTCTAAGCAAATGAAGAAAAAACTAAATAGGGGATTGATAACCCAACTTGGATCCCATTATAAACCATACCCTTATACATCTGAACCATATTAAGAAACCAACTATTTAATATGATTGATGGTAACTAGCTTAGTAGTAGTAGTACCAAAATAGTTCAACATACCCTTTCTCCAAGCAACATAAAATAGTGTAAAATCTTATCCACATATACAACCACACAAATGTGAGAAAAATAGAGATAAAATCATATAAAAAAAAGCTATCCACCTAATTTAAATGCATTAGTGGCTTATTTTACAATAACTACACATATCATGCATGGAAACGATTATTTGAAAGGAAATACTTGTCCCCCCCACCCTGAAAACATCTACTTAGTCGTTATTAAAAAACAATTGTTGACTCCAGAGCAAGCCAATCCAAACATGCAATTAGGTAATGATCATAATCAGTATTTTATTTCAGTTTTTTATTTTGTTTAATTATTTTCTCCTCTTCTGTGTCTTTGTATCCCACTTTCTCCTCTCCTATGTCTTTGTATCCCACTTTCTATGTTGAGCCTTACATTCTTAAAATAGACGGTTGCTCGAGTGTTAAAGTTATAAGATTGGTCTAATAACAAAGTCTACATATGGAGAGAAGAGAGGAGGGAGAGATTGTAGGTTTGAATCCCTCCACTAACAAAAAGTAACACATTAATAACTAATATTTAGCCTATAAAAAAAACAAAAAAAACATTGGGGTGTTCAAGTTCCCTTTCTAGTAGTACGGGATATAGATAAACTTTAATAAAAGTGGGATAAAATAAATAAAAACGTGATTTTTGTAAGGCCAGACCATCGGAGAAAGCAACACTAACTGGTTTTAAATATGAAAATATTGAACCATTTGCTGATGAAAGATTTTGATATATGTCCATATTAATGGTGATAAACACAAAAGAAATTCATACTTCTGGTTCAATATTTCCCAGCACCATGGCCGAAAGGAGTGGTGGATTTTTTACCAACTGCCATAGACAATTTGTGAAGGGATGCCCGCTATGGGAGTGCCATACACACCACAATGACTTGTTTATATGGTGGAATTTTGGCCTCCCACCATTTACAACAGTTGATATTTCCTCGTGAAAACACATGGCTAGAGTATGGTGATATATCCGTTGCAAACAGTTCTATAAATTGCTAACCTCATTTTGTACCATGCAAAATAACTAGAGACAAAATGAAACCTACAATAAAATCAAAATGAACCGTACTATAAAACCCTAAGCACTAATATATCTAAACTACTGCAAAAAAGAAAATGATGGAGATACTTACACACGTTGCAGTGTGGCATGGTACAACATGCTTCCAATGGCAAGTGTCATATTAGATACATGAAGAACGCTAAATCTTTTCTCAAACCGTTGTCTTAATGCATTTATAAGACCAATCAGAGCCAAAAGTATTGTTGGAATGTTGGATATTGTGTTATAAAACTCAGCAATGTAAGACGAATAAGCATAGTTTATTTCACAACACTCTTTGGTGGAAGTGACTGGACCCCAAAAGCTAGATATAGATTCTGCCATTCTCCTCTACACCCTGATGATTGGTTTATTTATATTTTTCGGAGCTACAGAATTCAAAAAATCCTGCAAACCCAGGTAACAATATATGAGAAGCAGTTCCCAAATACCACATGTTAATTGACAATGAAAGATGAAAGCCTGATATTTGTATTAGGTCAGTGTCATCAACTGAGGATTCAGGAAAGTGGCAGAAAGCCAATAATAGACTACATCATATAACGGATAGCATAGCATAGTGGAAGTTGCATAGCAGTTGAAATAGAAATATGACGTGTAAAATTAGTTCCAAATGCAGGATACGCCAATGAAATTTTATAACATCTTACTAAAAATCTTAAATACGAATAGAAAACATTCAAGTATCCATAGTTGAGGTCACTGAAACAAAAACTGTGCAGATAAAAATCACAAGAAAAACCACAAAAGAGTACACATCTAAAAAATCTAAAGTTAATGTGCGAATCTGAAGCGATATATAGTTTATAATTTGCAGACGGAGAAGGCGTGCGCAGTTTAAATGATGCGTTAAATCCCCCTCGAGAGAATGCAATGGAAGCAAAGTGTCTTTATTCCGACAGACAGCGACAGTGGGAAGAAAAAAAGAATGTAAAATGGTAGCGTGGTATCCCATTATGTATAGATGGAAAAAGATTGGGCGTGGAGCGTATCCATAGGAAGTTAGATTTGTGGGCAACAAGCAGAAGCGGAGGAAATCTCCGATCGGAAGTGGAAGATTGATTGGAGAAAAGCGGGGAGTGAGAAAGGAGAAGAGAATAATTAGGTATAGGGTTAGGGTTAGGGTCAGAGAAAAGCAGAAATAGATGCGTGTGCGTGAGTGGTTAATTAAGTAAGGGGAGAGAGTTGAGAATGAATGTAAATCAAGTGAAAGGGAGAGAGGAAAGAAAAAGAAGATACCTGGAGCCACGAAGAGAGGGTAAAGTGAAACACACAAGAGTATTGATAATGCTTGTGCCTTCAAATCTCGACGAATCACAAATCCATACAACCCATCGGAAGCCGGAACCCAACCCTACGACGGATTTTGATAGTTTAGCTCTTTTCCCTGCCATCCGCTATTTAAATTTTAAATTATTAATTAATAATATTAATGTACTGAATCATGTGGCCCATTCCATCCGGCCTCGAAACTTAACTTCCTAGCGGGCCGACCAAAATCAGTCCAACACCAACGTCGCCTCATTCTCACCACGTTTCACACCTAATCTCATTGCCTATTCTATTTTTCCTTATTTTATATTCATTAATCATTATTTTTTATTCTATATACTTTGTTTATTTATAAGACATAAATCTACCTGAGAATAGCATGTTATTCCACAAATTCCCATGAACGAATAACAGCAGTAAATACAAGAATTTCAAACAGACAAAAAGGAGGGACTTCTGCACTATTCTTCCTAGATAATGCAGAGTGAATAGAAATGTAGAAAACATAGCATAAATATATTTTTTATAAATTTTATAAGAGTTTAACTTCTATGTTAATCTATTAGCAGTATCAAGTTTTTATTTATATAATTTTTAAATATTAGTTTAGAATTAATAAATTTATAATATATAAAAATTTTTAATTAAATATCAATATAAAACTTTTAAACTATATTAGTGTTTTTTTTTATTTTATAATATATAAATTGTTTTGTTGTGATTTGAAAGCAGTTATTGCATATCATGAGATCTTGCTAAACGTGTAGTGATGGTATAATGTGTATCTTATGAGAGTTAATATGAAGGAGTGAATACCCGAGTTAATATGAAGGAGTAAATACTCATGATCCTCAAAATTATAGGCACGTACCAAAGTTTTAAAAATTGGATCGCTTAAGTTTTGGAGTGATTTTTTTATTTTTAATTTTAAAATTTATAAAAATAATTTATTATTTTAAGTTTTTCAAAATAACACTGTTTTGGTTATTTAATTTAAAATATTGTTTTAAAAACAACATTGTTTTGGTTTTCAAATTTAAAATATTATTTTTAAATCTTAATCACACTATAATTTTTCTTCCTTAGATATCGAAGATTTACCGTTGATCACAGCAGTAGGTACTGAATATGAAGGTTGGAGGTACTAATTGATGACTGACAGTTGAAATTGGCAGTTAATGGTCGTCAACTAGAGTAGTAGTCGGTAACTGCCAATTGGAGGTGGCGGTTGGTAACCGTAAATTGTGGGCGGCGGTCAGTGACCATCGATTGAAGTGGTGGCAAAAAATGACTGACAATTAGAGGTGGCAGACAATGACAATCAGTTCAAGGTGACCACCAATAGAAGGTGATAAGTGGCAACCGCGACTCAAAGGTGACAACTGGTCATCGTCGATTGAACATGATGATCAGTAATGACAAGTGAATAAAGTAATAAACTCAAATTAAAACAAAAATTTGAAAACCAAATTTGGTAAAACTATTTCAAAAAATAACTAAAAAATCAAATATGAACTATTCTTATCAAACACAATTCTATTTTTAAAATACATTTTAAAATAAAAAGTCAAAAATTCAAAACCAATATTTAAAAATAGATACTAAAAATAACATAATACCATAACCAAAATTGGAATTATCAAAGTAACATAATATTATAATGCATAACACAAAATGAAATTTCGAAGTCAAAGTTGATAACAATTTCTTAAAGTCATCCATAATAAATTCACATTTAAACTTAAAAGAAACATAAAGTTCTAATTAATTATCAAAAAATATTGATTAATGTTAAATTCATCAAATATTATTATATTATCATTTCCTCCGACATCACGGTCACTCTCAATGTGTGAATTCAAAATTAGTTTTTCAAATATTTCAATATCTTCATCACCTAATGTATATCTTCACCACTATTGTATAACTTTTTTGTTAAAAGTTGATAACATTTTTCTCTGATTCATTGTTTTTATATGAAAATTAGAGTTAAATCATAATAGAAAGATGTTTAGATTTGAATAGATATTTATTTTTAATCCCTTACTAAAAGTTTGATCAGTTTTAATCTCAATTTTTTTTCTATAATATTTATTATTTACGCAGTCGAGTAACAATATTAATTAATAACATAGAAAGCAATGTTGGTAGACCAATGTATTACACAGCATTTAGGGGAGTTTGATGAGACAATTATATGTAATTTCTTTGTAAATTGTGTTTTTAATAATTTATCAATTAATTTGACATCATCAACTTGTATGGATAAATGAAAGTTACCAACACAATTTAAAAAATTCACAAACGACTATCTATATTTTTTTAAAAAAAAATTAACTCTTAGTTCATATTGGTTAATAATGTCAAACTAGTTGATAAATGATTAAAAATAAAATTTTACAAAATTTTATGTAATTATTTTTTATTAGATTCATAAATGACACGATAAGTCACTAGGCTTCAATGCGTCCATCTATTAGATTTCTAGATGACACGGTTTCTAAATGATAAAGATAAAATATTAATAAAGAAACAAATTCAGAAACTAAGACCAATAAAAATTTAGGTTAGTAATTAAACAAAGTTTTTCAAAAGTTTAGGAAAAAGATCTCAGTTGAATTAACTTACTGCTAATTGAGCGCATGCTAAATTAACACTAAATTAAGTCAACTAACCCCCTTAATTAGCATTTGGACATTCACCATTAGCATTTTAGGCTCATGATCGATGCTTGCTCTATAAATAGAGTTTTACACCTCATGTAATCTTTTAACACTCATTTTTAATGGAAAGATATATTCATTCTCCACACTTGAAAGTCTCTTCTTTTTTTAGAAAGAGTGTTCATGACTTCTCCTTCATGCTATATTATTAAGAGCTCATTCCCTTGTGGCTAGCTTCCTATTTTGGCTTATCTTCTACAACAAGAAGTGGCGCCTACTACCACCACCACCTTTTAGTCTTCCACCTCCATTTCAAAGCTCCAAGAGGATCTCTAAAGAGTTGATCATAGGCTAAACTTCCCTCTCCAACGATTGTTCAAGAATGGCTTGAGGAGAGTTGCATCAGATGATAATCTCCTCTCTCGATTCAAAGAAGACTTTTATTACAAAATAAGGAAGTAGTAGAATTTGGTTAATAGATCAAATTACGTTTCAAGGCTATTGCTTCTATTTATATGTGTAAATATACATGTTTAAAATTTGATCTTGTTTTATATATCTTGATTATATTTTTATATCTTGCTTAGTTACTACTTTTCCATTATATGATTTGATTCTATATTATTTGTAATTTATTATAATTATTATAAATAAAGAGCTAAAGAACCCTTATTCATAGAGTTGTCAAATGGGTGGGTCGGCCCAGCCCATCAGGTATACACAATAAAATGGTTTGGCTAGTCCAACTCATATTTTATTTGGTCACTATTTTCTAAGTTCAGTTTGTTCCTGTAACGGGCCACTGGGCTAAAATGGGCCTTTTAAAAAAATCTCAAGCTTTAAGCTTTGTAATATTACTAAAAAATTAATTTAAATTAAAAAAATAATAAAATAATTCATATAATTTATTGGGAATAACAAATTAAACACAATACATCATGATATCATAAAAACAATCATAACAATTAAACACCCAGATAGCCAACATCATAGAATAATATATAATGATAACTAAAAAACATAATTAACCAAGGAAGATTGACTAGATTGCAAACATAATTAATCAATTTGCAAGTTATTTTATGTTCCCTAGGACCCAAGTTTTGTTTATTTTATTTTTTAACAATATATAATATATTAATATTTTTATTCAGGTCGATAATAAATGTCATCTCGACCCAAGTCCATTTTCACAATCAGGCCAAATGGGCAGGGAAAAAAAGAGTTTTTGAATTAACACCTACTAAAATTTCATTTAACACCTACTAAATTTTATTTTTTTTCAAATACCAATTTTACCTCTTCTAACCCTAACTTTAAACACTTTCTTTCTTCCTATAGGTTATTTTCTCTCGTTCTTTCTCTCTTTCTTCTTCTCTCTTTTTTCTTCCATTATTATTATTATTATTGTTATTATTATTATTATTATTATTATTATTATTATTATTATTATTATTATTATTATTATTTAGTTTTACTTCTCAGACATTATTATATATTTTTACTTCTCCTTCTCCAGTATATTATTATTATACAGTTTTACTTCTCCGACAAGGCACTGTTAGAGAGTAAAAAATGGATGGTATATTGATATTTTTCCCACCAGTAGGTGAGAAATGAAAAACTAGTATGTGGAAAATCAAATTCTAGAAAAAAAAAATGTTCATTTCTATTTTGGCATTTCTTTGAGTCCAGTCTGGTCCATTTTGCAGGCTTGTGGACTAGACCCCTTTTTATGGCTCTAAATATTCCTCAAGCATTCAGAACCACCAAGTATCTCTTTTACCATGGTATCAAAAGGGCACCATGTAACGACCCAAATTTCTATCCAATTTAATTATGAATTTTTTTTCAAAAATTTTGTCAAAGGTAATTAACATTTGGCCAACTGCCAAATTTGGACCACCTGTCCAACACCTCAATTGACCCCAAATACGACCAGAGCAAAATATACCCTACCAATCATGAGATGCTAAGCATTTGTCGACATTTTAAATAAATGAATATTCCATCCAAATACTAACATAGACTCCACTAAATGTTCACCTGCATGATGAAACATTCTCAATCCAAACATCAAGAACCGGTATATTCATTTACTCATAACAATCCAAGGAGATCAAGTTGTGACTTCCTAAATACCATACTTTTGCCTTTACACATGACCTCTACAAGGGAACCTAGATCCTTCACTAAGTTCTCCTTACCACATTCTAAAGGAACATTAGTTTTACAACCATAGATTATACAACAGTTTATGTCGAATCATAACACCACCAATCATAATTCAAGTATCACAACTTTCATCATGCATCATAATTCACAGAATAATTAAACTTCATATGAGCATTGATGATAAGTAATTTAAGATGACATTTATATTAATATTTATCAAAATTAGTATAGTTTTACTACAAGACATTTCTTCTGATGTGAAAGTTCGAATTAAACCATAACCACAAAGCATACTCAGTTGTCTTCCTAACAATTTATTATCCTTAAAAAAATTTGAACAATTTACTTTCATAATCATTCTAACATTATTTCTTTTCATCATTTCAACCAAGAACAATACATATAGAAATCATGAACAATAATTGGTAGTCTTAAATAAAGGACCAGAACATTGTCTTGAAAATAACAAAAACCCCAACTAGAAGGTTATCTGGAACAAGTGACAAGAAAGTTATCCGGAGGGTAATAAAGAAATGGCCAAAAGGTTATCTGAACCGATTGACCAAAAGGTTATCTAGAGAGAACATTAAACACAACTAGAAGATTATTTGGAAAAAACGACTAGAAGGTTATCTGGAGGGTAATAAAGAGATTAAACAAACATCACAACCAAATAGTAAACAACATTGATTAAGCAATAACTTAATAGAAAACAATAAACACACATAGTTTATTAAAATTAACACCTCTCACGGCTTATAACTCTCACTTCCCCCTTACCTTGATGAGAGACTTTGATTATAAGTGGTGTAGCAACTTCAGTAGCACTTCCATAGCTACAACTTTTCTTTCTTGAGATTCTTCTCCTTCTTTCTCTAGAATTCCCTCATCTCTTTCTCTCACTAGATTCTACTAAAATGTGCATTCTACCACTAACCCAGGGCCCTTATTTATAGTTCTTGAGCTGGGACAATTCGCTCAATGAAATTCCCTGTTCACTACCACTCTAGAAACTTCTTCCACTGCCTTGCATCGCCTCACCGTCTTTCTGAACAACCATAATTTTTTCTCAGCAAATTTATCATACCAAAGAACTTCAAATTTTTTAAATAAAAATGTTTTATAAGTTGTCATTAATCTACCTCAACAATTGGTTACATACAAAGTTCAGTTCTACATCATCTACAAGTCTAAAAAGTGATTACAAATACAAAATTAATTCCTAACACTTTATTTACTAACCTTGATGATAAATTTAAGTTGTTACACATCATCCCCTGTGGGCCTTTGAAAAAAAAAACTTAAATAGTCTTGGTTGTCTGAGGGTTCAATTATGTTCAAGGTCGAACCACTGATATTTGAAGCAAGAGGCGTCAATCTACTCACCCTTAGAAGAGCTACCAAAAAAGGTCCCCACGAGTAATCACGCACTGTTATATGAACCCAGTCTCGTCGGCGCATGAAGGCCATACGCCGCCTTCCAGGTCTCCGATCACGACGTGATTTGTCTTATCTAGCTCATCATTGTCTCCTTGTTTTTTTCCAAGGGTTCTTTGGCTCTTTCCAAGTCATTTAAGGTGTTTAATCCTCTTATTTTCCCTCACGCACTATTCACATACGCCCAATGGCCTTCTCTTTCGCTGCCAATGCAGTCTTCTTTGTTTTCTTAGGCAGCCCCTCTATTACATCTACAAAACTTACCAAGAAGAATTATATTTAGTCGAAAACAACTGTTGGGATATGGTTTATACGGCAAGGTCTATCTGACCATTTACAAAAGACATATGACACAATTCCCAAAGCAGAATGTGGCCAATGGAAGAAGGTTGATGGCTAACTCCTATGGCAATCCATGGACTCTTCTCTTATGATTCATTTCTGCAAATACTAGACTTATTACACCATTTGCACAAAATCTGTGATCTTTACTATAATGATATCTAACGCCTCTATGATGTCATCCACAACCTTGCTACCTTAACCATGACAGATCTTGATCTTCCTTCCTATTGTGATAAAGCACAATCTACCATTCAAGAAATCAAAACTCTTATGACCTCTGATAACTTGGAACAATGCTAGAAACATTGGATAATATACATATAGTCTATGTTTTCCATGGTCTCCGTAAAGACTTGGAATCAGTTCGTCATCAAATCCACACCAATTCTACTGTTTCTACTTTTGAGGAAGTCCTGGCTCGCCTCCTTCGAGTTCTTTACAAGTAATCCTTGACTACCACTAACTCCAATTCTTCAGCTTTTGTTTCAGTAGTGGGAATCATAGACGTGGTTGAGGTGCTCATAGTGGATGCGAGGGTGGTCCTAGTGGTGGAGATAATCACAATTAGTGTTCTACTGTCACCGCATTGGGCAAACTCGAGATAAATCTTATTATTTGATTAAATTTCCTAAAAAGTCTATTGTCGTCACCTCATATGAAAATCCACCTCAGATCCAATAGAGTGCAACATCTCCAACAATACTTTGTTTGATGTCAAATATTAAGGTTATTCTCCAATACAAAGAATCCCTCTAAACCTCTGCTACAATTTTCAGTTTGATAATTCAACAGTTTGTCTCTCACAATCATCACATGTTGGGTCTTGGATTCTAGACTTTGGTCCTTCCAATCACATAGTTTGTAATCCTTTTCTTTTTTTCAATTTGTCCATGCCAAGATCAACCACCATAGTTGATGCAATCTTAAAAAGGCTCCAAGCACTCTTGAAATGTTTCTCCCTAGATCTTACTCCAAAAAGGTCCTTGAGGTGAAAATGGAAGTGGAGAGACTAGAAGATGAGGATGATGTAGGCACCACTCATGGAGATATAGGCCTTTAAGATGAAACTAGTCACAAGGGAAGGAACCTTTGATAATAGCCAATGAAGAACTCTCACAATTTTGAAGAGAACATGGACACCAAGATAGAAGCTTTTAATTTAGAGAAAGATTTCTATTCATCAAAGTGTTAAAATGATATAAGAGGATGTGTAGCCTTTTATAGAATTAATCCTAGGCTATAGGCTTCCTAGTGGACGTCCAACTTAAATACTAATTAGGGAGGATTAGTTGAATTAACTAAGTGTTAGTTTGGCTTAGAGCTAATTAACACTTGGTTAATTTAACTAGATCCAAACAATATCCTAATATTTAGGATCTATGTTTCCTTTAGAATTCAAATTTGAATTTAAGAGTGTCATGTAGACTCCATCCCATTCTAATTTGAATTCAAAAGTTCCATGTAAGAAAGAGAAAATGAGATGGTGCCAATTATCGGGAACAAAGGGGTTCTACTTGTCTCTCATGCTTTATGTGTGCTAGAAGGGTGTGGGAAATATTATAGGGGGTGTGGACAACAATAACCACATGTCCAAAACTCCCTAAAATGGCCCACTCTTCATGCTTACACTCCACATAAAATACTAGTGACATCTCCTTCCTAAAATAAGGCAAATAGGTCAAAATACAACGCCTAAAATAAAACTAACTGTACCACCAAAATACTACAAGACTTAGGACGTAAATGTAAGTTAATTATTTACAAAATATGGACTATGACCTAAAATAGGATCTTTCATGCTCCATCCATTCCATGTTCATCCTTTATTCATCCTATCTTAGTTCCTTGCTAGGCGGCATTGCACAATATTACCCTAGCTAATGGGTTTAACACCCCTATCACAACCATTGGCTAAGCCAACCCCAACCCATTTTTTTGTCTTTAAAAATTATTCTTTTTGCATCCAAATTTCCTTTTTATTGGTCTCAGGGGGAATCTAGAAGGAGAGGTTGAATATATTTCAAAAAAAATTTCACAAATTTCCACTTTTCAAAATATGAGAGTTTTCAACAATTCACCCTTTTTGAAATCTTCAAAATATATCTTAAGAATTAAAAAAAATCAAATAAAACTTGAAATAATGTTTGAGATTCAACTATTTTCAAGATTCAATATTCAAGCAAGACTAATATTAATTCCACAACAATGCGTTCCAATTCAATATTTGTTTAACCTTCAATATAGATTTCAAGAATCAATATCACACAATAAAAGATTAACCAATAACAAGATTACAATTTTACCAAAACAAATATTTTAATCAATTGCATTAAAATCAATACAATTCAATCAAAATTAAAGAGTAAAGATATAGAAAATTGCATAATTTATTTTATATTAGTTCAGTCAACAAGACCTACATCCAATTTTCAGATAAGCATTCCGCTAATTTTCTTTGCACTAAAAAATCATATGCATGCACCCTATACATACACAATTTTACAAATAGATTTCAAACAACCCACAAAAGAGGCATATCCTTGTATCCCACAAGAGATTGCTATACCATGACACCCATCACTTACAATCGCCTTACTCATGACACCTTATCATGAAATTCTACAATAACCTCTGGAAATCACATCAAGAGATTACCAAACATGCACAAAAATACAAAGAACTGGGTAAAGAACGATATCACCTCACTATGAATAATACCCAATCCACAAAAATGTAGTTATAGGATCCTTTCTCTTCCAATCAACAATTTTTGAAACTTAAATCATCAGGTTCTGGGTTTTTCTTTGGTTTTAAAGGGTTTCTTTCTTGTAAAACACTTTTTCTCTCTTGAAAACCTAAAGACTCTTTCGTTTCTTATGAAAAAATATATTTGAAAATGGTTTTAAATGAGTAACAAACCAAGGTAATAGATTACCATATGTAACCATTTAATTGTCTAGTAGTTCTTTCAAAAATAGCCCAGAAATACATGTTCTCTATGATAATCAATTACTATTTTCAGGTAATCGATTATTCCTGAGAGCTTGCAATTGAGTTCCTAAATTTTTCTACAGGTAATAGATTATCTAAATATGGTAATCAATTACTTCCCAAAAAACTTCAATTTTTATGAGTTTCTTGCTTAATCCAGCTGAGGTAATCTATTACCAACTCAATTAATCTATTATCCACAAGGTAAATCAATACTTAACTTAGTAATTTTGATTCTTTTGCTATCCAAACAATAAAACATCATAAACATCAATAATCAATTTTGAAATTGATAGAAGTCAAAGATTCAAACTAACTCATACACACTCATGCCTATCTAAACAATCAATACAAGTACCACACTTATCAAATGTGTTTGGTGCCGTAAAATGAATTGAGAATACCAAAACCAAAACCTACACAAATAGATACTTGAGATGCTTCACCAATCTTCAATCTGAACACTTTTAAGCTTGTCTCAGTTAGCCAACTTACTCATTCTCTTAACTATTTTGTAACCTTTTTCCTAATTCTTTTTATATACAAGATCGGAGCACTAGACAGATGATTGACACATGCTATGAAGCACATGGTCTTTACTACTTCCGCTCACCCACACCTTTTGCTTGTATTGTTTTAGAGTCTCCACTTTTGCTTCATTGTCATTTAACACATCCTAGTTTGAATAAATTAAAGGTCATGGTTCCTCCTCATTTTAAGATGACATCCTTAGAGTGTGATTCTTGTCAACTTGGAAAACATGTTTGAGCCTCCTTTCTAGGACGCACTCCTTGTCACACTGATACTCCTTTTGCACTCGTCCACTCTGATGTTTGGGGTCTCACTTGTGTACCTTCTATTTTAAGTTTCCAGTATATGTTATGTTTATTGATGATTTTTCTAGGAATACTTGGGTTTTTTATTAAAAGAACGATCTAAATTATTTTCTATTTTCCTACAATTTTGTAAAAAAATCCATACTCAGTTTGGTTATACCATTCACGTTTTACGAAGTAATAATACACAAGAACATTTTTCTCAACCTTTTAAACAATTTATGTCCTCTCATGATATGATCCACTAGTCATATTTCCCTCACACACCACAACAAAATGTCATTGTTGAACGTAAGCATTACCACATTGTTGATATTGAGGTACCTTATTACTTTACTCTAATGCATCTTTAAAATTTTAGGGAGATGTTGTTCTTACTGTATGATACCTTATTAATAGAATGTCATCATCATCCTTTAATAACAAAATTCTGCATTCAATTTTATTTCCTTATGCATCATTATTTCCCATTCCTCCTATATTTTTTATTTCACTTGTTTTGTTCATGATCTTACTTCAAGTCATGACAAGTTGTCAGCACATTTTATCAAATGCATTTTTCTTGGATACTCTGAGACACAAAAGAGATATCGATGTTACTCACCCTTCATTAGTCATCAATCACTTCTACATATTTATTTATGGTTCATTCTTTGAAAGTACCCCCTTATTTTGTCAATTTACCTCACGTGAATATGTTTCCCAGGTATTCCCAATGCCTATGCATTCCTAAACTGTTTATTCCATCTGTCTTTCTTGTCCCTCCTCTCCTTACTTATCAGTATCGACCATGCCCCCCACCAGTCGAAGTAGCTCCTATTACAGAGACCATTGATTCAACTTTTGTTCCACCTCCTCCACCAGATCCGATCCAATTAGACTTACCTATAGTCGTCCGCAAAGGTAATTACTCTACTTATAATCCTTCTCCATTTATAATTTCTTAAGTTATCATTGTGTTTTCCTCTCTCGTTATGTCATGGTATCCATCATTTCCACTATGTCTATTCCTAAAACAATAAGGAAGAACATTCCTATATTGGATGATGACAAGTTATGATTGATAAGATGTAAGCCTTGGAGTTTAACTGGACAAACAAATTGACCAATTAAAGACTCATCTTATAGTCGAGGATTACACACAAATCTTTGGTCTTGATTACAATGACACCTTCTCTCCAGTTGCTAAGATGACCTTTGTTTGCCTTTTTCTATCTATAGTTGCTCCTGTCATTGTCCCTTTTATCAATTAGACATCAAGAATTCCTTCTTACATGGTGACCTTATAGAAGAAGTCTATATGGAGAAAACAATGAATTTGTTGCTCAAGGGAAGTCTACAGGTTTTGTTTGCATGCTATGTAAAGCGTTGTATGACCTCAAATAGAGTCTGAGAGCATGATTTAGACAATTCAACTTTGTTTTACAGAGTTTTGGCATAACTTGTAATGCGTCTGGTCATTCTATCTTTTACAAAATTTCCTTCTCTACTAATCAGTGCATTTATCTTGTGGTGGATGTAAATAATATTGTTATTACAGGATATGACCATAAGGGTATCTAGGAACTTAAAAATAATTTGTTTAAGCATTTTGGAACCAAAGATTTGGGACAACTGAAATATTTTCTGGGGATTAAAGTTGCTTAGTCAAAAGCTAGTGTTGCCATTTCCCAAAGGAGGTATACTCTTGATATCTTAGTAAATGTTGGAATGTTAAATTGTAAGCCCATCAATACTCCTATGGATCTAAATTCCAAACTTTTGCCTAATGAGGAGAACTCTTTTTGGATCCAGGTAAATGATGAAGACTAGTTGAGAGGTTGAGTTATCTTACTATGACTAGACCAAACATATCTTTTCCAATAAGTGATCTTAGTCAATTTCAGCAACTCTCCACACAAGAGTCATTGAGAGGTTGTGACTCAAATTTTGAGATATATAAAGGGTGATCTTGACAAAGGGTTAGTTTATGAGGATAGAGATAACATTGATATTGTTACATATTCATATGTAGATTGGGTTGGTTCTGAAAGTGATTGTCTGTCAACCTCGTGACATTGTGTCTTAATTGGAAGGAATCTTATCTCCTGGAAGAGCAAAAAGTAGAGTAATGTGTTTAGATCTAGTGTCGAAGAGGAATATTGGGCTATGATCTTTACTATATGCGAGTTTATTTGGCAAAAGCAAATCCTTAATGAGCTAAAGTTTTGCAAAGTTAGATCTATGAAACTCATTTGTGACAATAGCAGCCTTACATATAACATATAATCTGATTTTCCATAAATAGACTAAACATATTGAAATTTATTACCATTTCATATGATAGAATTTTTTTTGTGGAAAAGTTACCACTGCCTTTATTGAGTCTAAAGATCAACTGACGGATATCTTTACTAAGCCTCTTAGCAGATCAAGAATATCGTACATTTGTTCCAAGCTTAAGGGTGTGTTCAAGATTTGCTTTGTTTTATATATCTTGATTATGTTTTTATACTTGCTTAGTTACTACTTTTATATTATATGATTTGATTTTACATTTATTTGTAATTTATTATGGTCATTGTAAATAAAAAGTTGAGAAACCCTTATTCCTCAAACATTTAGAACCACCAAGTATCTCTTTTAACTATAGAGAAAAACACTTTTACACCGCTAGTGTAAAAAGTTTTACACTGACAGTTATCATAATCATTTATATATGGTAAATTTGTTGACTTTACTAATTAATATTTTAAAAGTCATGTAAATAAAGAATTATAATTAATCATCAATATAAATTTTTTTATATTAACAATTTATAGATATTAAACTCTTAACTATATATATTTGCCTTGATTACATTTTCTGCCCCTGTATATATTAATCTACTAATTTTGTGGAATTGTCTATTGTGGTAATTTGTTTATCCATTTGGAGTTTTTAATCTTTTTTCTTCTCTTGAAATACCCAAAGGTATTCTTTTTTCATAGTTAGAAATAAAAACTTACTAAAAATTAGGTTAAATTAAAAGCTTCCAAAAGTTATTTTTACATAAAGTTCATTTAAGTTAAACTTGATTTAACTTTCTATTTATAATCCGAACACACAATAACGTATAGCCCGTTTGGTAAAACTTTGCCATCTCATCTTACATTTGCTAAAGATTTCTATTTTCTCCATTTACTTCCAAATTGATTTCTTTAATTTGGTTGATAGGGACAAAAACAAACCCACATAATTATCTATTAAATAAATAAATATAGGTTTAATTACACTATGCATTCTCTATTTTATTATCTTTTAACCTTTTGTCTCTATTTTTTAAATTATTTATTTATGTCTAATTATTAATGAATTAGTGTTAATTGTTAAATCACAAACAAACATTCACTAACACATGATAATAATTTAATAATGTAACAAACCGTAAATATGTGATTTAAAAGTGATTGAAAAATAAGAAAATAACTTTAATTAATTCATTCATGTTTAAATTATAAAATTAAGATTTATCACATCATTAAATTTTTGTCATATGCAAGTAAACATTCATCACTCACTTAGTGGTGAATGTCAATTTACTCATGTTTGAACACAAACCAATAATTTTAAAAATTAGAAACACAATTTAATGATTTAAAAATAAAGAATAACACGTCAAACATTAATAAAATAGAAAAATAAAAAGTATAATTATGTCTATATTTATTTTTTTAATAGAATTATTATGTGTTTTGTCTTATCAACCAAATTAAAGAAACCATATGTTAAAGCACAAAAGTTAGAAATATTTAGTAAATGTAAGATGAATTATTGTATGAGTTTGAATTATAATTAAAAAGTTAAATTGAAGTGAAATGCGTGTATTTTTTATGACTTGGATTTTTAGTAAATTTTGTTTCTAACTAAGTATAAAAAAATCAAACATTTAGAAGCTACTTTTAAGAAAAACAAACCAAACTAAAAATTCAAAGATAAACAAATGGCCACAATTGACAATTTCACAAAACTAGTAAATTAATTAGTATATATGGTCACAATTTTTAACAAATCTAAGGTTTGGTTTTAAGGGGTTTTTTGTTTTCAATTTTAAAATTTATAAAAATAAAAGTTAGTTTTACACTTAATTTTTAAAATTAATATTGTTTTAGTTTTTAAATTTAAAATATTATTTTTAAATCTTAATCATACATAATTTTGTTTTCTTTAAAGACAAAAAAAGTTGACAAAATAGTCCTTAAAAAATGACAAATAATGTAAAAGTAATCGAAGGTAATATTAAACGTCGATCGAAGGTTGCGACTAGAAGTGACAACAGATAATCACTGCAAGTAACTTTAAATAATGAATTTGAATAAAAATAAAAACAAAATATAAAAGTAAAATTTTATTATTTTTAAAACGAGTAAAAACTGTTTTTAAAAAGAATCAAATAAAAATTAATTTTACTGAACAATTTTTTTATTTTTAAAATACAATTCAGAACTAAAAAAGAAACTAAGATTTGATGAGGGGAAGGGGCATAAGATTCAATGCATGAGGACACTCATAACCCATTAGAGGAGATTCATTGAATCTAGTCACACACACAGCCGCCAATCTTGTGAGAGAAAGAAATAAATGGTGAACATCGATTTGGATATGAAGTAGTATGAGACGTGGCAATTTGGATTTGGTTTACTGTTGTGATAATGAGAATGGTTGCTTTCAAAATTAGAAAATTATGACGGTTGCCAATTTGGATAGGACTGGATTTACTGTGTGAGAAAAAGATATCTATCCAATTAATTATTTTATTTTTTACTAGAGTATTTTTCTAATCTTTTTTGGTTAATTTAACATTTTTAACTTTTATTATAATTCCGTATTTTTATTATTTTTTCTTTTAATTTAAAAATGTTTGATTTTTTAACAAAATGTATTTTTATGGTTTATAGCAGTTATTAAATATTAACTAATGTGAGACTCATACACAACATGATTTAAATAGAAAAAGGGAATAAGATAATGAAACTAAAAATAGAAAATATTAATAAAGCATTCTGCAGTAACATATAATAAATAAAAATATAATAATTAATGCATTAATGTTAAAACGTTGATATGTACTAAAGTTGGTTAGTTTTTATCTATTTATTTTTTATTAAAAATAATGCAGTATTTAATTTTAAATAAATAATATAATTAATATATTAAATTTAATTTTATAATAATTATTAAACATATGTTTCTTTTTTATGAATTTAATTAATTTGCATTTAATGTAAAAATTTTTATACTAATATTCAATTACCACCTTTAATTTATAATAAATTTATTAATTTTACTAAAAAAATCTATAAATAAAAAAAAATATGATTAAATTTCATTTAGAATTAGTAATACTAATTAAACTTTTTTTTTAATATGTCTTATATACTTCTACTATATACTTTGGACTGTTGTACTCGTTGGATTTGACGCTCTAGCACCTTTTTTATGGAATTGCATCTACATGTGCTGTTGGAGATAAAAATAGATGTTTGAGTTTGAATGATATTAGCAATTTATCAATTACTTCACGTCATTTCAATTAATTTTTTTTATCAGCTTCAGTTAAAAACTAAAAATAATTTTAATTTTTTAAATATTTTTATTTACAGGATTAAATTATTAATTCTCTTACTCACTATATATCTTGAATACTTTTAAATATATTTACTTTTTATTTAATATGTTGTTATCTTTAACTGATTTATTATCTTTTTACCAATTTCCTGACATGTAATCATCCCTGTCTTCTATCTTTTCACCCAAAAAGAACATCTTCTTCTATATATTTTGTTAGCAGATATATTTAACTAACATTTTCATCTTACAAAAAGGTAAATATTTTAATTAGATTTTTTTTTTAAATTTAACATTTCTTTTTAAAGGAAGAGATGATGTACACTAAATAGCAAATATATATATTATATGATATCAATTTTCAATTAAGAGTGATTTAGAAAAACCTTATTTTATATTTAATATTAGTAAAATGATGAAACTAATTTACTTAATCTATATGAATGTAAGTATTTTCTTTACGACAGAGTAAAATATCAAAACCACATCGTAATTAATTACTGCATTTTGAAAATCAAATTAAGTACATAATCTCAAGTGGAGTATGTGACATTTTGGCGTATATGAATATTCATATAGAGTTTAATTTATATACATAATCAGTGTATTTTTACACTGACATTTAATTATGATTTTTTATTTATGTATTTATGTGATTTTAAAGTAGTAATGAGTAAAGTTAACAAATTTAACATAAATGAATGGTTGTGAATGAATGTTAGTGTAAAGATTTTTACACACAGTATATACCAATTAAACTCATCTATATATAAAAAGAGATGACTAAAATTGAAATATGGAGTTAAAAGAAACAAGTGATTCAGTTTAAGGATAAACACGTGTTGAATTGAGTAAGTTTAAATGAACTTAAAACTCAATCTAATCATAACACAAATGGATTAAATTGAATTGAGTTTTCACTTATTGTTTTTATTCAATCCCACCCAACTCACCTTTGAATGTGTTAGATTCGGTTAAGTTAATTGAGTCATAAATTTTAAAAAATATTTATAAAAAAATTAACGTTTAAAAATATTTATAAAACATTTTTTTTATCTTTTTTAGGAGATTTCTTTTAGAAAAATTATATAATTACTATAATATAAAAATAAACAATAAATTATAGTTACAAATTACATATCAAAACTAAAACAAATTAAAATTAACCTATAACTAAATTGTCAAAAAATAATAATTAAAAAAATATTTGTCTAAAATAAAAGTAAATACAACATCAAGTTAATCAAGTCATACAAATAAACACAACAAAATACTAATATCAAGAAAAACATATAATAACAAAATACATAATTTTAAATAATAATAATTTAATATTATAATTGGGTTGGTTGGATTGAGTATCAAATTCCTGAGTTCATTACCCATCCCATACTGGATTGATTGATGGGATTGAGTCGTTCTCACTCAACTACAAGAAAAACCTAATATAATCTATTTGGATTTGACTGGATCAGATTTGAGTGTTTGATGTTGTCCGAACTAATAAACATTCCTAATTTAATTGCATCAATGTATTTGTTGATAAATTTAATATTAATTCTTAAAGTTACTTGTTTTCTAAATATCTGTAATTTGTTAAACAAAATTTTATTAGTATGTATGGATGAAGTATAATGAAAAATTTAAAGTGAATTACTTGATTTGTTGGAATTAGAACTTAGCTAGATTGCAATTAGACTTAAAAATTTAAATTTTTGTTGCAATAAAATTTTTGAAATTAGACTTTAATTAAATAAATTTTATGCAATTAATTAGACTTTCAGGTTGTCGTGATGAGGTGAAAATAGCTTTGGAAAATTGACAGTATGTTTTGTTGTGTTAGACTATTATTTTATTTAACCTTTTATCACAAGTGGTTTTTCTCACTTTATTTATTTTTATTTTCTCCATGCCAATTTTAAAATTTATACTTCTGAATAGACCGAACAATTTGAAGGATTTCATTTAAATAATTATATATAATTATTATATTAGTTAAAACAAATGTATCAGCACAAAAAATAGATAGAGAGATATTTAATGAATTAAAAAACATAAATATTCGCTGTATTATTTTGAATTTTGAACTGAACTGAAATCAAACTAATAAACTTCAACTAACTTATAAAACGAGGATAAGCTGACAAATACTAACATAACGTGATTCAAATATCAACTTTTATCGCCTATGCAGCATCTAATTAATCCAACGGCGGCTTAAAATTGATCTGGTTAGAGTTCACGGTGGACAAGAATTAACAATGGAATGAAAGTTGAAACGCAAAACGAACTTGGACGGTTTGGCGGTCGGGTTCAGCACATAATGTCGTGATTTGGACTACATTCATAATCTAGCTTTTGAGAGTCGTAGGTGTATAAATAGGACGTCGTTCACACGTTGGCTGTTTCATGTACACCACACCACACCCTTATTATCATTTACACTTGAGGATTTAGGCATGGGAAGGATTCCGGTGAGGTTTGAGAGGGTGGCCGCAGCCTTTAACGCTGACGTCGCACGTGTGAGTCCCTCGGAGAATGATGAGCACTCCACTGATTTGTCATATCTCGTGAAATCGTTCATGGAGAGAGGGGGAGAGGGAGAAGATCCGCTTCATTGGGATGAAGAGGTTCACAATTTGGAGGGGTTTCATTCTGAGAAGAGGGAGATGTTGGAGCAAATATTTTGTGATCATGGGGAGGATGCCAAACAAAAAATCACGAGACAAGTTGAACTTGCATCGGTTCTTGTTCCGGAAAAGGATAACTCATCACCACAATTCAAACGCCAATTGGTGTCTCATTTACGGGAGAGAGGTTTTGACGCTGGTCAGTACTCATTTCTTTCCATTTTTTCTTTTTTCTCTTTTAATTTATTTTTACTTTTTATGCACAGGGCTTTGTATATGCAAATGGGAAAAAAATACAAGATTCCCAGCCGGTGACTATGAGTACATGGACATAAACTTTGCAGGAAATCGGTACATTGTTGAAATTTCCCTTGTCACAAAATTTGAAATAGCTCGTCCCACAGGCCAATATTCTTCTTTACTGCATGTTTTCCCTCCAATATTTGTTGGTAAATTGGAAGAGCTGAAGCAAGTTGTGAGGATAATGTGCACCGCCATTAAGGGCTCTATGAAAAGCATTGATATGTATATACCGCCGTGGAGAAGAATTGGGTACATGCAAGCTAAGTGGTCTAGTTCTTACAGTAGAATAACCGACGAGGAAGTTGCGACTACAACAACATCGTTACCAGCTTTTCCTCCCAGATCCATTGAATTTGATGCAAGACCAGTGAAGTCCTACACTTGTAGAGATGATTATGGGGGTAAACCTGCATTCAGAGTTTGCCATTTGACTACTGCATTTTATGCGGACGGCTCTGGGATTATATTATAGTCAAGCATGGTGATTGGTGTTGATAAATGTTTGTGTGAGGTGCCTTAGCTTGGCCACAGAGGCGCTTCAAAAAGAAATTCCAGTGGCACAATTTTGTCTTTCGAGTATATTATCATGGCCGACTGGTAGGAAAATAGAAGATAGTAGTAATACTTAGCGAAATCACTGTAAAATAAATAATTGGTTGCTTGGTTGGTAATCCAAAATATAATTTCTCCGTAAATGATAGTGATGATGAATTGGCAGTGCTTCATACATGTAAAGCGATATATATAGTATTTATATATAATCATGATCGGCGAGTTTTTACAATGTCTGTATATATATCTTCAACTTGCCAAAGCCAACATGTAACTTTTACCTATTGCACCCCATGCAAAATAAAATGTCTTTCAATTTAATTAACTTTAGCATCTATGATCAGATAAGCGGAATACGAGACATATCTAATGCAATCCTACCTTTCAAAAGTTCTATCACAAGGTCCTATCACAACTCACAAGAGCATAGTCTATTTCATTATATTTGTTTTATTGTATTTTCCTTTATAATTTGGTGGATGTAGTTAACATCTTTTTAGGTCATGTATTCCGGCCTATTTGTTCCTTGTTTTAAGCTAGAGGTGTCATTAGTTATTTATATGAAGGGTATGCAAGAGATGGGCCTTCTTGGAGCTAAGAGGAAGTGTGGTTTTTCTTCCCACACCCCTCCTAGGTGGCGTCTAGTTGACATAATTTAAATTTAAATTAGAGGAACATAGATTCACTTCTTTAGGGACATGTTTGGTTGAGGCAAGTATTATCATATGTTAATTAGTTTGTTAGCCAAATTAACACATGTTTTGAGTTCATCTTTGAATGTTTAGTTCTCTCTATCTTTTGAGAGCTCTCATGAATTTTATCAAGAGTTTATCCTTTTGGCAAGCTTCGGCAAAATAAGGTTTATCTACTCTAGAATGGCGCCTTCACTTATTCATTTCTACCTCACCATCTCCATCTTCTTCACTTAAGAGCCTTAAAGAAGCAAAATCATGGGAGGAGTAATCCAAGATTGCATCATGTGGTATCAAAAGTCTTCTTGCTTTCTTCTTCTAATTTTCAAATTACTTTCATCTTCTTCATCTTAATTCTACATTTCTTTTAGCTTGAATTTTGTGTTGTTCAATTCTCCTTTTAATGTCTTAATGCATTCTTCCATAGTAAATGTCCTATCACAAAGGGGAGGATTAAGGAAGATATGGCAAGAGAGGCGAGAAGAAGACCCCACCTTCTCATGGAGATCAAGATGTTAGAAATTAGGCCATAATCTTCTTTTTAGTCCTTATAATATACGATTTTTAATTTGGGACTTGGAGGTGTTTTTAGTTTCTTTTTTGGCCTTATATTTTGCTCTTTATGTCTATTTTAAATTAGGAGGTGTAACTAGTCTTTTTTGTAGAGTGTGTTGAGTAGTTTGGGCCTTTTTGGAGAAGCTTAGGGTGTGGTTTTTGTGAACCACACCCCCTAAGTTAGTTCCATACCCCTCTAACTCACACATGAAGCATGAGAGACATGTGGGTCCCATTGGTTCCCCTTCAAGTTCACGCCACTTTCTCTCTCATCCAAGTTGGCATCCACTTGACATTCATGATGCTCTCACTTTTTAATTTGAATTTTGAGTTGTCATGTGGCTTCCTTCGAAAATTCAAATTCAAATTGAAAGGAGACCAAGATCCTTAAATTTAAGGACTTTTTTGGATCTTCTTAGAATTAATCAAGTGCTAATTGGCTCTAGTTCAATTAACACTTGATTAATCTCTCTTAGTCTCTCCTAATGGTAGACGTCCACCTCCTAAGCATTTAGGCCCATGATTTTGCCTATAAATAAGCACATACCCCCATTGTACATTTTACACTTGATTGAATGCAAAAAAACTATTTGTGAGTAAATTTGAGTATCTATTTTCTCTCCTTCCTTGAGAATTCTATAGCCTTTATCAATGGCTCTTTTCCTTGTGACAAACTCCTTTCATGGCTTATCTCGTCCTAAAGTGGCGCCACCACCTCCATTCCTATCTTTTCCATTACTCATTTCTACCTTGGAACCTTAACTAGAAGAAGATCTTGGGAGAGCATTGGCAAGGATGCATCATGTCTTGAAGTAACTGTTTAGTAGTTTTCAATTTTAAATTTCTATGCACATCTATATGCTTGTTCTTTAAATTTCTTTCATTTTTTTAGTTCTTTCGATTGAATCACTTGCTTGATTTAGGATTCTATTTTAATTCTGCTTTGCCTTTGAGTTTTGTTGATTCCATGCTTAGTGATGTTCCTAAGACGTGTTGTATCATGAATTCACACCTTTATTGATAAAGCCACACGTGTGTGGTTAAGTACCTTGGACTCACTTTAGCTCTCTTTGTTGCATTTTGGTCCTATTTTTCTCTATTTTTTATGTGCCTTTTATTTTCAATTTTATGCTCTTATGTTTTGTCTAGTTAAGTCTTGTTTAATCCTTGTTTTGTCCAATTAATTTTCCTTAGTTTAGCCTCTTATATTTATTTTATTTTTTTACAAAAGTGTGTTGGTGTCTTCTTTGAAATTGATCATCTAAGAAGTTTATCTTCTTGAGTAAGTCTTATAAAGAAGTTTCACATGCTTGTATCCTAAGCATGTTCCATTAAAATTTTTTTAAAAAAAATGTAGCTCAATTTCATCCTATTGTTGTTTACTTGAATTTTAGTAGCTCTTGTGTGTGCTATTTGTGAAGTGATTTTGTGCTAATGATTGCTTGAGACATTGGTTGTAAATTTGAAGCATCAAACTTGTGTAAACAAGAGAGCTCTAAACACAACCAAATACTCTAGGTGCATTTCCTAAGTCACTTCTAATTTTAGTGCACTTTGAGTTGCTTTGCATATTGCACTTTATCTTAAAATTTTGTGTGCCTTGCCTTTGGTTTTGGTTCAAGCGTTTAATACCATTAGTCTACTCACAAAATTGCAAAATCTAAAAAGTAATTAGGTACATCTTAAATATGTATATATACATATATACATATAAAAGAAGTTAAAAGAAAATAGAAGAAAGAACAAAAGTTCAAAAAAGTACAAAAAGTAAAATCACTAAAAGTTGATGCACCTAACAGTTAATTAAAAATTGCAAAAAAGTGTCTAAATTTGGTTGGATTTTCTTGAACTAGGCCCTAGTAGCTATAAGTCATAGTGTTTTTGTTTGGTGCAATCTTTGAAATTTTTTTAGTTATTTTTGCATTTTAGTCTTTAATCTACCCTAGTGCCCTTCTAGGAAATTCTTTTAGTAGTGTTTACCTTCTTCTTACCTTTAATTTTAGTTTTTGTCTTTATCTTACTCTTTGAAGTGTTGTCTCCATTTACTCATTCCACTTGGATAGTGTACTATTCTTGTTTGAGCTTTTTCTTGTTTTTATTTGCTTATACTTTTGCAATTCTTGGTTAGCTTTAAGTGTTTGCCACTTTTTGTAGAGAAGCTTTGAATTAGAGGCTTTCCACAAGGGTAGACCATTAGGAAGAGTTGAACAAGTCAAGGAAGAACACGATCAACGTGAGAAATAAGGCAAGGAGCGAAACACTTGAAAGGAGCTTGGAGTGAACACTTTTGTTTTTCCTTTTTGCGAAATTTCCTTGTATAAAATGACCTTTAACCAAGAGGTGTTGGATGCCCTAAGGGTCACATCTTTTTGTATGTAATCGCTTTAGATTCTTAGTTTTAGGTGTGAAGGAGGAAATGATACACCTCTTCATACCTTAGGTGCACATTTTAGGTCCCTAATCTTGCTTTTGTTTTCCTTTTATTGCTTTGTGCTTTTGTAGGGAATGCTTGAGTTCCAAAGGCTCTCATTCTTCATAGTGAGAAAACACAAAATGAGGGAGGAGAAATCTTGTGTTGTTGGCCACCCTTAGACTCAAACATCTTTACACATCTCAATGGAATCACACATATCTAGAAACAACAATGTGAACCAAAAAGAATCACCTAAGGTAAACACTCTTGATAGGTTTGTCAATGAGTTTAGAAAGTGAAGGTTTAAGAAGAGCAACATAAGAAAAGAGAGGGATGTAAAAGACGAGAGAAGGAAAAAAGAGAAAAAGAAAAAAAGAAGAAGGAAAGAGATGAGAGAGAAAAAAGAAAGAAAGGAAAGGGATGAGAGAGACCAGAAAGAAAGAGATGAGAGAAAGAAAAAGAAAGACCAGAAAGAGATGCAAGAGAAGAGAGAAAAGAGATGGAAAGAGAGAGGAAGAAAGAGAAAGGAGAGAGTATAAGTCTAACCCCTCTAGGTATAGTGAGATGAGTGAAAGTAACAATTTTGAGGGGAGACCTAGACCTAGGTTGATGAGAGTTATTCAAAATCATAATAATCATCAACATGACATCCAATCTAGGGAGCTCAAAGTGGACCTCCCTCCTTTTAATGGAAAGGATGATGTGGAAGTCCACCTTGATTGGAAGATGAATTTACATCAACTCTTCAAATGTTTCCAAATAAGAGAAGAGAGAAAAGTCTCCTTGGCAATCCTTAGCTTCCAAGGGTATGCAATGTATTAGTGGAATGACCTTGTTAATGAAAGGCTTCACCAACGTAATCATCTTATTGAGTATTGGAATGATATTAAGGAGGTTATGAATTGAAGGCACATCCCCTCTTACTATGAGAAAGAACTCCTTGATAAATTACAAAGATTAAAGCAATACAACTCAAGTGAGTATAGGCAAAAACTAGAGTTTTTCATAATGAGAGCGGACATTAATGAGGAACCAATGGCCACTATTGCTAGGTTACTCAGTGGTTTGAGCATTGATATAAGAGACAAAGTTACACTCTTACTATATGTGATGCAACCCCACTTAGCATGGACCTTGAGTAAGAGAATTGGAGGAAGACATGACAAGAAGAGAGCTCATTGAAGAGTTATGGCACTGTTTTAGATTTATTTTGATTGTAAATATTTCTAATATTTTTAATAAGTTCAAGACATGAGCTATTATTTTCTTAAGGCCTTGTATTTGGGCCATTTCCATTTAGTTTAGGTTGTAGGGGTGTCTTTAGCTAGTTTAAGAAGTATGTTTAGTAGTGGGCCTCTAGCCTAAGACGTCTTGGGCTTCTTCCCGCACCCCTAGGTTATTTTTCAAACCCCCAAAGTGATTATCTTGGACGTGTGTTTTAGTGCTTTATAAGACTAACTTAATTAGCCTTAATACTAATTAAGCTCAAGTCCCATATTGCCTTGGATTATGTGCCCAAGCCTCACCATTAGGCTATATATACTCCCTTCACTTTCTTGTAAAGGCACACTTGAATTGCATGAAAATGGTCTCTTTTTTAGCATAATCATAGTAAAGTGTCTTGAGCATTCTCTCTAGATAAAGCTCTTTCTAGTTGGTTTTTATCAAAGGTTCATTCCCTTGTGGCAAACTTCAACAATTTTTGGCTTATCCCTTTTGGGAGGGGCACCCACCACCCTCATCCTCATTCCTTCCATCATCCATTTCTTGGTGAATTGGAAACTCAAGGAGAAAGATCAAGGGAGTTCAAATTTGGTTTGCATCAAGTGGTATCAAAATCCAACTCCAAGAGGTTCTTTTCTAGTCTTTAATTTTTCTTGCTTTCTAGTCTTGTGCTTTTTTTTAAGTTCTTAGTGTTTTTCAATTTATTTTTCTAACCTTTCATTTTATGTCATTTAATTCCTTATTGTCTTGTTAGTTTATGTTTTAGTAGTTTTAATTTTATGCAATTTAATTTCCTAGTCTATATTGTTTTGTATATTCAATTTCCTTTGTTCTTTTCATTGAATATTTGTGTGTGCTTCTTTAGGATTTATTCTTTATTTCTACCCAACCTTCTATTTTTGTTATATTCTAGTGCAAATCCTAAGAATGTCATTGTAATGACTTCACAAATTTTGTAAAGGAATTCACACAATTGTGGTCTTGATCTTTGTATACACCTTGCTTCTTCTATTTTTGTGTTTTTGTTTTGTTTTCCTACACCTTATTTCTTTATTTTCCTACACTTTGTTTCTTTGTTTGGGTGTGGGAGAAAGGGAAAAAAAGAAAGAGAAGAACATGAGAGGAAAAGAAAAGAAGAAAAAGAAGAATATAAGTGGCGAAGAGAAGAAGAAAGAAAAAAATATGAGTGGGAAAGGGAAGAAGAAAAGATAGCAAGAGAAAAGAGGAAAAGATAGCAAGTGGGAGGAAAGAAAAGAAAAAGAGAAAAGATAAAGAGAACAAACAGAAAAAGAAATAAAAGATAAGAAAGAGAGGAAAAAGAAAAAGAAAGAAAGAGAAAGAGAAGAAAAAGAAAGCGAAAAGATAGAAAAAGAAAAAAAATAGTTAGAGAGACAACGAAGGGAATAAGAGAAGAAAGAAAAGGAAAGTGATGCCTTCGAGAGTGCCCTTAGTGAAGTGTCTACCTCCATTAAGGACTTGGAAGAGCCTAGCACAAACCTTAACCTTCAAATCTCCTCTAGTGACATAGATGAACCTAAGAGACATCTTAGGAATAAGATCATCCCTTCTAGAAATAAAATAGAGTCATCCAAAAGAAAAATAGATAAAAAACCCTTGAGTGAAAGTGACACCTCTTCCATTAGTTCGAGCACTCGTTCTAGAAATCCTAAATGTTTTAAATGTTTAGAAAAAAGGCTCATTGCATTGTTTTGTCCCAAAAGAAAAAGGACTTTAAGAGGAACATTAAATGAAAATGGTACTTATTCATACGATGATCTCTTTAAAGTTAAAAGGCTTCTTGGAAGCCATCCTTGTAAAGACATTCAAACACAAAGAGAGAATGTTTTTCAAACAAAATGCAAAATTTTAGAGAAAACTTGTTCTCCCATTATGGATGGTGGTTCGTGTTGCAATTTTTATAGCACAAGGGTGGTTGAAAAGTTAGCACTTACTACTACTCCTCATCCTTCGTCTTATTTTTTGCATAGACTTAATGATAAAGAAGGTTTAGTAGTAAGAGGGCAAGTGAAGACTAACTTCTCCATAAGGAAATATCAAGATAAAGTTTTATGTGATGTGGTCCATATGGAAGCTAGTCACATGTTGGGAAAACCATGGCCACATGATAGGTCAACTTTGCACAATGACCTCACTAATAAAATCACTCTCTCTCATAAGGGGAAAAAGATTACCTTACGTCTTCTTACCCCTACTGAGGTTATTGAGGATAAAAGGATCATGAAGCTTAAGAAAGAGAGGTGTAATTAGTAAGAAGGAAGCAATAGGCTTAGATGAGACTCTTATTTTAGGTGTTTTGGGTTTATCCGTGCCAAAAACTTTTGAGCACATTGAACCACAATCTTAAGTTCAACTTAAGCATAAGGACACTTCCACAAGTGTTGGACTTAAGTCTTTACCTATTGAGATCAAAGAAGAATCTCATGTCCAACACTTGAAAGAAGTTGAGAGAGAAGTGAGCCTTCAAGAAGACTACTTATTGGGTTCTAAGGAGAGTCTTATGAAAGAAACTTCTCTCTTAAAACAAGTAGGAGTTCAGGTTGTGCCATACCATTTGAGCAGAAAGAACCACAACCTCAAATTCTACTTGAAGTTCCATTAAACACTTCTCCAAGTGTTGAGCTTGAACCATTTACCTTTGAGCTCGAACAAGTCTCAAGTTCAAAACTTGGATAAAGTTGAGGAGGAAGATAATCTTTACAAAGATTCCCGCTTAGACTCCAACGAAATTCTTGTTGAGGATAACTTCTCCCTTGAGAAAGTGGAAGTTGAGGTTGTGCTCATATCCTTTGAGTACAATGAATCACAATCTCAAGTTCTACTAGATGATGAGGTGAAATTTGTGTAAGATATTGAGCACCAACCTTTGCAAAACCATAGTCAATCTCAAGTTCAAATCAAAGAGACCATGCAAGAATGATTCACCCATAAGCTATCACTCTTTCTTGGGGTGAACAACAAGACAAGCTTACTTCGCCTTCTTGGATGAGTGCTCCAATGCACAAGACTAGTCTCACCACCAAATTTTATACGTATGAGACTAGCATTTAGTGCATTAGCAAAAGATTGGGGAGCTGTTGTGTGGAGGCACATGCACAACAAGCATTTTTCAAATCTTAGTGCAAACCTCCACCACCCCAATCCTAATAGGTCACACAATAGACCTCTTTCTTTCTCCATACTTATGAATATCCATCTGCTTATAACATTGCTTATCCTTTTGCAAGATTGGAAGAAAAGGAAGAAAGACATCAGAATTTGATGTCAAATCCTCTTTGAGAGAGAGGATTTGATGCAATCCTACCTAGCATAGAACTTAACTAGGAAGAATAAAGAGAAGACATGGAAAGGATGGAGATTAATGAAGACATTTTAGGTCATAGTCTTTAAAATTAATTGTAAATATTGTGTATTTTGTTTAGTAATTTTGATGAGTACATTTAGAATTTTGCGGGCCTTGTATTTTGGCCTATTTTCCTTTATTTTAGGAGCATGATGTGCCGTTAGTTATTTATGTGGAGTAAGAAGATGGGCTTTCTTTTAGAACAATTGGGTGGTAGTTTAATTTCCATACCCCCTTGTTTGATTACCACACCTCTCTAGCATCTACATGTGCATGAGTAACATGTGGAGCCCTTATGTGCCCTCCATGTGGTGCCTAAACTCCTTCTCTTTCCTAAGTTGAGCTTAGTTGTCTTTTAATTCAAATTCAAATTTGAATTAAGGGAAGTAGATTCACATTATTAGGATCTACTGTCATATGAGAGAACATAGATCCACTTTCTTAGGGTCTTGTTTGGATTAGTCTAGATTAATGAGTCCTTAAGCTTATCTAGCTCATATAGCACGTCCATTTAGCTTAGGATAACTATAAACAACACTCACCTCTTCATGTAATGGTTTAACGCTTTTATGAATGAACTTGACTCTTAAATTGAGATATTCTTCTTAGAGTGTTCTTGTTCTCTCTCTAAATTGTGAGAGTTCTTCTATGATTTTTATCAATGGTTCCTTCCATTGTGAAAAGCTTCTACAAACCATGGCTTATCTTCCATTGAAGTGGCGCCTAATCATCCTCTATTTCTAGTCTCTCCACTTCTATCTTCAACCTTGGAACCTCTTTGGGGCAAGATCATGGGAGGAGAAATCCAAGATTGTATCACTATGCTAAGACCATATGAAGACAAAGGCATCTGCTGAAGACTAAAGAATTAATTTTCTATATCACTGAGAGATCGTCTGTTACAGAGAATCTAACCAAGGAAGATAACTTCTTAAGGGACTTACTGAACAAGCCAATATCTTTTGAAGGAACAAGTCTCTACTTGGACCATTTTATGGAGATCCTTTTTCAAGTTACATCATCTTCTATGTAAGCATCTTCTTAGGAGGAAGATATCATCTTACAACCTATTTTACCATAAAAGACACATTTTCTTACTCCTGTACCCCTACATGATGCATTTGACAAATCTCATGATTATAGAAAGATAAATCACTAATCTTGAAAAGGAGGAGCACATGATCAAGAAGAAGTTTAAGAATATCAAACATGAAGGTTATTTTATCCAAAATAGAGTTTTAAGCTCTGATTATGAGACTCTGTTTTAAGCTAAAAAAAGAAACAAAAACAAAGCATGACCAAGAATGGTCAAAATTTTACCATATGATAATACCATATGAATTTGATGATAAAATTGACTTCTTCAATGAAGGATCATCATCGAATTTGTGGCAAAAAAGTGAAAATTCAAATTGTACAAATAGAGCTAAGAAAAAGTGATAAACAGAGTTAAAAGCTAAAGATCCACCTCTGGCAAAGTGTCTCTAACACTGTCAATTTGCAAAGCCATCAATCAGAACAAGTTGATACATAAAGGTGATAAGTGGTGCCAAATATCAAGAAAAGGTGACAAGCTCGTGATAATCTGTCATAATACATTTAAGGCAAGATTAGTTATCAAATTGAACATAATCAACTTTTCATCATTGAGGAGGAGCAATAGTAATCACTTGAAGACTATAAATAAAGGTTTGTGGAAGAGAAGAAATATCAAACTACAAACAAGAAAATATACTGAATTGTATAAAATTGAAGAGTTTTCTCTAAGCTTTCCATGTGATTATCTTTGTGTTAGAAACACTCACCCTGAGTGATAAGAAACGTATCTTACCACCTTCTACTAAGCCTAATTTGTCTATCATTCACCTAGTGAAGTTAGTTTCTATGAGAGAAATATAGATATCATTTCCTTGATAATTATCCTTCTAATATTTACACCTTTATCTTGTATTGAGCAAGAAGTGACTTATTGTTGAAAGAATACTTGGGGGAAAGTCAAGAGTGGCTAGTGACTAAACAACACTCAGGTTTGTAACTCAGGGGGAGTTGTGTTTTTAAAACTAGGAGTGGTTTAGTATACTTTTTGTAAGCTAGAAGTGACAAAAAAAAACTTGTTATATTTCTTTACCTTGTTAGTATACTTAGAAGAGATTGACGTAGCTCACATTAAGTGAACCAGTATAACAACTTTCTTTCTAACCTTGTATTACAACATCTTCTTAACTATAATTGATTTTTAACTTGAATAGTTTTGTAAAAAAACTCTATTTATAAGAAACTAGTTTATTCATGTTAACTTATCATATGCTTTTGATAAACTAATTTGTTTTGTTTTACGTAAGAGTTAGTTTTTCAAACTTTCTTATATCTTCTTACATCCTTTAAGAAAATCGTTTTAGAAAGCTCCTTTTTTTAAGGTAGTTTTGAAAAGCTTTTTAAACTTTATATAGTTGTATTCAACTCCCTCTTTTAGAGCTTACAATTCTTTTCAGTTTCAAAAGGTTCTTAGAAGAAATTTTATGTAGCTTACCTTGAGGGAATTAGTATAAAAACTGAGTTTCTTACTTAACTTCTATTGCAATGTTTATACTTGCTAAAATTAGATTTTTTTTAATAGTTTTATAAGAATTTTTTTTATAAAAGTTATTTTATAACTATGACTAAAAGTACAGACTAAGATCCTTTATAAAAATATTTCTAAAATATTTTAGTTTATTGTAATGTTTATATTTACTAAAACTAATTTTTTTAATAGTTTTATAAAAATGTTATTTTATAAAAGTTGTTTTATAACTATAATTAAAAGTACAAACTAAAATCTTTTATAAATATATTTTAAATTGAGTCAGTATTTTACAAAAATACTTTTTCATTAACTTTATATTTATATCTACCTATCACATGATAACCTTTTTATAAAATGTCAATTTCTTATAAAAGGTTATAAGTTTCACAAAAAAGTGTTTGTAAAGAGTTTTTCAAAAGCTTTTTACAACTCTGTGTAAACTCCCTTCTTTAATTTCAGACACAAATTTTACTCCATTGAAAACTCCCTCATCCGCCACAATAACTTTTCAAATTAATAATATACTATATCACCGAACCAAATTGTGTGAACAACGTACAGCTAAAGAGACACAAGCACCCAAATGTTGCCTTTAACAGTATCATGAACCATAATTACCTGGAATAGTACACGGGCTTTCTGCCTCACGTATTCCTCGAGCGAGAAGCACGATCCTGTAATGTTGTATCACCAGCCATGGGAGCTGCCTCAGTATACCAAAAAGGAGAAACACCACACAAGAATGATGGCAACCACTTCAATTCATCGGAATCGAGAAAAACTGCTTGCAATTTTGGAACTGTAGTTAATAGGGCTAAGTTTTCGTAAACTTTCTTTTACAAAGAACAATCAGTCTATTTAATAATTTTGAGACCTACAAAATTATTCGGGAAAAGTGTTTTATATTTATGTTTAAAATATTTTAGATGACTTTCATTTAAATTTTTTTTATTTTATTTTTTTAACTATTTTTATTTTCAAATTTTTAATATTTCAGAAAATATGTTTGTTTTTATGATATTTTTATTTTCAAAAAATAATATTATTAAATTTAATCAAATTTATAAAAAAATCTTATAAATTATTTATATATAATTTAAAATATATTTATATATTATTTTTATATAATTACAATATTATTATTAAATTTTCTGTATTAATTTTTAAAAATACTAAAAATAATTTTTTTTAATTTTTTATTTTATATATTTTTTAAAAAAATATGTTTTCAATTAGAATTTAATTGGTATATATTATCATTGTAAAAAATTTTTATCTTCAAGTTCAATCACAACCCTTTTATTCATGGAAGTTTGTTGACTTGAGTTGACCACACCAAAAGTTACGTAAATAAAAAAATTATGATTCATGAGTGTAATATATCAATTAAACTCTTTAAATTATATCTAATTATATTTTTACTATTTCTTTTTACTTTCTTTAGAAATAAAAAAAAAAAAAACACAAAAGAAACTTAGAGGAAGTTTTAAGCCAACAAACTTCCGTTATTATTAAATTTAAGGATGAAAAACTCTTTATAATAGTAATTAAATTTAAAAAAAGAAAAGGTTGTTGAAGATGGAATGGAAGGAGTAATGAGTGAGAGAGGAGATGAAGGTGATAAAGGCGAGTGTTGTCTTAACAATCACATTAAGCAGCGCCATTGTGTTTGTGGTCTTGTTCCCCTCTTCCTCTTCTAGTTCTAGTTCTCGAGAATCAGGCTCCTCCATGTCGAGGGCGCGAAGCTTTGTTCTGTGGCTTCACGGTCTGGGTGACTCTGGCCCACCCAACGAACCCATCAAAACCTTATTCACTTCTCCCCAATTCTCTGACACCAAATGGTCCTTCCCTTCTGCCCCTTCCGCCCCCGTCACCTGCAACTGTATGTCTTTCTCTCCCTCCTTCCTTCCTTTTTTTATTTTTCCCAATTCATTTTTCTTTTTGCTCTTTCATTCATTCCTTCGTACACCACCACCAGTTCATTACGCATCTTTAATTTTATGTTTTCCGTGCTTAATGTTTGTTTATGCTATATTATACTGATTTCCTCTTTTCCTAGTTGGTTCTGTAATGCCTTCGTGGTTCGACATTCTTGAGATTCCTGTCACTGCTGTAAGTTTTGTTTTCTCTTCTCTCTTGGTTTATTTCTTCTATTAGCACTCTCTTTTCTGAAGGGAAGATAATTAACAATATAACAAATTATAGGCTTTCTTTTCTTTTGAATGCTAGAGGTTTCCATACCTCCATCTTCTGCGTTGCAAGGTGCTGTTAGAATGTAAATTGGAGTATGTATATTATTACATTTGATTGAAGTATCATTTCTTTTATTTATAAAATGCAATGACTCTTTACAAAGAGTTACTATAATTTACCAAAAAACTGTGAGTCATTGGGTTCAATGTGTATTTGACAGTCAGCATTATTCTGTTGGACGCGTCACCCTTTGTAAACATTTAGAATTTTATATCAATAAGTCAGAATTTTTGACAGATGACCATAGTTATGCTTGCATCCTTTTATCTGATCATTTATTATGTTCTTTTTATCGAAGTTTCTCCTTATTTATGGTCCTTTTCAATTACAAATTTTTTTATGATGCTAGTTACACCTTTCCCTTATATATGGTGCGCCAATGTGCCTCCTTTATCTTAACCATGTAATTTTTGGGTCAGCTGTCATCCATTTTGTGATTATGAACATGATCAATTTTCTATTAACAAACTTTATTGAAAGCACCACATGTCACCATATCTTGTAAATGTAGTGTGAAAAGCTTATAGATTGTCTCTTTTCTTATCATTATTAGTTCAACTGCTTTGATTACTAAAAAGCTTAGTGTACTTACTGGCTGAGCAACTTGAGGAACAGTTACTATTACCCTTTTCGGGATGATGTTGTTGATCTAATTAGTTTATGTTGAAAAACATTTTGTTTATATTTGTCAGGATTCTCCAAAAGACGAGAGCAGTTTACTTAAAGCTGTTCAAAGTGTGCATGCTACAATAGACAAGGAAATAGCTGCTGGCATAAACCCTAACAATATATTTATCTGTGGATTCAGTCAAGGAGGTCTCTCTTTTATTACCCGTATACATACCAGTGTGTCGGTGCATGTGTTTGATTGTTGTGAGGAAAGGATCCTCTCAAGTCTCAAGTGAAAAAAAATTTGAGAGGGTCAAGTGTTATTTAAACTTCCACTTTATACTTTAATATAGTAATAAGTATTATTTTGAGAATTAGGATCTCATTGGATGTATATATATATATATATATATATATATGTGTGTGTATATATATATACATATATGTTTTCATTTAATAATATGGTTGGAAGGATGAGAGATGCACACGCACAAGCTAGGTTATGGATTCTCTCCGGTGACATTTTCATTTAATGAGATCCTAATTCTTAAAATAATTATTATATTTTGCTAATGGTGACTTTGTTTTGCAGGTGCCTTGACTTTGGCTAGTGTTCTACTGTACCCTAAAACTTTAGGTGGAGGTGCAGTTTTTAGTGGTTGGGTTCCATTGAATTCATCTATTATAGAACAAATTACACCTGAGGCAAAGCAGGTATGAAACTAGTAGCAGCATGATGTGCCACCTTAATATTTTTTCTCTCCTGTTTGTTTTTAATTTTTTGTCAAGCTTCACTCTTTTCCATACATTTTCTTCAGAATAACTACTGGGAAAGAAACTTGAGTCTCACATTGGTCATAGATAGTGTTAAAATACAATATATAAGTGAGAGACAATGCTTATCCCTTGAATTAGCTTTTGGGATTGAGTTAAGCCCAAACTCATATTTTAAGATAATATCAAAGTCTATCCTACATCCATTAAATGGGTCATCCACGGTATATCTATGCACCAGGCTCAATAATACGGTCCTCCTTGAGGAGGAGTATTGGTTAAAAACCCAAGTCTTCGACATTGATTAGACAGTATAAAAATAAAATATATAAGTGAGGGACAACTTTCATCTCTTGAGTTAACTTCTGGGTTTGAGTTAGGAGGCCTGACACACATTAAGGGTAACTATTATCATTTTGTTTGGATGGGAGAACAAAAGGGATGTTTTAACCAATTTGGTTCCATAGTGGAAATATTGACAAAGAAATTCAAGTTCCACATCAATTAAAGATAATCGACTTGAGATAGTGTCAAAATATAAGATATAAGTGAGGGGTAACTTTCATCCCTTGAATTAGCTTTTAGGATTGAATTAGGAGACCTAACCCACATCCCAAGGGCAACTATTATCATTTTGAAGGGGAGAACAAAAAGGATGCTGCCACCGATTTGGTCTGATACCAACTGCCTCTTGGAAGTTGAATCCAAAGTTAACGTGGAAATATGAGTTTGACTTTTAGTGTATTATTATCTGATTTTATAATCCATGTTTTCCAACATTTTCACTTTTTCGCTTCAACGTGATCCTCGTTGATAACTACAAACGCCAAACCTAAGAGGCTATTATCTTTGTTCTTTCAATTATGGAACAACATATTTAATGTATGTTCGAACAAAAGTACACCAACCCAACATAGGAGACCACATCCATGGCCTCAAAAACACAGAACAGCTTAGATTTGTATTTTCATCCACTGTCTCGCATGGATGTCCGCTGTGTTGGTTTTCCTCACCGGCCATATTGTTGTTGATGTTCAATTTTCCTCGAATAAATGACACTTCACAGTCTTTAACTGTTTTATGTAAATAGGATTTATAAACACTTTCATGTACGCCATGAACCTGACAGTAGAATAACATAGAATCAGTCAATGGGGTATTTTAATCTGTAAAGAGGCAAAGACATTATAATTTATATAGTCTTAATAATATTTAGCTCGACTAAATTTTGCTGTATGCGGTTGTCATCTGTTCTATTTTCATTGACCTGTTAATTATATATAAATTTCTACAGACACCCATACTATGGTCCCATGGGCTGGTTGATAGAACAGTATTGTTCGAGGCCGGAGAAGCAGGTCCCCCGTTCCTTGAAAAAATTGGTGTTGGCTGCGAGTTTAAAGTGAATTCCAAGATTTCAAAAATTCGTTTATTTGTCCAATACCCACCTTTGTCCATCATCCACTTTGACATTTATTTGTTTGTATTAACAGGCTTATCCTGGTCTTGGTCACTCAATAAACAATGAGGAGCTGCGTTATCTCGAATCGTGGATCAAGGCACGCCTACAGAGTTCGTCCCAATAATTATTTCAGCCTTGAATAATAATTGTACTTGTGTAGATCTCCTGATCAGTTAATTTATTTTCACTTTATTCGTGGCAATGTTTAACAGGAATTATCTTATGCAAGTCTGAAAATTTTCACTGAAACTATGATACATTTAGCTTTCATTCTAATAAGGGCTTTTTGGCCAACAGATGGTAAAAAGGAAGAAGAAAAATTACAAATTTAGAGTCGTCAACCCAAATATTATTATTGAAATGGTGTAGTTTTATCATTCAATGGCGAAAAATATCTTTTTGTTTGTCATATTTAAATAAATCATGTGAGCTGAAACAAATACATCAAATAATTTGGTGTATTGGAATTGCACAGGGACACCAACTGTTTTCCCTAATTCCTTCTTTCTCTTACCCTTCTTTTTTACATTTCGTTCCCAAAGCAATCCGCACTGGAACCTCTTCAGGGATGATTCTTTATCCTTTTTTCCTTTGTTCGATTCTGACTACGGTAGGCTCTTCCTTTTCACCCCATTTTTAACATTGCTGATTGTGAAGGTATACGCATTTCAAAATTTGGACTTTTTCTTTCAACGTTCTGATTCCAATTGTTTCTCGGTTTATTGTGCTCAAATTGAGCCCCGTGTTTGGATTCCCATTAAATCATCCACAATCATATTGAAATGTTTATTTACAGGATTTCAGGTTAAAAACAGATTTTGGCAAAACTTTTGAGGTTTTGGGAATCCCAACTGATAACATGGCTTAGATGTGTGGTGTTCCTGTGTAGTTTAAATATACCAATTAGTTTGATGTATTTAGTTCAGGTCACCTGCATCACTCAAATACCTGCATTACTCAAATAAAATGACGGATTGGGTTATTGAATATAAAATGACGGATTGGGTTATTGAATAGTTAAATTACATCATTTTAGTAATATTTGGGTTCATAACCCCAAATCCGTAATTTTTGTTTTTTTTAACCCTCTATAATACGAATCTCCTGTTAGTTGATACTAGACCAGATGGACAGACCCTATCAATGTGTGTTTGTTTGGTTTCGAAAACTCATAAAGCTCAATAAATCTATGCCCAACGGAGGTTTGTGAAGTCACTCTCTTATTTTCTATAAATCATTTTAAATATGCAAGTCTTACATACCAAATGCATATACAACGGAGGTTCGTGAAGTTACTCTCTCTTTCAAAACTGTAATTGTTTAAGCGTTCTAGTTTTATTCCATAGTTATAATATTACAAATTCAAGATTTTATTTGTAATTTTTTAATTATATTTTTTTATATTTATTAATATATTAAATTTTATAGGTTTTAAATCAATAACTAACGATCCACAAATGGAATTATTAATAATCAATCAAATACACAAGACCCATCAAATGAAAATATTTTAATTTACAACTATATTAATTAATGTTTTCACTATGAGTGTTTGTCAATCTTAAATAACTATAAATTGTTTAGAATTATGTCATACATCCAAAATTATGTTGAAATATTGGTTAAAGTAATTTATAAACGTTATACATCCAAATTTATGTTCAAATATTGGTTAAAGTGATTTTAAGTAGTATATGTTTGATTTTAAAGGAAATAATTTTAGATTGTAGTAATTAAATAAAAAGTTTCTCTTATGTTTTATTCTATTTTTTTTA